>CM055816.1:5739432-6078626 GCA_029582265.1 Zoroaster sp. YZ-2022
TTTCTGGCTTTGATTCCAAATTCTATTTTAAAAAATATAAAAAAATGATGAAAAGGGTTTATCACGCAGATATTAAATTTATCCCTAGGGAAATCTGAAAACATGTTGTTTCATCCCCACAACATGGCCCACCCTAACTTCTTTTGATTAATATATTGTTTTAAAACAAAAAAAAACAAGTTAAAAACCGTTTTCGTGGTACTGTTAAATCTACCTTTGATTTTATAAATATTAACTTTTGTTATATTTCCCCTTTCCTTTTAATTTTTGGATGTTTTAAAGCAGTCTAAGCCCCATTTTTTCCGGCCCCGATTGTCCGTATGAATATAACCATAAAGGATACTTTTGTCATGCATATCCGCGCCAACGAAATTAATAACCCCGGGACCCCTTTGGTGTGCCAAACCCCCCGCCACGTGGCTTGGGGTCCTTGACTTAGTCATTTTCCGAATATTTCCCTCGGGTCCCCCCCTTCAAGAACAGGTTGGGGGTTCCACCCAAAGCGGTTGACGGCCCCAGTCATTAGCCACCCCCGGTGTATTCCCTCCCCGCAACCCTGTTTCCTCAGGTAATAGTTTAGCATCCAACAAAAGCTTAAATGGGAAAACATTTTCCCTGAACGCCCCCCTTTTCTGTTGTCATCATTACTTCAAAACCATTTTATATGGAACGGACCGTTGTTCCGATTTTACACCCCTAGCCCGGGAAGCCAAGTTTCCCATTGGCAAGACGCTAAATACTTATGTTTTATTCATTCCTGGGCCCCAATTTAATAACCCCAAAATTTTCCTGATCTCGGAGAAGGTCTGAAAAATCATGTCATCCGATCCGATCCATACGTGTTTCCCGAACTATTACCCGGGAGTTGTTTTAAACCCAAAGGGGCAGAGCGTCGATATGACCATTGTCGCCTAGTATGGCTGATACACACTTGGGCCCCCCAGAAAACATTGTAGTGCGGGGGGTCCCCTTGAGGACCAGCCGCCTGTTTTCGGATGGTGCCCGACCGTATGGGTGACAAGCCCCCATGAAGAACGATGGTCCCCGTTAAATTTTTTGTATTCGTACACCCCATTCGGGAAAAGACGTATATAAGTTTAACTATTGACCATCTTTCCAAACCCCCATCACACATGTTTTAGTGCCATTGTTAAATAGTGATGTTAATAATAAACCAAAACCCCATTTATTGGGTTGTCCAAAAAATTTGTGTCCAATTTTTTGTTGACCCACGAAAGTGAATGCAACACCATCCTACTTTATAATATTCTAATTTATAATTAGCATGGTATAAGAATAATCGGTGATTTCAAAACTTTTGAAAATTTCCCAAAAAGTGGGGTTTTTGGATGAAATTTTAGTTTTATATTTTTTTTTAATAACCCCAACCCCTAGGGCTTGTTTTAAAAAAAAAATCCTTAAAACCCCCAACCCTTTTTTGTTAGGGGGGGGTTTTCTCCCCAATTTTAAAACTTCTTTTATTTACGTTAAACAACATTCAAATTCAACCCAAAATTCATTTGCTGGTCAAACAGTGATACTATGATACCTATGGTCGAGATTTATTTGTGAATTTTTTGGGAGAAATATCTCATATAAAGTGAGTTACTTGCTTAACAAGAACAAAGTACAACCACATAACCGGTGATGCAAACACACGGAATGTGCGTCTTTATACAAATGGCGACGAATATTTATTTCGGTTCCCGTATCAGATTATTATCATCTTTGGTAGTTTAGAGTAATTTGAAAAAATAAGAAATATTTGGAATATATGTTATTATTTGAAACAAATAGTGGAAAAAAGGTAAAATTCGAGTCGTAAAAATTAAAATTAAACAAAATAAAACTGTTTAATATTGGGAGACTATTCGATCCGTAATTACTACACCCTCTGGGATCGGTTCCCCAGCAGCCGGAATGCAGGTTCGTTTGGATGGAATATACCTCCTATACGCGTAGGACATCCACCCACGCCTCCTTCCAGGGTTGACTTGGACAGACATTTAAATTCCCAGGAAAATAACCTCCGTTGCCTTTGATTTATTTTGTGAATTTAATTGTTGACATGTTGATTAGCCCTTATACTAGTGGTTCAAAAAACCTACAGGATAACTACAGGATAGCATACGGGGTGCCTCACCATGCGCTAAATGAGTGTGGGCGCGCAGTGCCGGGCCAGGGCTGTCTCAGGGTCCCCGTGGAGCCGTACCCCTCGCGTTGCGGTATTCCGCCTCAAGTTTCCCCGCTCCAAAATCGGGAAATCCCCGGAGTCTCCTTCCTCGAGGGCCCTTTATGGAGCGGCCCCTGGCTCCGTCCCTACGTCGGCCGAGTGCCGTGCGCCCGCCTCCAGCCTCGCGGTCCCTGCGCCTGACCTCAGCAAACTCCACCGTCCGTCCAGCACGCCGTCAGGCTGCTCGTGCCACTGTAGATTTTCGCCCGTCCCGGGACGATAACACGTTACCAGACAGAGGACTAGACTAGAACTGAGAACTACGAACTGAACTGAACTAAACTGAACAGCGCATGCTGCGTCCACGGCCCTTTATATAGGGCCCATTTCATGCGCCTCTATTGTTGGTAATTTGCCACAATATCATCATATTCTCCGCATGTTCAATATCATCGTATTCTCACAGTAATGTCAATATATCATCAGTATTCTCATAGCAATGTCATAAATCATCAGTATTCTCATAGCAATGTTCAATAATATCATCAGTATTCTGTAGCAATGTTCAATAATATCATCAGTATCTCTAGCAATGTCACAATATCATAGTATTCTCAAAGCAATGTCGATAATATCATCAGTATTCAAGCAAATGTCGATATATCAGTATTCTCACCAATGAATATCATCAGATTCTGATAGCAATGTCCAATATATCAGATTCTCACAGCAATGTCCCAAAAATATCATCAGATTCTCAGCAATCAATATATCATCAGTATTCCCCAGCAATGTTTAATATCATCAGTATTCTCAAGCAATGTTCAATAATATCAGTATCTCACAGCAATGTCAATATCATATATTCTCAGCATGTCATAAAATTTAATGTTCCTTAGCAATCAATAAATCAGATTCCATAGCAATGTTCAATAATATCACAGTATTCTCACAGCAATGTCAATAATATCATCATATTATAAAATGTTCAATAATTATCATCATATTCAGAATCGTCAATAAAATCATCAGTATCTCTAATTCAATAAATCATCAGTATTCCTAGCAATGTCAATAAATCATGTATTCTCATAGCAATGTTCAATAAATCATCAGTATTCTAGCATGTCAATAATACATCAGTATTCCTCATACAATGTCAATAATATCATCATATTCTCAATGTTCAATAATATCATCAGTATTCCCCAAGCTATGTCAATAATATCATCAGTATTCTCACAACAATAATATCATCAGTATTCTCAAATGTTCATATATCACTATTCTAAGCAAAATTCATAATATCATCAGTATTCTTATAGCAATGTTCATTATCATCGATTTCATGCTATGTCAATAATATCATCAGTATTCTCACAGCATGTCAATAATATCATCAATTTTTCTATAGCAATGTTCAATAAATCATCAGTATTTCACAGCAATGTCAATAATATCATCAGTATTTCAAGCAATGTCATAATGTCACCCGCATTCTCCGCAATTGTCAAATATCACGATTCCATAAAAGTCCCAAAAATATCAGTATTTCAGCAATGTCCCAAAAAATATCAGTATTCTATAATTTCAATAATATCATCAGTATTCCAAGCAATGTCAAACATCAGATTCCACAGAACAAAATACACGTATTCTAAAAAGTCAATAAATCACGTATTCTCATACGTCAATAAATCATATTTAAAAAAATGTCAATTAAAACATCAGTATTCTCAAGCAACAATAATATCATCAAATTTCCGAATTCCCAAAATAATTAATCCCAAACAAAATATCATCAGTATTCCCAAGTCAAAATGTCACACATTCTACGAATGTTAATAATATCATCATATTCTATAAATGCAAAAAATCACGATTCTCCCCCAATGTTAAAATATCAGTATTCTCTAAAAAGTCAATAAAACTCATATTTACAATTCAACAATATCACGTATTCCATAGCAATGTCAATAATATCACAGTATTCTTTTAGAATGGTCAATAATATCATGATTCTCACAAATGTCAAAAATTCATGTATTTTTTTAAGCTGTCAATACCAGTTTTCTCATAGCAATGTCAAAAATTAAAAACCCCCAAAAAGCCTCCGTTTTTGTGCTAAGTGTTTTGTGCCAGTTTGTCTTTTTTTTATACTAGGGGATTTTTAAATTGGGAATCTACGGGACGTTTTATAGTATTTCATTTTTTTTCTTAAAAAGTGAAAACTTTGTTTTTTTTTTCTCTCAGAAATTTTTTTACTGTTGAGTGTATATACTTTTTGGACTCTTTTTATTTGAGTCAACCGGGTTAATTATAACCGGGCAGAATTATAACCTAGTTACCAAAGCCTTTGTTTGGACCAATTTTGGATCGACAATGGATACATCCTGTTTATTTCCCTGTTCCACCATTGTGTCTCAATGACTCATCGAAGATGGCTAAAAGATGAAACCGATTGTTCAAAGACCCCCATTTTAAATTTTGGACGCCCTATATTTTTGAAAATTTCATCCCCCCTTTTCAGGGAACCCTTTAAATTTTCGGGGACAAAAACCCCAAAACCCCCTGGACCTGAAACACTATCCCAAACCCAAAAAACGCCACCGCTCCATAAAATTTTATACCCCAATGAACACTAATTTTCCCAAGCCCCATTCCCGATGCAGATCTTTTTCAGCATTGGTAAATTAAACCCTTTTGGGGATACTTGTAATCAAAAAAATCCCGCCGCACACATGGGGAAAAAAGCGGGTGGTAGTGAACCCCCAAAACCTCACCCTGTTTATCAAAGGAATTTAAACCCAAATCAACAAGCGATTTTTCAACTTCAACCCAAATGTTCTGATGAGTCAAAATTTCATTTGGTACAAACACTCAACCCATTTTAAAAAATCATGAATTTTGGGGATTTTTATTTCAAAAAAATTTGGATTTTGTTCCAAACCGAAAAGGGGTTTAAACCCGATGATGATTTAAAACCCCGGGAGGTCCCCTGGCTACCTTCCATCCCCCCGACCAAAAAGACCGGTGAGGTTGAACTTTAGGCCCATTTTATCTGTCAGTATGAAAAGTGTTAAATTGACTCCCTCATTTGAACCTGAGGAGGTAATAACCTAATCTTTTCCCCTTTTTAAATTTTATACCAAAAAGGGATGTTGATGGTAAAATAAATTCCCAGTTTTCTGCGGGTTTAGAAATTAATTGGGGATTATCTTTTCCCCATCTGACATTATTTTAACGTTTAAATTCATATGGCTCTTAAACAATTATGCGAACCTTTAAAGATTCCTCTGCTCTGGACTTACCCAATTAAACCCCCAAACCATCGTTTGGTCACTTTTTGACCTCATGATAAGCGTAAAAAATTCCCTTTTTCCGAAAAAAATTTATCCATCCGGCTTATCTGATCATTTTTTAATCATGGCGATATGAACCAAAAACCCCCCATGCCTACCATTTCTGTAACATGCCATGGAAAAAAATAAGAGATTTATGTCAGATTAACCAACTAAAAATGAAAACCCTTTGAAGATGGTGAGTTTGGATTTTTTCTTTTTGAATCCGTCCGTAAATTCTGACGATCATTTAAAAAAACTAGAACAAAACTACAATCTGAACCTGTTAATGATGATTTTCCCGGGCAAGGAAACTGTCAACGAACGAAATGGCGTGACAAGGGGAAATTTGGGGTACATCAAAGAATACAAAAAACGAGATTTTGGGAAAAAAGTTCCAGGCCAAAATAACCCAAACTCATTTTTGGGAAGAAAACCCTTATGAAAAAACCCTTTTAACATTGTTGAAAAGTTTCATAAACCCAAAGCTCCGGGTTTTCCCCCCCCACACCCAATCAGGACCTCCAAAAATTTTTAAAATTTTTTACAAAATTAGAATATCCGTCGTTTTTTTCCCCCAGCCTGCTTCTATCCAAACACCATCCCAAAGGGACCCCAAATTAAAGCTTGTTTCCATTGTTAAGGAGATCAAAAAATCACGAAATCGCCACAAAATCGGGAACTTGATCCAGTGCCAATTTCCAATAAAACAAAATATTGATTTTTTTAAAATAAAAATTATTGTAACAGATCTTTTTCCCGGTTTTTCCCCTGATCGGATTGCTCATGTTAAACCACCCTGAAAAAACCCCAATTTAAAGGAAGTTTTCAAAAATTCCCGACCTGGGAATTTTAAAAGACCTTGAAAACAATCAGGAGTTGTTTCATCACGGCCCCTTGACCATGTTCTTTGAATAACCTTGGATACATTTGTCAGCCTAAAACCATTTCATGGAAGGGGAAACTTCTTTCCCGTCAAAAAGCATTTTATCTGCCATGGATGATGGAAAATCACCTTTTTTTAGACTTGGCGCTTTTGAACTAAACAAAAAACCTTCTCCCGCCTGCAATATCATTTTGGAATACATGACAGCCCTGTTGGTAAGTCCTACCTTTAAATGGGCCCCCCTTTTTGTATGGTAATGCCACCTGAGCCTGTTATTTTTGACTTTTCTGTACCCCCCCTCCACACAGTGGTTTACTGTTTATAGTTTCCAGCGGATATCATTTTGAAGTATAATTTAAATTACCATGTCAGCTGAAACGCACCCTCATTTTTAAATCTTCTCAAAAACCCCGCCGATTCCTGCATTACAACCCGGAAATGTATTAAGAGATTCGTTGGATGCGAAAAAATTTCCTGAAATTGAACGACAAAAAAACAGAATTTGTTTATTGGACAAAGTAACGTCAAAAGTTTCTCCATCTTTAATTGGACCGCAGAAAACCCCCCCATACAAGCACGTAATTTGGGTTAAGACCGACAATGACTTTAAAACCTCATTCTCCAACATTTTTCCCATAATCATTTCATATCAGAAATATCAGGGGAAATACTTGAAAAAAAAGTGTTTGAACAAATTATTCATGGTTTTCAAATCTCGATAACGGAATGCCTCCTTATCCCCAGAATAAAATTCTGCTCAGAAATAAAAAAAGAGCTTTTTGGGACTTTGCCCAAAAAATCATGCCATATCCGCCAATTTGAAAGAACTGCACGGCTTCCTTTTTTCGAAATTTTTTTTAAACTTTTAATTTTTCCCAAAATCTTTTAATAACATTGCCCCAATTTATATTTCTGAACTGCTTAAAGTTAACCCACCCGCAATTTGCCCCCAAAACATGTCACCCAAAAAGGGAAACCCAAATAAAAACGGAACGGGGGGATAGGTTTTTTTCTGTGCGGCCGAGACTCTGAATCATCTTCCAACTAAACCCTCTTGTCAAATATTAGATTTAAGTCGATTAAAAAACCCTCTTATGTCCAACTTAAAAATGATGATAAAATTTCCCTTTGGGGAGTGTACTCAGTACATAATTTTCCCCATGTTATCATTGTATATTGTTTGTATTCATGTTTTATCTTTGTTTCCCCTTTGGGCCCAAAATGGATATTTTAAAATTTTTTTTTATTATTATTATAGAATGTCAAAATTTTAAACAGATTCTACACAAATTTTTAAAACATCAGCATTCTCATAGCAATGTCAATAATATCATCAGTATTCTCATAGCAATGTCCAATAATATCATATCATCAGTATTCCTTTCATAGCAATGTCAATAATAATAATTGTATTCTCATAGCAATGTCAAGTAATATCATCAGTATTCTCATCATAGCAATGGTCAATAATATCATCAGTATTCAGCATTCTCACAGCAATGTCAATAATGTATCATCAGTATTCTCATACAGCAATGTTCAATAATATCATCAGTACCTCTCGCCTAGCAATGTCAGTTAAAATCATCATCAGTATTCTCATAGCAATGTCAATAATGTCATCAGCATTCACCATAGCAATGTTCAATAATATCATCAGTATTCTCATAGCAATGTCAATAATATCATCAGTATTCTCATAGCAATGTCAATAATATCATCAGTATTCTCAGCAATGTCAATAATATCATCAGTATTCTAAATGTCAATAATATCAGTATTCCTCACATCAATGTTAATAATATCATCAGTATTCTCAGTAATGTCAATAATATCATCAGCATTCTCTCACAGCAATGTCATCAATAATATCATCTCATTCTCATAGCAATGTCAATAATATTCATCAGTATTCACAGCAATGTTCAATAAATATCAGTATTCAGTCAATAATATCATCAGTATTCTCATAGCAATGTCAATATCATCAGTATTCTCAGTAATGTCAAATAATATCATCAGTATTCTCATAGCAATGTCAATAATATCATCAGTATTCTCATAGCAATGTCCAATAATATCATCAGTATTCCTACAATGTCAATAATATCATAGCATTCTTGAATAACATATCTATTCTCATAGCAAAATTTAATAATATCATCAGTATTCCTAAAGCAAATGTAAGTCCCAGAATAATATGTTCAATAATATCACCCAATACATTATTCTCATAGCAATGTCAATAATATCACAACATTCTACAGTAATGTCCAAAATATTCATCAGTATTCTCATAGCAATGTCCAATAATATCATCAGTATTCTCACAATGTCAAATAATATCATCAGTATTCTCATATGATATGTCAATAATATCAGTATTCTCATAGCAATGTCCCAGAAATGTAATATCATCAGTATTCTCATAGCATCAATAATATCATCAGTATTCTCTTAGCAATGTCAATAATATCATCAGTATTCTCATAGCAATATGTCATCAGTATTAATATCATCAAATAATGTCATCAGTATTCTCATAATGTCAATATTATCAGTATTCTCAATAATGTCAATAATATCATCAGTATTCTCATAGCAATCAATAATATCATCAGTATTCTCATAGCATGTCAATAATATCATCAGTATTCTATGTAATGTTCAATAATATCAGTATTCTCATAGCAATGTCAATAATATCATCAGTATTCTCATAGCAATGTCAATAATATCATCAGTATTCTCATAGCAGTATTCAATAATATCATCAGTATTCTCCAATGTCAATAATATTATTCTCATGATATCCAATATATCATCAGTATTCTCACAGCAATGTCAATAATATCATCAGTATTCTCAGCAATGTCAATAATATCATCAGTATTCTCATAGCAATGTCAATAATATCATCAGTATTCCTTAAATGTCAATAATATCATCAGTATTCTCATAGCAATGTCAATAATATCATCAGCATTCTCACAGCAATGTCAATAATATCATCAGTATTCTCTGCAATGTCAATAATATCATCAGTATTCTCATGTCAATAAGTATTCAGCAATGTCAATAATTCACATTCTACAGCAATGTCAATAATATCCATCAGTATTCTCATAGCAATGTCAATAATATCAGTATTCCAAATGTCCAGCAATGTCCAATATCAATAATATCATCAGTATTCTCAGTAGTAATGTCCAATAATATCATCAGTATTCTCACAGTAAATGTCCCAATAATATCATCAGTATTCTCATAGCAATGTCAATAATATCATCAGTATTCTCTAGCAATGTCCAATAATATCATCAGTATTCTCATAGCAATCAATAATATCATCAGTAATATCATAGCAATCTCAATAATATCATAATTATTATCAAAGCAATGACAATAATATAATCAGTATACTCATAGAAAAGTCAATAAAATAATCATTAATCTCATATCAATTTCAATAATATCATCGTATTCTCATAGCAATGTCAATAATATCATCAGTATTCTCATAGCAATGTCAATAATATCATCAGTATTCTCACAGCAATGTCTAATATCATCAGTATTCTCTTAGCAATGTCAATAATATCATCAGTATTCTCACAGCAATGTAATCAATAATATCATCAGTATTCTCATAGCAATGTCAATAACATCATCAGTATTCTCACAGCAGTAATCAATAATATCATCAATCTCTGATGTCAATAATATCATCAGCATTCTCATAGCAATGTCAATAATACCATCAGCATTCTCACAGCAATGTCATCAGTATTCTCATAGCAATGTCAATAATATCATCAGTATTCTCACATCAATGTCAATAATATCATCAGTATTCTCATAGCAATGTCAATAATATCATCAGTATTCTCATAGCAATGTCAATAATATCATCAGTATTCTCATAGCAATGTCCAATAATATCATCAGTATTCTCATAGCAATGTCAATAATATCATCAGTATTCTCATAGCAATGTC
Organism: Zoroaster sp. YZ-2022; assembly: GCA_029582265.1. Taxonomy (NCBI): domain Eukaryota; kingdom Metazoa; phylum Echinodermata; class Asteroidea; order Forcipulatida; family Zoroasteridae; genus Zoroaster; species Zoroaster sp. YZ-2022. The sequence goes on from CM055816.1 coordinate 5,749,831, forward strand.
AATAATGTCATCAGCATTCTCACAGCAATGTCAATAATATCATCAGTATTCTCATAGCAATGTCAATAATATCATCAGTATTCTCACAGCAATGTTCAATAATATCATCAGTATTCTCATAGCAATGTCAATAATATCATCAGTATTCTCATAGCAATGTCCAATAATATCATCAGTATTCTCATAGCAATGTCAATAATATCATCAGTATTCTCATAGCAATGTCAATAATATCATCAGTATTCTCATAGCAATGTCAATAATATCATCAGTATTCTCACAGCAATGTTCAATAATATCATCAGTATTCTCATAGCAATGTCAATAATATCATCAGTATTCTCATAGCAATGTCAATAATATCATCAGTATTCTCATAGCAATGTCAATAATATCATCAGTATTCTCATAGCAATGTCCAATAATATCATCAGTATTCTCATAGCAATGTCCAATAATATCATCAGTATTCTCATAGCAATGTCCAATAATATCATCAGTATTCTCATAGCAATGTCAATAATATCATCAGTATTCTCATAGCAATGTCAATAATATCATCAGTATTCTCATAGCAATGGTCAATAATATCATCAGTATTCTCACAGCAATGTCAATAATATCATCAGTATTCTCATAGCAATGTCAATAATATCATCAGTATTCTCATAGCAATGTCCAATAATATCATCAGTATTCTCATAGCAATGTCCAATAATATCATCAGTATTCTCATAGCAATGTCCAATAATATCATCAGTATTCTCATAGCAATGTCAATAATATCATCAGTATTCTCATAGCAATGTCAATAATATCATCAGTATTCTCATAGCAATGTCAATAATATCATCAGTATTCTCATAGCAATGTAAGTCCCAATATCAATATCATCTCATATTCTCATAGCAATGTCAATAATATCATCAGTATTCTCATAGCAATGTCCAATAATATCATCAGTATTCTCATAGCAATGTCCAATAATATCATCAGTATTCTCATAGCAATGTCAATAATATCATCAGTATTCTCATAGCAATGTCAATAATATCAGTATTCTCATAGCAATGTCAATATCATCAGTATTCTCATCAGCAATGTCAATAATATCATCAGTATTCTCCACAATGTCAATATCATCAGTATTCCTCATAGCATCAATAATATCATCAGTATTCTCATAGCAATGGTCAATAATATCATCAGTATTCTCAATAATATCAATTCTCATAGCTAATGTCAATAATATCACCAGTATTCTCATAGCAATGTCAATAATATCATCAGTATTCTCAGTATTCTCATAGCAATGTCAATAATTATCCAGCAATGTCAATTCAGTATTCTCATAGCAATGTCAATAATATCATCAGTATTCTCTCAGCAATGTCAATAATATCATCATTCTCAGCAATGTCAATAATATCATCAGTATTCTCATAGCAAGCAATGTCAATATATCATCAGTATTCTCAGCAATGTCAATAATATCATCAGTATTCTCATAGCAATGTCAATAATATCACTGTATTCTCATAGCAATGTCAATTATCATCAGATTCTCATAGCAATGTCAATAATATCATCAGTATTCTCATAGCAATAAATATCATCAGTATTCTCCTTGCAATGTCAATAATATCATCAGTATTCCTCATAGCAATGTCAATAATATCATCAGTATTCTCATATGATGTCCAATAATATCATCATCATTCTCAGCAATGTCAAATAATATCATCAGTATTCTCATATTAATAATATCATAAGCAATGTCAATAATATCATCAGTATTCTCCTTCAGCAATGTCAATAATATCATCAGTATTCTCATAGCAATGTCCAATAATATCATCAGTATTCTCATAGCAATGTCCAATAATATCATCAGTATTCTCATAGCAATGTCAACAATATCATCAGTATTCTCATAGCAATGTCAATAATATCATCAGTATTCTCATAGCAATGTCAATAATATCAACAGAATAAACATAGCAATGTCAATAATATCATCAGTATTCTCATAGCAATGTCAATAATATCATCAGTATTCTCATAGCAATGTCAATAATATCATCAGTATTCTCATAGCAATGTCAATAATATCATCAGTATTCTCATAGCAATGTCAATAATATCATCAGTATTCTCATAGCAATGTCAATAATATCATCAGTATTCTCACAGCAATGTCAATAATATCATCATTTTCTCTTAGCAATGTCCAATAATATCCTCAGCATTCTCACAGCAATGTCATCAGTATTCTCATAGCAAGTCAATAATATCATCAGTATTCTCATAGCAATGTCAATAATATCATCAGTATTCTCAGCAATGTCAATAATATCATCAGTATTCTACATAGCAATGTTCAATAATATCATCAGTATTCTCATAGCAATGTCAATAATATCATCAATTATTCTCATAGCAATGTCAATAATATCATCAGTATTCTCATAGCAATGTCAATAATATCATCAGTATTCTCTGTAGCAATGTCAATAATATCATCAGTATTCTCATAGCAATGTCAATAATATCATCAGTATTCTCATAGCAATGTCAATAATATCATCAGTATTCTCCTTAACAATGTCAATAATATCATAATTATTCTCATAGCAATGTCAATAATATCATCAGTATTCTCATAGCAATGTCAATAATATCATCAGTATTCTCATAGCAATGTCAATATATCAGTATTCTCATAGCAATGTCAATAATATCATCAGTATTCTCCAATAATATCATCAGTATTCTCAAGCAATGTAATATGTCATCATCAGTATTCTCATAGCAATGTCAATAATATCATCAGTAGTACCTCAGCAATGTCAATAATATCATCAGTATTCTCACAGCAATGTCAAATATCATCCAGTATTCTCATAATGTCAATAATATCATCAATTCTCAGCAATGTCAATAATCATCAGTATTCTCATCAATGTCAATAATATCATCAGTATTCTCATAGCAATGTCAATAATATCATCAATGTATTCTCATAGCAATGTCAATAATATCATCAGTATTCTCATAGCAATGTCAATAATATCATCAGTATTCTCATAGCAATGTCAATAATATCATCAGTATTCTCATAGCAATGTCAATAATCATCATTCTCACATGTCAATAATATCATCAGTATTCTCACAGCAATGTCAATAATATCATCAGTATTCTCATAGTAATGTCAATAATATCATCAGTATTCTCATAGCAAATGTCAATAATATCATCAGTATTCTCATAGCAATGTCAATAATATCATTCATTCTCCAACAATATCATCATATTCTCATAATGTCAATAATATCATCAGTATTCTCCACAGCAATGTTCAATAATATCATCATATTCTCCTGCAATGTCAATAATATCATCAGTATTCTCATAGCAATGTCAATAATATCATCAGTATTCTCATAGCAATGTTCAATAATATCATCAGTATTCTCATAGCAATGTCAATAATATCATCAGTATTCTCATAGCAATGTTCAATAATATCATCAGTATTCTCATAGCAATGTTCAATAATATCATCAGTATTCTCACAGCAATGTTCAATAATATCATCAGTATTCTCATAGCAATGTAAGTCCCAGAAAACGTGGCAATCATGTATCAAAATACACCGCATACATAATGACACAACATCCAACGCTGTATGTGACTGGCTCTGGCAAAACCCTAAACTTGGAGCTAATTTTCAAAAGTGAAAACTGGTCCCTCAAACTGGTCCCTGGGGTCAGTTTTTTTTATACCTTTTTCGGGTTTTGCCATAGCGGGTCACATACGCTTCGTACTAAGCGGTACGGACTCGGCCCATTTTAAAAAGCGACGGACACACATGAATCAGGTTGCTACTTACAGCGGAATTTGTTACGGGCAGTTTAAGTCAATGACATTAAACTGCAATAGAAATGAGCACGTACATTCAGTTCCATATTATTTACGTACAACCTAACTCACACAAACATCAACTCGTATGGAGTGTATTTTCTCAATCATGACCAGTTATAGTTATAGTCTTTAGTCATTAGTCATTATTTGGTTGATTGTTTTTTGCGGTTCTGTTGCGGGAGGAATAATTCCCCAATATTTTGCCGACTTCACTGTACCCTCTATAATGATATGTAAAGATGCATGCATTGATGCATTGATGTAACAACACAAATATTGTATGCCGCCCTCTATTGACGAAGATCCAACAATGACCGCCATCTTGTAATACACATGTTCATGTCTCCTTGTGTCACTTATTAGTTAGCTGTGTAACAAACAAATATTACATGGTGTCAGACGGGATAAAAAAAACTGCAAAATAGTGAGAATGGAAGGATTAAAACCCCCGAGTGCTTTGAGACTAGACTGCACTAATTTAGCAGAGGAGTGGAGAAAATGGAAGCAAAGATTCGAGTTGTATCTGACGGCGAGTGGAATGGAAAAGAAAACTGGCCGAATAAAGTGCAGTTGTTTGCTCCATGTCATAGGTGAGGATGTACTAGAAGTGTATAATACATTCACCTTTAATGATGACGAGAAAGAAGACAGTCTAGAAACTCTAATAGCAAAATTCTCAGCATACTTTGAACCAAAGAAAAATGTCACATATGAAAGACATATTTTCAATACAAGATCACAGCAGCCAAATGAAATGATAGATCAATTTGTGACTGATCTAAGACTCAAAGCCAAATCATGTGAGTTTGGAACATTGTGCGACAGTCTAATAAAAGACAGAATAGTCGTAGGTATTGCTAGTGACACGCTGAGAGGGAGACTGCTAAGAGAAAGAGAGTTGACGCTAGTAAAGGCTATAGACATTTGTCATGCAGCAGAAGCTGTTGGAAAGCAACTGGAGAGTATAAAGCCACATAGTGAAGGGACAGACATTCACGCTATGAAAACAAAAAAGCGTCATCCGCAAAACAAAACAAAACAGACAAGAGATTATAAAAGATGCGGAAAAACTCATGAAGTCAGACAGTGTCCTGCATATGGAATGACATGTAAAAAGTGTGGAAAAATGAATCGCTATGCCAACAAATGCTTCAGTGGTAGGCCTACTGGTGCATACCCAAAAAGAGAGAAACAGAGAAGACTACGTGAAGTTAATGAGAAGTCTGACAGTGAATCATCATGGATGCAGTTCAAACCAATAAGAAAGATTGCACTGTTAATCTGAACATACAAGGCAACATCACAGAGAAAACTGTGAAATTTAAGCTGGATACTGGAGCACAGTGCAATACCATGCCTGCAGAAATACACCAGCAGATGTGCAACAGAGTCAGAAAATCGAAAGCAAAGCTTGTGTCGTACTCCGGACATGAAATAAAAACGACAGGAAAATGTACTATGGTATGTGAGCACAAACACAAATACCATGAATTGGAGTTCCAGGTAATTCAGAACATTGTAACACCAGTGTTGGGACTTCATGCTTGCGAACAGTTGGGTCTGATAAGAAAGATTGAGACAGTGGAAAACAATTGTCCAGAAATAGTAAATGAGTTCACAGATGTGTTTGAAGGCCTTGGAAAACTTCCAGGTGAGCACCACATAAAGCTGAAACAAGATGCTGTTCCAGTTGTGCATCCGCAAAGAAAGGTGCCAATAGCAATAAGACCCAAAGTACGTCAAGAGCTAGATAGAATGGAACGTCTTGGAGTAATTGTAAAAGTACAAGAACCGAGCCCATGGGTAAGCAGTATGGTTACAGTAATCAAACCAGAAAAATATAAAGTGAGAATCTGCTTAGACCCAAAACACCTCAATGATGCTATTGAAAGAGAACAATACCCGATGAAAACAATAGAAGAAGTGGTGACAAGTCTGCCTCAAGCAAAAGTTTTCAGCACGCTAGATGCCAGCAGTGGGTATTGGCAGCTACAGCTAGATATAGAAAGCTCAAAGCTGTGTACATTTAACAGTCCATTTGGAAGGTACAGATACACTAGATTACCATTCGGTATAAAATCAGCGCCAGAAATCTTCCAAAGAGTCATGACACAGCATATTAAAAAAAAAGAGAAAAAAAAGGGAGATGTAATGATATGTAAAGATGCATGCATTGATGCATTGATGTAACAACACAAATATTGTATGCCGCCCTCTATTGACAAAGATCCAACAATGATCGCCATCTTGTAATACACATGTTCATGTCTCCTTGTGTCACTTATTAGTTAGCTGTGTAACAAACAAATATTACACCCTCTAATAAATAGAAACACTTTGCATGTTCATGATCCCATGCTGTGTTGGCTTTGCGCTGTGCGCCCCCTCCCGCGTTCATAATGGATTTGACCTCTGATGAGTTTTGTCCTGATTGTATAATTTCTGGTTTTTAACAGGCATAAACACAGGTATTTATCATGTTGAAAAACAGCGGCAAAAAGACAAATTTCGTTTCATTGGAAAGAAAAGCAAACACACACAAAAGTAGTCTCCGGTTTCTGGTCATCGGTCGGCTTCAAAATCGGTGTGGTAACGCGCTCACCCCCCCCCCCCCACCCCAAATAAATAAATGTTAAAAAACCAGGGAAATACAGGTATTTCCCATATACAAATTATGGTGCATAACATAAGCCTCACAGATTGGGCAAACGTTCATACCCCTATGTGAAAAAAGTATCTTAAAACAGCACGGCAGAATTCCAATCGATCCATCAATTTTGGCTGCAAGTGGACATTTAAAAGTTTCATTAAAAAATATATATAACTAGAGATTCGAGTTTGTCTTGACACAAACTCTAGGTGTTCGGGAGATGTAAAGGTCAAATTGGGGTCACCTTTTTGTAAATATTTTTTGACAATTAACGATCAGTACAATGGTACAAAAATTGTGACGTTACCTGTTGTGGTTGTTTTTTTAATATTAAACTTTGACTTCCGGTTTGGACAGGAAGTAAGGTCATATTGGGGTCACCTTTGTGTAAATATTTTTCGACAATTAACAATCTATACAATGATGCAAAAATGTGAATTTACCTCTTGTGGTTGTTGAGATATGATTTTTTTTAAATATTAAACTTTGAACTTCCGGTTTGGACAGGAAGTAAAGGTCAAATTGGGGTCAACTTTTTGTAAATATTTTTTGACAATTAACGACCTGTACAATGGTACAAAAATTGTGAATTTACCTCTTGTGGTTGTTGAAATATGATTTTTTTAAATATTAAACTTTGACTTCCGGTTTGGACAGGAAGTAAGGTCAAATTGGGGTCATCTTTTTGTAAATATTTTTTGACAATTAACGGTCTGTACAATGGTACAGAAACTGTGAATTTACCTCTTGTTGTTGTTGAGATATGATTTTTTTTAAATATTAAACTTTGACTTCCGGTTTGGACAGGAAGTAAAGGTCAAATTGGGTTCAACTTTTTGTAAATATTTTTTGACAATTAACGATCTGTACAATGGTGAAAGAATTGTGAATTTATCTCTTGTGGTTGTTGAGATATGATTTTTTTAATATTAAACTTTGACTTCCGGTTTGGACAGGAAGTAAGGTCAAATTGGGGTCAACTGTTTGTAAATATTTTTTGACAATTAACGACCTGTACAATGGTACAAAAATTGTGAATTTACCACTTGTGGTTGTTGAAATATGATTTTTTTAAATATTAAATTTTGACTTCCGGTTTGGACAGGAAGTAAGGTCAAATTGGGGTCATCTTTTTGTAAATATTTTTTGACAATTAACGGTCTGTACAATGGTACAAAAACTGTGAATTTACCTCTTGTGGTTGTTGAGATATGATTTTTTTTTAATATTAAACTTTGACTTCCGGTTTGGACAGGAAGTAAAGGTCAAATTGGGGTCACCTTTTTGTAAATATCTTTTGACAATTAACGGTCTGTACAATGGTGAAAGAATTGTGAATTTATCTCTCGTGGTTGTTGAGATATGATTTTTTTAAATATTAAACTTTGACTTCCGGTTTGGACAGGAAGTAAGGTCAAATTGGGGTCACTCACAACTCGTGTTTCATCTCCTTGTTAAGTTCTAAGTACATGTCAAGTTTCAAGTTCATGTGAAGTTTGCAAGTATGTGTTTTTTTGCGGACAGACGTCGGGGAGAAGAAGAAGTAAAAACTAGAGATTCGAGTTTGTTTACACAAACTCTAGGTGTTCGGGGGAAAGTAAAGGTCAAATTGGGGTCAACTTTGTGTAAAATTGTTTTGACAATTAACGATCTGTACAATGGTACAAAAATTGTGAATTTACCTCTTGTGGTTGTTGAGATATGATTTTTTTTAATATTAAACTTTGACTTCCGGTTTGGACAGGAAGTAAGGTCAAATTGGGGTCATCTTTTTGTAAATATTTTTTGACAATTAACGGTCTGTACAATGGTACAAAAACTGTGAATTTAGCTCTTGTGGTTGTTGAGATATGATTTTTTTTAAATATTAAACTTTGACTTCCGGTTTGGACAGGAAGTAAAGGTCAAATTGGGGTCACCTTTTTGTAAATATTTTTTGACAATTAACGATCTGTACAATGGTGAAAGAATTGTGAATTTATCTCTCGTGGTTGTTGAGATATGATTTTTTTTAATATTAAACTTTGACTTCCGGTTTGGACAGGAAGTAAGGTCAAATTGGGGTCACTCACAACTCGTGTTTCATCTCCTTGTTAAGTTCTAAGTACATGTCAAGTTTCAAGTTCATGTGAAGTTTGCAAGTATGTGTTTTTTTGCGGACAGACGTCGGGGAGAAGAAGAAGTAAAAACTAGAGATTCGAGTTTGTTTACACAAACTCTAGGTGTTCGGGGGAAAGTAAAGGTCAAATTGGGGTCAACTTTGTGTAAAATTGTTTTGACAATTAACGATCTGTACAATGGTACAACAATTGTGAATTTACCTCTTGTGGTTGTTGAGATATGATTTTTTTAAATATTAAACTTTGACTTCCGGTTTGGACAGGAAGTAAGGTCAAATTGGGGTCATCTTTTTGTAAATATTTTTTGACAATTAACGGTCTGTACAATGGTACAAAAATTGTGAATTTACCTCTTGTGGTTGTTGAGATATGATTTTTTTTAAATATTAAACTTTGACTTCCGGTTTGGACAGGAAGTAAAGGTCAAATTGGGGTCACCTTTTTGTAAATATTTTTTGACAATTAACGATCTGTACAATGGTGAAAGAATTGTGAATTTATCTCTCGTGGTTGTTGAGATATGATTTTTTTAAATATTAAACTTTGACTTCCGGTTTGGACAGGAAGTAAGGTCAAATTGGGGTCACTCACAACTCGTGTTTCATCTCCTTGTTAAGTTCTAAGTACATGTCAAGTTTCAAGTTCATGTGAAGTTTGCAAGTATGTGTTTTTTTGCGGACAGACGTCGGGGAGAAGAAGAAGTAAAAACTAGAGATTCGAGTTTGTTTACACAAACTCTAGGTGTTCGGGGGAAAGTAAAGGTCAAATTGGGGTCAACTTTGTGTAAAATTGTTTTGACAATTAACGATCTGTACAATGGTACAAAAATTGTGAATTTACCTCTTGTGGTTGTTGAGATATGATTTTTTTTAAATATTAAACTTTGACTTCCGGTTTGGACAGGAAGTAAGGTCAAATTGGGTTGACCTTTTTGTAAATATTTTGTGACAATTAACGGCCTGTACAATGGTACAAAAAATTTTCATTTACCTCTTGTAGTTGTTGAGATACTATTTTTTTAAAATATTAAACTTTGACTTCCGGTTTGGACAGGAAGTAAGGTCAAATTGGGGTCACCTTTGTGTAAATATTTTTGACAATTAAAAATCTATACAATGGTGTAAAAAATGTCAATTTACATCTTGTGGTTGTTGAGATATGATTTTTTTTAAATATTAAACTTTGACTTCCGGTTTGGACAGGAAGTAAGGTCAAATTGGGGTCACCTTTTTGTAAATATTTTTTGACAATTAACGATCTGTACAATGGTACAAAAATTGTGACTTTACCTCGTGTGGTTGTTGAGATATGTTTTTTTTTTAAATATTAAACTTTGACTTCCTGTACAAAAATTGTGAATTTACCTCTTGTGGTTGTTGAGATGTGATTTTTTTAATATTAAACTTATATTCTGGTTTGGACAGGAAGTAAAGTCAAACTGGGGTCACCTTTGTGTAAATATTTTTTGACAATTAACAATCTATACAATGTTGCAAAAATGTGAATTTACCTCTTGTGGTTGTTGAGATATGATTTTGTTAAATATTAAACTTTGACTTCCGGTTTGGACATGAAGTAAGGTCAAATTGGGGTCACCTTTTTGTAAATATTTTTGACAATTAACGATCAGTACAATGGTACAACAATTGTGAATTTACCTCTTGTGGTTGTTGAAATATGATTTGTTTTTAATATTAAATTTTGATTTCCGGTTTGGACAGGAAGTAAGGTCAAATTGGGGTCACCTTTGTGTAAATATTTTTCGACAATTAACAGTCTATACAATGGTGCAAAAAATTTCAATTTACATATTGTGGTTGTTGAGATATGATTTTTTTAAATATTAAACTTTGACTTCCGGTTTGGCCATATAAGTCCACATCATTATTATTATTATTGGATTGTGAGGGGATTTGTATGGGTGGGTTGGGGTGTTAGTGTCTGGTAACCTTGGATTGTGAGGGGATTTTTATGCGTGGGATGGGGTGTAGGTGGGTTGGGGTGTTAGTGTCTGGTAACCTTGGATTGTGAGGGGGATTTTTATACGTGGGGTGGGGGTGTAGGTGGGTTGGGGTGTTAGTGTCTGGTCACTTTGGATTGTGCTTTAAGAGGAAGGGTCCGTTTGGAAGAGTATACGTTTAGTATGGCCTACATATTTATTCCACTCACTGCGTAATTATATCGGATTTTTGTTTTATTGTATAATGGAGAATCTTTAATTACTGTTGGTCTATTTAGAATTGTTTGTCTGCATGTATATTCACCTAAATGCTTAAGTGGAACTTTGTATGTATTTATTTATTTATGTGCATGTTTATTTATTTCCCTTTGTTCAATTAAATTTTTGTAAACTTTTGTCTCTTCGTTTGTCATTTTTCTTTTAATTCACAAATTGTTAGGTTTCATTCCTCTCTTTTTTTTATCCGTTTCTTTGAAATATTATGTTTTGTTATATACTCTAAGTTACCTGGTTTGAGTTCACGGTAGTCGGGGCACATATGTGTTTCTTTGGACAAGAACCTGATCCCAACGAGTTTGGGAAACTTCGCTGGGTGATGCCAGCTAAGCTTAAACAACGATGTGAATGTACCAGTATCATGCCTGGTGGTCTTAACACTTACACACCAGAGAGAGACTTTAAACCGTTCTATACTGACCATCCACTGTTTACCGACTATCAACCAGAGATTGACAAATACTTCAACTGCACAGGTAAGGATTTATAAGATAAATTGAAAATAATCTTGTCTCAGAATTATTAAGTATGTTAATATAACAACTGACAGGTACCTGTCGAATAATGTGTAATCATGCATTCTGATTGGCTTTAACATTTTATTATCGAGTTGAAATGCGGGAGGCCTGTAAATATCGGTGCTGTTAACAAAACTGTATGCCTCCTTTTTTTAAATCAAGATATAAATATAAATTACAACATTAAGAACCTAGATATTTCTGACGAACCCTTCACTATAAAGGAATACCTGAAAGCCAAGGTAAGCATAAAGTGCGGAAAGAGTTGTGGAGATGATGGTATAATGCCGGAAGTCCTGAAGTATGTACCCATTGACCAAATAGTGCTAGATTTCATCAACAAAGCCTACGAGTCAGGGGAACTACCACAAAGATGGACAACACTTAATATCATCCCAGTACCGAAGACTGGAGACCTGACCAAACCTGACAACTACCGTGGCATAAGCCTAAGCTCCTTGGTTGCTAAAACCTACAATCGCATGATCCTGAACCGCATTAGGCCAGTCCTGGACCCACTGTTGAGAAACTCCCAAAATGGCTTCAGACAGAGGCGCTCTACTGTGGGCCAAATTGTAGCTACAAGAAGGATTCTCGAGGGAGTGAAAGAGAAGAATCTGACCTGCGTGATCACCTTCGTAGACTTCAAAAGGCATTTGACACTGTGCATAGCTGGCTACTCCATGACATGGGCCAAGGTAGTGACACCAGATGGGGAAACGGAGCCGTTTGAGATCTTAGCGGGTGTCCTTCAAGGGGATACTCTTGCACCGTTCCTATTCATCATAGCTCTGGACTATGCTCTGAGATGCGCAATAGATGGGAAGGAAGAGGAGCTTGGCTTTACTTTAGTCAAGAGAGCGAGCAGAAGAGTCCCGGCAATGATGGTTACCGACCTAGATTTCGCTGATGATATCTCGCTACTGTCAGACACCACACAGAAAGCTTGCAACCTGTTAAACACAGTCGAAGAACAGTGTAAGCGCATAGGTCTCCAGCTTAACACAAAGAATACAAAGGTTATGGCATTCAACACGGATGAAGCCACAGTCACCACTAGCAATAATGTGCCTCTTGAAGTTGTTAAAGACTTCAAATATCTCGGCGCCTGGATAGCCTCATCAAAACAGGACCTAAAAATGAGGAGAGCACAGGCACGGGGTGCCCTACATGGGATGAAGAAGATCTGGCAGTCAAATATGGACAATAATCTGAAAAGACGCCTCTTTATAGCAACCATTGAACCAGTGCTTCTGTATGGTGCTGAGGCATGGACACTGACAGTACAACAAGAAAAAGCTCCAGATAGTGTCTATACACGTATGTTGCGAATGGCACTTGATGTCGGCTGGGAAGACCACCAACAAAACAAAGACCTCTATAGTGGATTGCCCAAAGTGTCGGCAAAGGTCAGAGAACGGAGAATGGAACTGGCAGGTCACTGCGTGCGTCACCCAGAACTAGCTGCAAACCCCCTCATCCTCTGGGAACCTACACATGGAACAAGAAACCGTGGCAGACGGGCAACTTGCTACATAGACTTATTAAAGCGCGACACTGGACTGACAAATACTCAAGAACTGAGGACGCTCATGGAGGACAGGTCAGAGTGGAGAAGTGCTTTCCGGATTTCTCGAGATGGCGTTTCTTGATGGCGTCCTCGCATCGCATCGCATCGCATAACATTAAAAAACACCCTGTTGAAGTTTCAGTTTATTACAATGTGAAAATAATGAAAATATATTCAGATTGTTCGTATTCATTCCAATGCGAAATTTACAAACGAATACTCTTTCCTAAATTAGAACTGGAAATGGTGACCCTTTTTAAGTGACAGAAAATAAGACTAAATGATTACTAGGAGCTACTGATGACATCATCAGCACTACACCAAGTAAGTTTCCCAGTACATTCCAAAACTGTTATTTTTTGAAATACCAATACTATACTAATCTATATTTAAACGTTTAATTATCTCCAAAAAAAGGAAATAATTTGAATAATGTGATCAGATCATAATACTTGGCAAACAATTATATTTCCCCAGATTGCAAAACCCCCTGTGGTAATGGAGGTTGGCTGGATGATGAAACCTGTCAATGTGTATGTGTGAACAACTGGAGAGGCAACAATTGTTCTGGTGAGTCAAATAATAAAGTTTGGTATGTTGTTCAATGAACACTATATACGTCTCGATAGTGATAATAACTGTCATATCTATGGCGCCTTTTCCATGAGGTGTAAAGCGCTCAAAATGTACAATTATGAGTCAGAATGGGAGTATTCGTCAGTATTGAAGGGAACAATGCGCTTTGAGCCGAGGTTCGTTTTCAATGTTTCCGTACATCATGTCAATGCAATTGGAGATGTCATATATTATTCAATAATATCATCCTGATAAATTATCATCCTGATAAATTACTTCTCCTGATAACCCAGTTTCCCAGTTTCAGAAACATTCCAACCAATTTAAATGAAACTAATAGTTGATTTCTACACATATTTCCTGAGCAGGATCAATATCTATTTACTGAATTTACGAAATTGTGATTGTGATAAAAGTTGTACTTGAACTTGGTGAATCCGCTATAGCTCATTGTTCGATGCGTATCAATTCTCCTTGGCACAAAACTGTTCAACTTGTTTGAATATCTCAAATAGTCTTACTGAACATTTTGTTCATTTGTAGATCCACCAAAACAATATAACTTAAGCTAAATCCTGTTGAAGTACTTAGATTATTAGTAAACATTTAACTTTAGTTGGTCTTTGACCCCTAATACCTTCAATCCATTAGGTGTACGTTCCCTTGCATAAGCAGTCTTGCATATAAGCTGGGATTAGTTCAGTTGGGAATACTTGGTGGAACCAGGATTTTCTGAGGATCACTTCAAACTGCATTATGTATAGGGCCTAAAAGCAAGTAATCAGGGGCGGAGCCTGTGCCCCTTGACCCTCCCATAGTTACGCCACTGACTCACGATCATTGTAACAACAATTCATCAAAATTGGTTTAGCAATGTTGTACTATTAGTATCATGTTTAATGTTTTTGAAAGACAGAATGTTAAAGAGCCTACAAAATGTTATCGAAGATACATATTTCAACAAAAAGCTATCCTTCCGGACAGTTCAAACAAAATGGCAAGTCTATTTATAAGGTTAAGTGAATATTGAGTATGCTGTTTAAATTTGTAAAAATGTTCATGCTTAATCCTCGATTTGTGAGAACACAACAGGAACTCAGTATCACAGCAACACTGCAAGTGCACATAAATCCAAACCCAAAACCTTGCTCAGGTAAACAGTGGTAACCAAAGACTAAGTTAACACTACGAATTTATTTACTGCATCTCCCAGAGTCCGGCATTCTCTTGAAGACGATCACAGCATACTGAACGATACGATGAGTTGTAACCTAGTTCTTTTCAGAACTAATTGCTACTCAATTGAGAATTTCATATGGTGTCAACGCAAACAGTCTTTACTAAGTTAACAAGTTAACAGATTAAGAGACCTGACTTTTGAGAAGTTAAAGAATTCACAAATCAACCATTTCCGGTTATGGCAAAGATATTTTGCGTTATCTCATACGAGTACATGTTTCATTAATGAACAACTGCTGGTTTGATAAGATCAATAGCCCGACATGCTATTTGGTTTTAAAGAGTAAAATTAATGATACCTTTTACTTGACCTCTTTTCAGAGTGTGCACTGAACTGCGAGAATGAAGGTACACTGGATAATGGCACCTGTCAATGCGATTGTGATCAAAACTGGACTGGTAAAAACTGTTCTCGTAAGTAAAATAACAAAGATACGAAAATAAACCAACAAACAACTGCACCTGCTAACCGTTTAAGAGTTGATTTGTTTTTTGCCCTTACACCGACGTATGCATGTAGCACTGTATATATTCGACCAGTGCTTTCCGAGTGTCTGTGGAAAAAATCCCACCCGAGTCCCCTGTGTATTTTTAGAATTGTTTGCATTCATTCAAATGTGATCCATTTAACTGTGTAATACATTTCACATGGAAGACGGAATCATTTCTAAGTTTGTTTGGTATATCACCAACGTTACAGTAAGTTTTTAGATTATAATTTAGTAATTTTGTAATCCGACGATTACCACATGTAATTTTTAAAGACACTTCTAATTTTCACGAAAGTAGGTGACTCGTTTTGGCAAAGGAAATAATCACATCCTGTTGAGAACATTAATCATGAAGAATCATGTTAATTGGAAGTTACAGCATTGGTATTTGGCTCCCTAGAACTAATCTCTTAAAGATTCATCACAAAAGGTTTTTAAAAAACGATGGGAAAACTGTTGCATGTTCTTAATTTGTTTGATAAAAACGTTGCCGGACGGAACCTCTTTGAAATTTCTCTACAATGAAATCATTTTAGAAAAAAAAAAAATTGTTGGTTTTTGCTACAGTTTCCATGCTCAAGAGACCTGCACTGGCTATGTACAATTATGGGATATGTATGCGCGCAAAAATTCACCTCAATTTAATGTGGGCGATTACCACGACTATATTACCAAAATTCATCTTGTGAAATTATTCGTCGTAAGTGCTTTCATTTTAGGCAATACTGTAAACAAATTTTAATTAAATATCGTCAACATTTTGTACAAAAAAAAAATAGCTGAAATATTAATATCATTCTTCACACATTTCATGTTTTCTGAATGCATAATAAAGTGACAAAATCCACACGTATAGAGTGTGCCAAAGTGCAACATTCAGAAAACAAATAATTAAATGAAATCCAACCCTTTTTACCCAATCCCATTTGAGTCCCTAGATCCAGAAATACAATCAATTAAGTGAAAGGGTGTAAATTTTACTTGGGCCAATCTCACCTGGACATGCTGGATCTGGGTTATGTGTAAATAACACAAATGTGTGCATTATCTTTAATTTACCTGAAATGGACTTATAAATTATTTTCTCACAAAAGTATTATTTCAGCAAAAAATGCAACTCACCATGTGAATATCATTGAGATAACAGATCATTAGATCATATTGTTATGTTATCATATTGTTATGTGTGCATTCATTTACTTCCACCGCCATGACAGCATTCAAACCCCTGATAAGGTTCCCAACACATAGAGAGACCCAACGAGAATTTGACATGCTTCCGCAATTTTGCTCTAGTTTCCTTAAAAAAACATCGGAATTGACCGGGGAAAAGTTTGATGTAGCTAAGAAACGGTTCTACCTATGACATTACACCAGGTTTCCATCAAAGTGTTTTTTGCCTTTCAAAAAAAATATATTTTGTCAGTGTTGCACTTTTTTGGCACACTCTGTATAGACCGTTTCACACGATAAATGGCGATAAATCGCATCCATGTTTTAAAAAAAATAGCAAATCCCAGTCGTGTGAAAGCTATCCTTGTAATTTTAAGTTTAAATTATTTAAATACTTTTTTAACCATGACAAAAAACCTTCTATTTATCTTTTCAGAGTGTGCACTGACCTGTGTGAATAGTGGTACGCTGGATAATGGCACCTGTCAATGTGATTGTGATCCAAATCAAAACTGGAGTGGTAAAAACTGTAGTCGTAAGTAAAATAATACAGATTATTGTGTAACTGTTCCCTGAAAATAAACCAACAAACTATGGAACAAGCAAACGAACAAATATTTGACGCGTATATGTGCCAGCTGTTCGCCACCTATTCTGTTTAGCTGGGGGTATCCCCCAATGAGCGACGTTCGATATCCAGTACTTTGTTGACTCAAGATCACTGTAAAAGGGATCACTGTAAGATGTGCTCTAAGCAAATATCAATGTTTGACCTTTCACCATTTTAGAGAGGTTATATCATTAGGAAACTAAACCACATCAATTGTATTATCACATAAAAGTCATTTTATCCGAACTCATTTTGTCTCGATTTCAGAAAACCTAAGGTCCACTGAAGGAAAACAAAGGGTCCTCTTACATTTCCACGAGCAACAACGCACATATTTCTGGTGTTAATTACACAACTTTTGGACAATACTTGGGTGATTTTGTTTGCGAATGGCATGACTTTGCAAGGGAAACATCTGAGAAATGAGACGATTTCTTTTAACATAGGAGGATCATTTGTTTTCCTCCAGTGCACCAGACTGCGTTATATCCTGTGAGAATGGAGGTACACTGGATAATGGCATTTGTGTTTGATAAGAATATCCCGATGTGCCATTTGTTTTTAAAGAGTAAAATAAATAATACATTTAACTTGACTTTTTTGATTATTTATCTTTTCAGAGTGTGCACTGTCCTGTGAGAATGGAGGTAAACTGGATAATGACACCTGTCAATGTGATTGTGATCAAAACTGGAGTGGTGAAAACTGTAGTCGTAAGTAAAATAGCAAAGAAACTTGTGTTGTTGTCCCCAGAAAATAAACAAACAAACGATCGAACAAACGAGCACTATAATGTGACAAATATTTCACGAGAAAGACATACTCAGAATACAATAAATGTATTGCCCACTATCCAATGACAATGGATGCAGCCTAATACTAGACCTGCGTAGCTCCTATACTGTATTATAGACACTGCCCACTATCCAATGACAATGGATGCAGCCTAATACTAGACCTGCGTAGCTCCTATACTGTATTATACACACTGCCCACTATCCAATGACAATGGATGCAGCCTAATACTAGACCTGCGTAGCTCCTATACTGTATTATACACATTGCCCACTATCCAATGACAATGGATGCAGCCTAATACTAGACCTGCGTAGCTCCTATACTGTTTTATACACACTGCCCACTATCCAATGACGATGGACGCAGCCTAAAACTCGACCTGCGTAGCTCCTATACTGTATTATACACACTGCCCACTATCCAATGACGATGGACGCAGCCTAAAACTCGACCTGCGTAGCTCCTATACTGTATTATACACACTGCCCACTATCCAATGACGATGGACGCAGCCTAATACTCGACCTGCGTAGCTCCTATACTGTATTATACACACTGCCCACTATCCAATGACGATGGACGCAGCCTAATACTCGACCTGCGTAGCTCCTATACTGTATTATACACACTGCCCACTATCCAATGACGATGGACGCAGCCTAATACTAGACCTGCGTAGCTCCTATACTGTATTATACACACTGCCCACTATCCAATGACGATGGACGCAGCCTAATACTCGACCTGCGTAGCTCCTATACTGTATTATACACACTGCCCACTATCCAATGACAATGGATGCAGCCTAATACTAGACCTGCGTAGGTCCTATACTGTATTATATACACACTGCCCACTATCCAATGACGATGGACGCAGCCTAATACTCGACCTGCGTAGCTCCTATACTGTATTATACACACTGCCCACTATCCAATGACGATGGACGCAGCCTAATACTCGTCCTGCGTAGCTCCTATACTGTAATACACACTGCCCACTATCCAATGACGATGGACGCAGCCTAATACTCGTCCTGCGTAGCTCCTATACTGTATTATACACACTGCCCACTATCCAATGACGATGGACGCAGCCTAATACTAGACCTGCGTAGCTCCTATACTGTAATACACACTGCACACTATCCAATGACAATGGACGCAGCCTAATACTAGACCTGCGTAGATCCTATACTGTAATACACACTGCACACTATCCAATGACAATGGATGCAGCCTAATACTAGACCTGCGTAGCTCCTATACTGTATTATACACACTGCCCACTATCCAATGACGATGGACGCAGCCTAATACTAGACCTGCGTAGGTCCTATACTGTATTATACACACTGCCCACTATCCAATGACGATGGACGCAGCCTAATACTCGACCTGCGTAGGTCCTATACTGTATTATACACACTGCCCACTATCCAATGACGATGGACGCAGCCTAATACTCGACCTGCGTAGCTCCTATACTGTATTATACACACTGCCCACTATCCAATGACGATGGACGCAGCCTAATACTAGACCTGCGTAGGTCCTATACTGTATTATACACACTGCCCACTATCCAATGACAATGGATGCAGCCTAATACTAGACCTGCGTAGCTCCTATACTGTATTATACACATTGCTCACTATCCAATGACGATGGACGCAGCCTAATACTAGACCTGCGTAGCTCCTATACTGTATTATACACACTGGCCACTATCCAATGACGATGGACGCAGCATAATACTAGACCTGCGTAGCTCCTATACTGTATTATACACATTGCCCACTATCCAATGACGATGGATGCAGCCTAATACTAGACCTGCGTAGCTCCTATACTGTATTGTACACATTGCCCACTATCCAATGACGATGGATGCAGCCTAATCCTTGACCTGCGTAGGTCCTTTACTGTATTATACGCATTGGCCATTATCCAATGACAATGGAGACGTGCTAGATGGCGACTGTATAATTATGGTCATTAAATGCAGGCAATTACCAAGATTATGTAACCAAAATTCATCATGTAAAATTATTCCGTCGGAAGTGCTTTTATATTAGACAATACTGGAAATCAAATTTTAATAAAATATTGTCGAACATTTTCCGTTAATAAAGATTCCCAATTTCAGCCAAGTGTCAACCAAAAAAATTAGATGAAATATTAAATTTTAATTAGATATCGTCAAACATTTTGTCGACCAAAAAATTTGCTGAAATATTAATATCATTCTACACACATGTCATGATTGTTCTTGTATACGGAATGTATAATAAAGTGACGAAATCTTCACACATACAATAAACTAATCATATTGTAAAAAATGTTTGGTGAACACTAATACGGCAACGATTTTGCAGAAGAGACGTGCTAAAATGCAATAAGACATTGCTCTTAATGGGGTCCATCATTTAAACGTGTGTAGCCTAACTACTTGACATGAAACGTTGGCCCTAGACGCTATATATTGCATTAACAGATTATCTCATGTAGTACACATGGTCACACGATACAAAATACATTAATATTATAATGTACACTTTGTAATGAGTTGTGATTTACCGAACTAAAAGATCCATCCTTTACAAAATCGCACCATGTACGTCCAAATGAAACCCAGACTGCAGATTCCATTCAGGTTTGGTATCGTAACATTGGGCGTGAACCCTGACTCCCTAACATGCATTTTTATTTTTGGCTGCGAATTTCGATTTTTCGAAAAGCAAATAACTAATTAAATACATACTGATCACTTTTTAGTTAAAATATCAAGGAACTTTGTACCATCTCCAATGGAACAATGCGCTTCGTGTTTTTGTTTCCGCAGATGATAAGCGTGTCAATGCAATTTGATAATAATATAAACAATAGTATTTTACATCCCTTGCCTTTATTTTCCAGAGTGTACGCTGTCCTGTGATCATGGTCAACTCAATGATCAAACATGTCAGTGTGAATGTGACGAAGGCTGGATTGGCAATTTATGCTCAATAGGTACGTACAAACTATGGGATGTACATTGCTAAAACTGACGTGTTCAAAACTATATGGTGTTCATGTCGGGCAGTTCGCTCAATAAACACCATGGAAGAATAAAGTTGACATCACTGGTGTTATTTGAATAAGGGGCATCTAATTATGTCACATTTACATTTCACATTAAAGTTAAAGTACACAAATTGCTTTACATAATGACCAAATTATCTTCTGACAATCACCCTGGCAAATAATTCCTAATTTTAAAATCTATCAATCAAATTATTTGAAACAATTAATAGTTGATTTCTGCACACATTTCGTATTCCTCAAAGAATATTGATTGCATAATAATGTGAAGAAATCTCTGGAAAAAATATTAAACTAATTATATTGTAAAAATGTTTGGTGAACTTCCAAATAATTTATTGCAAAAAATACTAATATTTTGAATGTGGCAACAATTTTGCGGAAAAAATGTTCAAAAAAAAAATAAAAAATACAATATAATATTGGTCTTTATGGTAAGAGATTGGCCCTATACGCTACAAGATGCATAACTAGATTACATCATGATGTAACATTTGTGATGAGACTTTGTGATTTCCCGAACTAAATCATCTCATCCATACTTGTGATGAAATCGCATCCTGTCCTAGTGATCCCCGGATTGCCGCTTCCCTTCAGGTTTAGCATCGTAATATGGGGTGTGATCCTTGGCAACACGAAATGGGTTGAATGTATGGTTTAAATGACTTCTGACTAGCACCGTCAATATAGGGCTAGATTGCTAAGGTGTTGTACAGTCATCCACAGGGCGCAGGTCAGTGTAGAAGCCAGGATTTGAAAATAGGGCGTCCAAATTTGTTATTCTTTGAAAAACACTGTCCAAGTGTTTCGTTCATCACTCTATAAATAAATAGTTGACACATTTAACATGTTCTAGTTTTCATAAATATCGGTTTTCGTTTTGGCACGTTATCATAAAGGGTTTTATTACTAAACCACAGTCATCGGCAAAGACATGATAAGTAGTTTCAATAATGACATCTAATTGTTTCATTGAACAATTATTTATGTCACTGAGCTTTTGGAAAGTGGTCAACAGAAACACTAAAATGGAGGCACGCTAGACAGTGGTCATTTTTGTGACCCGAACTGAAATAGCAATGTACCGGAAAGTAACCTAATTACTTATCTCTTTGAAGTACATCTAGACATTTATTCAGAGACATCATATTTCAATAATAATAACTGCCATTTCTACAGCGGCTTTTCCAGAGAGTATATTGCGCTCAGAATTGCATGAATTAATTCAATGACAAATCTACAGCATTTTCTCTAGGTAGCCAAATGGAGTATAAAGGACACAGCTTTATAAAACTACCCAAGTGGTGTAGGCAGTTCGCTCAATATGAACACCGTGGAAGAATAACGTTGATATCACTGAAATAGAATCTCATACATGTACATGGTTTAAACCAATAATAATGTACAACCCTGACTTTACTTCCAGAGTGTGAGCTATCCTGTGAGAATAATGGTGTGCTCAATGGTCAGACATGTCAGTGTGAATGTCTTGGAGGCTGGAGCGGCAATTTATGCGCAGGTACGTACAAACTATGGGATACCGGTATGCACTGTACAAACTGGGAGAGACACCAGTTCGCCCAATATCAACACCACCGAATACCGTTAACATGAGATTTTGTCACAATGAATGTATTTTGACGGAATCATTTATGCTCGGGGAAACACAGGTTTACTTCTTGTTATAGTTTAAATGGCTTTGTTTTAAAATGTACACTCCCCTGTATAAGTATGTAAATGTTCTATGAGAACACTTTGTGCCACTGTAACACATGCAAACTCAACTTTTCTTCAGAAGTTGGGATCCTGTGTAGGATCCAAGCCTTAATTTTCATGAATTGGTCCAATCATAGCCAAGAGTTTTGACCAATGAGGTGCAGGTGGTGTACTTATTATTCATAGATTTTGACCAATCACGGCTTAGCTTTGCAATCCAGTGTTGGTTTTGGAGGGAAAATGCACAGGTATGCTTCATTCTGTCACAGCTTTTTGTGCAAGCTGGATATTTTCATCCATTAACCAGTTCAACGGCGCACCCAAGGGGGGGGGGGGGGCTTGGAGGGCTTGAGCCCCCCCAAGAGGGTCCCCGAAAAAAAGGGACAAAAAGAAGAAGGAAAACAAGGAGAGAGAGAGGGGGAGGAGAAAAGTTGCAAAAATAATTTTTCCAGCCCTTTTCATCTTATGCCACTGGAATTTTTTTCTTCTTTCTGCCAAAATTATTTTATTATGATGTCTCATGAAATCTCACTATAATTGTTTAAATTTGCAACAATAACATAAACAAGTAAGACTAATTGCGGTGACACCATGTAAGAATCTCAATTGAGTAGTAATTAGTTCTGAAAAGAACTGGGGGTACAACTCGACGTTTCGATCAGTATGCATTTGAAACCAACGTGCCAATTTCCCGCATTTTTCAAATTTAAGTGTTTTTCCCTTTTCAAGGGAATGCCGGACAAGTGTAAGGATAAAGTAATGCATTTTTGTTTACCCACAATTTATTTTTAGATGATGTATAATGAATATGCATGAACATGTAACTCTGGTGCAACGACCAGATCCAATCTTATTTTATCATGTGTTGTTTCCTTTTCTCCATTTTTCTTTAACTCGGCTGAGTGTAGGGCATTAAAAAGGCCTGCAATCCTACCCTTTCCAAATTACACATCACATACATGCCCAGGTTAGGGTTTTAGTTTCAGTTTAGTAATCTGATATAAATAATTATTATGTGACACCGTTTTAGCAAAATAAAGAAGAAAAAGATTACCGGTAGGGTCTGGATTTGCCGCCCACTTGTTCATGGAATTTGCCGCCCATTGATGGAAAGTAGGTAGCACCGCCCCGGAATGATCTCTTCAACAACGTCCGCTATATAATTATTTAAAGCAAAAAATCTTGCCGACGATATACACTCAAGTTCATGTTTATCAAGAGGGAGTATTACTGAAAAATTGCAATCCAGACTCCAGAGATTGGCTTTATCGGTAAGTATAATCAATTGGAAGTCCAGTGGGATGTTTTTGCAGCACTGTACACAGATTACACCAACATACCACAACATTCTGGGGAAACCATGCGGGCACCAGCCTAACCCAGATGAGTGGCAATAAGTCTAACATATATACTTGGGCCCTATTTCTTGTTTTGAGCCTATATTGACAATCTGACGAACATCCATTATAAATAAGTTTAGAACTAAATATATATGCCCCTATACTGAATACAAAAAATAAACACCATGTTAAAGATTCAAATTAAGGGCTAGCATTAAAATATAAAAAAATTAAATTAAAATGTGTAATTTTGATTTGTACTTTCTCCGAAATTAAGAATGAGCACCAGTGGGCCCCCACCCAAGAAACTGAAGCAAGCCAAATTAAGCTTTGCCCCAGTAAGCAAAGAGAGTAGCTCTAAAGACACCCCTGATGACCCTTTCCCTGATGACTTCGGCATCCTTAAGTCCGTTCCACAGCGTGGAAGCAGTGAAAGCTCAGACGACTGCAATAAACAAATTGAGTCTGCCACAGCTGTCATAATAGAAGGGTCTAACTGTACAGGTTTCACAAATAAGTACGACATTGGAAACTACAGTAAAGCGCACGGGAGGAAATTGCTAGACGATGAAACAAAGTTGGCCCTCATTACAGACTGCTGGGTACCTGATTCCTCCTTCAACTTCCCACAGTGTGCAAATTCTATGAGACGATTTCAACATAGCTGGCTAAAACGATACAACTGGTTGGCATACAGCGATGCAGAGAAGGGTGTTTTCTGCAAACCATGTCTCGTCTTTGCCCCTGAATCTGCCGGAGCACACGGCAATCAAATATTAAAAACCTTAGTATGCACTCCCTTTAACAAATACAAAGACGCAATTGAAGTCTTCAACAAGCACAACAGTGCAAATTATCATGCTGATGCTGTCAACTCATGTCAGATGTTTCTCAAGGTTGTGACCAACAAGGTACCAAGCATTGACAATCAACTTGACAACACAAGACAACAACAAATAATAACCAATAGACAGCGTATCAGTCCTATGATTGAAACTGTGCTCTTTTTGGGAAGGCAGGAAATTTCATTTCGTGGTCACCGAGACAGCGGCAGTATCGCCAACATCGCCAACACATCCACGGAAAATGATGGAAACTTCAGGTCAGCCCTTCGTTTCCGCATCAACGCTGGAGACAATTATCTGAAGAGGCACATAGAAACTACAGGAGGAAACGCCATGAGATATGTGCATGATGGCAAAGTATGTGAGAAGTTTTTGACTTTTTTTAACAGTGAATGATCTCACAGGACACGGACTTGCGAAAAGCATACTTGACATACTCCATGAGAAAACTCTAGATCCCATGAATATGCGTGGTCAAGGTTATGATGGGGCTTCGGCTATGAGCGGGCAATTTAATGGAGTCAAAGCATGCATAAGAGAGAAGAACCCACTCGCAGTGTACACACATTGTGCAAGTCATGTATTAAATCTGGTTGTCTCTCATGGAAGTAACTTACCTACAATACTAAACACGATCAGCACCATTCAGGAGATTTGTTCGTTTTTTGCTTCTTCGGCCAAGAGACAAAGCCTCCTAAGTGACTACATCACCAAGACGGCACCAGAGTCGTCACACAAACGTCTGAAAAAACTATGCACCACAAGATGGGTTGAGAGGCACGAGGCTGTTAACGTCTTCTATGAACTCTACGTCCCTATAGAGGAGGCCCTTGAGTATGTGTCACATAATGGTGACAGATCATCGTCGCAAAGAGCGTCCACATTGCTTACTGCTCTCAGATCTTCAGTATTTATCGTGGCCACAACCATACTAAACCGGCTCAGCGGAGTCCTCCTACCCTTATCCCGGAAATTGCAGTCACCTACATGTGACCTCGTTGGATGCGTTAGACTTGTGCGTGATGTGCAGCAGATCATCAAGCAAATGAGGAAAACAGTGAAGAAGAGTTTGGACGGTTGTTTAGTGACGCAACGAAGTTGGCTGATGAAGTAGACGGCGTCATACGCAAACCACGGACAGCATCTCGTCAAACAGCTAGAGAAAATCATCCATCTCAATCAGCTGAAGAATACTTCAGGGTATCAATGTTTGGCATCTACATTGATCAATTGCTAAGTGAACTCAGCACAAGGTTTTCAGTCCACTTTGAAAGATGCGCCAAACTACAGTACATATTGCCTGCATACTGCAATGATACCAACTTCAATCAACTCCAGGACATTGTGCAAATGTACGCACAAGACATCGAATCTGAAGGCATAGTGAGAGGCGAGTTTGATATGTGGTGTGCGCGGTGGAAAAATGCTGTCGGTAATGTACCATCTACACCTACAGAAACTCTGACTTCAGTACCAGGATTGGCGGACCTGTACCCGAATATACACACACTTATAACCACAATATTTGCAGTCATCCCTGCTACCTCAGCTACTGCAGAACGCACCTTCAGTACCCTTCGTCGCCTTAAATCTTACTTGAGGTCAACCATGAGCAACCAGCGTCTGACAGGCCTTGCTTTGATGGCTATACATAGAGCAATAGATGTGGACATCGATGACGTCATAAATCGGATGGCACTAAAGCGTCGTAGATTGGACTTTTCACTTTAATGTTATTGCCTCACTAGATTTATTAAGTAAAGTTGTACATTTGTCACAAATAAATGATTTTTTTTTCAATCTACAACTATAGGTATCATAAATGAAAGGATTAGGAGCCAGTTTTTGAACACCCTTATTATTATACCCTACACTCTAAAAACTCCCGGGTCAAAATGTTGACCCTTTTTCCGGGTCAAAATAAATTGACCCTTTTCTGGGTCAATTTTATAGATGGTTGACGTCATGCAATGTTTTGATTGGACAAAAACTGGCACGTGGTATATGACGTGCTGTATGCGCGGCTCAAGTTACATTTTCGAAGGTACTGTGTCCGCCATCTTTTCTAAATGCTTGTCGTGTACGTGTACGCAGTGAGCAAGTAACGTTAAAACTAGTCCTTCGCTTCAGTATCAACTATCATGGATAAATTTGTTCAAGAAACGTTACAGAAATGGGAGCTTTCTCCGTATCTGACTGCATTTGAAGGTATGTTCAACTTACATTGGTGCTAGTAATACATTGTATATTGTACAAATGTAACGTTAACGTTATGGATTTTTATGTTGGTGGCCGTCGTGGATTGATGTCGAGAGGGGTCCGATCTCGATAGCCTAAGTAGGCCTAACGCTTAGTAACGGTGTACAAGCCAACTCGTACTCATTGTGGTCAACTCGTAAATAAAGATGATTGTGTTCAATTATTTTACCAAAAAGGTAAACTAGTGTTACTAATGACGGTTAAGTCCTACGCTGACATGGCTGAGAGAGTGGTTATGTTTGAATGAGTACAGTTATAGTAGTTCCAAAGGAATATAACAATCTTGTTCAAGGTGAGTTGTTAAACACATTCCCTCGTTATGTCTTCATATGCAGTGGCGGATGCAGGGAAGGTTGTGACCAACATTACACACCCTCTAATAAATAACTGAACTTTATGCCAAAATACACACATTTAAATTTACACTGTAATTTTATTTTTTTTTCCCATTGAAATTGGCCACAGAACAATGATCAGCCAATAGGTCACTTATATAGTTTATGGACGCTTTTATTCATTTAATTTTAAAAATGTTTTTTCCCTTTCTCTTTTTAATCCAGGTTGGTACCAACATACCCTCATACCTGGAGAGAGTCAAGCAAGAACACTTCATATTATTGCTGGGTGAGATGTTGGAGCCAGAGCAGGTGTTTGTCATCATTGAACATCGAGCAGTGGAGGTTAACTCCCTGCTCAAAGGACTGGATGTATGTTTTAAATTGTTTTATATTATTGACATGTCTTATCCCTGGCAGTGTGCCACCACATGGGAATTTATTCAGAAGGGGATTTTTCTACTAGGGGAGGGAAAGGGGAAACCACAAACATCGGGCTGTGTAAGGTCACTAAGAGCTTATCTAAATTCAAAACAAGCATCTATCTAACTTAAAGTACATTGAAAAAAAAATTACCCTCAATGCTGATCAATAGTTTTAGTTTCAAGACTAGTAGCTTTCCATGGTGAAAAAGGATAGGTGAAGAATGATTGTGGTGACACCATGTAGAAATTCTCTTTTGAGTAGTAAATAGTTTTGAAGAAAAAAAACGGTTGGTTACAACTAGAGCTCGGAGCATACTGATAGAAAAAGTTTAGTTGTAACCAATCGATTCTTACTGTTCAAAAGAAAATTTCTTCATGGTGGCACCACAAATAAGCTTTACTTAGTTTTAATATAAGAATTACTTGACAAACAGCCTAGCCTAGATTTTTTTTGTTTTGCTAATGCCACTTTTTTATATTGTTTGAGATATGCTTGTTATTTGTTTTACCTGAAGTTTTTGTATTGTGCATTAACTGCATTGACATTGAAGTTTTTACATTATGGTCAGAGAGTTTCAGGGGATGTATATTCACATGCTACAAGGGCCGAGGAAATTTGGGCTCTTTAAAAAGCTTATTTTGTTATATAAAATATATTAATTATTGTGCTTACCTCAACTGTGTGTAACAGTAACCTAAACACATGTATTTTTTTAAATCTTGTATGAGAACCCTTTGAGACATTGAACTTCATTTGTATTCTGTCAAAACAAAACTACTACTCCATTCAAGTTTCATCTTGTTTCGGGAAAAATAAATCACACTTGTTCATATCTTTGTACATGTATTTGAACTATAATTTGCAAGATCACACAGTTATTGTACAGTTAAGTAAATGTTTATCAATGTTTGTATTCATTCTAATGTGAAAAGGAACATCAGCTGATATCCATTTCCGATTTGAATTTTCTACATATATGTACATGTAACGTTTGACAGTGTCACAGCATGTCGAACAAAATGTTTGGAATCATATACTAGAGTAAAAAACGTTAAGGTAATAATTCAGTCGGGTTCTATTCAGTTAATAATCAATTTAAAATGACTTTATATACTTTATACACATACATGTTTTCCTTTGCCAAAGAGAAATAAATACATGTGACCAATAGCAGGTAATTTATTGTTTGTTTCTTTTCATTTTAGAGCTATCCTTCAAATTTGATTGTTATCTTCCCTTTAAGTTTGGCCATCCTGACATACAAGGTAAGCATGTTTTCCTTACATACAGATGCCCTTATTTATGGCAATTTACTATTTGAGAAACCTTTTGTAAGGGTTTATAAACCTGAAATTTGTTTTATTTTAAAATCTTAGTATTGCTTGCCATAGATAAGGCTTCTCAATACATGGAAATCATGCTTATCTTTTCTGACCCGGAACTCGGGTTAAAATAAATTTGACCCTGGAGCCCGGGTTGGATATGACCCTGACACTTTACGGGTCAGAATGACCCGGAAAGTTGGGTCAAAATTTGACCCGGAATCGGGTCATATCAGCTGCCCCTATTCCGGGTCAGAAACAATTTTTGACCCGGAATAGGGTCAGCTGATATGACCCTTTTTGGGTCAAATATTTTGACCCAACTTTCCGGGTCATTCTGACCCGTAAATGTCGGGTCATATCCAACCCGAAGTTTGGGTCAAATTTGACCCATTTTGGGTCAAATCTGACCCGGGAGTTTTAAGAGTGTATGCCTCTACCTAACCAGTTTTTGAACACCCTTACATCCTATGCCTCTACTAGGACTATAGAGGTTAAAAATTGCTGCCCCCTATTATACTAATGGCACCGTGGTCACGTGGTTAGACTGCAGGGCTTGCAATCACAAGGTTGTGAGTTCGGAATCCCAGGCTGCCCGCTGATTTCACAATGCCTATATTAAGTATTGTCGTCTAGTTACTGAATCACAATTGATTGATTTGTGCAGTTTATAATTATAGACGATACACTAATGTTTGTGTGTGAGTGAGATTGGCTTTTGCCAGCTTGGCGTTTATGCCCCTCCATGGGAGGTTACCGAGTTCCTAATGGGAAGATCCATCCATACATATTATACATACATACAACCCAAAATTACATACATACATATACATACTAGGCCTAGTTGATTTGTGAGAGTAAAATTTTCTTTGAGCCCCCCCCCCCCCCAAGACAAAATCCTGGGTGCGCCGTTGAACCAGTTCGCTCAATATGAACACCACTGGGTATGGAATCGGTGTCCTAGTTTAAGATGAAGACTGACTGAAAATTACTGGCTCATTTATGCAGCAGCGACGATAATATGACCTAATCATGTGAGGTATTATTTTCAGTCATCGAGTTAATCTAAAACTAGCACTCCGATTCCATGCCCTGTTGATTGTGTCGAGACTCTTAAACTATGTCACATTTACATTTCACATTAAAACCAACGAACACCAATTGTTTTCTATATTGTCTAAATGTTACCCTGACAAATTATTCCTCCTAAAGTGCTTTCATTTTTGAGAAAATTTCTAAAATCACTACTTTGTCCAACAGTTTATCAATTTCAGTCGTGCCAATCAAATGAGCTGAAACAATAAATATTTTTTCACACATTTCATGATCCTCAATGTACGATTCTATGATAATCAAACTCATGAATTTATCATTTGATAAATCAAAATTTGATTTGGTGAACTTGCATAGAATGTTCACATACATGTACTCACTCAGAGTAAACTGCACACACAAACAAATAAATATTTCAAATCGACAAATATTTGACGGAAAGACATGTTCAAAATAATTGCAATAGATGTAGCATAATACTTAACAGGAGTAGGTCATATACACTGATCTCTATATGATCTCTGATCTCTGGATAGGAGATCGCGCTGATTGGCTGAAGATCGTTGTTCGCCATCTTTGTTCCCCCAAGAAAGAAGGCGGACCTTTTGGGGGAACTAACATGGCGGCCGGTTGCTTCAACTTTTTATAGGCCAATCAGCGCCCATCTCCTATCCAGTTAGTATAGAGAGTGTTCTATACTGTATTATACACAATGTTCAATATCTAATGAGAATGGAGGCTTGCTACATAGCTACATATGGTCACTGATCAAAGTTAGAAAGGCATGGCCTGTTTCACTGAGTGACAAAAATGGTTACACATTCATAACAGAAGTAATACAAGTCTAAATTTAATCAAATTAAGTGACTCGTATTGTCCAAGGAAAAATCACATCGTTTTCACAACATAATTCATGAAGGATAATGTTAAGGGATAAGGTACATCATTGAGAAATACGTTTTAAGAAATAATAATTACATTTTTAAGAAAGAAGAAATTATTAATGTTTTTTAATTGTAACTTTTTGAAAATCGACAGAATAATTCTAATTTCAGTATTGATAGAAGCAATCTGGACGGAATCTTTTCTCAGAATGATTGATGACTGTATCAACGTAACACCAAGTATGCTTTAGATAATAATTTGTTAAGTTGATAATCTGGTCATTACCAATGTTGTACCTTCCCTTTAAGTCTCAATACAATATTGTCGAGCTTATTGTATAATGACTGCATCAACTTAACACGAAGTATGCTTTAGATAATAATTTGTTAAGTTAATAATCTGGTCATTACCAATGTTGTACCTTCCCTTTAAGACTCAATACAATATTGTCGAGCTCATTGTATAATGACTGCATCAACTTAACACCAAGTATGCTTTAGATAATAATTTGTTAAGTTGATAATCTGGTCATTACCAATGTTGTACCTTCCCTTTAAGACTCAATACAATATTGTCGAGCTTATTGTATAATGACTGCATCAACTTAACACCAAGTATGCTTTAGATAATAATTTGTTAAGTTGATAATCTGGTCATTACCAATGTTGTACCTTCCCTTTAAGACTCAATACAATATTGTCGAGCTCATTGTATAATGACTGTATCAACTTAACACCAAGTATGCTTTAGATAATAATTTGTTAAGTTGATAATCTGGTCATTACCAATGTTGTACCTTCCCTTTAAGACTCAATACAATATTGTCGAGCTTATTGTATAATGACTTATGGGGTATTATTTACTGTATTTTCCAGATTGTGAACTAGAATGCGACAGTACCCGTTTTCTCCACGGGTCTGATTGTGAGTGTACACTTTGCATTAACGATGTACAGTGTTCAGGAAGGTCAAAACATGGTTTCACTATTTTTAAAACTTATTCCTTCTTGAACACTGTGTGGAATCGTCCCAATACGGTATACATTTCCCCGTATGATGACAATGAAAGATCGTGAATTGTTTGTTAATCAAACAGGACTGATAGCCGAGAAAGGAAAAATAAATAATTTAATAACAAAAACCAGTAAAATGTATCAAACCTTCCATTGCTATCCTACGAAAACAAATGAATGCGGCATACGGAATGTTCCATGCAGTTTACCATAACGAGAAGGTGAGAACTAGATTTATGCTTTGAAAATACTGAGAATCAGCAGAGAGTAATCCAAACTTGTCACATAGGACTCTATAAATAGTGCCCACTCATGATTGTCCATTGACAAACTGCACATTAAATATAATGTGAAGCTTTATTTGCAGTTAAAGGGACAATATCGTCACGATCAGAGCAGACTTTCAACAGGACATGGAATCGGTGTCCTAGTTTAAGATGAACACAGTGACTGGAAATGACTAGATAATTTACACAACAGTAACGGTAATATTACCTTCAGGTGGGGTATTATTTTCAGTCATTAAGTTAATCTAAAAACTAGCACTCCTATTCCATGCTCTGTTGATCCTGATGATAATTATTAACCGAGATGCGGTTACCTTCTGGCAAATAATTTCCTGTTTTTAGAAAAGAGTACTCTTTTCTAAATTTCGTATTAGAATGAATACGAACAATCTCAATGCATGTTCAATAGTTTCTCATTGAAGATACAACGTAATAAGCTGAAACTTTCACTGATTGGTTGATTGATAGATATCTTGATTCAAAGAGAACAAGAATACTCATAGAAGAATTTTGACAATATTATTATTATCCAATGTTGAGCCTTCCTTTTACTTTACATATCATTGTTGATCCCTTCCCACTGCACCGTCCTATATCTACCATGTATTAGTATTGTGACACGACAGAGGTATATTTCGTGCGCCATGTATATAGCCAGCGAAGTTAGACAGCGTGTATAGCGTGCAGCAGCGAAGCTCCGCCTAGTGCGCACTGATTGGCTAGGGCGAGTCACTGCGCTTATGACGTGTAGATGCGCACTGTGGATAGGGCTGGCGAGCGGCTATATAAGGCGCTGCTTTCTAGCGTATGAAGCAGTTGGCATAAGCTGACAGAGTTAGTATGAGCTGACGGAATCGTAGTTGGCAGCTACTGATGAACCGGTAAGACACATTTAGCGTGTAAGCTGGTTATTTAAGCAGTGTGTATGCGCTGTACGGCTGGGTTGGGTCGAGTCGAGGGGTTGTTATACGGTTGTGCGGTATAAGTTCCTTGGTAGGAGCTTGCGATAAAAGGGCGAGTTGCTGGAACTCTCGCATGTGTTATTGCGAGGGAGTCATCCCTGACAGATAAACCCCGAGGAGTTAACGTGGGCTGGGGTGAATGCGCGTGTTGTAACCCTGGATACACAAATTGGTGTTGGGTACGCTGCTTTTGTTGCTGTTGCAAGTCTTCCTGCAAATCTATGTAAGGACGCCCTCTGTTGAAAGCCAATGCTAAGGATTGAGATTGATGATCATGAATAAATCAGCATACTGGTGTGGTTCTATGAATCCTTTGTGTGTTGATTAAGTGTCACCCGTTATTGTCTACAGTTCAGGGGTTTAAGGACCATTAGGAGCATCCGGTATTACTTTCCAATCAATTAGTTACCAACAATGGGACGGTATATTTCCATCCCAACGGACGCATCCCCAGCCACTCAGGGACGTTCCGGTCAGTGCCGTCCGCGTCGCACCCTGTGGAGGAGAGCGCAATTCGTGTCTCGCTTCCACCCGAGGGGTGTGACGTCACAGTATTGTCATATATGAATTGTTCCAATCCCTACATTGAGACATACACAAAGTGACAATTCCCATGAGGGTAAACAATAACAAAGATTGTCTGCAAATGTCATGTTACTGAAATGTCATATTATCGAAATCCCTACCCTTGGGCTTCAATAATTTGTATATCTTGATTCCAAGATAGTAAACATACTCATATAAGCAGTTTTGCCAACATTACCAATGTTGTGCCTTCCCTTTAATGTATTTCTTGATTCAAAGAGAGTAACCATAGAGTAAGCATACTCATAGAAGCAGCCGAGTTTGGCCAACATTACCAATGTTGTAGCTTACCTTGAGTAAGCATACTCATATACTAAAAAGCATTTTATCAATATTGTCAATGTTGAATCTTCCCGTTAACCTTCCCATATCAATATTATTGTTGACTGTCCCCCCACTGCACTGTCTATCTACCATGTATGGGTATTCTCAAATATGAATTGTTCTAATTCCTACAATGGGACATACACAAAGTGACAATTCCCATGCTGACAAACAATAACAAAGATTGGGCTTCAATCATTTGTCCAAACTCCCAGGTCTGGCCTCGTGCGACGTGGGGATGGGATTTAATATCTAACTGACATAATGGACAACACAAAATTACAAAAACGCAAGTTAATAACTTAATTATACCCCAAGCCCTTCGCATAACATATATGTAT
Source organism: Zoroaster sp. YZ-2022 (assembly GCA_029582265.1). NCBI lineage: Eukaryota > Metazoa > Echinodermata > Asteroidea > Forcipulatida > Zoroasteridae > Zoroaster > Zoroaster sp. YZ-2022. The sequence goes on from CM055816.1 coordinate 5,784,514, forward strand.
ATGAAAAATCTACCACTGACCATTTATTTATAACAGAAATATAGCGTGGAATTACTCTAAGAAACTTGTTTCACGCCCGCAATGACTCAAGTGTGTCATGAACTAAAGGCATAATCCCTTGAACGTGTTTCTTCTCTCAAAATGTTGTACACGTTCGTCCCTAATAGTCCGCATTATGTCAGGACAATGGAAGAGCTTATTATTTTACCAGAGGTCGTACGTTGGTAAACTTGGCCGGACAAGACCTTCCTGAATAAGGACACAAAGCATACGACCTTATAACATAATGGGCTTGGTATCATACACTTTGTCCAATCAATTTACCAATTGGTCTGAATCCAAAATGTCATTTACAGACCAACCATGTGGAATGTTTACTGATACATTTATATGTGACACCACTGATCTAATAGCTTGACTTTAGCCATATTCTAATCTACAACCTTCTGAATGACCACACTACCACTCAGCCTATTGGGTTCTTATACATGTATCACACGTGTCTGTCGTTATTTTACCGGCAATTTGTATATCAACGGAATTTTTTTTTCATTTCACTTTAGAAAGGAACACAAACAATCTAAAATGTTTTTCAAAATAATTGTCAGAAGGTTGGTTTATTATAAATTAAAGCGATCAAATATTTGATGACGGGACCCACCATAAATTAATGGTAGGACTTATATACTGTGCTTGTGGAAAAACAATTAAAGTGTGTTTCAGTCTTAATTTATTTGTTATTATTTTATCATTTGATATGAATAAAAACAATTGTAAGTTTGTTTTGTGTCTTGAGTAGATTTTTTTATTTTAATTAAATTAAAACAAAATTGTTTCAAATTTTGCACTACGCGAGAAGGCGCTGATGTACACCTGGGCAGGGAGCCTTACCCTGGCGGCATGGTCTGGTGCCCAGAGACGGTACGGGTACCAGTCTAACCATGAGTGCGTGGAGTCGTCACATGTGCTGTACATCATATACAATCACTTCCAACTAGATTCCCCGAGAGAACAAAGGTTTTCATTGTTTCCTAGCGTGCCTTGTTAACCCATTACTGTTGGCCATTATTTTTGCCACTAGGTAATAAATAACTAGCAACGTGTAACACGACTTATGTAATAAACAAGTCATGTACTTGAAAGCACTGGCCACGCCGGCGATACCGTGCAACGCAGCGCACGCCTCCATTGAATCGGAAAATACCAACGGAAAACCGCAGGGGTTATTTGTGTGATATAAAAATACGTTACGGTATTTAGAACCAAAAAAGAAAGACTGTTGACATTAAAACTTCGTGAAACTTCAATAATAAAGCATGACACAGAGTGCCACATAGAAACTGGTGTGTGCTAAAATCTCCCAGGTGTATGTCACACATTTTGTTAATAAGAAGGGTTGGGAGGAGAGCGACGCCACCTAAAATTTTTAATTGTACAAACGAACGCAGAAAAAATGGACAACGGGAAAATATATTCTCCAATAGGCAGACTTGATTGTTTACACTGTTAAAACGGTATATTTCATACACCATTTAAAGTACTTCTTTTCATTTCCTCAAATAAATTAGAAATTTTCCAATTACAAAGAAAAATATAGAAAAATTGCTGATTAAATAAGGGAAAACGGTGGATACATGTTTAACCACTTCGTCTTGTAGGAATGTGGATCGGAAAGTAAAATCATAAATCATATAATGTTACTGTATCGGGACCAATCATGGTGCGGTAATTACAATGTTTACAACATGTTTAATTCTCTTCACCATCTGAGTCCCTATATCCATTCATCAATAAATGCACTTACTAGTAATACATCTTATTATTATATGTCATTAGATTACAAACATGAAGACTGTCAGTCCTACAGTGATGCTGGTAACGACGTGGATGGTGTTTACACCATCTATCCTCAACCTGACGTGTATCCAGACGGATTGAAGGTCTACTGTAATATGTCACCGTCCCGTGGCTTTATCGTAAGTTCACTTTTGTCTACCATTACCACACACAGATTGAATCCCAACATGGGACTAGTTAATTCAAAGGCGGTGGAGGTGGAGGAGGTGACTGAGAATAAGGAGCGATGAGTGGACTCAATGAAACCTTATATTGCCCGGTCGCAATGATTTTAAAGGTTTGCTGTATTCATAACCCCAGATTAATATGTAATTTAAACAATGTTGGTCGGATAATCATATTTTGGAATAAAAACATTTTACGTCTTCGATTTGAATATTTGAATGAATGTATAATACAAGTTGATCTGAGAGATAGAGACCATTATAATGCTTCTGATATGACGTCATCGGTAAAAATAATGATTAAATTGTGTGCACTATGTAATGGCAGCTGCACTCAAATGCAGCGTTTGTGACGTCACAAGTGTTCTATACTTTTGAAGCAGTGGGGTTTACACTAAATGCAACACGACCGAATTCTGTCGATGACGTGCACAACTAATTCTTGCTGTTGAAAACACAGCAAAAACATTCCGCGTTTTTAAGAATATTTTTTTGGAGAAACAAAATACCAAAATTTGTATTTCAGCAAACTTCATGGGATCCATACCTACTTGACATGGCACCCATGAGAGTGTGTTTGTTTATTCAAATATTGGCGCGATTATGCCACTACGGGTTAGTCAGCCACTGCAGGTTAGTCAGCCACTACGGGTTAGTCAGCCACTACGGGTTAGTCAGCCACTACGGGTTAGTCAGCGATGTAATTACAGTGATTCTATACGGACAAGATAATTATATTAAATTATATGATTATATAAAATTGAAAAAAAAAATTAAAAATTTCTACAATACATTGTTCAATGCCAATCAGTAATATAACAGTACCTTAAATTCTAATAAAAATTCCACCCCCCCCCCCCCCCCCCAAAAAGAAGCTTTTTGGGGCTGGCGCTGCCCATTTTACGTCTTTGATTAGAATAATTATTTTGTACTGTATGTACAAATAATGCAAGTGGAGTTAGTCTGGAAAAACCTCAGACCACAACATTGTGCTGACGTCTTCAGCAAAACGATCAGGGAATTGAAGCAGACGGATTAATGGGGCAATATCACCACGATCAACAGAGCATGGAATCAGAGTGCCAGCTTTAGATTAACTCAGTGATGGAAAATAATAACCCACATAATAAGGTCATATTACCGTTGCTGCTGTATGAATGACTTAGTAATTTCACTGTTTTCATCTTTAACCAGGACACCGATTCCATGCCCTGTTGAAAGCTACTCTGATCGTGACGATACTATCCCTTTAACACAAAGGCAACACGACTGAATTCTGTATACAACTTTTACTGATGAAAAAAACAGCGAAAAAATCACCTTCTCTTCAATTACAAATATAGCCTATTTGGAAGAAATACAAAATACAAAGATGTTCTTATCACGGCACCCATGAGGGCGTGTTTGTTTATTCAACTCTGGGTGCGGTCATGCCACTATGGGTTATAGTCGGCGTCTCAGCGAAGTGATTGTAATGATTCTACAGACAAGAAAATGTTATAATACCAGAAATAATATAGCAAAACAAAAAACGACAAAGAAAGAAAACAAATAAGGATCAGACGAGTGATCGTTCGTCTTGCTTGAATTGTTGGCACTTCTAAATCTAAAAAGCTATTCCATTAAATAAAACATTCAAATTCAATTTCAATACTATCAATGATGTAAAATTATGTTTACAACAACATACCAAATAAAAGCAATAATGTATACTTAACTTATAAGACTATGTAAACAAAGTAAAGACAATAAATATGAAAGACTTTAATTTAATCCCCACCACTTATAATAAGCCTATACAAAGTGGCATAGTATGTACGCATTGGAGTACAACAGTTTGAAGACAAACCAGGGGAATTCCTCCGCGTGAAAACTATATAGTGATCTCAACATTGCCTTATCACTGGAATAAAAATCTGCCTATTGATGATTATAAATCATGGCTTTGTAAGATGAACAAGAAAATAAGTGAAGCCACGTAAGTTAGCTTGTTCACTCTTGAACTTCCAAGCAAAATTTGAACGAAGAAAAGCCAGCAAGTTATCGTGTATGCAAAAATCATTTGTCTGTGCCAGGGACAAGCCCAGGGTATCGGAAAGGGGACACACGGCAAAAGGGTTAGAGACGTACACGGGGGAATGCGGCAAAAGGGGTTGAGAGATACACTGACAAGGGAAACACGGCAAAAGGGGTGGGGAGGTTCACTGACAAGGGAGGAACAAGGCAAAAGGGTGGAGAGGTACACTGACAAGGGAGGAACAAGGCAAAAGGGGTGGAGAGGTACACTGACAAGGGGAACACGGCAAAAGGGGTGGGGAGGCACACTGACAAGGGAAACACGGCAAAAGGGGTGGGGAGGTACACTGACAAGGGGAACACGGCAAAAGGGGTGGAGAGATACACTGACAAGGGGAACACGGCAAAAGGGGTGGGGAGGTTCACTGACAAGGGAGGAGCAAGGCAAAATGGGTGGGAAGGTACACTGACAAGGGAGGAACAAGACAAAAGGGGTGGAGAGGTACACTGACAAGGGGAACACGGCAAAAGGGGGTGGGAAGGTACACTGATAAGGGGAACACGGCAAAAGGGGTGGAGAGGTACACTGACAAGGGGAACACGGCAAAAGGGTTGGGAAGGTACACTGACAAGGGGTACACACGGCAAAAAGGTTGGGGAGGTACACGGCAAAAGGGGTGGGGAGGTTCACTGACAAGGGAGGAACAATGCAAAAGGGGTGGAGAGGTACACTGACAAGGGGAACACGGCAAAAGGGGTGGGGAGGTACACTGACAAGGGGAACACGGCAAAAGGGGTGGGGAGGTACACTGACAAGGGGAACACGGCAAAAGGGGTGGAGAGGTACACTGACAAGGGGAACACGGCAAAAGGGTTGGGGAGGTACACTGACAAGGGGAACACGGCAAAATGGGTGGGGAGGTACACTGACAAGGAGGTACACGGCAAAAGGGGTGGGGAGGTACACTGACAAGGGGAACACGGAAAACGGGGTTGGGAGGTACACTGACAAGGGGAACACGGCAAAAGGGGTGGAGAGCTACACTGACAAGGGAAGAACACGGCAAAAGGGGTGGGGAGGTACACTGACAAGGGGAACATGGCAAAAAGGGTGGAGAGGTACACTGACAGGGGGACACGAAGAAGCGTATGGTAAATGTACATGCACATGCACGGACACACCCCTCTTTGACACTCCTGGATTTGTCAATGGTTTGTGCAATAATACACCCATGTCATATATGACAATATAAAGTTACACCAGTAAATTTAAGAATTATTGAACATAATTCTGATTTATAATCATAGCATATAATCGTGGTTGCGTATTTATTTCTCTACACGAATCACACCATTTGCAATCCCTCTTTGCTCAGGAAGCACAAATACAATCTGAATAGTTTTATAATAACATGTAACTGTTAATTAATGAACACATTAAATAAATACAAATATACTGAACAGCAAAAGAAACGCAAATGTTTGTTCAGATCCAGTTTAATCAAATTAGACGAAAAATTCATTCATGATAACCGTTCAATGAATCGAAACGAAATTCGGGAAAAATGTTCTTTGGACATTTGTCTTTCAAACTGTACAGTCCAATGTTCAACAAAACGAACAAGTCACTTCCTGTGGATCAATACCGTGTGTGACCTCCATTGGCATCAATGACGGCCTGGCACCTTCGTCTCATGAAGTGGACAAGACGATTGACTGAGGCTCTGGGGATGTTGTTCCGGGACTGGGTAATGGCTTACTGAAGCTGTGCGGCTGTCATTGGTCTGGGACGGACTGAATTCAGCTCTCTCTGTAGCATATCCCAAAAGTGTTCAATGGGGTTTAAGTCCGGACTCAGTGCGGGCCACACCATCGTCTGGATGTTCTGTTGATGCAGGAAGTGGCGCCACATGACGCCACATGAGGTCGAAGGATTTGATCAATGTAACGCTGTGCAGTAACGCCGTTCCCCTGACCAGGACCCAGACCTTGGAAGAAAACTGGCCCCAGCAGCTGGTTGAGGCCAATGCCACCCCAGATCATGACGTTCGGCCCTCCCCATGCGTTGTGTTCCATGACGCAGTTGTCCTGGAAACGTTCACCTCTCCTCCGCCACACTGCCACTCGAGCTGGACGGCAGTTCCGCAGGTCTCGCTCACGAAGTCGGCGACGCACTGTGTCACTGCTGATTGGCCTCTGGTAAGGTCCAATGGTGATTCGGGCAGTTTCTGAGGCTGTCAGGAACCGGTCTCTCTGATGATTGCGAAAAATGTGCCGATCTTGCCTCGGGGTAGTGACCCGAGGTCGGCCGCTTCTTGGTCGATTATCAATCACTCCTCTGGCCGCGAAACGCTGCTGCAGACGGTAGACTGTAGTGAAGTGAACGTTGAATGCTGCTGCAACAGCCTGAGGGTCGTCACATGAATCCCAAATCTCAGATAAATCATCTATACATGTAGGTGCATTTCTATTACCAAAATCAAATATGAGCTAAATAAAACATTTATAAAGGAGCAGCATTCATCCAAAGTTGAGTCCAGGTGAACAAAAATAAAAAAAGACCCCTTCCGTCATGCGAGTGGTACCCCCTGTGGACAGTTTTTTTTGTTGTTGAAATTTACAGCAGTTAAACATGTACATCAGATCTACTTATATACCAAATTTCAGCTTTGGTACTCAACTCCTTCATGGTCAGGTTGCATTTTGAAAATTACACCATTTATCATGATTTTTTACTTGATTTGGCCTACTTGCACACATTATAAAGACCTGAACTGCCACATCCATATTTAATTACATCTCAAAATTACCAAATTATCACAAGAGCTATGTAAATTACATTGTAATAAGTTTGTCCTCTTTCTTGGAAGAATTCAAGGTGATTTACAGTTGTTAATTTATAAACAATACTCTATTGTCCTGATTTTCCTGACGCTGATACAGGAAATCAGTAGATGGGTAAAGTAGATGGGTAAATATCGCTTCAAAAATTTCTTGACACATTTGCAGTAAAGTTGATTCTCTAAGAGAGCACCACCTTATTACAAAATCGCAGTCTTCATATTTGCGCTCACTGAAGGAAACGCTACCAAAAGATACAGCCATAGTTTTGTTGGACTTCGCTGAGAATTACAGCTTTTTGGTGCAAGATGCTATCCAGGGGTATTATTGGGACAACAGCCAAGCCACGCTGCACCCATTTGCCATCTACCATATGGAAGGTGAACTGAAATGTGCGAGTGTAGTCGTGATTTCAGACTGCATGTGAAACATGAAACCACAACTGTCCATGCTTTCATATCCAGGCTTATTTCCTTTATCAAAGAGCAGCTTTCTAGCAAAAGCAAGCTGATATACTTCAGTGATGGGGCAGCCAGCCAGTATAAAAATCACAAGAACTTGTCCAACCTTTGCTACCACTTATCAGACCATGGACTTGCAGCTGAATGGCATTTTTTTGCAACCAGCCATGGGAAGAGTCCATGCGATGGTTTGGGTGCCACCACAAAGAGGCTGGTAGCAAGAGCCAGTCTGCAGGCTACCGAGGATGAACAGATTTTGACCCCACAGCAGATGTTTGCATGGGCTGATAAAAACATCACGGGCATCAAGTTCTTTTATGTCAGCAACGATGATGTGAAATGTAATGCAGATAAGTTCAAGCTACATGTAGTTGATCGATTCTCCTCATCAAAGACTACGATCACACCATAGTTTTGTTCCTATGACTGATAGAAAGGCACAACTTAAAATGCGGCGACTCTCTGATGTCAAGGTTTTTAGTATTGTTTCCATTGGAGATCATGCAGAAATACATCAAGGTACTGATGCAACAGAGTACCAACCAGGTCAATACATTGCATGCATATATGACAATGAATGGTACATTGGCACCATACATGTACATGTAGTTGAGAGATCAGAGGAACAAAATGATGTCTATGTGAAGTTCATGAGAAGAGCAAAGAACTCAAATACACTCTCCTGGCCACATGACTCCCGAAATGAGTGTTGGATACCATTTCAAGATAATAATAATAATAATAATAATATTAAATTACAAATTTTCTATTGCGCTGTTTCCATTTAAAAATGATCAAAAGCACATACAAAACAGTGCTCCAGAACTGCAGGGACAAGGGGGCCGTCAGTATAAATTATCTAAAGCAGACTTCAATAACATTCAAGCCAAACTACCAGTATTTATCAAGTAAACCACTGCAACTAACTAGACAGTATTCTCAAAGCTAGTTGCTAGAATACATGCATGGTAATTCTGTTAAATGCCATCTATTAAAGTCAATTTTATGTCCCCGAATATGTGCAAAACTGTGTAATTTTCAAAATGCAACCTGACCATGAAGGAGTTGAGTACCAAAGCTGAAATTTGGTATATAAGTAGATCTAATGTACATGTTTAACTGCTGTAAATTAAAAAAAAAAAAAACTGTCCACAGGGGGACCACTCGCATGACGGAAGGGGTCTTTTTTATTTTTGTTCACCTGGACCCAACTTTGGATGAATGCTACTCCTTTATAAATGTTTTATTTAGCTCATATTTGATTTTGGTAATAGAAATGCACCTATAGATGATTTATCTGAGATTTGGGATTCATGTGACCCCTGATGAGGTCACAGGGTGACCCCAAAAATCATCCAAATCACTCCCGGTTGAATAAAGTGCCTACTTTGGGGGCAAGTAACTTGAAATGTAGATGAGATATCTATTATTTAAGGCCAGATTATGAATCTAGGGCCAAAAGTAAGTTAGAATACAAATTTCCAGCTCTATAGCTGTTACCGTTATCAAATTATGGGCTCTTAAAGTTGAAAAATAGCGCGATGGCGCGTTTTCGCGACTCGGCCGGGGGGGCGGAGCACAAAAAGGTTTTTTTAAAGCAAATTTCAAGAGGCCGTATCTCGGAAACGATATGGAGTATGAATCTACTTTTTTGTGTGTGTTCATTTTGGCTATAGTGGAGCAGTTTAACAAAGTTTCATGTAAATCTGAGAGGGTCACCTGGGAACTTTTCAGAAATTTGGTTGATTTGACATGGAATGACCCAAATGTAAAAAAAACATGCAATATGTAAGAATTAATGGGGTTTCAATGTGATTGTATAATGTACACAAATTGAAAACTAGACCCCAGTTGTGGGCTAGTAGTAAACTACACCGTTGACTCTCGAGAACACATGATCTTAATTTAATTTCCATTATACATACATGTACATTGTGATAGTGATAGACGTATCCTGTGTCACGCGGCGTGGCTGGTTGGGGGATAGGAGCGATGCGTGGTGCGTACCGACAAGACTGACAGTTGACAATACATAATAATACACGCCCCTTTCATTGTCTCATTAGCTTCATCGGGTGACATAGGATTGGTTTATAATTAATTAATACTGTTTATAACCATGATGAATAACCTTTGTGATTTTAGTTTCGCTCTTAATTGTTTTCGCTTTTAACTATTTTTCTATGTTTATATTGGATGCACCATCGATGTATGATGAGTGCCACTGTCATGAAAGTGTACATCCGAATAAATTTGATTTGATTTGATTTGCATTACTTTCAAGCTGCACGTCTTCCACGTGCCGCTCGTGAGCATTCTGTGCATTTGCAGATATCAACATGTCCCAAGCTCATAGCAAGCAGCAGCACCATAAAACTCATGCTGCGCACGCTTTACACTTCTCTGCACACGCCTCCAGTAAGCAAAACAGCCAACATCAAAATATGGTTAACTTTTATTCAATCAAACATTGCAAATTAAATTTGCATTTCTTTTGCTGTTCAGTATAGATACTGCTAATGTCACTCCATAAACAGCCAGTGGGGGCGCACTTGAATCCTCTACAGATGTCACATTTTGTAAACTATTATGAAAAATATGTTTCTTAATATAAATGAGTTTCAGGAAAATGTTGGAACATTTTTGGGCCAGTTAAGGATGAATTTCTCCAATTGGGAAATTTTGAGAAAGATGTTAATCTAAAACCACAACGCATTTTTCAAACATAACAACATGTGTTTTGGAGGAGTTTGTTTTACTATGAATGAAAATTATGTTGGATGATCGTATGGACCATCTCCCTGGACTACAGTGGGTTTGTTTTACTATGAATGTAAATTATGTTGGATGATCGTATGGACCATCTCCCTGGACTACAGTGGGTTTGTTTTACTATGAATGTAAATTATGTTGGATGATCGTATGGACCATCTCCCTGGACTACAGTGGGTTTGTTTTACTATGAATGTAAATTATGTTGGATGATCGTATGGACCATCTCCCTGGACTACAGTGGGTTTGTTTTACTATGAATGTAAATTATGTTGGATGATCGTATGGACCATCTCCCTGGACTACAGTGGGTTTGTTTTACTATGAATGTAAATGTTGGATGATCGTATGGACCATCTCCCTGGACTACAGTGGGTTTGTTTTACTATGAATGTAAATTATGTTGGATGATCGTATGAACCATCTCCCTGGACTACAGTGGGTTTGTTTTACTATGAATGTAAATTATGTTGGATGATCGTATGGACCATCTCCCTGGACTACAGTGGGTTTGTTTTACTATGAATGTAAATTATGTTGGATGATCGTATGGACCATCTCCCTGGACTACAGTGGGTTTGTTTTACTATGAATGTAAATTATGTTGGATGATCGTATGGACCATCTCCTGGACTACAGTGGGTTTGTTTTACTATGAATGTAAATTATGTTGGATGATCGTATGGACCATCTCCCTGGACTACAGTGGGTTTGTTTTACTATGAATGTAAATTATGTTGGATGATCGTATGGACCATCTCCCTGGACTACAGTGGGTTTGTTTTACTATGAATGTAAATTATGTTGGATGATCGTATGGACCATCTCCCTGGACTACAGTGGGTTTGTTTTACTATGAATGTAAATTATGTTGGATGATCGTATGGACCATCTCCCTGGACTACAGTGGGTTTGTTTTACTATGAATGTAAATTATGTTGGATGATCGTATGGACCATCTCCCTGGACTACAGTGGGTTTGTTTTACTATGAATGTAAATTATGTTGGATGATCGTATGGACCATCTCCTTGGACTACAGTGGGTTTGTTTTACTATGAATGTAAATTATGTTGGATGATCGTATGAACCATCTCCCTGGACTACAGTGGGTTTGTTTTACTATGAATGTAAATTATGTTGGATGATCGTATGAACCATCTCCCTGGACTACAGTGGGTTTGTTTTACTATGAATGTAAATTATGTTGGATGATCGTATGGACCATCTCCCTGGACTACAGTGGGTTTGTTTTACTATGAATGTAAATTATGTTGGATGATCGTATGGACCATCTCCCTGGACTACAGTGGGTTTGTTTTACTATGAATGTAAATTATGTTGGATGATCGTATGGACCATCTCCCTGGACTACAGTGGGTTTGTTTTACTATGAATGTAAATTATGTTGGATGATCGTATGGACCATCTCCCTGGACTACAGTGGGTTTGTTTTACTATGAATGTAAATTATGTTGGATGATCGTATGGACCATCTCCCTGGACTACAGTGGGTTTGTTTTACTATGAATGTAAATTATGTTGGATGATCGTATGGACCATCTCCCTGGACTACAGTGGGTTTGTTTTACTATGAATGTAAATTATGTTGGATGATCGTATGGACGATCTCTCCCTGGACTACAGTGGGTTTGTTTTACTATGAATGTAAATTATGTTGGATGATCGTATGGACCATCTCCCTGGACTACAGTGGGTTTGTTTTACTATGAATGTAAATTATGTTGGATGATCGTATGCACCATCTCCCTGGACTACAGTGGGTTTGTTTTACTATGAATGTAAATTATGTTGGATGATCGTATGGACCATCTCCCTGGACTACAGTGGGTTTGTTTTACTATGAATGTAAATTATGTTGGATGATCGTATGGACCATCTCCCTGGACTACAGTGGGTTTGTTTTACTATGAATGTAAATTATGTTGGATGATCGTATGGACCATCTCCCTGGACTACAGTGGGTTTGTTTTACTATGAATGTAAATTATGTTGGATGATCGTATGAACCATCTCCCTGGACTACAGTGGGTTTGTTTTACTATGAATGTAAATTATGTTGGATGATCGTATGGACCATCTCCCTGGACTACAGTGGGTTTGTTTTACTATGAATGTAAATTATGTTGGATGATCGTATGGACCATCTCCCTGGACTACAGTGGGTTTGTTTTACTATGAATGTAAATTATGTTGGATGATCGTATGGACCATCTCCCTGGACTACAGTGGGTTTGTTTTACTATGAATGTAAATTATGTTGGATGATCGTATGGACCATCTCCCTGGACTACAGTGGGTTTGTTTTACTATGAATGTAAATTATGTTGGATGATCGTATGGACCATCTCCCTGGACTACAGTGGGTTTGTTTTACTATGAATGTAAATTATGTTGGATGATCGTATGGACCATCTCCTGGACTACAGTGGGTTTGTTTTACTATGAATGTAAATTATGTTGGATGATCGTATGGACCATCTCCCTGGACTACAGTGGGTTTGTTTTACTATGAATGTAAATTATGTTGGATGATCGTATGGACCATCTCCCATGACTACAGTGGGTTTGTTTTACTATGAATGTAAATTATGTTGGATGATCGTATGGACCATCTCCCTGGACTACAGTGGGTTTGTTTTACTATGAATGTAAATTATGTTGGATGATCGTATGGACCATCTCCCTGGACTACAGTGGGTTTGTTTTACTATGAATGTAAATTATGTTGGATGATCGTATGGACCATCTCCCTGGACTACAGTGGGTTTGTTTACTATGAATGTAAATTATGTTGGATGATCGTATGGACCATCTCCCTGGACTACAGTGGGTTTGTTTTACTATGAATGTAAATTATGTTGGATGATCGTATGGACCATCTCCCTGGACTACAGTGGGTTTGTTTTACTATGAATGTAAATTATGTTGGATGATCGTATGGACCATCTCCCTGGACTACAGTGGGTTTGTTTTACTATGAATGTAAATTATGTTGGATGATCGTATGGACCATCTCCCTGGACTACAGTGGGTTTGTTTTACTATGAATGTAAATTATGTTGGATGATCGTATGGACCATCTCCCTGGACTACAGTGGGTTTGTTTTACTATGAATGTAAATTATGTTGGATGATCGTATGGACCATCTCCTTGGACTACAGTGGGTTTGTTTTACTATGAATGTAAATTATGTTGGATGATCGTATGGACCATCTCCCTGGACTACAGTGGGTTTGTTTTACTATGAATGTAAATTATGTTGGATGATCGTATGGACCATCTCCTTGGACTACAGTGGGTTTGTTTTACTATGAATGTAAATTATGTTGGATGATCGTATGGACCATCTCCCTGGACTACAGTGGGTTTGTTTTACTATGAATGTAAATTATGTTGGATGATCGTATGGACCATCTCCCTGGACTACAGTGGGTTTGTTTTACTATGAATGTAAATTATGTTGGATGATCGTATGGACCATCTCCCTGGACTACAGTGGGTTTGTTTTACTATGAATGTAAATTATGTTGGATGATCGTATGGACCATCTCCCTGGACTACAGTGGGTTTGTTTTACTATGAATGTAAATTATGTTGGATGATCGTATGGACCATCTCCCTGGACTACAGTGGGTTTGTTTTACTATGAATGTAAATTATGTTGGATGATCGTATGGACCATCTCCCTGGACTACCGTGGGTTTTGTTTCACTATGAATGTAAATTATGTTGGATGATCGTATGGACCATCTCCCTGGACTACAGTGGGTTTGTTTTACTATGAATGTAAATTATGTTGGATGATCGTATGGACCATCTCCCTGGACTACAGTGGGTTTGTTTTACTATGAATGTAAATTATGTTGGATGATCGTATGGACCATCTCCCTGGACTACAGTGGGTTTGTTTTACTATGAATGTAAATTATGTTGGATGATCGTATGGACCATCTCCCTGAACAGTGGGTTTGTTTTATGAATGTAAATTATGGATGATCGTATGGACCATCTCCCTGGACTACAGTGGGTTTGTTTTACTATGAATGTAAATTATGTTGGATGATCGTATGGACCATCTCCCTGGACTACAGTGGGTTTGTTTTACTATGAATGTAAATTATGTTGGATGATCGTATGGACCATCTCCCTGGACTACAGTGGGTTTGTTTTACTATGAATGTAAATTATGTTGGATGATCGTATGGACCATCTCCTGGACTACAGTGGGTTTGTTTTACTATGAATGTAAATTATGTTGGATGATCGTATGGACCATCTCCTGGACTACAGTGGGTTTGTTTTACTATGAATGTAAATTATGTTGGATGATCGTATGGACCATCTCCCTGGACTACAGTGGGTTTGTTTTACTATGAATGTAAATTATGTTGGATGATCGTATGGACCATCTCCCTGGACTACAGTGGGTTTGTTTTACTATGAATGTAAATTATGTTGGATGATCGTATGGACCATCTCCCTGGACTACAGTGGGTTTGTTTTACTATGAATGTAAATTATGTTGGATGATCGTATGGACCATCTCCCTGGACTACAGTGGGTTTGTTTTACTATGAATGTAAATTATGTTGGATGATCGTATGGACCATCTCCCTGGACTACAGTGGGTTTGTTTTACTATGAATGTAAATTATGTTGGATGATCGTATGGACCATCTCCTGGACTACAGTGGGTTTGTTTTACTATGAATGTAAATTATGTTGGATGATCGTATGGACCATCTCCCTGGACTACAGTGGGTTTGTTTTACTATGAATGTAAATTATGTTGGATGATCGTATGGACCATCTCCCTGGACTACAGTGGGTTTGTTTTACTATGAATGTAAATTATGTTGGATGATCGTATGGACCATCTCCCTGGACTACAGTGGGTTTGTTTTACTATGAATGTAAATTATGTTGGATGATCGTATGGACCATCTCCCTGGACTACAGTGGGTTTGTTTTACTATGAATGTAAATTATGTTGGATGATCGTATGGATCATCTCTCCCTGGACTACAGTGGGTTTGTTTTACTATGAATGTAAATTATGTTGGATGATCGTATGGACCATCTCCCTGGACTACAGTGGGTTTGTTTTACTATGAATGTAAATTATGTTGGATGATCGTATGGACCATCTCCCTGGACTACAGTGGGTTTGTTTTACTATGAATGTAAATTATGTTGGATGATCGTATGGACCATCTCCCTGGACTACAGTGGGTTTGTTTTACTATGAATGTAAATTATGTTGGATGATCGTATGGACCATCTCCCTGGACTACAGTGGGTTTGTTTTACTATGAATGTAAATTATGTTGGATGATCGTATGGACCATCATCCAGGACTACAGTGGGTTTGTTTTACTATGAATGTAAATTATGTTGGATGATCGTATGGACCATCTCCCTGGACTACAGTGGGTTTGTTTTACTATGAATGTAAATTATGTTGGATGATCGTATGGACCATCTCCCTGGACTACAGTGGGTTTGTTTTACTATGAATGTAAATTATGTTGGATGATCGTATGGACCATCTCCCTGGACTACAGTGGGTTTGTTTTACTATGAATGTAAATTATGTTGGATGATCGTATGGACCATCTCCTGGACTACAGTGGGTTTGTTTTACTATGAATGTAAATTATGTTGGATGATCGTATGGACCATCTCCCTGGACTACAGGGGGTTTGTTTTACTATGAATGTATATGTTGGATGATCGTATGGACCATCTCCCTGGACTACAGTGGGTTTGTTTTACTATGAATGTAAATTATGTTGGATGATCGTATGGACCATCTCTCTGGACTACAGTGGGTTTGTTTTACTATGAATGTAAATTATGTTGGATGATCGTATGAACCATCTCCCTGGACTACAGTGGGTTTGTTTTACTATGAATGTAAATTATGTTGGATGATCGTATGGACCATCTCCCTGGACTACAGTGGGTTTGTTTTACTATGAATGTAAATTATGTTGGATGATCGTATGGACCATCTCCCTGGACTACAGTGGGTTTGTTTTACTATGAATGTAAATTATGTTGGATGATCGTATGGACCATCTCCCTGGACTACAGTGGGTTTGTTTTACTATGAATGTAAATTATGTTGGATGATCGTATGGACCATCTCCTTGGACTACAGTGGGTTTGTTTTACTATGAATGTAAATTATGTTGGATGATCGTATGGACCATCTCCCTGGACTACAGTGGGTTTGTTTTACTATGAATGTAAATTATGTTGGATGATCGTATGGACCATCTCCTTGGACTACAGTGGGTTTGTTTTACTATGAATGTAAATTATGTTGGATGATCGTATGGACCATCTCCCTGGACTACAGTGGGTTTGTTTTACTATGAATGTAAATTATGTTGGATGATCGTATGGACCATCTCCCTGGACTACAGTGGGTTTGTTTTACTATGAATGTAAATTATGTTGGATGATCGTATGGACCATCTCCCTGGACTACAGTGGGTTTGTTTTACTATGAATGTAAATTATGTTGGATGATCGTATGGACCATCTCCCTGGACTACAGTGGGTTTGTTTTACTATGAATGTAAATTATGTTGGATGATCGTATGGACCATCTCCCTGGACTACAGTGGGTTTGTTTTACTATGAATGTAAATTATGTTGGATGATCGTATGGACCATCTCCCTGGACTACAGTGGGTTTGTTTTACTATGAATGTAAATTATGTTGGATGATCGTATGGACCATCTCCTGGACTACAGTGGGTTTGTTTTACTATGAATGTAAATTATGTTGGATGATCGTATGGACCATCTCCCTGGACTACAGTGGGTTTGTTTTACTATGAATGTAAATTATGTTGGATGATCGTATGGACCATCTCCCTGGACTACAGTGGGTTTGTTTTACTATGAATGTAAATTATGTTGGATGATCGTATGGACCATCTCCCTGGACTACAGTGGGTTTGTTTTACTATGAATGTAAATTATGTTGGATGATCGTATGGACCATCTCCTGGACTACAGTGGGTTTGTTTTACTATGAATGTAACTTATGTTGGATGATCCAAATCACCATCTCCCTGTAATACAGTGGGTTTGTTTTACTATTAATTTTAATTATGTTTGTTTATTGATTTGTCCATCTCCCTGGACTACAGTGGGTTTGTTTTACTATGAATGTAAATTATGTTGGATGATCGTATGGACCATCTCCTGGACTACAGTGGGTTTGTTTTACTATGAATGTAAATTATGTTGGATGATCGTATGGACCATCTCCCTGGACTACAGTGGGTTTGTTTTACTATGAATGTAAATTATGTTGGATGATCGTATGGACCATCTCCCTGGACTACAGTGGGTTTGTTTTACTATGAATGTAAATTATGTTGGATGATCGTATGGACCATCTCCCTGGACTACAGTGGGTTTGTTTTACTATGAATGTAAATTATGTTGGATGATCGTATGGACCATCTCCCTGGACTACAGTGGGTTTGTTTTACTATGAATGTAAATTATGTTGGATGATCGTATGGACCATCTCCCTGGACTACAGTGGGTTTGTTTTACTATGAATGTAAATTATGTTGGATGATCGTATGGACCATCTCCCTGGACTACAGTGGGTTTGTTTTACTATGAATGTAAATTATGTTGGATGATCGTATGGACCATCTCCCTGGACTACAGTGGGTTTGTTTTACTATGAATGTAAATTATGTTGGATGATCGTATGGACCATCTCCCTGGACTACAGTGGGTTTGTTTTACTATGAATGTAAATTATGTTGGATGATCGTATGGACCATCTCCCTGGACTACAGTGGGTTTGTTTTACTATGAATGTAAATTATGTTGGATGATCGTATGGACCATCTCCCTGGACTACAGTGGGTTTGTTTTACTATGAATGTAAATTATGTTGGATGATCGTATGGACCATCTCCCTGGACTACAGTGGGTTTGTTTTACTATGAATGTAAATTATGTTGGATGATCGTATGGACCATCTCCCTGGACTACAGTGGGTTTGTTTTACTATGAATGTAAATTATGTTGGATGATCGTATGGACCATCTCCCTGGACTACAGTGGGTTTGTTTTACTATGAATGTAAATTATGTTGGATGATCGTATGGACCATCTCCTGGACTACAGTGGGTTTGTTTTACTATGAATGTAAATTATGTTGGATGATCGTATGGACCATCTCCCTGGACTACAGTGGGTTTGTTTTACTATGAATGTAAATTATGTTGGATGATCGTATGGACCATCTCCCTGGACTACAGTGGGTTTGTTTTACTATGAATGTAAATTATGTTGGATGATCGTATGGACCATCTCCCTGGACTACAGTGGGTTTGTTTTACTATGAATGTAAATTATGTTGGATGATCGTATGGACCATCTCCCTGGACTACAGTGGGTTTGTTTTACTATGAATGTAAATTATGTTGGATGATCGTATGGACCATCTCCCTGGACTACCGTGGGTTTTGTTTACTATGAATGTAAATTATGTTGGATGATCGTATGACCATCTCCCTGGACTACAGTGGGTTTGTTTTACTATGAATGTAAATTATGTTGGATGATCGTATGTCCCATGTCTGTTCTCTAGAGTGGGTTTGTTTTACTATGAATGTAAATTATGTTGGATGATCGTATGGACCATCTCCCTGGACTACAGTGGGTTTGTTTTACTATGAATGTAAATTATGTTGGATGATCGTATGGACCATCTCCCTGGACTACAGTGGGTTTGTTTACTATGAATGTAAATTATGTTGGATGATCGTATGGAACCATCTCCCTGGACTACAGTGGGTTTGTTTTACTATGAATGTAAATTATGTTGGATGATCGTATGGACCATCTCCTGGACTACAGTGGGTTTGTTTTACTATGAATGTAAATTATGTTGGATGATCGTATGGACCATCTCCCTGGACTACAGTGGGTTTGTTTTACTATGAATGTAAATTATGTTGGATGATCGTATGGACCATCTCCCTGGACTACAGTGGGTTTGTTTTACTATGAATGTAAATTATGTTGGATGATCGTATGGACCATCTCCCTGGACTACAGTGGGTTTGTTTTACTATGAATGTAAATTATGTTGGATGATCGTATGGACCATCTCCCTGGACTACAGTGGGTTTGTTTTACTATGAATGTAAATTATGTTGGATGATCGTATGAACCATCTCCCTGGACTACAGTGGGTTTGTTTTACTATGAATGTAAATTATGTTGGATGATCGTATGGACCATCTCCCTGGACTACAGTGGGTTTGTTTTACTATGAATGTAAATTATGTTGGATGATCGTATGGACCATCTCCCTGGACTACAGTGGGTTTGTTTTACTATGAATGTAAATTATGTTGGATGATCGTATGGACCATCTCTCACTGGACTACAGTGGGTTTGTTTTACTATGAATGTAAATTATGTTGGATGATCGTATGGACCATCTCCCTGGACTACAGTGGGTTTGTTTTACTATGAATGTAAATTATGTTGGATGATCGTATGGACCATCTCCCTGGACTACAGTGGGTTTGTTTTACTATGAATGTAAATTATGTTGGATGATCGTATGGACCATCTCCCTGGACTACAGTGGGTTTGTTTTACTATGAATGTAAATTATGTTGGATGATCGTATGGACCATCTCCCTGGACTACAGTGGGTTTGTTTTACTATGAATGTAAATTATGTTGGATGATCGTATGGACCATCTCCCTGGACTACAGTGGGTTTGTTTTACTATGAATGTAAATTATGTTGGATGATCGTATGGACCATCTCCCTGGACTACAGTGGGTTTGTTTTACTATGAATGTAAATTATGTTGGATGATCGTATGGACCATCTCCTGGACTACAGTGGGTTTGTTTTACTATGAATGTAAATTATGTTGGATGATCGTATGGACCATCTCCCTGGACTACAGTGGGTTTGTTTTACTATGAATGTAAATTATGTTGGATGATCGTATGGACCATCTCCCTGGACTACAGTGGGTTTGTTTTACTATGAATGTAAATTATGTTGGATGATCGTATGGACCATCTCCTGGACTACAGTGGGTTTGTTTTACTATGAATGTAAATTATGTTGGATGATCGTATGGACCATCTCCCTGGACTACAGTGGGTTTGTTTTACTATGAATGTAAATTATGTTGGATGATCGTATGGACCATCTCCCTGGACTACAGTGGGTTTGTTTTACTATGAATGTAAATTATGTTGGATGATCGTATGGACCATCTCCCTGGACTACAGTGGGTTTGTTTTACTATGAATGTAAATTATGTTGGATGATCGTATGGACCATCTCCCTGGACTACAGTGGGTTTGTTTTACTATGAATGTAAATTATGTTGGATGATCGTATGGACCATCTCCCTGGACTACAGTGGGTTTGTTTTACTATGAATGTAAATTATGTTGGATGATCGTATGGACCATCTCCCTGGACTACAGTGGGTTTGTTTTACTATGAATGTAAATTATGTTGGATGATCGTATGGACCATCTCCCTGGACTACAGTGGGTTTGTTTTACTATGAATGTAAATTATGTTGGATGATCGTATGGACCATCTCCCTGGACTACAGTGGGTTTGTTTTACTATGAATGTAAATTATGTTGGATGATCGTATGGACCATCTCCCTGGACTACAGTGGGTTTGTTTTACTATGAATGTAAATTATGTTGGATGATCGTATGGACCATCTCCCTGGACTACAGTGGGTTTGTTTTACTATGAATGTAAATTATGTTGGATGATCGTATGGACCATCTCCCTGGACTACAGTGGGTTTGTTTTACTATGAATGTAAATTATGTTGGATGATCGTATGGACCATCTCCCTGGACTACAGTGGGTTTGTTTTACTATGAATGTAAATTATGTTGGATGATCGTATGGACCATCTCCCTGGACTACAGTGGGTTTGTTTTACTATGAATGTAAATTATGTTGGATGATCGTATGGACCATCTCCCTGGACTACAGTGGGTTTGTTTTACTATGAATGTAAATTATGTTGGATGATCGTATGGACCATCTCCCTGGACTACAGTGGGTTTGTTTTACTATGAATGTAAATTATGTTGGATGATCGTATGGACCATCTCCCTGGACTAGTGGGTTTGTTTTACTATGAATGTAAATTATGTTGGATGATCGTATGGACCATCTCCCTGGACTACAGTGGGTTTGTTTTACTATGAATGTAAATTATGTTGGATGATCGTATGGACCATCTCCCTGGACTACAGTGGGTTTGTTTTACTATGAATGTAAATTATGTTGGATGATCGTATGGACCATCTCCCTGGACTACAGTGGGTTTGTTTTACTATGAATGTAAATTATGTTGGATGATCGTATGGACCATCTCCCTGGACTACAGTGGGTTTGTTTTACTATGAATGTAAATTATGTTGGATGATCGTATGGACCATCTCCCTGGACTACAGTGGGTTTGTTTTACTATGAATGTAAATTATGTTGGATGATCGTATGGACCATCTCCTGGACTACAGTGGGTTTGTTTTACTATGAATGTAAATTATGTTGGATGATCGTATGGACCATCTCCCTGGACTACAGTGGGTTTGTTTTACTATGAATGTAAATTATGTTGGATGATCGTATGACCATCTCCTGGACTACAGTGGGTTTGTTTTACTATGAATGTAAATTATGTTGGATGATCGTATGGACCATCTCCCTGGACTACAGTGGGTTTGTTTTACTATGAATGTAAATTATGTTGGATGATCGTATGGACCATCTCCCTGGACTACAGTGGGTTTGTTTTACTATGAATGTAAATTATGTTGGATGATCGTATGGACCATCTCCCTGGACTACAGTGGGTTTGTTTTACTATGAATGTAAATTATGTTGGATGATCGTATGGACCATCTCCCTGGACTACAGTGGGTTTGTTTTACTATGAATGTAAATTATGTTGGATGATCGTATGGACCATCTCCCTGGACTACAGTGGGTTTGTTTTACTATGAATGTAAATTATGTTGGATGATCGTATGGACCATCTCCCTGGACTACAGTGGGTTTGTTTTACTATGAAGGTAATGTTGGATGATCGTATGGACCATCTCCCTGGACTACAGTGGGTTTGTTTTACTATGAATGTAAATTATGTTGGATGATCGTATGGACGATCTCACCCTGGACTACAGTGGGTTTGTTTTACTATGAATGTAAATTATGTTGGATGATCGTATGGACCATCTCCCTGGACTACAGTGGGTTTGTTTTACTATGAATGTAAATTATGTTGGATGATCGTATGGACCATCTCCCTGGACTACAGTGGGTTTGTTTTACTATGAATGTAAATTATGTTGGATGATCGTATGGACCATCTCCCTGGACTACAGTGGGTTTGTTTTACTATGAATGTAAATTATGTTGGATGATCGTATGGACCATCTCCTTGGACTACAGTGGGTTTGTTTTACTATGAATGTAAATTATGTTGGATGATCGTATGGACCATCTCCCTGGACTACAGTGGGTTTGTTTTACTATGAATGTAAATTATGTTGGATGATCGTATGGACCATCTCCCTGGACTACAGTGGGTTTGTTTTACTATGAATGTAAATTATGTTGGATGATCGTATGGACCATCTCCCTGGACTACAGTGGGTTTGTTTTACTATGAATGTAAATTATGTTGGATGATCGTATGAACCATCTCCCTGGACTACAGTGGGTTTGTTTTACTATGAATGTAAATTATGTTGGATGATCGTATGGACCATCGTCCTGGACTACAGTGGGTTTGTTTTACTATGAATGTAAATTATGTTGGATGATCGTATGGACCATCTCCCTGGACTACAGTGGGTTTGTTTTACTATGAATGTAAATTATGTTGGATGATCGTGGACCATCTCCTGACTACAGTGGGTTTGTTTTACTATGAATGTAAATTATGTTGGATGATCGTATGGACCATCTCCTGGACTACACATGGGTTTGTTTTACTATGAATGTAAATTATGTTGGATGATCGTATGGACCATCTCCCTGGACTACAGTGGGTTTGTTTTACTATGAATGTAAATTATGTTGGATGATCGTATGGACCATCTCCCTGGACTACAGTGGGTTTGTTTTACTATGAATGTAAATTATGTTGGATGATCGTATGGACCATCTCCTGGACTACAGTGGGTTTGTTTTACTATGAATGTAAATTATGTTGGATGATCGTATGGACCATCTCCCTGGACTACAGTGGGTTTGTTTTACTATGAATGTAAATTATGTTGGATGATCGTATGGACCATCTCCCTGGACTACAGTGGGTTTGTTTTACTATGAATGTAAATTATGTTGGATGATCGTATGGACCATCTCCCTGGACTACAGTGGGTTTGTTTTACTATGAATGTAAATTATGTTGGATGATCGTATGGACCATCTCCCTGGACTACAGTGGGTTTGTTTTACTATGAATGTAAATTATGTTGGATGATCGTATGGGACCTCTCCCTGGACTACAGTGGGTTTGTTTTACTATGAATGTAAATTATGTTAGATGATCGTATGGACCATCTCACACTGGACTACAGTGGGTTTGTTTTACTATGAATGTAAATTATGTTGGATGATCGTATGGACCATCTCCCTGGACTACAGTGGGTTTGTTTTACTATGAATGTAAATTATGTTGGATGATCGTATGGACCATCTCCCTGGACTACAGTGGGTTTGTTTTACTATGAATGTAAATTATGTTGGATGATCGTATGGACCATCTCCCTGGACTACAGTGGGTTTGTTTTACTATGAATGTAAATTATGTTGGATGATCGTATGGACCATCTCCCTGGACTACAGTGGGTTTGTTTTACTATGAATGTAAATTATGTTGGATGATCGTGACGACCATCTCCCTGGACTACAGTGGGTTTGTTTTACTATGAATGTAAATTATGTAGGATGATCGTATGGTACCATCTCCCTGGACTACAGTGGGTTTGTTTTACTATGAATGTAAATTATGTTGGATGATCGTATGGACCATCTCCCTGGACTACAGTGGGTTTGTTTTACTATGAATGTAAATTATGTTGGATGATCGTATGGACCATCTCCCTGGACTACAGTGGGTTTGTTTTACTATGAATGTAAATTATGTTGGATGATCGTATGGACCATCTCCTGGACTACAGTGGGTTTGTTTTACTATGAATGTAAATTATGTTGGATGATCGTATGGACCATCTCCCTGGACTACAGTGGGTTTGTTTTACTATGAATGTAAATTATGTTGGATGATCGTATGGACCATCTCCCTGGACTACAGTGGGTTTGTTTACTATGAATGTAAATTATGTTGGATGATCGTATGGACCATCTCCCTGGACTACAGTGGGTTTGTTTTACTATGAATGTAAATTATGTTGGATGATCGTATGGACCATCTCCTGGACTACAGTGGGTTTGTTTTACTATGAATGTAAATTATGTTGGATGATCGTATGGACCATCTCCCTGGACTACAGTGGGTTTGTTTTACTATGAATGTACTGTATGTTGGATGATCGTATGGACCATCTCCCTGGACTACAGTGGGTTTGTTTTACTATGAATGTAAATTATGTTGGATGATCGTATGGACCATCTCCCTGGACTACAGTGGGTTTGTTTTACTATGAATGTAAATTATGTTGGATGATCGTATGGACCATCTCCCTGGACTACAGTGGGTTTGTTTTACTATGAATGTAAATTATGTTGGATGATCGTATGGACCATCTCCCTGGACTACAGTGGGTTTGTTTTACTATGAATGTAAATTATGTTGGATGATCGTATGGACCATCTCCCTGGACTACAGTGGGTTTGTTTTACTATGAATGTAAATTATGTTGGATGATCGTATGGACCATCTCCCTGGACTACAGTGGGTTTGTTTTACTATGAATGTAAATTATGTTGGATGATCGTATGGACCATCTCCCTGGACTACAGTGGGTTTGTTTTACTATGAATGTAAATTATGTTGGATGATCGTATGGACCATCTCCCTGGACTACAGTGGGTTTGTTTTACTATGAATGTAAATTATGTTGGATGATCGTATGGACCATCTCCCTGGACTACAGTGGGTTTGTTTTACTATGAATGTAAATTATGTTGGATGATCGTATGGACCATCTCCCTGGACTACAGTGGGTTTGTTTTACTATGAATGTAAATTATGTTGGATGATCGTATGAACCATCTCGAGGGACTACAGTGGGTTTGTTTTACTATGAATGTAAATTATGTTGGATGATCGTATGGACCATCTCCCTGGACTACAGTGGGTTTGTTTTACTATGAATGTAAATTATGTTGGATGATCGTATGAACCATCTCCCTGGACTACAGTGGGTTTGTTTTACTATGAATGTAAATTATGTTGGATGATCGTATGGACCATCTCCCTGGACTACAGTGGGTTTGTTTTACTATGAATGTAAATTATGTTGGATGATCGTATGGACCATCTCCTGGAGTCCAGTGGGGTTTGTTTTACTATGAATGTAAATTATGTTGGATGATCGTATGGACCATCTCCCTTGACTACAGTGGGTTTGTTTTACTATGAATGTAAATTATGTTGGATGATCGTATGGACCATCTCCCTGGACTACAGTGGGTTTGTTTTACTATGAATGTAAATTATGTTGGATGATCGTATGGACCATCTCCCTGGACTACAGTGGGTTTGTTTTACTATGAATGTAAATTATGTTGGATGATCGTATGGACCATCTCCCTGGACTACAGTGGGTTTGTTTTACTATGAATGTAAATTATGTTGGATGATCGTATGGACCATCTCCCTGGACTACAGTGGGTTTGTTTACTATGAATGTAAATTATGTTGGATGATTGTATGACCATCTCCCTGGACTACAGTGGGTTTGTTTTACTATGAATGTAAATTATGTTGGATGATCGTATGGACCATCTCCCTGGACTACAGTGGGTTTGTTTTACTATGAATGTAAATTATGTTGGATGATCGTATGGACCATCTCTCTGGACTACAGTGGGTTTGTTTTACTATGAATGTAAATTATGTTGGATGATCGTATGAACCATCTCTCTGGACTACAGTGGGTTTGTTTTACTATGAATGTAAATTATGTTGGATGATCGTATGGACCATCTCCCTGGACTACAGTGGGTTTGTTTTACTATGAATGTAAATTATGTTGGATGATCGTATGGACCATCTCCCTGGACTACAGTGGGTTTGTTTTACTATGAATGTAAATTATGTTGGATGATCGTATGAACCATCTCCTGGACTACAGTGGGTTTGTTTTACTATGAATGTAAATTATGTTGGATGATCGTATGGACCATCTCCCTGACTACAGTGGGTTTGTTTTACTATGAATGTAAATTATGTTGGATGATCGTATGGACCATCTCCCTGGACTACAGTGGGTTTGTTTTACTATGAATGTAAATTATGTTGGATGATCGTATGGACCATCTCCCTGGACTACAGTGGGTTTGTTTTACTATGAATGTAAATTATGTTGGATGATCGTATGGACCATCTCCCTGGACTACAGTGGGTTTGTTTTACTATGAATGTAAATTATGTTGGATGATCGTATGGACCATCTCCCTGGACTACAGTGGGTTTGTTTTACTATGAATGTAAATTATGTTTGGATGATCGTATGGACCATCTCCCTGGACTACAGTGGGTTTGTTTTACTATGAATGTAAATTATGTTGGATGATCGTATGGACCATCTCCCTGGACTACAGTGGGTTTGTTTTACTATGAATGTAAATTATGTTGGATGATCGTATGGACCATCTCCCTGGACTACAGTGGGTTTGTTTTACTATGAATGTAAATTATGTTGGATGATCGTATGGACCATCTCCCTGGACTACAGTGGGTTTGTTTTACTATGAATGTAAATTATGTTGGATGATCGTATGGACCATCTCCCTGGACTACAGTGGGTTTGTTTTACTATGAATGTAAATTATGTTGGATGATCGTATGGACCATCTCCCTGGACTACAGTGGGTTTGTTTTACTATGAATGTAAATTATGTTGGATGATCGTATGGACCATCTCCCTGGACTACAGTGGGTTTGTTTTACTATGAATGTAAATTATGTTGGATGATCGTATGGACCATCTCCCTGGACTACAGTGGGTTTGTTTTACTATGAATGTAAATTATGTTGGATGATCGTATGGACCATCTCCCTGGACTACAGTGGGTTTGTTTTACTATGAATGTAAATTATGTTGGATGATCGTATGGACCATCTCCGTGGTCGACAGTGGGTTTGTTTTACTATGAATGTAAATTATGTTGGATGATCGTATGGACCATCTCCCTGGACTACAGTGGGTTTGTTTTACTATGAATGTAAATTATGTTGGATGATCGTATGGACCATCTCCCTGGACTACAGTGGGTTTGTTTTACTATGAATGTAAATTATGTTGGATGATCGTATGGACCATCTCCCTGGACTACAGTGGGTTTGTTTTACTATGAATGTAAATTATGTTGGATGATCGTATGGACCATCTCCCTGGACTACAGTGGGTTTGTTTTACTATGAATGTAAATTATGTTGGATGATCGTATGGACCATCTCCCTGGACTACAGTGGGTTTGTTTTACTATGAATGTAAATTATGTTGGATGATCGTATGAACCATCTCCCTGGACTACAGTGGTTTGTTTTACTATGAATGTAAATTATGTTGGATGATCGTATGGACCATCTCCCTGGACTACAGTGGGTTTGTTTTACTATGAATGTAAATTATGTTGGATGATCGTATGGACCATCTCCCTGGACTACAGTGGGTTTGTTTTACTATGAATGTAAATTATGTTGGATGATCGTATGGACCATCTCACTGGACTACAGTGGGTTTGTTTTACTATGAATGTAAATTATGTTGGATGATCGTATGAACCATCTCCCTGGACTACAGTGGGTTTGTTTTACTATGAATGTAAATTATGTTGGATGATCGTATGGACCATCTCCCTGGACTACAGTGGGTTTGTTTTACTATGAATGTAAATTATGTTGGATGATCGTATGAACCATCTCCCTGGACTACAGTGGGTTTGTTTTACTATGAATGTAAATTATGTTGGATGATCGTATGAACCATCTCCCTGGACTACAGTGGGTTTGTTTTACTATGAATGTAAATTATGTTGGATGATCGTATGGACCATCTCTCACTGGACTACAGTGGGTTTGTTTTACTATGAATGTAAATTATGTTGGATGATCGTATGGACCATCTCCCTGGACTACAGTGGGTTTGTTTTACTATGAATGTAAATTATGTTGGATGATCGTATGGACCATCTCCCTGGACTACAGTGGGTTTGTTTTACTATGAATGTAAATTATGTTGGATGATCGTATGGACCATCTCCCTGGACTACAGTGGGTTTGTTTTACTATGAATGTAAATTATGTTGGATGATCGTATGGACCATCTCCCTGGACTACAGTGGGTTTGTTTTACTATGAATGTAAATTATGTTGGATGATCGTATGAACCATCTCCCTGGACTACAGTGGGTTTGTTTTACTATGAATGTAAATTATGTTGGATGATCGTATGGACCATCTCCCTGGACTACAGTGGGTTTGTTTTACTATGAATGTAAATTATGTTGGATGATCGTATGAACCATCTCCCTGGACTACAGTGGGTTTGTTTTACTATGAATGTAAATTATGTTGGATGATCGTATGGACCATCTCCCTGGACTACAGTGGGTTTGTTTTACTATGAATGTAAATTATGTTGGATGATCGTCGGGACCATCTCACTGGACTACAGTGGGTTTGTTTTACTATGAATGTAAATTATGTTGGATGATCGTATGGACCATCTCCCTGGACTACAGTGGGTTTGTTTTACTATGAATGTAAATTATGTTGGATGATCGTATGGACCATCTCCTTGGACTACAGTGGGTTTGTTTTACTATGAATGTAAATTATGTTGGATGATCGTATGGACCATCTCCCTGGACTACAGTGGGTTTGTTTTACTATGAATGTAAATTATGTTGGATGATCGTATGGACCATCTCCCTGGACTACAGTGGGTTTGTTTTACTATGAATGTAAATTATGTTGGATGATCGTATGGACCATCTTCCTGGACTACAGTGGGTTTGTTTTACTATGAATGTAAATTATGTTGGATGATCGTATGGACCATCTCCCTGGACTACAGTGGGTTTGTTTTACTATGAATGTAAATTATGTTGGATGATCGTATGGACCATCTCCCTGGACTACAGTGGGTTTGTTTTACTATGAATGTAAATTATGTTGGATGATCGTATGGACCATCTCCCTGGACTACAGTGGGTTTGTTTTACTATGAATGTAAATTATGTTGGATGATCGTATGGACCATCTCCCTGGACTACAGTGGGTTTGTTTTACTATGAATGTAAATTATGTTGGATGATCGTATGAACCATCTCACTGGACTACAGTGGGTTTGTTTTACTATGAATGTAAATTATGTTGGATGATCGTATGGACCATCTCCCTGGACTACAGTGGGTTTGTTTTACTATGAATGTAAATTATGTTGGATGATCGTATGGACCATCTCCCTGGACTACAGTGGGTTTGTTTTACTATGAATGTAAATTATGTTGGATGATCGTATGGACCATCTCTCTGGACTACAGTGGGTTTGTTTTACTATGAATGTAAATTATGTTGGATGATCGTATGAACCATCTCCCTGGACTACAGTGGGTTTGTTTTACTATGAATGTAAATTATGTTGGATGATCGTATGGACCATCGTCCTGGACTACAGTGGGTTTGTTTTACTATGAATGTAAATTATGTTGGATGATCGTATGGACCATCTCCCTGGACTACAGTGGGTTTGTTTTACTATGAATGTAAATTATGTTGGATGATCGTATGGACCATCTCCCTGGACTACAGTGGGTTTGTTTTACTATGAATGTAAATTATGTTGGATGATCGTATGAACCATCTCCATGGACTACAGTGGGTTTGTTTTACTATGAATGTAAATTATGTTGGATGATCGTATGGACCATCTCCCTGGACTACAGTGGGTTTGTTTTACTATGAATGTAAATTATGTTGGATGATCGTATGGACCATCTCCCTGGACTACAGTGGGTTTGTTTTACTATGAATGTAAATTATGTTGGATGATCGTATGGACCATCTCCCTGGACTACAGTGGGTTTGTTTTACTATGAATGTAAATTATGTTGGATGATCGTATGGACCATCTCTCTGGACTACAGTGGGTTTGTTTTACTATGAATGTAAATTATGTTGGATGATCGTATGAACCATCTCCCTGGACTACAGTGGGTTTGTTTTACTATGAATGTAAATTATGTTGGATGATCGTATGGACCATCTCCCTGGACTACAGTGGGTTTGTTTTACTATGAATGTAAATTATGTTGGATGATCGTATGAACCATCTCCTGGACTACAGTGGGTTTGTTTTACTATGAATGTAAATTATGTTGGATGATCGTATGAACCATCTCCTGGACTACAGTGGGTTTGTTTTACTATGAATGTAAATTATGTTGGATGATCGTATGGACCATCTCCCTGGACTACAGTGGGTTTGTTTTACTATGAATGTAAATTATGTTGGATGATCGTATGGACCATCTCCCTGGACTACAGTGGGTTTGTTTTACTATGAATGTAAATTATGTTGGATGATCGTATGGACGATCTCTCCCTGGACTACAGTGGGTTTGTTTTACTATGAATGTAAATTATGTTGGATGATCGTATGGACCATCTCCCTGGACTACAGTGGGTTTGTTTTACTATGAATGTAAATTATGTTGGATGATCGTATGGACCATCTCCCTGGACTACAGTGGGTTTGTTTTACTATGAATGTAATGTATGGATGATCGTATGAACCATCTCCCTGGACTACAGTGGGTTTGTTTTACTATGAATGTAAATTATGTTGGATGATCGTATGAACCATCTCCCTGGACTACAGTGGGTTTGTTTTACTATGAATGTAAATTATGTTGGATGATCGTATGAACCATCTCCCTGGACTACAGTGGGTTTGTTTACTATGAATGTAAATTATGTTGGATGATCGTATGGACCATCTCCCTGGACTACAGTGGGTTTGTTTTACTATGAATGTAAATTATGTTGGATGATCGTATGGACCATCTCCCTGGACTACAGTGGCATATTTTAAATATGAATGTAAATTATGTTGGATGATCGTATGGACCATCTCCCTGGACTACAGTGGGTTTGTTTTACTATGAATGTAAATTATGTTGGATGATCGTATGAACCATCTCCCTGGACTACAGTGGGTTTGTTTTACTATGAATGTAAATTATGTTGGATGATCGTATGGACCATCTCCCTGGACTACAGTGGGTTTGTTTTACTATGAATGTAAATTATGTTGGATGATCGTATGGACCATCTCTCACTGGACTACAGTGGGTTTGTTTTACTATGAATGTAAATTATGTTGGATGATCGTATGGACCATCTCCTTGGACTACAGTGGGTTTGTTTTACTATGAATGTAAATTATGTTGGATGATCGTATGGACCATCTCCCTGGACTACAGTGGGTTTGTTTTACTATGAATGTAAATTATGTTGGATGATCGTATGGACCATCTCCTTGGACTACAGTGGGTTTGTTTTACTATGAATGTAAATTATGTTGGATGATCGTATGAACCATCTCCCTGGACTACAGTGGGTTTGTTTTACTATGAATGTAAATTATGTTGGATGATCGTATGGACCATCTCCCTGGACTACAGTGGGTTTGTTTTACTATGAATGTAAATTATGTTGGATGATCGTATGAACCATCTCTGGACTACAGTGGGTTTGTTTTACTATGAATGTAAATTATGTTGGATGATCGTATGAACCATCTCCCTGGACTACAGTGGGTTTGTTTTACTATGAATGTAAATTATGTTGGATGATCGTATGGAACCATCTCCCTGGACTACAGTGGGTTTGTTTTACTATGAATGTAAATTATGTTGGATGATCGTATGGACCATCTCCCTGGACTACAGTGGGTTTGTTTTACTATGAATGTAAATTATGTTGGATGATCGTATGGACCATCTCCCTGGACTACAGTGGGTTTGTTTTACTATGAATGTAAATTATGTTGGATGATCGTATGAACCATCTCACTGGACTACAGTGGGTTTGTTTTACTATGAATGTAAATTATGTTAGATGATCGTATGGACCATCTGCCTGGACTACAGTGGGTTTGTTTTACTATGAATGTAAATTATGTTGGATGATCGTATGGACCATCTCCCTGGACTACAGTGGGTTTGTTTTACTATGAATGTAAATTATGTTGGATGATCGTATGGACCATCTCCCTGGACTACAGTGGGTTTGTTTTACTATGAATGTAAATTATGTTGGATGATCGTATGGACCATCTCCCTGGACTACAGTGGGTTTGTTTTACTATGAATGTAAATTATGTTGGATGATCGTATGGACCATCTCCCTGGACTACAGTGGGTTTGTTTTACTATGAATGTAAATTATGTTGGATGATCGTATGGACCATCTCCCTGGACTACAGTGGGTTTGTTTTACTATGAATGTAAATTATGTTGGATGATCGTATGGACCATCTCCCTGGACTACAGTGGGTTTGTTTTACTATGAATGTAAATTATGTTGGATGATCGTATGGACCATCTCCCTGGACTACAGTGGGTTTGTTTTACTATGAATGTAAATTATGTTGGATGATCGTATGGACCATCTCTCTGGACTACAGTGGGTTTGTTTTACTATGAATGTAAATTATGTTGGATGATCGTATGGACCATCTCCCTGGACTACAGTGGGTTTGTTTTACTATGAATGTAAATTATGTTGGATGATCGTATGGACCATCTCACTGGACTACAGTGTGTTTTGTTTACTATGAATGTAAATTATGTTGGATGATCGTATGGACCATCTCCCTGGACTACAGTGGGTTTGTTTTACTATGAATGTAAATTATGTTGGATGATCGTATGGACCATCTCCCTGGACTACAGTGGGTTTGTTTTACTATGAATGTAAATTATGTTGGGTGATCGTATGGACCATCTCCCTGGACTACAGTGGGAGTACATATACCCTGATCCCACGGGATTAACGCACATAGTCTTGATCGTGAAATTGTTAGAAAAAAAGCTACGTCACAATAATTCATTAAGTCAAGTGGATTTTATATTAAATAAAATTCTAAGATTCGGTTTTCGATTGTTATGACAGATACTCGGCCCTATTTTGGTAAAACGATGTAAGCGAATTTTTTGAGATTTTGAGATAAAGCCATTCCCACTCAGGCGAGGGCGCTATTTACGATTCTGAAACTCTCAACATCAGGAAATTAATAATTTGGAAGATACACTCAGTATGTTAACCTAAAAAATACAAAGTTTGTGACTAATTTACAAAAATGGTGTATGTCACACTTACATTTATTAGGAAAGCTGGAAATAAGGTAAAGTGGTGCATCTCTGACATACACCACTACAGCAAATTAATCAAAACTTTTCAGTGATTAGATAAGTAAAAAACAGATAAATTCATGATACTATATTCTAAAATAAAATGGCAGTTTTCAAACTTTAAACCCATTTTTCGCGAAATGGCCTTTTTGAGATAATTATATCATTTTACCAAAATAAGGCCGTACTGCTTTTATAATAATACTTTATGGGTGGAAGTAGGTTTGGGTAAATTTGAGATATCGAGTGAATCGTATCTTACAATAAGGCAATGTTCATCGTCTCGAAACCTCTTCATTGGCTATATAGAGAAGAAATCATAAAAAAAGGGGAACGTCATCCATCATATAGTTTGAAACAATCGGATTGTAGAATAAATTATGAAATAATTCTTACAACATTTCAGAATATTTGTTAAATGTTGTGCAATATTTTGGATTTTTTTCTCGGAAATTGAAAATTTTGGGAGAAAGTATTTGAACTTTTAAAAACATGGTAGTCTAAACGTAAACAAAGTGCTATATTGAAGTTTATTAAATGATATTAATGTTTGGGGGAGGGGGAAGGGAGGGGTCTAACGGACCATCCACCTGGTCTAACAGTTGGGGTATACCAAGTATTTACGTCAGAGTTCACCGGGCAATATTAGTGGACGGGGCGGAAAAGACGTCCCGTACAATAAGCCAAAAGGGTGCAATTAATTGACATAAAAACTTCACACTTTCTTAAATTAAAATCTATAAGTTATCACTTAAGCAGCATCCGAACACTTAATACAAACCAGGGCCGTTATGTATTAAGGATATTTTGGGGGTGAATCCTCAAATAAGACCACTGCATATTTTGATAACGAATTTAAGAGATTGTGGCGAAACCCGTACCGTTCTGGGCGAGCGGCAGTCCAGCCGGTACTTGAAGGCAGGTCCTATGGAGACCGTTTATCGCCGCACGTGACACCACTTAAACTTAGACATACGAGACAGACAACTGAAGTAACACGGAG
This sequence comes from Zoroaster sp. YZ-2022, assembly GCA_029582265.1. Lineage (NCBI taxonomy): Eukaryota > Metazoa > Echinodermata > Asteroidea > Forcipulatida > Zoroasteridae > Zoroaster > Zoroaster sp. YZ-2022. The sequence goes on from CM055816.1 coordinate 5,819,336, forward strand.
GCACAACTCAAATTCAAACTATTTATTCTATGGTGCAATAAATAAGGAGCTCCCTTAAGGCAGAAGTTTGTCCCTGAAGGCAATGATTGGACCCTTAAGGCAATGATTGGACCCTTAAGGCATATTAAGTTACTGAAGGCGAAGTGTAATTACTTCAGGAGAATGGGAATTACTTAAGGTGAGTAAGAATTACTTAAGGTGAATAGGAATTACTTGAGGTGAGTAAGAATTACTTAAGGTGAATGTGAATTACTGACGGAGAGTGGGGGAAACTATAACTTAACGGAGCCAAGTGCTGAATGCTAAAGAATTACTCGACAAAGTCACGCCGTCAAAAATATCCCGATAGCCGCCCAGCTAAGCTATCCGTGCTGTTCCGTGAAAGCACACAAACTAGTAGTCGCCCTGCTAAACTACCGCGCTGTCCCTGACAACGAATCCCGATAGCCGCCCAGCTAAGCTATCCGTGCTGTTCCGTGAAAGCACACCAACTAGTAGTCGCCCTGCTAAACTACCGCGCTGTCCCTGACTACGAAATCCTGATAGCTGCCCAGCTAAGCTATCCGTGCTGTTCCCTGAAAGCACACCAACTAGCAGTCGCCCTGCTAAACTACCGCGCTGTCCCTGACAACGAATCCCGATAGCCGCCCAGCTAAGCTATCCGTGCTGTTCCCTGAAAGCACATCAACTAGTAGTCGCCCTGCTAAACTACCGCGCTGTCCCTGACAACGAACTGCAAGATCCCGTCCCACGGAACTTACGTTTTGAAGCGCTCCTGGCAAGTGCATGTTTCTTCTGTCTGTCGCTCTGGCCAACTGATTGACGCTGCGCCCCAGGGTTGCCAGTTTTCCGGAAGCCCAGTCCGCCAAATTGCCCGCAAAATTGCCCGCCAAATGGGGAAAAAAACCGCCAAATTTGTATTTGATGTATTTTTAGGTAATTGACCCTATATGTAAAGGTACATGGGATTCAATTCGTTACAATTAAGATACGTTAACATATCATTTGAGAATGTAAATTTTATAAAATCTTACTTTTAATTTCCTCATATTATTCAATGTTCATCCCAGTCGAGGTTTACCACGGAGGCTCGGTCCGAGCGCACACATCTCATGCGTCTCGATCAGGAAGGACAGTCTACCTGCAGTCTCCTCATTAAATCATATTAATTCATCATGTAACTGAATGATCAAATAAGTCTTTGAAAACTTGAAATCAGTGTTCCTTTGAAAAGATTAACACAATTTTCAATTTAAATAAATAAAACAAGAAGTTACAAAAACACCATAAAAGCGAACATCAAATCATAGTGTGCCACGTCACGGGTAGCACTAAGCACATACAAGTTGAACGTATTAGAGTTCATCGAATTCTTCCGGATCGTCTCTCGGTGGTTCATTCATATCTGGCTCTATCTGATACATATTGTTGTTAAACAGACTGTACAGCACTGGATAGCGGACCGTCTGCACGCACGGCGCGCCGTGCGTTTGGGCTTTATACCAGTTCACTTTTATTTTTTATGGTAGGCCATTTGAAAACGCCAAAAAAACGCCAAAAAGCCGTTTGGCGGGCACTTTTAATTTCTACCCGCCAAACCAACTTAAAAACGCCAAATTGGTTGTTTTTGGCGTGTAAAACGCCAAACTGGCAACCCTGCTGCGCCCCACCACCGCGCACGCATGCAACACATGCCCGCGCAATGGCGCATGCGCTGCTACTATGGCGCGCCTAAGCACTATGGCGCGCCCAACACACAACCACCAAGGCTACCATTTCGTTACAATATAATTTACTAGGCCTATATTTTATTTGGTTGTAAATCCATTTGATTTAACTAATCCTTCTAAATGACAAGTCTAATACACATTATAGTGAATGGTGTCATTTTGGAAAATGTGTCCTATGCTACCCATTCCTAACATCTTGTCTGAATTTAAGGACCATTTGGTCAGTGGTTTTTCAAAATATTGGGCTTTGGACATCATATCAGCTTAAATAAATGGTTCGTTGTCACTGTAGAGAAGTCCAAATAAATGGTGATGGAACTATATCTGTATAAACTGTAAGACTAAATGATCTGACAGAAGAAGAAAAAATAAATAGGTAGTCTGAAATAAGCTTTTGGAACAGTGGGCTGTTAGACTTGTGTAATAACCTACATGCAATAGTGTTTGACAAATTATATTTTATTTAGACAATTGTCAGACCATAATGGGCATGATCAAACTATCGACTATAAACACTATACAATTACCAATAATTATAAGGCTTTGGGTCACATGCTTATCAGAGGGGGTAGGGCGTGTTGTGGAGCGAACACGGAGGGAACTTGTTTCTGACGTCAAACGTTCTTGACCAGAAACATGTGCAGAAACATGACATTTACAATGCCAAATGTAACTTACTCGTGAGTAGTAAACTTGTGCAGAAACGTGACATTTACAATGCCAAATGTAACTTACTCGTGAGTAGTAAACTTGTGCAGAAACATGACATTTACAATGCCAAATGTAACTTACTCGTGAGTAGTAAACTTGTATAAATAGCTTGTACAAACAATCATTCAATCATTTTTGAACAAAACGTTTTAAATTTTTATAATTCGCCATCATGAAACCAATCATAACCTAGCAGGAAGTCAGATCAAGCTTGCTCGAAACAGTCACGTGACTGTAACACATCGTAACTCGTGAAAACATTAAATACACTCAACCAATGATCAAAGCCAAAACTTGTTTCTGATCGTGATCGCAAAAACAATGTATCACAAACAGTTGGAGAACAGTGTATGGAAAATGTCCGTAAAATACTACAAAGGCTTTATTGGAGTGTAATCTCTTATCTGTAAAAGTGTAAACATTACATTGTTCAAGAGTGACAGATTTATGTTCACTCCGCTCAAATGTTAAGTCCGAATTTTAAAAAGTCGTTTACGGGTAATTGGAACCGAAAAATGGAACCGGGTAATGACAGTTTCGGTCGGGTATCCGGATACCTGGATACCTGGCACAGCCCTACCCCCGACCACCATTATGGATCCGTCGCTGATTAATAATATTGATGTGATAAAGTGGCTCAAATACATTGAATTCTTTATTGATAGTTGTTCAATATTACTGACTTGTAATACGGTAGGTGATTCAGAGGCGAGAAGATGGGTCTGAGAATTTCACTCGAACCTGGAACGAGTACAAGGACGGATTCGGCTCATTGATGTCAGACCACTGGATAGGAAACGATGCACTCCATAATCTGACAAGAGAGGGAGAGTGGATGATACGTGTGGACCTGACGGATACAGATGGCACCAGGGGTGTTTGGTATATTAAGCCTTTCAGCATAATGTCCTCCAACGACAATTACACACTGAGTATTGGGACAGAAAGCACGTACTTCTACAGCGACATTGGTATGCAACAAATTTACTTTTCAAGAATGATCAGGCACATACTGTTAATCGTCATTACTCTGATTGGTTGAAATTTACAAATATAAATTAATTAGTCACGAGTTTGGTCCCTTTTGCATTGCATTAAAAAAATAAAATAATTGAAATGTATTTTTAAAAACTCCAAAAATGTATGAATAATGTTCGATGAGTTTACTTTAATTATTGAAATGGAGCAATGCAAAAACTATCAAATAATAATAAAACATCAAATTTCATCTGCTAGATTCAAACATTACACATTTCGTTTTAGGGTTGATGTTGCTGGTTGTATTCCGTTTCCTAATGTTTTGTAAAGGTTACTTGGTTTGCTGACAAAGGCAGTTAGCAATACACAAAGCCAGTGGCAGCGATTTGTTATGATTGAGGGGATGGTATGGAGTTGGACCAATGACCCCACCCCAACCCCCCACCCCAACCCCCACCCCACGCCACCCCTCCCCACGCCACCCCTCCCCCACCCCATTTTAGGCTACTAGTGTAGTGTGCCCATAATGGGAACGGAATAATTTATGGAAGCAAAATGGCATAACTACGCTGATACGGGTGTCTGTAATAGCAACAAAACAATTGAATAATAAAACAAATTAGAGAGACGACAATTATTGGGGGACATTACCATTACCGTCCCCGTCATAAATATTGGGGGACATGTCTCCCGTCCCCCGGGATCGCCGCCCTTGCAAACCTAATATTAGACATTATAAATTCATTCATTTTGGGAACTATTTTTATTCAAAAAAACATGTTTAGATGAAGAACAAAAAGGCTTAAAACGTTTAAAAACTTCAATAAGGTTACTTTGTATCCTGATAAATGCAACGAGCAATACACAAAACATCTAATATTAGGTAAAACTTGTAGCTTTGCATGGTGAGGATGATAAGTAAGACTAATTGCGGTGACACCATGTGGAATCTCAATTGAGTAGTAATTAGTTCTGAAAAGAACTGGTGGTACAACTCGACGTTTCGATCAGTATGCTCTGATCGTCCTCTAATATTATAAAACTTTACTCATTAATTGACATCATTATGTTTTTTTCCTGTCAAGGTACACAACCTCTTCAGTCATTACGTGGTCTACAGTTCTCAACATACGATAGAGACAATGATAAGGATCCTGATTCTAATTGTGCAGGGTTATTACAGGGAGGTTGGTGGTTTAATCGTTGTACAGGGGGCAATCCTACATCTGATACACTTAATGGTGAATACCCCAGCGGAATTAGATGGAATGGGAAGAAAATAGTGAAGAGTAACATGGCAATAATGCGCTGCGGCAACGGAGTCTTAAACTATAACGGATGTTACTGTTGAATGGTTGAATGGACTAACAAGTATCAGGGCATTAGGTGGGATTCATGGTATGGACATCAAACAGTGAACAGTGACATAAAAACAAATCCGCTACACGGGAGTCATTTAATGTTATGGTGTATTTAAACATTTCTGTTGAGTGGTTGAATCTGTTTTTGCTCTGATAAAATTTTGACAGAAAATTCACCGACATTATTTCAGCAGATGCTGTTTTATTTTCGTTTGATTTGTTTGCCTATAGTAAGGATCACTGAAAGGATTTCTTACATAATCTTGTGTTTCAGTTATGTTGTATGCATGACTGAAAAAGATTTACGCAAAACGTAAAACAGGGAAAAAAATCACACAAACAGACTTATGCACCAACAGCAGTCATAACCACATCTGTATCACTACGGTATGTATTTAGTTATGGCAAATATTGAGCAAGAAAATGCTCCAAAAACCAAGCATAAAAAACACTAGGTTTTAAATTGTATGCAGTGGGTTCAACTATAAACACAAATCATTTTTATACATGTAGATACTGTTTTAAAAGCATACATTTTCTTATGTTAAAACAACAGTTGCACCAATCGGTCATTGGTGTGTGCAAAGCCATGCACAATTGAAGTGTCTTGAACCTGATACCCGTACATTTCCTGGTTTTGCACACACTTTATTTTGACAACATTTTTCAGTGCGTTTTCACAAAAGGACAGTTTAGAAAGTTGTGTTGGCAAAAATAAACCGTTTTCTGGTTTCAGCGTTTTCACGAAGGGATTATTGTTGTTGAACATTTTTTTTTCACAGCCTGTTTGAAAAAGAAAATACTTTCTAGGAGGTTTCACACATAGAGAACAAATGCAGTTTAACATCTATATGAAAACAACATTAATTAAACAGTGAAACCTAATAAAAGGGGCAATCCCATGGTTACTCACAGTAGTTGCATTATACCCAGACCAGCACAAACAAATAATTGCAGAAATTTCTAATAATGTACGCTATATAAGAGAAAAATGGCGGTAACTGACGTTACATTTTTCTGACATGCATAAAATGTCGCTGTTTGTCTTATATAGCATACATATAGCACTAAAGTAAGGTCTGGGTATAATGCAACTACTGTGACAAAAACTGATGAGTGAAATAAATATTATGACATTAAGAGTGAGCCCAAAACCTCACAATGTAACGTGAGTAACCATGCAATTGGATTTTATGTAATTTTTATTACATAAAATGTATTCATGAAATTAATCATGAATTTATTCTATCAATGGCATTTCATATCGTTTGGTTCATTTATGAGAGCCGGATGCACAAAGTTGTGATTGAAGGTAACACAGCGCCATTGTTGGGCGTGATTGCGCGATATTGGGCGTCTGTCATTTTATTGCAAGAGATGTCGGCTGGAAATATTGATATAAAACTAGTTGAAATGTTAACAAAGAAGTCAGGTGACATTGATGTTGGAACGAAGACCAATAGACTTCCATCATGGTACAACCATTTTGTTTTTCTTCAATATAAAACCACGTAACCAAACCGAGGCTAGAAGGAAAAATAGTCTGGTCACTAGTATGCTTTACCTGACAAAGATGACTGCGGGTGATGAAGGTATATACCTGGCGTATGTACTTGTAAATCTTTCCAGTAATGTACATTTCAAGTATGGCTGTGAAACAACATAATTGTGATATGACAGGCGCTCAATAACTCCACCAACAAAAGCGTTACTGAAGAGATCAGAGATCTATAATTTACTGTTTAAAATATTATAATTATTAAATGAATAAGTACAGTGTTCATGTGTATGGTATAAATTGCATTTATTTTTCGAGATTTAAATCAGATTAACTTGAAAATAAAAACAAAATACAGATTTTTTTCCAAGATGACTTTGTAATATTTCTTAAAGATACAAATTGATTATATTTGAAAAGATTACATGCAGAAAAAATGGAAAAATAACTTTTAAGAAAACGCGCCTGCAAAATGGATCGTGAAAAACACGTTATTTTTTGAGGATTTAAATCTCGAAATCAGTTTAGAAGTGATTGTTATAGAGATACTTGCGTGTTTTTATTTAAATGAAATATTATAGATTAATTGAAAATGTTTAAGTGATTTAGTTTATTGCACAACATCATGAGTTTGCCCGTTCACCAGTGATTCCCAGGAATGTTTTTGTTTAACCTAATAATTTATATTTTTATGAAAGAAAGGGGGAAAATAGTTTAAGTAAATACTTCACAAAAACGTCAAAAAACATGGTTTAACAGTAATTCATAGCCTAAATGACGGGCCGCCATCAATTCATTTGGTAATTTTATTACATTAAAAACATACATCTGATGATTTGTTTGCCTGTCTGCAAGGAAAAGGCTAATTTAAAAATAAAACTGCTGGGAATAACCGGTGAAAGTATCAAACACAAGGGCGATGCATCTTTGAGTAGATTACACAGGAATGTTGTCACTGGAGATGGAGGTCAATAAAAGTTGAGGGATAATAGAAATGTGTCTATCAATTCGGTAAGGAATTGATGGAAGGATATTCTTTCTGATAAATCATTGATGTGTCTATCAATTCGGTAAGGAATTGATGGAAGGATGTTCTTTCTGATAAATCATTGAATGAATTCATACAATTCATTCAAAGATCATCTGTTTTTGACCAAAATTAAATATTTGACAACATGTGGCTTTAAAAGCAAATTAATCATTTCTTCGGACCGAGAAAAAAATGAATGATTGGTGATCGTCCTTGCCCAATCCGATTGTTTTCCCACCAATAAAGTTGCCCCAGCCCCAGCCCCATTAGCACCCCCCACCCCTCCACCGGTTTAGGAGATATTAAAGTTCAGGGAAATGGATACACGTGCACGTTTTTCACATTGGTACAAATTCCGCCCATCCTCCTCCCCTCCCATTCTATAGAGAATTATATGCGTATGGGTATGAAAAGACTATAATAGGCTAATTGGGGTCAGTGTTTGTAATCAGAACAAAATGATGTCGTGTCACAATTCATATCGCTTCTCCCTCACATTTTATATTTTGAAACTAACATTATCTCCAGGTTGGCCATTTTCTCTAAACGAGATGGTAGTGTGACCACAAAGAAAATAAAAATCTCCCTGATTTTTGTTTTTTTAGGACGATCACCAATTATTTGTTTTTGTATGTGTTTCATTGACCTTCTGACTTTAGTGTCTATCAACACAGCTAAATATTGCAGTTCAAATTTAAAGGGACGAATATTCACGACCTCTTAGAAGACATACAGTCTTATATTTAATTTTTTCTGAACGATTTTGCTTACAATCGATGTGCTTGATATATTAGAATGTAATATTTCGTCAATAATGGATATGTCTTAGTGGTAATGATTATTATGGTATTTGTCAAGATGTATTTTGCAGTCACTTTCAGTTTCATGAAGAAATAATCAAGGGAAATTTAATACAAACCTTATCTCTATGGACAAACAATAATTTGTTGCATAGGCATAAAATATGCGTTGAGAACATTACATATTATTCAACATCACAGTTTATAATGAATCTTAAAAGATATCAGTGTAATATAGGAATATATTTTGAGATTTAACTGATAATGAAAACAAAATATTAAAAACTAATTAATTTTGTTTTTTTCAAACAAAAAATATCAAAATCGATAAAGAAAATAATGAATTTCATTAATATAATGAATCGGAAAAAAAATAACAGAAAATTCTAGGTTTATAACGGAAGTTAAATTTTATTAAATTTGAATCGAATTGAATCGAGCAAAATGTAGGGGAAGTTAAATCTCGAAATATATTTTAGAGTTTAAAAGTAATTATTTAAAATATCTTGTGCCTTTAATTGTATGCATATTTATATAAAATATTTAATTTTCATTAGTTTTGTTTAGTATTTCACAGTATTGAGCCCTGTGTTATCCGAACCATCAATAACATCGATTGAATATCATTGCAAGTGTAATGTTTTGTGGACTATTAACAAATAAGCATTCTCTAAAAATACAAACAAAATAATGGAAAATAAGGTTATTATGTTCCAGTATACTTCATAAGAATTATGAAATAAAAATAAAAACAAATTAAAGCTTCTCCTAGAAAATGAAACTTCGCTTTCTGATAAAACTATGAAAATGTACAAACAATTTCAGACCTAGCTAAATTACTACAAGACATGATTATGGTTTACAGCGACTGCCATACAATAATTTTGCCACATGACAAAATATAATGAACAAAGTCTATTTTCAGAAATGGTTCACTGAATGATGTAACAGGACATTCTCATCAACATTTTGACCAAGAAAAGTAATATGACCATTTAGACCTATACAGAAAGAATGACAAATGTTAATGTAATTTCAACAATTGCAGAATATGCATAAATTATGCATTGCGAACATAACCAATTATTCAATAACACAATTCAATGAATATTAAAAGTTACCAGTGTAAATTGGGATATATATTGAGATTTAATTTATAATGAAAACAAAATATCCAAAAATAATTTTGTTAAGTTTAAAAACTATTGCATGAATAAAGCAAATAATGGATTTTATTAAAATTAAATTTGAATTGAACCGAACATTTTAAGTTTATAAGGGATATTGAAATGAATTGAATTTGAAATGCCATTTTAATCGAATTGAATCTAACAAAATTAAGTTTATAGGCGAAATTAAATCTCGAAATATATTTTAATTAAAGTAATTATCTAAAAGATCGTGTGCCTTTAATTGTATGCAATATTTATAAACCCCTCAAAAAAAGTTCTGCAATTCAAATTTGATGGGTAATATATCTCTTGTTGCTTCATCATCATACGTGAATGTGGTATCATCAGAAAGCTTGATTATTCCTCTTTACAATGATGTGTCATTTGTGATGCTTATGCAATCATGGAATGCGCAGTCCTTCTGAATATGCAGCAAGGTCAAAAATGAAATGTTGCAAAATTCGTTGTTTTCAATAGTTAATTCATCCAAACTTTAATGACAAAACAATGATGACACAGACAATTTTTTTTCTCTCACTCTCTCCTTTCCTTCTTTTATTGAGAAATGGTTACATGTCAGTAAGTCAGTAGCGGGTAGATGACCCGAACACAGCAACCACGGCCTGACACCTCCTCCTCATGCTGTTCACCAGCCTCGTCACACGAAGCTGTGGGATGGCGTTCCACTCATCAACAGGATCAGCCGGAGTTGTCCAATTGCTTGGGCCTTTAGGAGATTCGATAAGCGTGGCATCTTTAAACATCTTACAAACGACCACTCAGTAAACTGCAGCTCTACCTCACACAAACATTATTGAAGGCACCATTGACATTCATGCAAGACATGCACTGTCATCTGGGCACTATTCAAAACACATTGCATCTTCACAAGAAATGGAGACTTCGGTGTTGAAAACAATGCTTTTTGCAACATTTCACTTCAGACTTTGCCTTATATTCAGGAGTACTGCACATTCCATGATTACATAATCACGGCAGATGGCACATCATTGTAAAGAGGAATAATCAAGCTTTTCAATTACACCAGTTTCTTTTTTCATACATCAGTAACAAGAAAGATATCATCCCTCAAACTTGAATTGCAGAACTTTTTTTGAGGGGTTTATAAAATGTATAACTTTCATTAGCTTTGTGTAGTATTTCACAGTATTCAGCCCTGTATCATCACAGATTGAATATTACACAATATTCATTTATCACATTAGTCTTGGGGAATGCAGGGCGCCAACATTGCAAGCGTAATGTTTTGTGGACTATTAACAAATAAGCATTCTCTTAAAATTACAAACAAAATAATGGGAGATATTTATAGCCAACTTTAAGACAAACATTCTCTCTACGGTATGGAAAAACAACAAATTGCAGCATTTGCATTGCGAACATAACCAAGTATTCAACAACACAGTTCAATAATTATTGAAAGTTATCACTGTATAAAGTTAGGATATATATTGAGATTTAACTTACGAAACACAAAATATTTAAAAATAAATATTTTGTTCGAATAAAATCAAACCAAAAGTTAAAAACTATTGCATGAATAAAGCAAAGAATTAATTTTACTTAAATTGAATTTGAATTCAATCGAACATTTTAAGTTTATAGGGAGAATTGAAATTAACTGAATTTAAAGTATCATTTGAATCGAATTGAATCGAAAAAATGTATGGGGTAGTTAAATCTCAAAATATATTTTAGAATTTAAAAATATTTTTTTCAAAAATATTGTGCCTTTAATTGTATACAACATTTATATAAAATGTTTAACTTTCATTAGCTTTGTTTAGTATTTCACAGTATTTAGTCCTTTGTTAGGCCAAACAAAAAAATCTCCGGTTTTTGGTCTTCACAAGCGTCGCCTCAGATCCGCGCGTCAACAGTATGTATTTATTTATTTATTGCTATGAAACGATGTCCAATTGCAGCCAAAATTGCTGGATCGATTGGAATTCTGCCGCTCTGTGTTTTAAACGACTTTTTCACATAGAGGTATGAACATTTGCCCGATTTGTGCAGAATCTCTTAGCCACCATACTTTGTTATGGGAAATTCGGTCCGGTTACAATAACTGCGTATACATGTTAACATGTATCACTTAAAACAAAAATATTACCAAAAAACAAAAACGGTTTTGAAGCTGACCTCTGACCAGAAACCGGAGACATTTTTATTGATGGCCTTATCAATGCCATCACATATTCATCGATACACATCAGTATATTTTCCTCTTGGGGATGCAGGGTGCCATCATTGCTAGCTTAATGTTTTGTGGACTAGAAACAAGTGTATAAGCATTCTCTAAAAATATAAACCAATGGAAAATAAGGTTATGTTCCATTATACTTCATGAGGATTATGAAATTAAAAAAATAAAATAAAGCTTCTCCTATAAAATGAAAGTTCGTTCGCTTTCTGATAAAATTATGAAAATGTACAAACAATTTCAGACCTAGCTAAAATACTACTAGACATGATTATGGTTTACAGCAATCATACATCGATTAGAGCATATTTGGGCGATGGCGCCCCTTGTATCACAGGACGAGATGTACATTGGTTACAAAAAATAAGGTACAAAGTTTATTTTCAGAAATGGTTCACTGAATGCTGTAACATGACTTTCTACCAAGAAAAGTAATGTGACAGTGTTCGTTCACCATTTAGGCATACAAAACATAAACAATTGTAAGGGTGAACATGTTTACATAATTTCATACTAATTTTAATTCACAATTATTTGATATTTTCAGAGTATTATTTAAGATCAACTAGTATGCTTATTTTTGCTCGTAAGTAATACTTTCTTTAGGAATTCCTTTGCTAAAAACAAAAGAAAGAATTGAAGGTACAACATTGGTATTCTGTCTGATTGCCCAGATATACCAAATTATTATCTGAAAGCTAACTTGATATGAAGTTGGTAAAGGTATCAATCAGTCTGAACATTATTTTATCAAAGGTGTTCTCATTTCAGAGAAAACATGACCAAATATGCACATTTTGTGTTTCCATGTAATGTGTTTTCAGTAATAATTATGGATGTTTTTTAACACTTGTCTCATGACTTAGACTCCGTATTGAGCTGAAACTTTCACATGTTGGTTGAATAATGTATTTATTGGTACACAAAGAGTAAGAATACTATAACAAGTTTTGCCAACATTATACAATGTTGTACCTTCCTTTTAATGATGTACCTTCATTTAAAGGGACAATGACATCAACAACATTGCCGACTTTAAACAGGGCATGGAATCGGTGTCCTAGTTTAAGATGAACACAGTGACTGAAATTATGCGCATTTATGCAGCAGCAACAGTAATATGACCTTATCATGTTGGGTATTATTTTCAGTCAGTGAGTAAATCTAAAACTAGCACTCCGATTCCATGCCCTGTTGATCGTGACGAGACTGTCCCTTTAAAGGAAGTGATTGAACAAGTGACAGCTATTTCTTGAATACGATTTGGGGGCAGTAGGGAGCAGGGCACATGATATAACTCCCCACCCCTCCCCCACCACGACCACTCGGAAACTATCCCTCCCCACCCCCACGGTAAATCCCGAAATATTTTTAGAATTTTGACATCTTTTTGGGGTTCAATTTTTGTGAAATCAAACCTAAAACAAATACGCTAGAAATGTATAGATTGATTAAATTCTTGCTTTGGGTGATAAACAATTGATTTGATTTTGCCCTTACACCAACGTAATGTATGAAGCATTGTATGCTCAGTGCTTTCTGATGTCGAAGATCTTAAGAAAAAATGGGGCTAAATTATAAATACGCTAATTGTTATATAGATAATACAATTTAATAATGTAATAATTTGTGCGCTCTTATCATTGGAGGTAATGCTATTACCTGCCCCTTGCCATACACACTGGGGGACATACATGGACGGATCATCATGAGCACAGGCCCTGGGCACAAATTCACCACGGGCCCATACACGCGCATAATACTACTAGTACTATGCTTCTTTTTTTTTCTTTTTTTTGAAAACCAAGGGCCCCTATTGGCTCCTGGGCCCGGGGCACGTGCCCAGTTTGCCCGTGCGGTAATCCGTGCATGGGGACATACCCCTCAAGTCCCACACCACCGTATCGCTGCTCATGTAAAATTATACAAATTATTTTCAGTGAGGACACATTACGCAAATGCGAAGGAATTTCTGGAAAAATACTGCTTCTTCATTAAATCTCAAATGTGTACAAAAATATATATAACTTGCTATTTCTATTTAAATCTGCTAAAAATAATATCAATGTTTATCCTATTTGAATGTGTAAATGTTAAAATAAAATCAATGAAAAATGTAATTTGTGTGGAACATACGTTATTGGTCTGGATGACTTGATGATTTTGTTAATGTAAACAACTTAATTGATTGGTGATCGTCCTTACCCAACCTACTGGATTTGACTCGACCCGATTTGGCATTGTTTTATTTCTTCACTTTGTCAAATTATTGGTCTAATGATAACAGGAAATTCTGATCGCGCCTCCCTCCCAAAGATTTCAACGGAATATTATCCCTAGACCCGACCGACTAAAAAAATCCCCAAAAAACACAATCGCAGTAAAAGTAACGTTTTTGTATAACTGGAGAAAAAACGTCCCTAAACATTATTTGTTTTGTGAGGACAATCACCAATTTATTTGTTCACATGGCATAACCTGCTTTATATAAAGAGTACAAATCATTTATAATTGATTGTATTACTCGTTTCATGTACACAGAGGCTAATGACCGTTAATGACCTAGTATAATGACGTCAGACAGTCACTTTCCCGATATTTCTCACTGGCTATATAATACATTATGATATTAATGTGTATTGTATACGGAATGGATATGTGTACAAAGGGGAGGGTCAGTGGCACTGTATCCAAACCCTGAAATGCTTGTACCCTCAACCCTCACCCTAAAATTAAATATTATCTAATAAGGATTACCACTTTAGTGCCGTCAAAATGCCCTAACAAATGCCTCGTTTGTTTCTTTGACGTCTGGGTGTTGTCTTTGTGATAGCTGTGGGATTATAATTAGTTGTGTGCCACTGGTGTAACCACGGGAGGGGGTTCAGGGGATTCAACCCCAATGAGCCTGCCGATTATAATTTTTTTATTAAAATAATGCAAACAAATTTCAATATCATAGGCCCCCCTCCCCCCTTTTCGACACGGATGTTTTTTTTAAATTTGATTATTGGTCATCGTTAGATGGCGCTTTTACACTCACGTTAAGTTTTTTCCCACAAACATGTGTTTGTCCGTGTTTTTTGGCCTGATATTCAATGACCAACTTGGTTTCACTGGGAAAATCTGTAAGACGTCTTAATTTTATGTTTACCGCCGTACATGTTTTACCACAAGGGGGCGCTATCACTTAAATTGCTGGTACTTTCGCATAGAGATAAATAATAGACCTATACACTGTATGTAACCATTTTACTCTTAAAATATTACGTTTTTCTCAAGGGGGCGCTTTAACTAAGATTTAATGTACTTTTTGTTCAACCAATATATGGAGTAAGCTTTAGAAAACATGTATTAATTCATGTAGAAAAAACAGACAATAGACACACAGTCACACATTACATTTACAGATGCAAATATCAGATATAAAGAAGCCTATAGAGTAAAGGGGCGGATCAAGGGTTTTGAATAAGGGAGGAGGTACGGCAAAAAACAGAGTGGGGCACAACAAAAAACTAAGGTATATAATTATATTGATACGGCAATTAAAACAGGTGGATGCACGGACCCCTTCCCCCATTTCCCCCCGCCCGATCCGTCATTGCCTAGAATTACAATAATCTAAACAATGTGCTGTTTCCGGCCACGGTAGCCTTATAAGCAAAATGCAGAAAGGGAGAAACTACTCTAATTATATCATGATAATTGCTCTATTTTAAAACCATCCGTAATCAACTGGTTCTTTTCAGAACTTACTACTTAAAAGAAACTGTTTATATGTTGTCACCGTAACAAGTCTTTACTTCTCCTTTTCACCATACAAAGCTACAAGTGTTGTTACTTTTCATGTACTTTAGGTCATCCATTTATTATGTTAACAGATATCTATTAGTCTATTAGCTGACCCTATTGTTTTCCTGCTTGAAATAAACAAAAACAAATGAATCTTACAAAACTAAACCATGTAATTTTAAAATGCCCCAGAATGTCTTATTGTATTGCACAAATTATTAAAGAGTTGCTTTGCTGTTACTCAACATGTTGCAGAAAACTCAATGTTTAGAGTACCCAGTACACCCTTATTGTGTTTTTACATTAAAGTGATTAAAAATTAGTCCTGGGACAGTTAACCAATTAACTGACCAAAACTGAACTAACCGTTTAGATATTTCCTAACCGGCTAACTGAAACCAATATTTAAAAAATAAAAAATTGAAGAATTTGCCGCCCATTTTGTTGTTGTAGACTTTCTTTTTTGCCGCATTGGTTATTAAACAATCATTGTTGGAAGTTTATTGATGCTTTTTGATTAAAAATGTATACACGTTTAATTGCCAACTGTCTAGTTTGTGTGGCCGTCAGGTGCCGACTTTCGATAAACCGGTTAACCGACCTTGACATTTTTGGTTAAACAGTTAGCAAACTAACCGGTAACTCTTAGCACTAATAAAAATGTTATTGATAACTGAAACATTAACATGGTTGCTGATGACATTGCTACTAGTACTAGTTATGAGAAACTTTCCTTTTTTAAGCTTTATACACATATATTATATTTAAGCAAAAGAACAAGCGAAAAGGAAATAACACAAGTGTTGACTGTTGAACAAAATAAGTTCTGAAAGACTCATCAGTTGAATTAAATTAATATGCATGCCTTGTGAGTGTGCTTTATTTACTAACCTGTGTAGCCTGGGTCTATTATCATTTGTATATAGATTGATACAATTCTTGCATTGGGTGATAAACAAGTGATTTGATTGACGATCCATTGCATACTGATCTGGTGTAACCACCAGTTACAACTATTTACCCTTACGAAAATGTCCTGTGGTATTCCTGTGGTACTTCTGTGGTACATGTAGATACCACAGAAATTACCACAGGAAAAGCAAATATCATCAGAGTACCACACACATTTATGTGGTAATGCCAACGCTGGGTATCCCAGTCCTGTGGTATTCTTGTGGTACATGTAGATACCACAGAAATTACCACAGGAAAAGCATTATCACCGGAGTACCACACAAATTTATGTGGTAATGCCAATGCTGGATATCCCGGTCCTGTGGTATTCCTGTGGTACTTCAGTGGTACATGTAGATACCACAGAAATTACCACAGGAAAAGCATTATATCACCCGAGTACCACACAAATTTATGTGTATGCCAATGCTGGATATTCCGGTCCTGTGGTACTTCAGTGGTACATGTAGATACCACAGAAATTACCACAGGAAAAGCAAATATCATCAGAGTACCACACACATTTATGTGGTAATGCCAACGCTGGGTATCCCAGTCCTGTGGTATTCTTGTGGTACATGTACATGTAGATACCACAGAAATTACCACAGGAAAAGCAAATATCATCAGAGTACCACACATTTATGTGGTAATGCCAACGCTGGGTATCCCAGTCCTGTGGTATTCTTGTGGTACATCTACATGTAGATACCACAGAAATTACCACAGGAAAAGCAAATATCATCAGAGTACCACACACATTTATGTGGTAATGCCGATGCTGGGTATCCCAGTCCTGTGGTATTCTTGTGGTACATGTACATGTAGATACCACAGAAATTACCACAGGAAAAGCAAATATCATCAGAGTACCACACACATTTATGTGGTAATGCCAACGCTGGGTATCCCAGTCCTGTGGTATTCTTGTGGTACATCTACATGTAGATACCACAGAAATTACCACAGGAAAAGCAAATATCATCAGAGTACCACACACATTTATGTGGTAATGCCAACGCTGGGTATCCCAGTCCTGTGGTATTCTTGTGGTACATGTACATGTAGATACCACAGAAATTACCACAGGAAAAGCAAATATCATCAGAGTACCACACATATTTATGTGGTAATGGCAACGCTGGGTATCCCAGTCCTGTGGTATTCTTGTGGTTGGGTATTTGCATGGGGGTATAGATTTCATAAGAAAGTTATTATTATTCACTTTAGATTTAGTAGGATTTCCCGGCTATTTTAAAAGATTTTTCATTCAAATTTACCAGCTATCATGCATTCAATTTCATCCACAAAAAATTTCACACAAAACCAAATCTTTTTAACAAAACCAATTCATTTGCCATTCAATTTTAAAGTTTTGTCACCCTCATTTAGTCACCAGGTCAAGAACACAAAGCTGTTGCTGAATGGCAGCATTCAAATTCGTCTTACATAAATTAGAAGAATTTGATTTCACAATTATAGACTAGGCAAAATTGAATACTCGGGACAAAAACAGTGTTTGAATTTACTTGCCATTGTTTGAATTTACTTGATGAAATTAACAGCCAATTTATTTGTTGAAGTTAACTGTTGATATTGTCTGACAAAAGATGAAATAAACATTTGAAGTGCACTAAACCAATGTTGATGGACAAATTCGAATTTGTTCTGTGATTTCTGTCATCAGTAAGATTCATTTAAAGGGAAAAAATAAATGTATACAGGTTTACCACAGGAACATTACCGCAGGAACATTACCGCAGGTACCTAAGGGGTTATTGCATGTACCCATTCATTTCAACAGGCCAGTGTACTAGAATCGTATTTTGTAAGAATTGTAACTGGACCTAATTGTAAGTGGAAAATAATTTTCATAGGCAACAAAATATTGCATATTTTATTCTTTGTAACTTTATTTATGTTTTTCACTATGCATGATATTGTTTTACTCTTTTTGGGTACTCAGAATTTTTCTTGAAATGTTTTGACTTTTTAAAGATATTGTTAGTACTTATCACAAAAACTTGCCCTCCATTGACTTTGTACACATCATCTATGCAAGGGAACTTGTTTTTTTAATGCATGGCCATGTGACGCAGAGTACCAATGATTTGCACCAAGCCTGTACAGCAGTACAGGATAAAACTGTATGATGCATGTTACCAGCTAAATAATTGTTTATTCAGTGCACATGTTTGAAATGTTATATTGGCTTGTATTTGTAACAATTTTGTCAATTTAAGTATTGAAATATAGCCCACTAGTGATTATAGTTACTGTAGATTAATAGAATAGAATCAGATGGAGTTATGCTGCCATGAATTTGCTCTGTAGTCTGACATAACTGCACTAATTAAGTGACTAGTTACGTTACCTGATGATGGTACTATAGGTATTGTACTATTGTATTATCATGTACATGTAGTGTACAAATACACACAGTTATACATTCATGATGGAAGGCCGCATAACGTTAGAACCATGATGGACAAGACATGAACAGGAAGAAAGGTAAGAATTCCATATATACTCAAGCCTGAGAACCTGATGTGCACATTTTGTCGCAGTTTTCACGAATTGATGCGACTGCTCAAAAATTAAATTGATTTTCAAATTAATTTTACTTTTTTTAATTATCAAAGTTTAGAAGGTACTTACTGATACCTTTCTTTCTGCCAAATTTCAAGTCTTGAAACACCTACATTACGTTGGTTAGAACTGTGTCTCCTACATTGTTGGATATGTTTGATATGAGAATATGGCAATAGTAACATAACAAAATATCTATCTTTGTTTACTTTAGAGTGCTTCATGGATCGTCTCATCCAGATGAGAGCTATAAAATGAGGAAGTGAAAACTCCGTTGAGGCTGTGAAGTTTAAGAAGTACATGTATATTTCAGAAAAAATACAGGACATTAATAGACTAATAAGGAAACAGATAAATTAGTAAAATTGAGTTTGTCATTGGTGATTCGGATGAAACTTTCTCTAAAAATGAACATTTTTGATTGACCAGTCTATTAATAATGTCCGCTATTTTCTCTCTATAGACCAAAAACCTATTTCTTGTATTGTCTATCATACTACAATAGAGGTAATTTTGAAGGGATAAAAATGTTAATTATAAACATGTGGAAAAGGCAAACACCTACATGTAAATGTGCTACTGTGCCAGTGACATCGCTGATAATATTTGGTAGAAATTTTATCTAGATCCATTTAGGTGCTTGCCTTTTCCACATGTTTATAATTAATAACTTTACACTGTTAATTAAGAAGATTCTAGGAGCTTGGTGTGTTTGTGATTTACAAAATTTCAATCACTTCAAATGCTATTGTGTGATAGAAAATACAAAAAATTGGTTCTTTGGTGACTTTAATTAGTAAGTAAGACTAATTGCGGTGACACCATGTGGAATCTCATTTGAGTAGTAATTAGTTCTGAAAAGAACTGGAGGTACAACTCGATGTTTCGATCAGTATGCTCTGATCGTCCTCAGGAGAATGCCGGACTCTGGAAAATGTTGCTGCTTAAGTAGAATGCTGGAGGATCATCCCATGAATTAATTACTTGAATTAGTGCTTGCCATTTCCACATGTTTGTGATTAATGACTTTAAATTGCCAGTGCCCAGTGACTTCGCTGATTATATTTGGCAGAAATGTTATCTATCCATTTAGGTGCTTGCTTTTTCAACATTTATGATTAAAAACTTTACATTGTTACTAAGATGATGAAAGTGTCTGAAAGACAATTTTTGCTTCCTTTATAAAAGCCTGGAGCTTTTGTGATTAACAAAATTTCAATTAAATAGGTTCTTTGGTGACTTTAATTAGTGCTTACCTATTCTACAATTTATGATTAATGACTTTACATTTTTACTTAAGATGGTTAAGGTGTCTGAAAGACAATTTTTGCTTCCTTTAAAGAAGCTTGGTGAGTTTGTGGTTAACAACATTTCAATCCTTTTAAAACCTATTGTCTGATATAAAATACAATAAATATGTTATTTGGTGACTTTATTTAGTTTTTGCAAAGTTCATATCATTAATTAACTTGAATTTAATTTATTAAGTTGAAAAGAAATGTTATAACAAAACCGCAATATAAACTGCAATATTCACAGTATTATGGAATTTAGATCCATCCAGTTATTGCCATTGCTCAACTTCCTAATGAGATGGTTTTCACCAACAAAGCTTTTAATTTACATGCATATGGATTGAAGTCCAGTTGTTGAATGATGCCATTGTAAAACATTTTTAAATGGTTAAAACTCTTCAGTGACTATTAAAACATATATTAAAGAGATGCTACATCTTTGGTAAGTGTTTGGTTAATGCATCCATAATTTATAAGAGTAGAGATGTGTGTATAATAACAAATAACTTGTGAGAATTTCAGCTAGTTTTGCTGGGCTGTTTACGAGAAAAAAAATAGTGTAAATGCATTCAGCCTTTTTGTGTACACATTGTAATGGTTAAAAAATTATCACACGCATGATAATTTTTGAAATCACAGTTCTTTGCCTATTTTCTAAAAAAAAAAGCACAATACTTCAGACGGTATCTTCACAGGATATTTTGTTATTTATACTTTTTTTAAATATTTATTACATGTGTTGTATTCTGAATTTTCTCCTGGGCATCACAGAAACATTACCACAAGTTACATGCCTGTGGTAACGAGCCTGTGGTAATGTTCCTGTGGTAACGTTCCTGTGGTAACGTGTCTGTGGTACCACAGGAATGTTACCACAGACACGTTACCACAGGAACATTACCACAGGTACCATAGGCATGTTACCACAGGCTCGTTACCACAGGCTCGTTACCACAGGCTCGTTACCACAGGAACATTACCACAGGCATGTAACTTGTGGTAATGTTCCTGTGGTACCTGTGGTAATGTTCCTGTGGTAATGTTCCTGTGGTAATGTTCCTGTGGTAATGTTCCTGTGGTACCTGTGGTAATGTTCCTGTGGTAATGTTCCTGTGGTAATGTTCCTGTGGTACCTGTGGTAATGTTCCTGTGGTAATGTTCCTGTGGTACCTGTGGTAATGTTCCTGTGGTAATTTTTCTGTGGTAACAATCCTGTGGTAATGTTCCTGTGGTAATGTTCCTGTGGTAATGTTCCTGTGGTAATGTTCCTGTGGTAATGTTCCTGTGGTACCTGCAGTAATGTTCCTGTGGTAACGTGCCTGTGGTAATGTCCCAAAAAACCACAGGTCAATTCCTGTGGTAATGTCCTGTGGTATTTTTTGTGGTAATACCACAGGACATTTTTGTAAGGGTACCTCTCACAAGAGAATTTTCACATGGTGTCACCACAAACAGTCTCTACTAATTTGAGTTTGCACTTAATTACACTGATGAAATGTATGAAGCACTCTATACTCGGGCGACTCGTGCCAGTCGAGTGGGTCATGGGTTCGAATACCGCTTGTGGATTTGTTCACAGCCACACGGAAAGCATTGATTATACAATATATACATATCGCAGAGCCCACTGCTATATAGGATTCTAGCCGGCCAATCGTCACCAGGCAAGCTCAGCGGTCAAGAACTAATAAGACGTCTGTACTAGTAAGCAGGAGGTCATAGGTTCGAATCCTACCCGAGTTGCCTGTGGATTTTTTCACAGACACTCAGAAAGCACCGAGTATACAGTGCTACATACATTACATCGCAAGAATTTCATCCATCTATAGAAAAACACTTAGTATACACAAACTGTACGCACAGGCTTATTATACACAGGAATCAATGAGGTTTATGGGGACTTCTCTTTGATCGTAACACTTAGTATACACAAACTGTACGCACAGGCTTATTATACACAGGAATCAATGAGGTTTATGGGGACTTCTCTTTGATCGTAACACTTAGTATACACAAACTGTACGCACAGGCTTATTATACACAGGAAATCAATGAGGTTTATGGAGACTTCTCTTTGATCGTAACACTTGTATACACAAACTGTATGTACAGGCTTATTATACACAGGAATCAATGAGGTTTATTGAGACTTCTTTTTCATCATAACACTTAGTATACACAAACTGTATGTACAGGCTTATTATACACAGGAATCAATGAGGTTTATGGAGACTTCTCTTTCATCGTAATACTTAGTATACACAAACTGTATGTACAGGCTTATTATACACAGGAATCAATGAGGTTTATGGAGACTTCTTTTTCATCATAACACTTAGTATACACAGACTGTATGTACAGGCTTATTATACACAGGAATCAATGAGGTTTATGGAGACTTCTCTTTCATTGTTTCCATAATAAATGAATTATAACTTCTAACATAAATATCACTAAACAATAAATGTGATTAAAAATTCTCTGCTTTCTTTTTTCTGCTATGAAATGATATCCAATTGCAGCCAAAATTGCTGGATCGATTGAAATTCTGGGGTGCTGTGTTTTAAACTTTTTCACATAGGGGTATGAACGTTTGTCCAATTTGTGAGGTCTCTCTTAGCCACCATACTTTGTATATGGGAAATTAGGTCCTTGTGTATACATGTACATGTATGACGTATTTCCCTGTTGGCACCGAATTTTAAGCTTTTTTTTGGGCCTTATGTCAACATGACCAATGTCTGGAAATATTTTACAAGATCAACTTACTTTCATTAAAACAAACCAATTCACCTGCTACACAGTCTCTTGAATATCTTAAGATAGGCAATATAACGGCTCTCTCTCATCATGATTGGTCTTTACTGTGTGGTGTTTCATGTAATACCACGGCCAAGTCCACGTCCAAGTCCAAATCCTACACCAGGATTGATTTTACATCATCTGACTTGATAGATCACCTGTGGATCAATGATAATTACTATCAGAAAACTACTTTTCTACCCTTGATCAGAGGTCACCTTAGACCAGAAAGATCACTGTTCAATCAAGAGGTCACCGTTCCCAAGTTGAAAAAAAAATCGGCTCTAGAATTAATTTTTGTTGGTGGAATGTAAATTTACACAACAGAAACAGATACATACATGTTATAAATATATGCATTTAAATACATGTGTATATGTGTAAATTTACAACAACCTTGCTCAGACGATTTTGATGGAGGTCCTTGCCAAGATGCTACAGGAAGAGGCAGAAACAGAGGGAGGAGGTGCAGATGCCGGAAGAGCAAACTTTGATTGTGCACCTGTTGGAATCAATAATTGTATGATCAATAATTGATAGGTTGTCAATTCCATCAGATGGTTGATGCATCATAATATCTACTCTTATCTATTTACATGTAGCTATCAAAGGGTTTGTTTATAATAATGAGTATTTGTAATGCACCACCCTTACCAAAATTTCCAATTCATTTCCAATTGAATTTTTAAATTGGAACCAATTGGATATTTTCCCATTGGCAATTGGCACAAACCAATTGGAACCAATAGGAAATTAAATTTCCCAATTGGATATTTACCCATTGGACTTTTTGACTCAAATCCCAATTGAAATATTTTCCAATAGGAACCAATTGGACATTTGCCTCCATTTTCCAATTGGATTTTTCCCCCAATTTGACTACTTGCTTTTTGACAGTCCTATATTCCCAATTGCAATTTTTTCCTGATGCGAACGAGTTGGACAATATATTTCCCAATTAGATTCTTTTTATAGTCCCATATGCATTTCCAGGACTTTTTTCCCTTTTCTGCAACAGGACGGATGTTTCTACTTAACTACATTAATTTCTTTATTTGGGTTCTCTGTGATTAAAAAAGATGGGGGTCGATGGCATTCATAAATTTACAAACACAGAACAAGAAGTCATAAAGAAGTCATTAATTGAACTTCAAAGCATTTTTATAAATGACAACACAACAAGTGACAACACAACAAGTGCATAAATATTGTAGAAGCAAATTGAATACAACCCTTACATGGTATTACATGGAAAAGCACAATGACTCCATTTTTATCTTTAATTGTTTTCGATCTGCTGATCAATAATGTTAATTTCTGGGAAAGTTTTCATGATGAAGGTAAGTAAGCAAACTGCCCTTTACTGCACAGAAATAATGTGACAGAGACTCAGGGCGGGGTTGATCATTGTCATTTCTGCTGGTTCTACGTCTGGGACACTCCTTCGAGGAAGGTCCAAGGTGTCTGTTAGTTACATCTCCAGCCCTATATTCTTCAATTGTCCTACACCTCGTCACTGTTCACATGGTCAGTACCTTCTGCAAGTCAGTTGCGACCATTTGTTTTCTCTGCTGTCTCTCCTGTCCCCACTCCTATGTGATGGATACATGGTGAGACCATTATGTCGTGCTCAAAGACCATATTCAAGTCTCTCATGTCGTCTGGTAGATATAGCTGGATGATACTATTAATGTCTTCAACTGTATCCTGCGTGCTCACTGATGGTTCACCCTCTGGCTACATGTCCTGCCTTCTTATCCCCTCAGCTGATGTCGGTAATACTGGCTCATCTTCTGCATGGTTCCACTTCCATTGTACTCTGGTGGGCTGAGGGTACTCATCACAGTGTAGGGGCGTAATTGTATGTCATCTGGTTGGACAGGAACACTCAGTCTGACTGCCAAATAACTGCAGTTATATGGGGTACATTAATGATTCAATGGCTGATGACCCTGAAAGAATAAAAGATGAACAGTCAGGAGTTGAATAAGATAACTTCCCAGATCTTTATTCTTAATGGTGGTGACGGAACATCACATGGAATATACAATCAATCTTGATAAAAAACAATTGAAATGACATTCTAGGAAACCTAAACTGTAAATTAAAACCATTTAAAGGTAAATGCTAACTCTACTACATTTCATTCCTTTCAATCACAGATGCATGATTAACATACTTTTGTCATTGAAGTTCTTGTTCTCATAAAATAATGCAAACTCATAACTCTAATGTTTACTTCCACTCAATGTACTTTGTACTTTAGTGCATTGCAAAACTACTGGACCATAAACATACTAGGGTATCAGAATCAAGGCTCTTTGTTCAGCATGGGGTCACGCATGTTCCCAGTATAAGCTGTACAGCCATAGCCAACACATGCACACACCATGAATACAAATGAGCCACACTGACCACATATACATGTAGTGAATGAATGGCTTATTGTTTCATGCCTGATACTCCAGCTATAGAGCTTAAAGTATACATGGAAACTGAATAATACTAATAAGCCTATATGTAAGCATGATGTAGGTAACAAAAAAACTTATTTTTACTAGATATAAAAGCACTATACATCAATGCTCCTAGATCTTCATAACAATAAGTATATACTGTATAAAGAAACTAAGGAATTGAAACTTCCTTTTCTTCACATCTCCCATATACATTCTATAAAGCAATTCAAAGCAATAACAACTAAATTATTCCATATCAATTCAGTGGTATAAACTATCAAAGTTATGATAATGAAAGTAACATACCTGAAAGAAGAAAAGATGAACAATCAGGAGATGAAAAAGAGAACTTCTCCAAGCTTTATTCTTACTTGTGGCATAAATCCATCCATGCTGGTGGTAACTGATCACATGGAATAATTATAATGACCTTCACATGCACAAAGATCCTGCACAAGGTGTTTATTTGGTCTTTGGGATATTCCATTGTCAGGAGAGGTCAGTGCAATTATAAGGGAATGGGTCTAAACAAAAATTATAAGGGGTGGTTAATATACAAAATTCTAAACAGGATGCCACTTTTACTATGTACACGTATAGGCCTATGTAACATTTGTACAAAGCACAGGCATAAATCCGGGGAGGGGAGGGGGATAGGGGTGGGGGATAGGGGTGGGGATGGGGATAGGGTGATGGATAGGGTGGGGGATGGGGTAGGTGGGTTGATGTATGTACCCACACTTTTGGCCGGGAGTCGGTGGTCCATAGGATATTTAAACCAATTGATTCTTTAAAAACTCAATTGGTTTTCAACAACAATTCAATGAGACTGCAAATGCCAATTAGTTCCAATAATCTTCAGTTGTGTAATTCCAACCACCTCCAATTGGAAAATATTTTTACTGCATTACCCATAGATTCCAATTCAACCCAACTGGTTTCAACTGAAACTCCAATTGGACAACAAAACTTCTCCAATTGGAAAAAGATTTGTACATTTAAACCAATTGGTTCCAATAATCTTCAGTTGTGTAATTCCAACCACCTCAATTGGAAAATATTTTTACTGCATTACCCATCGATTCCAATTCAACCCAACTGGTTTCCAACTGAAACTCCAATTGGAACAAAACTTCTCCAATTGGAAAAAGATTTGTACATTTAAACCAATTGGTTCCAATAATCTTCAGTTGTGTAATTCCAACCACCTCCAATTGGAAAATATTTTTACTGCATTACCCATAGATTCCAATTCAACCCAACTGGTTTCCAACTGAAACTCCAATTGGACAACAAAACTTCTCCAATTGGAAAAAGATTTGTACATTTAAACCAATTGGTTCCAATAATCTTCAGTTGTGTAATTCCAACCACCTCCAATTGGAAAATATTTTTACTGCATTACCCATCGATTCCAATTCAACCCAACTGGTTTCCAACTGAAACTCCAATTGGAACAAAACTTCTCCAATTGGAAAAAGATTTGTACATTTAAACCAATTGGTTCCAATAATCTTCAGTTGTGTAATTCCAACCACCTCCAATTGGAAAATATTTTTACTGCATTACCCATAGATTCCAATTCAACCCAACTGGTTTCCAACTGAAACTCCAATTGGACAACAAAACTTCTCCAATTGGAAACGTAAAGACACAAGTCAGTGATGATGAAGTCCAATTCAAACCTATTCATTCCAATTAAAACAAATTGGATCCAATTAAATTTTCCAATTGGAATGAATTGGAATGAATTGGTCATTTTGGTAAGGGCAGTATTTGTCTAAAGACGCTCATGGCGCAGCGACACAACATGTACAAGATAAATACAAAAACAGACTATAAACTGGGTACAAGAATTTGATGTGTTAGTGTACAATGATTTGACTTCATGTTTTCATGACATAAGTTACAAGCTTAGTTACTCATAGATTCCACCTTGTGTCTTGGACTCCTACTTGACATGTTTTCATGACATAAGTTACAAGCTTATAGTTACTCAGAGATTCCACCTTGTGTCTTGGACTCCTACTTGACATGTTTTCATGACATAAGTTACAAGCTTTAGTTAATCAGAGATTCCACCTTGTGTCTTGGACTCCTACTTGACATGTTTTCATGACATAAGTTACAAGCTTTAGTTACTCAGAGATTCCACCTTGTGTCTTGGACTCCTACTTGACATGTTAGTGAGCGCCTAGCAAGCAGCCACTCATAACAGCTCTCCAGTTTTGTGCTAAGTAAGTGTTTTGTAGCTACAAGTTTGTCTTCATTTTTATACTAGTGGATTTCTTATTACATCTGGAATCTACTGGACGTTTTATGTGAGTATTTGTATATTTGTTTTCTTATAATAAGTGAAAACCTGTTTTTTTTTCTGTCTCTGCAGTAAGTTTTTACTGTTGAGTGTATATACATTTTGGATCTTCATTTTATTTGTGCAGTCAACTCTGATTTAGATTATAACCTGTAGCTAGAGATTATAACCCATAGCTTGACCACAAGCCTTTTGTTTGGATCAACAACTTTGTGATCAGACAATGGAGGTCTACATCCTGTTTATTCTACTCCTGCTATCCAGACCATTGTGTCTCAATGACTCATCAGAAGATGGCTACAAGATGCAATCTACAGATTGTTCACCCAAGATCCGCCATCTTAAATTCTTGAGACGTCCTATATCATACTATGATAATTCATCTGCCACCTTTCACCTGGAACTCTTAATTTCTGGTGACATAAACCCAAACCCTGGACCTGAATCACTGATCAACACACCCACAAACACCACTCAGCTCCATAAAATTTCCTACAGCCGCAATGAACTACTCAATCTTCGCAATGCTCCATGTACTGATGTAGCTTTATCTTATTCAGCATTGAGTCAATTGAACTGTCTTGGAATACTTGCTAATCAACCCCAAACATACCGCCGCACACATAGAGGTAAAAAAGCTGGTCGCCGTAGAATGGACAAACTTACACAACTAGCACTCCAGCCTTACCAAAACCCAGCAGTGAACTTATAACCACATCAACAAGCGACATTGGCATAACTTCAACTCCAACTACATGTATTCATGATGAGTCTAAACTTCAGCTCTGTGTACTAAACACTCAATCCATATGTAACAAATCGGATGAATTTGTTGACTTTGTACTTCAAAACAATTTGGATCTTGTTGCCATATCCGAGACATGGTTTAAACCTGAAGATGACTTGCTACCCCGTGAGTGTCCTGCTGGCTACTCTCTCCATCATATCCCCAGACCAACAAAGACCGGTGGAGGGGTTGCACTTCTCTTTAGGTCCAGTTTATCTGTCAGTATGAAAAGTGTTAACATTGACTACCTAACATTTGAATCTCTGCATGCTGAGGTAACGTGCAACTCTAGATCTGTTCGCCTTGTTAATATTTATCGACCAGAAAGGGATGTTGATGGTAAACATGTAAACTTCTCCAGTTTTCTGCAGGAATTTGAGAAATTAATTGTGGATTATCTCTTGCACCCATCTGACATTATTTTAACCGGCGATTTTAACATTCATATGGACATCTCTTCAAACAATTATGCGAATCAGTTTAAAGATCTGCTCTCTGCTCATGGACTTATCCAGCATATCACAGCACCCACTCATCGATATGGTCACTGTCTTGACCTCATGATAACGCGTGAAAATACTTCACCTCTCATCTCGAATATAACTATCCATCCCGGCTTATCTGATCATTATGCAATCATGGCAGATATGAACCTTAAAAAACCTCCCATACCTACCATTTCTGTAACTACTCGCCACTGGAAAAATGTAAATATTAGAGATTTATGTCATGATATTGAATCTCAACTGGAAAATGTAAACCTTGAAGATGGTGAGCTGGATTCTTGTGTCAATCTATTTGAATCTACTGTCCGTAACATCTTGGATGATCATGCTCACAAAAACTAGAACTGTAAAACTACAATCTGAATACCCCTGGTTCAATGATAATATTCGTGCTGCAAGGAAACTCCGTCGTCAACTTGAACGAAAATGGCGTGACAATGGGAAACTTGGAGTACATCGGCAAGAATACTGTAACCAACGAGATATTGTGAAGAACATGATTACCCTTATAAAAAAGTACCATGGTAATACCATGGTAACCATGGTTTTATGATGGTTACCATGGTAAATCCATGGTAAAACCATGGTAGTGTTTTCAATGGTGGTACTCCTATGGTTATACCATGGATGTACCGTGGTTTTACCATGGTTATGATGGTAAATCGATGGTATCTATGGTACTTCTATGGTACTCATGTGTTGTCATGGTACTTCCATGGTTATACCATGGTTATACCATGGTATAAAATATCATGTGTACAAAATATGTGTAGTGTTTACACAAGTTATGAGATGGATTGATAACAGTACTGCCCCTACCCCAAAAACAAACTCTGGATTATTTTCCTGTTCTTTTAAAAGCAGCACACATTTATCAAAAGACAAATTGCATTGTTTTATTGTTTATTACTTTTTGAATTCACAACCATTTAAATAATATTTTTATCTGTTTTCCAGAAGTCGCCATCCCGAGGGAGTTATTAAGATATACAATTCAATATTTTTACAACAATAATGGCGGACAGTTTTTTTTTATGTTGTACAAAATACAATATAAATTTATTTTACCCTTTATATTTATTTATTACATTTCTTATCAAGGGAGTATGTATGTACAAACAGTTAAAAACTGGTTTCCATTGGGGCCATGCATACGTTAATACATATGCTTACTATATGCTTATTATATGCATAATTTATTATCCTTACATGGTAAGTTCACTTCAACATTAACACCAAAAAAATTAATATAAGACGACGCAGAATTAAATAAATATACAACAGATACATGTCCAAGTATTAAATCATATTCACGCTTTATAATGCAAATAAAAGGAAATGAACTCAATAGATAAACTGTAATAGCTGTCTTTCGAAATATATTGAATTTAATAGACGTTGATCATCCATCATGTCCATTTACCACTCAAACAGTCAGTCACAGTTAAGTTATGTACGTGCGATCGCGATGTGTATAGGGTTTATTTCAGCCTCGTTTTCTTGAGCAGCACTCCGACCGCTCGATCCCTTAATTCCGTCGAAGCATACTGGAATACACCCGTAGGAACAAGGTTGGACATACATGTACATACACGTGCACATGATCGAGTTAATGTACATGTTTATGTGTACATGTACATGTACATCTACTGAATTTACATGATATGTCGTCTGGGTACCGCACATGATCAGGGCTACACGCAGCAGACACTAGTCTGTCACCTTGGGAGTGACGTCACGCCAGCTACCATTTATTTATTTTTTGTTCAGTTAAAATAAACCGTAAGCAATATCAAGACTTAAATGTCAAGTATACATGTTATTTAAATTTAAATAAATAGTGAACAAATTTTTTACGCCAAAAAATTAGTAGTTTCAGCGGAATAAATAATAATAATAATCACGTGATATATTCATATCCAATCAAGTGTGTCGGGGTTATGATGACGTTTCACGCTCATGTGCGCGCATGCTGCGCGCGCGTGGGACGCCGGCATTATCCGTTGCACGCTGCAGTCTAGTCTGCCACACCACGCCATCTTTCTTTTTGTGCACATTGTTATTTAAAAATTGAACTTTGATCTGTCATACTTTGTTATTATAATGAAGAAGTTTGCTCTATTTGAGTTCACCGATGACCGTAGTGTTGAAGTAGGAGATGTTGATTTCATACAAAATATCGATGAGTTTGAGAATTATTCGGATCTCATTAATAAAAATGTGAGGGTCCAGTGGCCATCAAGCCATTCTTCATCGACAGCTTCTGCGTCAAAGTGTGGTTTATACGAAGCAGTTGTTCTTGCTGTAAGTGGTAAGTACAAATTAATGTTACATTCTTTTATTCATTTGTTGAATTTTGCATTTTAACTAATACTCATTACTATGGTATATTCAGGACTAAGTAAAACAGCTTGTTTATATACATTTTAATTACATGATAAGCCTAAGGCCCGCATTTTCCATGCATTAATTTTGCCAAATCTTCATTAATGTTCTAAATTGAGTTTCTAAAAAAATGTTGGGGCATCTCTAAAAAATGAAAAAGTCACATTTACCACTTAATATAAGCACATGCCAGAATCTTTCATCATGTAAATCTTCTAATTTTTTCTATTCTAATAATAATGAATGGTCATAATGTTATTAAACAATTAGTACCGTGTTAATTTAGCTGGTTAGCTTTATCCTCACTTAACATTGAGTTTGAATGGTTGATTTCCTCCATGATTTCAGATTTGAAACTCAAGCTGATTGATAAGCGTAACAAGCTGTGTAAGGGGATATCGATAGAGACTGATGTGGAAACAGGCAGGGGAAAAAGGCGGAAATTTCCCTCTACTAGGGTGATTACAAGCAGTTCTGAGTCGGAGAATTCAGATGAAGATACCGCAAAGGTTTGTTGAAATTATAAAATTTCGCAAATTAGTAATGTTATTTTTATTTCGTTAACTTAAAAAAAATCACCGGTTCAAAAATACCATCTCCATGAAAATACCAACCATGCATCTCTGGGATAAAATATTCACCTGTGAAACCCATGCATAATTGGATTGGGTACGAAATGACTGGAGTTAAATATTTTGGGTACGAAACTACTTTGGTACGAAACGACCTGCTTCGATTTTGGCAGTCCCTTCATTTCTAAAGGTATTTTTTTGATGGCCTGATCTCTTGGTGTGTGTTAACACAGTATTGTGTGCTACGTACATGTTACGCATGTAGGTCTTTCAAAAGCTATTATATGTATACAATCACTTTGTTCATACAATCATTTATTGTGTTATTTTTTAGACCAAGAAGAAAAGAAAGACAGTAAAAAACAATGGCATGCCTGTGCAACAAGAGACGCTCAATATGGCAAGGGAACTGAGGCAACAGTTGGAGTCTCCATCCAACAACATGGAGGTACAGTACATGCATGGCAGAGGATTGCTTAACAATTGTCTTCCTTCCCCCCCCCCCCCTTTTTATTTCTTTTTACCCATTTCTTTACATTATTCAGCAGCATACAGTTGAATTTATGCGACTTCTTATAAGTAAAAGAAAAATTGTCATAATTATATAACAAAGACCTCTTGCAAAGACAGTGAGTTTCAGTTTCGAACATTTTTTCATAAATTAATCCCATTTTGACCAGCAACTGTGTAAAGGATAGAAAAGTCTTGTTACATTAAAATGGAGGTAAACATCTACAATGTAAGTTTCATAATTGCTAACATCTGATGTATACAGGAAGCTGCTGGGATATCCTCAGATGATGCCAACATCATTCAAAATCAGGCAGCTACCATTGCACGTCTTCAGCGCGAGCTGAACAGAGAGAGAGAGGAGAAACAGAGGATTAAGAACCAGTTGATGTTTCTTGAAGGTTAGTTTATGAATCTGAAAGTTGTTTTGACCTCATTGTTACCTTATCATGTATTTAGCGATAGATGATGTTCAGTGTGACCGCAGAATACAATATTACTTCTTCACTCAATCAGGTTATCTACAAATGATGTACGTTGGCTTATACCATGTGTGCTCTTATAGTATAAATAATAACGTGTGAAATAGTATCATGCCAAACTTTGAAATATAGTTTCCAAATTTATTGATGTTTTTATCATATTTATCAATTTAACAGGTGTTCCTGATTTCATAGTGGCCTTCAAGAACTTCATGACAGAAATGAATGGAAATTGTCTCAAGGTAAGTTATACATGTTCTTGAAATGTACACAAAACATTAAGACATTTATAACTGTTGCATTACGTTTTCTCAACATCCATGGTCAACTTGGACATTTCATCACTTCAGTGTCCTCTGTATAAAATGTTATATTCAATTTATTTTCCACAGAGAAATGATAACTTATCTGCAGTGAAGGTGGCATCAGATGTGAGTGCAGTACAAGAAGCTCCTCCAACGGCAGTGGATCATGAAGATGAAGTAAGGAAATTGTTATTATAATTTGTTTTGATTTTACACTGCCATACCAAAGTTGTTGTTCCTTTATAAATGCCAATTTCTCGTGGATTCAAGCTATTGAAATAGAGTTGGATTATTATTTTTTAAAGTTATAGGTTCTGCAACAGCTGTGTTCGTGCAAAATTAACTTCATGCATGATGTTGGGCATCATCTTTGAATAATATGACTTGGGACATCTGTCCTTGAACAGAATTATGTAAAATGAGCATAGAACCAGTACAAAACGTGATTGCACCACATTTTGTAACTAAAGTACATTGCATAGTACAGTACTTGAAAAAAAATATGCATAGTACTTGAAAACAAATATCAGGTAGAATTTGAGCATGTCACTTTATGGTTTGAGTAGAGCAGGTTGTACAATGCCATATTATTATAAACGCTTTTTTATTTCATTATTCTACAGGTATGTCTAAGCACCACAGTCAGAGTAAGCAAAAAATTGCTGATGCGGTGCAATTCATCGGATCCACGGAAACTCACGTGTGAGCTGATGACATTGCTATTTGGGCGAGAGACTCTTGCATCCCACTCACTGACAGGAAGCAAGAACACAAAGGGCATCATGAAGCCAGCTTTGAACAAAGCCAAGGTGGATGCAATAATAGGTACATATATCAATTATTATCTCATGCATATAACTTTTATATAACCGAGTCATATGTAACATTAACAAAATTTGAAGGTGGCATTATTTGCAAAATGTTGGTCAGCAGCTGGTTTATTTAGCAATTTGTTCCTAACTTATAGACCACTCTGTATCTATGAAAGTAATGTAATATTTATTGCTGGACAGTTCACCAGTTAAATAAACAAAATCGTACTAAATTAGTAAATGTTTAAAAAATCCCTAAATTTTGTAATAAGCTTTACCATTGTTTAAAGGATTTGTTCTTGTAAAATTTTGTATACTCTTTTTTTTAATTGTTAAAAAAATGCATTTTAATCACTTATGGAAGAATGGGTCTCAAAAATAGGTATAGGGTTACGATTAACTGGATAACTTACGAGAGATAATTTCAGTAAAATTCAAAGGTTGCATGATTTATTATTCTTTTCACAGAATATGTTACACAAAAGTTCAAGGATGTCACGGTAGATAAAATCAAGACGGTGATGACAAACAAGCTTAGTAACGAGGGGAAACTACAGAAGAAGAGAGCTGCCCCCGACCAACCAGATCCCTGACCAGCCAGTTCTCCGAACAGCCAGATCCCCGACCAGCCAGATCCACTGATTTTATTAACCCTAACCCCCTAGGGTGTGTGCAAAATCGAATTCAAATTGAAGGATTTGGGACTGTTAGGGTTAATGCACTTTATGACTTTTTATTTTAAATATTTTTGTGGCTTGGAAGTCTTCATTTTCTGTTTAGTTGTGCTGAATAAATGTGCCATATAAATGTGCCATAAATGTAATCTTAACAAGTTTTACTGTTCATTTATTTTCAGTGTGTTGCTACGTAA
Source organism: Zoroaster sp. YZ-2022 (assembly GCA_029582265.1). Classification (NCBI taxonomy): domain Eukaryota; kingdom Metazoa; phylum Echinodermata; class Asteroidea; order Forcipulatida; family Zoroasteridae; genus Zoroaster; species Zoroaster sp. YZ-2022. The sequence goes on from CM055816.1 coordinate 5,854,275, forward strand.
GGTGCATGAAGGCATTTATATTTAACACTGCTGTGATGGTGCATGGTATCATGGTTTAACAGTACATGTATTTTCTATTTGAGCTTCATTATAATAATACCATACATGTACCTTGTTCCAGACAGCAGATGTGAAAAAATGGTAGAAACATGGTATAATATAACATGGTATTACCATGGTACAATGTAACATGGTATTACCATGGTACAATGTACCATGGTAAAACCATGGTACAATGTACCATGGTATTACCATGGTACAATGTACCATGGTATTACCATGGTACAATGTACCATGGTATTACCATGGTACAATGTACCATGGTAATACCATGGTACAGTGTACCATGGTATTACCATGGTACAAAGTACTGGTATTACCATGGTACAATGTAACATGGTATTACCATGGTACAATGTACCATGGTAAAAACCATGGTTCAAAGTACCATGGTATAACCATGGTACATTGTACCATGGTATTACAGTACCATGGTAATTATTACCATGGTAATACCATGGTAGTGTCCAAAATACCATCGATTTGTACCATGGTATTACCATGGTAAAATTTACCATGGTAAAACCATGGTACTTTTTTGTAAGGGTAACCAGGCAAAAATAACTCACTACTCATCTCTTGTGGAAGATAGCTCTGGTGATCAGAAAAAACTCTTTAACATTGTTGAAAAGCTGCTTCATAAACCCAAAGTTCCAGTGCTTCCATCTACACACTCCAATCAGGACCTCGCTAATGAATTTTCAAAAATTTTTGTCACAAAAATTGAGAATATCCGTCGTTCTTTTCCCCCAGTACCTGTCATTCTATCACAAACACCGTCACGCAAGGATCCACAATGTAGACTGTCTATGTTTGAGCCTACTACTGTTACGGAGATCAAGAAACTCATCATGAAATCGCCATCAAAATCGTGTGAACTTGATGCAGTGCCAACTTCGCTAATAAAACAAAATATTGATGTGTTTGCTAAGTATATCACAATTATTGTAAACAGATCTCTTTCTTCCGGTTGTTTCCCTGATAGCCAGAAGATTGCTCATGTTAAACCACTCCTGAAGAAACCCAATTTGGACAAGGAAGTTTTCAAAAATTACCGACCGGTAGCAAATTTAAAGTACCTTGGAAAAACAATCGAGCGAGTTGTTTCATCACGGATCTCTGACCATGTTCGTGCGAATAACCTGTCGGACACATTTCAGTCAGCCTATAAACCATTTCATGGAACGGAAACTGCTCTTCTCCGCGTCAACAATGACATTTTATCTGCCATGGATGATGGAAAAATCACTGCATTAGTTTTGTTAGACTTAACCGCCGCTTTTGACACGGTCGATCACAAAATCCTTCTCTCCGCCTTCAATATCATCTTGGAATACATGACACAGCCCTGGATTGGTGTAAGTCCTACCTTTTAAATAGGCCTCAGCATGTTTGTATTGGTAATGCCACATCCGAGCCTGTTATTCTTGACTATTCTGTACCCCAAGGCTCCGTGCTCGGCCCACAGTGGTTTACTGCTTATACGTTTCCAGTTCGTGATATCATTTTGAAGTATAATTTAAATTACCATGTCTACGCTGATGACACGCAGCTCTACATTACTTTTAAATCTTCTCAAGAACCTGCCGATTCCTGCATTACAACACTGGAGAAATGTATTCAAGAGATTCGAAGTTGGATGAGACAAAACTTCCTGAAATTGAACGACGAAAAACAGAATTTGTTCTATTTGGATCACGTCAGCAATTGTCTAAAATTTCTCTTCCATTTATTGCAATTGGTGACTCGCAGATAACCCCCTCATCACAAGCACGTAATTTGGGTGTTATATTTGACTCGACAATGACTTTAAAACCTCATATCTCCAACATTGTTCGCATATCATCATTTCATATCAGAAATATTAGCCGAATAAGGAAATACTTGAATAAAAGTGCTACTGAACAAATTGTTCATGCGTTTGTCACATCACGTCTCGATAACGGGAATGGTCTACTCTACGGTCTCCCGCAGAATCAAATTGTTTTTAAACTTATGCTAATTGTTCACAAATCTTTTAATAACATTGCTCCAATTTATATTTCTGAACTGCTTAAAGTCTACACTCCATCACGCAATTTGCGCTCCAGCAACATGTCACTCCTAAAGGAACCAACTTCAAAACGGAACTGGGGTGATAGGTCTTTTTCTGTCGCGGCTCCGAGACTCTGGAATCATCTTCCAACTAAACTCAAATCATGTCATAGTATAACTAGATTTAAGTCGATGCTTAAAACTCATCTTATGTCACAATTCTTCAAAGATGATGTATATTTGTAATTGCACTGTAGGTACATGTATCTCAGTACATAATTTTTTCCCCTATGTTATCATTGTATATTGTTTGTATTCATGTTTTTATCTTTGTTTCCGCGCCTTGAGCGCCCAGCAGGGTGGATATGTGCGCGCTACAAATCTTTATTATTATTATTATTATTATGTTTTCATGACATAAGTTACAAGCTTTAGTTACTCAGAGATTCCACCTTGTGTCTTGGACTCCTACTTGACATGTTTTCATGACATAAGTTACAAGCTTTAGTTAATCAGAGATTCCACCTTGTGTCTTGGACTCCAACTTGACATGTTTTTATGACATATAAGTTACAAGCTTACATGTAGTTACTCAGAGATTCCACCTTGTGTCTTGGACTCCTACTTGACATGTTTTCATGACATAAGTTACAAGCTTAGTTACTCAGAGATTCCACCTTGTGTCTTGGACTCCTACTTGACATGTTTTCATAACATAAGTTACAAGCTTTAGTTAATCAGAGATTCCACCTTGTGTCTTGGACTCCTACTTGACATGTTTTCATGACATATAAGTTACAAGCTTTAGTTACTCAGAGATTCCACCTTGTGTCTTGGACTCCTACTTGACATGTTTTCATGACATAAGTTACAAGCTTTAGTTACTCAGAGATTCCACCTTGTGTCTTGGACTCCTACTTGACATGTTTTCATAACATAAGTTACAAGCTTTAGTTAATCAGAGATTCCACCTTGTGTCTTGGACTCCTACTTGACATGTTTTCATGACATAAGTTACAAGCTTAGTTACTCAGAGATTCCACCTTGTGTCTTGGACTCCTACTTGACATGTTTTTATGACATATAAGTTACAAGCTTAGTTACTCAGAGATTCCACCTTGTGTCTTGGACTCCTACTTGACATGTTTTCATGACATAAGTTACAAGCTTAGTTACTCAGAGATTCCACCTTGTGTCTTGGACTCCTACTTGACATGTTTTCATGACATAAGTTACAAGCTTTAGTTAATCAGAGATTCCACCTTGTGTCTTGGACTCCTACTTGACATGTTTTCATGACATAAGTTACAAGCTTTAGTTACTCAGAGATTCCACCTTGTGTCTTGGACTCCTACTTGACATGTTTTCATGACATAAGTTACAAGCTTTAGTTACTCAGAGATTCCACCTTGTGTCTTGGACTCCTACTTGACATGTTTTCATGACATAAGTTACAAGCTTTAGTTAATCAGAGATTCCACCTTGTGTCTTGGACTCCTACTTGACATGTTTTCATGACATAAGTTACAAGCTTAGTTACTCAGAGATTCCACCTTGTGTCTTGGACTCCTACTTGACATGTTTTCATAACATAAGTTACAAGCTTTAGTTAATCAGAGATTCCACCTTGTGTCTTGGACTCCTACTTGACATGTTTTCATGACATAAGTTACAAGCTTAGTTACTCAGAGATTCCACCTTGTGTCTTGGACTCCTACTTGACATGTTTTCATTACATAAGTTACAAGCTTTAGTTACTCAGAGATTCCACCTTGTGTCTTGGACTCCTACTTGACATGTTTTCATGACATAAGTTACAAGCTTTAGTTAATCAGAGATTCCACCTTGTGTCTTGGACTCCTACTTGACATGTTTTTATGACATAATTAGTTACAAGCATAGTTACTCAGAGATTCCACCTTGTGTCTTGGACTCCTACTTGACATGTTTTCATGACATAAGTTACAAGCTTAGTTACTCAGAGATTCCACCTTGTGTCTTGGACTCCTACTTGACATGATGGCAATATATCCAATGGTTACTGTTCTTAAGGGGACAATATCATCACGATCAACAGGGCATGGAATCAGAGTGTTAGTTTACTTGGTCACTGAAAATAATACCCCACATGATAAGGTCATTACAGTTGCTGCTGCATAAATGAGCCAATAATTTTCAGTCATTGTGTTCATCAACTAGGACACCGATTCCATGCCATGTTGAAAGTCTGCTAAGTACACGATGATATTGTTCCTTTAAACTAGGACACCGATTCCATGCCCTGTTGAAAGTCTGCTAAGACCACGATGATATTGTTCCTTTAAACTAGGACACCGAGTCCATGCCCTGTTGAAAGTCTGCTAAGACCACGATGACATTGTTCCTTTAAACTAGGACACCGATTCCATGCCCTGTTGAAAGTCTGCTAAGACCATGATGATATTGTTCCTTTAAACTAGGACACCGATTCCATGCCCTGTTGAAAGTCTGCTAAGACCACGATGACATTGTTCCTTTAAACTAGGACACCGATTCCATGCCCTGTTGAAAGTCTGCTAAGACCATGATGATATTGTTCCTTTAAACTAGGACACCGATTCCATGACCTGTTGAAAGTCTGCTAAGACCACGATGACATTGTTCCTTTAAACTAGGACACCGATTCCATGCCCTGTTGAAAGTCTGCTAAGACCACGATGATATTGTTCCTTTAAACCATGACACCGATTCCATGCCCTGTTGAAAGTCTGCTAAGACCACGATGATATTGTTCCTTTAAACCAGGACACCGATTCCATGCCCTGTTGAAAGTCTGCTAAGACCACGATGATATTGTTCCTTTAAACTAGGACACCGATTCCATGCCCTGTTGAAAGTCTGCTCTGATTGTGACGATACTGTCTCTTTAAAGAAACCATCTATTCCATCAAAGAAAGAAACATCTGAGCCAAGGCTGACTGAAACTCACCTGACAGAACAAAGGAGGAAAGGCATTGTGTCTCTGAGGGACTGAAACTCACCTGACAGAACACAGGAGGAAAGGCATTGTGTCTCTGAGGGACTGAAACTCACCTGACAGAACAAAGGAGGAATGGCATTGTGTCTCTGAGGGACTGAAACTCACCTGACAGAACAAAGGAGGAAAGGCATTGTGTCTCTGAGGGACTGAAACTCGCCTGACAGAACACAGGAGGAAAGGCATTGTGTCTCTGAGGGACTGAAACTCACCTGACAGAACAAAGGAGGAAAGGCATTGTGTCTCTGAGGGACTGAAACTCGCCTGACAGAACACAGGAGGAAAGGCATTGTGTCTCTGAGGGTTCAGGAAATCACAAAGTTCATTCCAAACTTGACGATAATTGGCTGTCGCCAGCTCAAAATTCGCAACTGGAATCTTGTGTGCTTCATCACCTGTGATTGAAATGATAAATAACAAAACATTTAATGACCATATGAGAGGAGAAATCCTGAATTCCACATGTGAATGCCTCAATCGAAGATTTGAAAGCCTCATTCCTGAAAGTGAAAACCTCCATCCCACAGGTGGAAGCCTCTGTCCCTGAAATGAAAGCCTTGATTCCCTGAAATGAAAGCCTCAATCCCTGAAACGAAAGCCTATATTCCAGAGATGAGAGCTTCTATCCAAAAGATGAAAGCATCCATTTCAGAGATAAAAGCCTCTATTGAAAGCCATCATCCAAGAGGTGAAAGCCTCCATCTCAGAGGTAAAAACCTTTATCCCAGAGATGAAATCTTTTTTCCCAGAGATGAAAATCTCTATGCAAAATGTGAACACCTCAATCCCAGAGGTGTAAGCCTCAATCCCAGAGGTGTAAGCCTCAATCCCAGAGGTGTAAGCCTCAATCCCAGTGGTGTAAGCCTCAATCCCAGAGGTGTAAGCCTCAATCCCAGAGGTGTAAGCCTCAATCCCAGTGGTGTAAGCCTCAATCCCAGTGGTGTAAGCCTCAATCCCATAGGTGTAAGCCTCAATCCCAGAGGTGTAAGCCTCCATCCCCGAGGTATACCTATATCCTGAAGGTGAAAGCCTCCATTTCACAACAGAGGTTAAAGCTTCCATTACAGATGAGGAAACCTTCATCTCAAATTTCCAGTGAAAACTTACTTTTAGATTGGCACAGATAGCGATATCCAATGGGTAATCTACCAGGGTCCACGAATCGATGGAATATATCAATGATGCCTGTATATAAGCTGTAGGATATACATGCTATCTCACATGGGAGATAGCCTTTATCATCTGGCAACTCACACAGTGTCTCAAATGATAACACATGGAACTTCTCCATACATACAGCTGTAATCAAATAAAAACAAAATAGGAATTTTAAAACCGCATGGTTTATTGATTTAAACTCAATATATATTTGAATAACATAATAACCTTTAACCCTCCTACTACTACAAGGGTCAAAATCAGTCAAAATGTTGATATACTTGCCAAGGTATATCTAGTGCACTTAAAAGTCACACTGTCAATTATTACGTGTAGTAAGTACATTTACGTGTCAAAATGAGTTGAGTGTTTTTGACTGGTAAAAGCATTGTCTGGTATTGTTCAGGGTGGTCAAAATGACAGTAAAAACCAGTCAAAAATGCCCCTGTGTGCACATTTGGGTCAACAGTCAAAACAGGCAGTTGACTGGTTTTGACCTCTATAACAACTACCCACTAAAGTGCAGCAATAGTAGGAGGGTTAAAGGGACAATATCGTCACAATCAGAGCATTTTCAATAGGGCATGGAATCAGTGTCCTAGTTTAAAATGAACACAGTCACTGCAAATTACTTGCTCATTTATGCAGCAGCAACGGTAATATGACCTTAGAATTAACACATATATTTGACATCCAAAAACCACACAGAGTGCAACACTCAAAAATCTATTTGGAAGCCACAAAATATGAACTTGCTCATATGCGTCTGAGAACTCAGAAAAAGAATATGACAACCCCTGAACTATCAGCCCTAAACAATCTGAGGAACAATCCTGAAATCGTGATCAAACCATACGATAAAGGAAGAGGCATTTGCATTATGAACCACTCCGACTACATATTGTACAGGTTGGATACAAACACCTTGAATCAGAGCACTACACCGCACTCGATCAAGATATCACACAAGAAACCATCCTGTTAGTTCATAATGTCCTAACCGAAATGCGAAATAACAATCACATCGACAAGCACACTCTGGCATATCTCGATCCAAGCCCACAGGCATGTCACATTCCAACAATGTGTTTTCTACCGAAAATTCACAAAACTCCGCCAACAGGCACACCCTTTGTTGGAAGACCAATTATAAGTGGATGTTCGAGTCCAACTGCCAAAATCTCAGAATTTGTAGATCATTTTCTACTCCAAATAGTAACCGCCCAACCTACATATGTCCGCGACACAGCAAACATACTGTGGAAACTTGAAGGAATAACATTCCCAGAAAATATGCTTATCTCAAGTATTGATGTTGTTTTAACCCTAACTCCCTAGTGTAATTTACTAGGAACCATACCAATCCTTGCAAATTCCAACACCATATGGCAAACTGTACACACAAACTGTTGGACTCTGATTCTGGAGGTATGCCTAACCCAGTGTAAAAAGACAATCAGTTTAGGGGTCCAGTACCCATCCTAACAGATTCCAACAAAACCTGCTGTTGGAGTTTGACTGGATGGGGATTGTTAGGGTTAATGTACCCAAATATCTGCCAAACCGAGGCAATAAACTGTGTATGCAATCCCCTCGAACAAACCAACCACCCATATGTCATCAACAAACCACCTTCCGAATACATCCAAAAACTTCTGGAACTCATACTCAACAGAAACTGTTTCCAATTTGGAAATAAATTCTACCTCCAGAAAAACAGCTGTGCAATGGGCTCAACAGCCAGTCCAGAAATTTGTGACATAACACTACACGATCTCGAAAATAAAATCCTACAACGGGCTGATCATATCCTAACATAGTGATACTATAGAGATGATGTACTAGTCATCTATAGTGGTGAACTTGAAGATTTCAAGAATCTCATAAACACTATGAATCAGAAGCACCCAACTCTCAAATTCACATGTACGAGGCCTCAAAAACCTCAATCAATTATCTTGACTTAAAAATTTTCAAAGGAAAATACTTCCGTGAAACTGGCATACTATAGACACAAAAGTGTAGACCAAACCTACTAAACATACCAGTTTCTGCACAAAACCTCATCACACCCACCCCATGCATTCAAACCATTTATCTACGGAGAAACTCTATGATATTCTAGAAATACCAACAATTGATGAGGAAGATTTCATAGGAAAAGTCAAGATTTTCTCACAAAAATTATTAGCCAGAGGCTATAGTCAAACTGAGACAAACATTGCAACACACAAAGTATCACTGGCCAACTGAGCCAAACTGATTCACAAACTACCAAAAGGTAAAAAAATCAAGGAAGCACAACTCGTCTTCTCAACGACGTATAATCCGTTCATTAACCACAAAGATGTAAAATACATGTAAGCAGTAAACAAATGAGCCAACTACCAAAAGGTAAACAAATCAAGGAAGCACAACTCGTCTTCTCAACGACGTATAATCCGTTCATTAACCACAAAGATGTGAAACAAGCAGTAAACAAACATTGGCCGCTGATACAAAACAAAACCAACAACTCTCAGAAATATATCCAAAACAACCCTTTGTTGCATTCAGAAAGGCCCAAAGCATTCGGGAGAAACTAATTCGAGCAAATCTCACAAATACAGATCCAAAAGGAAAACTGAGAAACTCACTCCCATCCCATATGACTCTGGCTTTTTTGAAGAACCAGATGAAACACTTAATGTTCTGCTCTCCATATTAGAGGAACAAATCACATAAACACAACAAACGTACTCACTCATACAAAACGGACACATTACAACTGTTTGAAAATAACATCAATAATGTCTTATCCAAAAATAAGACAGGAGACAATCTGGCTCTATTGAACCAATACTTGCAACAAATGACAAACAACAGAAATAGTCAAATACTGACCTACATCATTTTGTACGTTAAGTACACTTTGAAAAACAACAAGTCAACAAAGATGAAGTGTCACTGAATGGGATTACACCATCATTTTTCACACACGTATTTCACTGGTTGGCAACAAATTTACCTAAAATAATATTGTAAAAAATACCTCGCCGCACCGATTTTAATGAGAACCTATAACCAGAAACAGGAGGTGTTTTTTTTGGGGGGCCCTTAATGATAAAATAGTAAAAATGCATTCAGATTTCTTGTATTTATTGCAACGTGGAATTTACTCCAGAGGACAAATAATTTGATTAAACATTTAGAGAAGCAAGTTTCAACATGACTTACACTACAACAGTTATTCCACTTGGCAGCTGCTGAAATGCCTATAATCACCACAGGAAAACCTGAAATATACAAGAGATATTTGTGTTAATAGATAACAAAATGTCACTTTGTTTATACTGAATATTACATAAGTTTATATTCAAGTTCTCAAATCTCAAGTCCGACTCCGAGTACTTCCAAGTAGTGTTGAGTCCAAGTCTGCAGCTTGAGTCATGAGTGTCATGAGTCATAAGGTCAAGTCTAAGATGAGTCATGAATCCTTTAACAATTTATTTTAAGGCAAGAATACCAAATAATTAACTCAAACGTCCAATATTTCATTTTTTCTCCACGGTGATTCTGCCCAGATTTACATTTATAGGGTCTTGTAATGTATGGTCACTTTTTACTATAATTAACCATAACATCCGAACTACCCTCAAGCGCAACGGTTACAATCCCAGCAAGATCAACACAGCGAAGCCGGTTCCAAACCCCGAACGCAAGGTAAGTGATCTAACCCTGTCTGCTTGTCTCCCCTATCTAGGTTCGACGTCACACAAACTCCAACGCATCCTCCGACGAGCAGGCATCGAAGTGTACCACTCAGCCCCCAGCAAACTCCAAGGACTTCAACACACCCACAAGGACAAACCGGACCCAAGCAACAGAGCCGGAGTCTACCGTATCCCCTGTGAGTGCGGAAAGGTGTACATCGGCGAAACAGGACGGAATCTCCCCATCAGACTGAAGGAACACCGAGCGCACGGCCGTAGAGGAGATTTCGAAAAGTCAGCCATCATCAAGCACTCGCACATCAAGGACCACCAAATCGACTGGCAGGCAGCCCAACTCATCACACCCATCGACACTTGGCACCCCAGACGCATCAGAGAGGCCATCGAGATCGTTTAACACAACACTGTACCACAGGACATCGGTTTCTACATCAGCGACATTTGGCGACCACTACTACAGACTGAAGGATCCTCTATACCCAAAGTCTACAACCCACCCCAGACTGAAGGATCTCCTATATCCTAAGTCAACCACCCTCCTCCCCCAGTGCTTGTTTACAACTGATTCGGTTCAGTGCACTCCTAGGATCCACAGTTCCCGCCTGCACGCCTCAACGAACTAATCCTCCAGCATCCTGTCATCGCGTAATCCTCTAGCAGCCTACTTAAGCAGCAGCATTTTCCAGAGTCCGGCATTCTCCTGAGGACGATCAGAGCATACTGATCGAAACGTCGAGTTGTACCTCCAGTTCTTTTCAGAACTAATTACTACTCAATTGAGCATTTCACATGGTGTCACCGCAATTAGTCTTACTTATCCTCCTCACCATGCAAAGCTACAAGTTTTACCTAACCATAACTACCCGAAATCCTCCAAAATCCTACTCCTGGTTTTGCCTGATTTTGATGGATTCAGTACTCTACAGTACCAGTGAAAAGTGCATGTGTACCAAATCCATCAAACTCCAACGGTTGCTTTTGTTGGATTCAAGACTGTGTATAGCCAAACAATGGATGCTTTGCATTTGCTACTGTCCAGCAATTGGGTACATATGTACCTTTTTACTACATTTTGATAGATTTTGGCATATTTGGGATGGTTTCCAAAATACCTAGGGTTAAGAAATATTTCAAATTTTGCCCTTCACAAAAATGGGAGTGGGACTAACTATATTTTGTACCTGGCAAGCTATATAACTGGGAGATACTTTATACATGCCAAAGGAAATAAAAGTGTGACGGATGAATGAAATGAAATAACATACCCCACCCAAAGGAACAGTAGAACTTACCCATTTGTTTCTCACTGCCATAAACTGTAACGATGAGTCAATATAGATGGATGCCTTCTACATTGTACCTACATGTACATCCAAGAAAATACCAGCAGGTATAAATATTGCAGCAATATTGTAATTATCTGACATGATATACAAAATAGTCATTCAATTTATAATAACGAGTTCAGACATTATACTGTGGTAAAGTCTATGTCACAAATTTATTCCCTTATTTAAAAAAATAAGTAAATTTATACTGAGTAAATTTATCATAAATAAAACACATATAAATAACCTATACATGGACAACAGCTATTCAAAATATGGTCTGAAAACCTTAACTACACAAACAAGAAAAATCAATTATCACCTCAAAGGTTGTCAAGAATAATCCAATCAAGAAGATCATCACAGCCATAAGGAGAGATCCCATCAAATGATGATGAATTAAAATACGCTCAGTGTCTAAGGATGGGTGTCTGTGAAGAGATTTAGCAAGAGTAAACTATGTGTCTAAGGATGGGTGTCTGTAGTGAGATTTAGCAAGAGTAAACTATGTGTCTAAGGATGGGTGTCTGTAGAGAGATTTAGCATGAGTAAACTATGTGTCTAAGGATGGGTGTCTGTGGAGAGATTTAGCAAGAGTAAACTATGTGTCTAAGGATGGGTGCCTGTAGAGAGATTTAACAAGAGTAAACTATGTGTCTAAGGATGGGTGTCTGTAGAGAGATTTAGCAAGAGTAAACTATGTGTCCAAGGATGGGTGTCTGTAGAGAGATTTAGCAAGAGTAAACTATGTGTCTAAGGATGGGTGTCTATAGAAAGATTTAGCAAGAGTAAACTATGTGTCTAAGGATGGGTGTCTATAGAGAGATTTAGCAAGAGTAAACTATGTGTCTGAGGATGGGTGTCTGTGGAGAGATTTAGCAAGAGTAAACTATGTGTCTAAGGATGGGTGTCTGTAGAGAGATTTAGCAAGAGTAAACTATGTGTCCAAGGATGGGTGTCTGTAGAGAGATTTAGCAAGAGTAAATTTGTGTCTAAGGATGGGTGTCTGTAGAGAGATTTAGCAAGAGTAAACTATGTGTCTGAGGATGGGTGTCTGTGGAGAGATTTAGCAAGAGTAAACTATGTGTCTAAGGATGGGTGTCTGTGGAGAGATTTGCAAGAGTAAATTATGTGTCTAAGGATGGGTGTCTGTAGAGAGATTTAGCAAGAGTAAACTATGTGTCTGAGGATGGGTGTCTGTGGAGAGATTTAGCAAGAGTAAACTATGTGTCTAAGGATGGGTGTCTGTAGAAAGATTTAGCAAGAGTAAACTATGTGTCTAAGGATGGGTGTCTGTATAGAGATTTAGCAAGAGTAAACTATGTGTCCAAGGATGGGTGTCTGTAGAGAGATTTAGCAAGAGTAAACTATGTGTCTAAGGATGGGTGTCTGTAGAGAGATTTAGCAAGAGTAAACTATGTGTCCAAGGATGGGTGTCTGTAGAGAGATTTAGCAAGAGTAAACTATGTGTCTAAGGATGGGTGTCTGTAGAGAGATTTAGGAAGAGTAAACTATGTGTCTAAGGATGGGTGTCTGTAGAGAGATTTAGCAAGAGTAAACTATGTGTCTAAGGATGGGTGTCTATAGAAAGATTTAGCAAGAGTAAACTATGTGTCTAAGGATGGGTGTCTATAGAGAGATTTAGCAAGAGTAAACTATGTGTCTGAGGATGGGTGTCTGTGGAGAGATTTAGCAAGAGTAAACTATGTGTCTAAGGATGGGTGTCTGTAGAGAGATTTAGCAAGAGTAAACTATGTGTCCAAGGATGGGTGTCTGTAGAGAGATTTAGCAAGAGTAAATTTGTGTCTAAGGATGGGTGTCTGTAGAGAGATTTAGCAAGAGTAAACTATGTGTCTGAGGATGGGTGTCTGTGGAGAGATTTAGCAAGAGTAAACTATGTGTCTAAGGATGGGTGTCTGTGGAGAGATTTGCAAGAGTAAATTATGTGTCTAAGGATGGGTGTCTGTAGAGAGATTTAGCAAGAGTAAACTATGTGTCTGAGGATGGGTGTCTGTGGAGAGATTTAGCAAGAGTAAACTATGTGTCTAAGGATGGGTGTCTGTATAGAGATTTAGCAAGAGTAAACTATGTGTCCAAGGATGGGTGTCTGTAGAGAGATTTAGCAAGAGTAAACTATGTGTCTAAGGATGGGTGTCTGTAGAGAGATTTAGCAAGAGTAAACTATGTGTCCAAGGATGGGTGTCTGTAGAGAGATTTAGCAAGAGTAAACTATGTGTCTAAGGATGGGTGTCTGTAGAGAGGTTTAGCAAGAGTAAACTATGTGTCTAAGGATGGGTGTCTGTAGAGAGATTTAGCAAGAGTAAACTATGTGTCTAAGGATGGGTGTCTGTAGAGAGATTTAGCAAGAGTAAACTATGTGTCTAAGGATGGGTGTCTGTAGAGAGATTTAACAAGAGTAAACTATGTGTCTAAGGATGGGTGTCTGTAGAGAGATTTAGCAAGAGTAAACTATGTGTCTAAGGATGGGTGTCTGTGGAGAGATTTAGCAAGAGTAAACTATGTGTCTAAGGATGGGTGTCTGTGGAGAGATTTAGCAAGAGTAAACTATGTGTCTAAGGATCGGTGTCTGTAGAGAGATTTAGCAAGAGTAAACTATGTGTCTAAGGATGGGTGTCTGTGGAGAGATTTAGCAAGAGTAAACTATGTGTCTAAGGATGGGTGTCTGTGGAGAGATTTAGCAAGAGTAAACTATGTGTCTAAGGATGGGTGTCTGTAGAGAGATTTAGCAAGAGTAAACTATGTGTCTAAGGATGGGTGTCTGTGGAGAGATTTAGCAAGAGTAAGCCATCTGTAATTTCGTGATCAGACCACTTTTGCACCTTTACTAACTAATCAGTTCGCCGCCATATTATGCATGGTTTAAAAAAAGGTGGGCCACATTGCCACTCTCTTTATTCTTGAGTCAATGATTTTTCCCCCATTCTTCAAAATTCCTGGCCCCTCCTGTGGCTACAGGATTATAAGATTGAGATACGATAACTTACTTGATTCATAGTTTCCCAGCTTGCATTGCCATTCCAACTAAATAGCTCAGTAGTGATATTAATGGCCAACTATCAAAATAAATCCATATTAAAAACAAGAAGTTAAAAATAAATGAACAGTGCTGAAGATACGAAGGGAAAATGGAGGGAGAAATAGGCTTGGGCGATAACACGATAATATTGAATATCGCAATATATTTTTTTATTGGATTATAATATCGAGAACTTTTCAAATTATCGAGGTATCGGTAAATTGCGGTGAAAAAATATATCATAAAGAAAAAAATATATATTGCGATTAAAAAAAAATCCTTGATTGTTCAGTCGGGTCAGAAATTTCATGGAAAATAACTTTCAGCTTTCGAAAGTAAGAAACAAAATTGAACTACTTCTGTGGTAAGCCAACTATCAGATCACAAAGGAGCCGTCTGACCAGGCATTGTTTAAAATTCACCGATTAACCCTAACTCCCTCAGCCCATTTGCTTACACATAACCTGAATCCTCCAAAATCCTTCAGTAGTAAAGCAAGCACATGACATGTATGCACACATGTGTTTATAATCTGTGATACATGTACATGGCCAGGAACCCTCCCTGCATGCATGGAGCAATAAACAGTGTCCACTGACCGAAGCACTGACCTTGTAATCACTACAACAAACATGAATGTACGTGTACCATGGAAAGGTATGCCTAATAACCTCAATCCTCCAAAATCCTTCACTTTAGCAAAGAGGATTTTGGAGGATTTGGGAAGGTTAGGGTTAAGGGTTGGGGATTAAATGGGGTACTTGATCCAACAATGTGTAGACAATGTTTACGTCTCACTGTCTAGCCATGGTGGTTTGTGACTCTGGCTGGCACACCATGTGTGAGTACATTATACAGTGCAACAAGACCATGCCTTCATGAATTTTGCTGTAAAGTGAAATAGCTTACCAATTCCCAATCACTGTGATATTATCGAAAATCAAGATATATGTTCGAGGATTGTGGATGAAAACATTTTATATCGCCCAAGCCTAGGGAGAAAACAATGAAAAAGAGGAAGATTTAGGGGACAGATGGGATAGACAGATGGGATGAAGAGATGGGATGGACAGATGGGATGGACAGATGGGATGGACAGATGGGATGGACAGATGGGATGGACAGATGGGATGGACAGATGGGATGAAGAGATGGGATGAAGAGATGGGATGAAGAGATGGTGATGGGGCGTAATAGTGATGGGAGAAATGGTGATGGGACAAGATGGTGAAAGGATAATGATTTTGAGGTGTTTTTCAGATGGACTATACATGTAACACGTACTTCTTTGGGGTGTTATGGTCAGGGGCCTTGTGGCAATTCGGTGTAATGACTGGAAAGCATTAGACATACCTGCATAGAAGGTGCAGCTTCTTTTGTGGTAATGTCATGTGTCAGTCCTTCCAAACAGCATATCTGTTCAGCCATTGCTTCTAAGGAAATCAAAACGCTTTGAGATAGAATGTGAGTATGAAAGGTTGGTACAGGGTTAGAGGTACTGGTGTATAGATTATGATCATCTGAGTAGAGGTTACACACAAGTTCATCACATAGGCTTCGTTGCACGGGCTGAGCAGAATCCTGTAATAAACAAAATAAATTACATCTGATTACTTTATATCATTCATAAATGACCCAGACAGTTTAGACCACAAGGGTACAGCTATATATGTTTAAAGAGGAACTCTAAGCAAATATCAATAACTGACCTTTCTCCATTTTTAGAGAGGTTACGTCATATAGAAAATAAACAACATAAGTTTTATTAATTAAACCCACTTGAGGTGAAATATTAAACACCCTTTGTCTTGAATTCAGAATAGCAAAATATACGCTGTTGAAAAACAAATGGCCTCTCTTACATGTACACAGCAGCATTAGCCATAGATGCTCGTCTCTGGTGTGATAACCGGCTAATCCCTTGTGAGTACCAATATCTCTCAATGTTTCTATTATCAGGGTGAATTTTGATAATAATAATATTAATAATGTGGCACACGTATCCACCAAACTGGTGCTCAAGGCACATAATATTATTACCCCTGCTCATCAGGCTCATAAATCATTCCTGAAACCATCTCAGCTCCCTGGGGAGTATATAGCTCAATTGCTGCCACAGCGCATATAGGGCTAATCAAACACAACAACCAACTCTGCCCTCACAGGTACCCATTTACCCCTGGGTGGAGAGAAGCAATTATGGTAAAGTGTCTTGCTCAAGGACACAAGCACCATGGTCGCGGTTGGGATTCGAACCCACATTCTGACGACTCAGCCATCAGAACACAAATCCGATGCACTAAACCGCTCGACCATGGCGTCATGCAAGGTGACATACATTGTACATAATGTTTACAGACAGTACAATTTGTACTTATGTAAAATCTTCCCAATGATACAAATATTATATTGCGATGAACTTGACAGGAAACACTGACTGATTTGACATACCATTGAATTCCAGGATGTAAATAAAGCTTGAATCTGACCACGTTGGGTGGAGACAAACCAACAGGTAGGTCCTCTTCATAAATCACTTTAGACATTTCCTCGTTATCTCTAAAGTTAAATTATACAAAATGTAAACACACATTATTCCCTGGCATAGATCTATCAATAGGGGGCGCTGTCAACGGTGGCCAGCTGGCATTCTTCATGTAGTCAATATATGTACATGTATTATGAATACAAATATTTCAAACCAGGAATGTCCCTGAGTAACATGCTATACATGTAGCTAGGATAAACATTTCAACAATTAAACTACATACGTACTTGATAAACAAATGTCGGTGAATCCTACAAAATGAGTCTAAAATAATTGTTTTACTTTTGTATAGGATGCACTCATCAGTAAAACAATAACATAATCATCATCTTAAATTTGCTATCAAACACATGTCTATATTTTGTGAATTAAATGTTTTTTAGGGTGAATTCATTGGGGCGATACCATGGTTATACTCATGTTTATGAGGTATTGGGCCTACTCTTAATTCCATAACTTCCTTACTTGTATATATATATATATATATATATATTTTTCAAAGTAGTTGCATGCATTATACCCAGACCGTACTCGGCACAAAAAAAATTCAGAAGTTTGTTATATCATGTACGCTACATAAAAGAAAAATGCTGGTTACTCGTGAACATTACATTTGTTCACATACATAAAATGTCTTTTTCTCTTTATGGCGTAGATGTAACAAATATAATGTGGCATTAAAGAGTGGGCCCGAAACCTCAAAAATGTAATGTGAGTAACCATGAAATTGCCCATTGACATACCCTAAAACAGGAATGTTTTAGGGTCTAGTCTGTTCCACAAAGCAGCTTTGGCTAGTTCAGATTCATTGTGAAAGATTGCTTCACAATAGTTCTAGTTGTTGTTGATAAATTGCTACAGACAGCCGTTCTTGTTATCACTTAATCATGTGATCACTTCAGCAATAGCAAGGCTGGTCCTTAGTTTTAACAATATACGCAAACCTGACTCACTCACAATCCTGACACCTTGATTATTTAGTTAGTAACGGGTATTGGATACACCATTATACTGTGGGTAAATAAAACATCTTGATTATTTAGTTAGTAACTGACTGATATTGGATCCACCATTATACTGTGGATAAAATGATTTGTCTGTAGTGTTAGACTTTTATCTAACTGATTCAATATTTATAAGGTTGCCATATAATTTTTACTTTTGAAACAAACAATTTGATACTAAAAGAATTATTTTTTTTTGTTCCATTCCAGTTTCTATTTAAAAGTTTACATATATCCAAAACTAATTTGCTGATAATTTCAGAGCAACATACGAAATAAACAAGACGTTATTTCAGGTGGTCAGTATCTACTGTAGGTGTCTGGGTTGTCGTGAGTCAGGTTTGCAGACTATACAGTGCTTGCTCGTGGTGGATCCTGTGAAGCGGATTGTGTGGTGCATGCAATGTAACACAAACTACATCTTACATCAAGACTAGCTGGTCCTATGGTAGTAGTTGTATAACATCATTCTGTCTCCCCAGACAGTACTTCTAGAGCTCTATAATGTAGGCCTATATCAACCCTATAATCTTACATCAAGACTAGCTGGTCCTATGCTAGTAGTTGTATAACATCATTCTGTCTCCCCAGACAGTACTTCTAGAGCTCTATAATGTAGGCCTATATCAACCCTATAATCTTACATCAAGACTAGCTGGTCCTATGCTAGTAGTTGTATAACATAATTCTGTCTCCCAGACAGTACTTCTAGAGCTCTACAATGTAGGCCTGTATCAACCCTATAATCTTACATCAAGACTAGCTGGTCCTATGCTAGTAGTTGTATAACATCATTCTGTCTCCCCAGACAGTACTTCTAGAGCTCTATAATGTAGGCCTGTATTCAACCCTATGATCTTACATCAAGACTAGCTGGTCCTAATGCTAGTAGTTGTAAACATTCTTTTTCCCCAGACGGCACTTCCAGAACTCTATAATATGTACAGTGTAGGCCTATACATGGATCAAACCTATAATCTTACCTTGTGCAAAGACGACAACAACGCCCACAAAAAAACTATAAAAGAAACAGATAATAAGTAATTTGTAAATAAATACAAACAAAGCTAACATCTTTGGGTTTTACATTAATGTTAAAGGGAAGAAACATGTACAAACCTTGGTAATGTTGGCAAAAGTATAAATATTCTAACCAAATTGGAAAGTTTTAGCTTATTACAGTGTGTCATTTGAGTTAATTTATTTAAAGTGCATTTAAAAGATTTTTCATATTTATTCTGACGCAGAATACATTTGAACTTTTATTTAAATTGACTTAATGGGAAGGTACAACATACGTTCACCTCAACACTCATTTTCAAGAAATATCATAAAATGAGGATTCATTGTAGTCTTAGAACAACTTGGAAAGGGTTTTGACTAGTCCGGCTTCATTTTGCCAGCAGATCACCGTTTATGTCAAACCCTAACCGACCAGAAAAAAAACAAAACACTGAGCTCATTTTGAAGTGATTTATTTTAAATTTTGACCCAACTATATACCGATTCGTTTTGGGAAATGTTTATTGTCACTGTAACTTAATACTTTGATGTAAAAGTATTTCATATTTCAGTGACTAAGGTCCGCTATAATCATTTTTGGCATTTTTGGTGGTGAAGTCCACATACATGTACCAAGAAGATAATATCATATTGAGATGATACCATGGCCAATGATTATGGGCTACCAAAACAATTTGATATCGTCAGGGTTACTGAACATGTGTGATTTTATTGTTCTACTATGCTGTCTGCCAGTTGTTGTCTGTAAAAATAAAAACGTCTAGGCCTAAAATATTAATGCTTTGCATTTGAAATGATTTTTGATATGGATTCTCAAATGGACATGCTCCTTACATTGTAAGTGAACAAGGACTTCTAAATTCTTTGGCCCGTATTCTAGAACGTTCCTTTAGCATTAAGGGAGACTTTAAGTCAACCTTTAGCTAAATTTTATTTCAAGAACCAACCTTTATCTCGGGTCAAAGGACGCCTTTAGGTACCTTCCTTTAGCAAAGGTTGGGTCGTTTCAAGAACCTTCCTTTATTACAGGAAATGCTTTATTTTGCCTTAAGGAGGCCTTTAAACGTAAGGTTGGTCTGGAGTATCTTTTAGTCTTCCTTTAGCAGCCAACGTGCAAGGATCTCTTCTGATACCTCAGCGATGGGTGATTACATCAACTGACTAGCGCGTTTCTATGACGTCATTAGGGGTATGCCACGTATCAGGACACGTCTTCCTCAGTTTCAAGAGGATGATTTCAGTGATGACGCCTTTTTTAAACGCTTTCGGTTCACCAAGGATGGATTTAACCACCTGATGAACTTCATCGGCGACGACATACCAGAACCTGAGAACAATCGTGGATGCCCCCTGTCACCAAGGACCCAACAGTTTTCGGCATGTTGGTTGTCCACAAAATTGGGGGGCAATGCAAACTACCGCAGATACACTACCCACTGAACTCTCCTGTATCAGGGCCTAACTGAAGACTTCACGTGAACATCAACCCTACTGCATACAATAACAATGGCAGCGTAATCACCAGAGGTATTACACGGGACTAGAAAACTGACATCGTCCTGTTACAACAGATCATTTAGGAGCATAAAGGGAACCTTAGAGAAAGTGTCCCTTCTTTAAAGGGAGTTTTTAAACTTATGCTAATTGTTCACAAATCTTTTAATAACATTGCTCCAATTTATATTTCTGAACTGCTTAAAGTCTACACTCCATCACGCAATTTGCGCTCCAGCAACATGTCACTCCTAAAGGAACCAACATCAAAACGGAACTGGGGTGATAGGTCTTTTTCTGTCGCGGCTCCGAGACTCTGGAATCATCTTCCAACTAAACTCAAATCTTGTCATAGTATAACTAGATTTAAGTCGATGCTTAAAACTCATCTTATGTCACAATTCTTCAAAGATGATGTATATTTGTAATTCCATTGTAGGTACGTGTATCTCAGTACATAATTTTTCCCTATGTTATCATTGTATATTGTTTGTATTCATGTTTTTATCTTTGTTTCCGCGCCTTGAGCGCCCAGCAGGGTGGATATGTGCGCGCTATAAATCTTTATTATTATTATTATTATTATTATTTAAAAATTGTGTGGTAAAGGACAACCTTAACATGAGGGAAGTTAAAGTGTGGTTCTTGAATACCATTTGTTAAAGGAGCCTTTAGCAAAGGAACTCCTCAGTAAAGGAAGCCTCTATAAAGGTCTACTTTAGGCCTATTTAAAGGAGCGTTTTAGAATACGGGCCATAGTTTACTTGGTCTATAGTAGAATATTATAAATGGAGAATATGAAACACAAATATTATTGTCTTAAACTTGTGTTTTTTGTTACATGTATTTGAGACAATTTCCTTGCTTTTTTCATTGGAATCAAGATCACATCCTTCAGTTGAAATAAAGGAAGGTACAACATTGATATTTGGCAACATATATAAGTTCATTTTAACCTTCTTTTCTATACAAATATCACAGATTTTCCTTTAAAAGAGCCAAGCCCAAGTGTAGTCAAGTGAAGATTGGAAACGATATTTTTTATTGGGAGATTTTGAGCACTGAATGTATTCACATCCACTGAGATGTTGGCCATTTTGTCTGCTAAAAAAACATGCTTAAAAATATACTTAACAGTTAACAGTCACTGTGCACAAAGACGTGAAGTGGCTGTTGGGTTTGGCATACTTTCCAAACATATTTTTAGAATACAGCAATTTATAGCTGTGGTGACCGCAGCCCTACTACCTGACTTTTACAACTTCTGTCATTAACTACTGTCCGTTAATGACAGAAGTTGTAAAAGTCAGGTACTAGTAGGGCTGCGGTCACCACAGCTAAAAGTACACTATGTAATTCCATAAGGTTTATCGAAAATAGTGGCTGCAAGGAATCATGGGATGTCTGTGGGCGCAACAGCGCCACTGCATGCCGTGCAAACAAACAAAATATTGTTGACGTCAAGCCGCTCCAAACAGATGCCCCATAGTATGCTTTGCGGCAGTTGCTTTTATTTGCAATAAACCTTATAATTTATATACCTCTGAGTCTGAGACCAAACTGCAGTTACTGACACAATCATTGTCGGTGTCTTATCAGCTTAGTAGGCTCTACGAAACAGTATCATCCAATCAATGGGGAATGCAAGGACAAAGACATGTAATGTTATAATGCATTATCTGCAAAACCGCTACTATCACTCAGTATCATTCAGTAACGTTAATTAAAGTTAGTAATAGTATTAGTAGTATTACTACTACTAGTACTAACGTTGTCGTTAGTCCGAATGCTACTTCCGTTCACAAACATTCTCCTATTTTTAGAATAATTATGTAATTTGTCGCTGTGTTCACAGCGACAAATTACATAATTATTCTAAAAATAGAGAAGTTTGTGAACAGATTAGCTTTCGGACTAACGCTATAACATGCACGTACCTTACGTTCCTGCTGTCGCGGGAAAAACTTTTTGAGGAGTCAAAATGGCGCCCATAGACCACGTGACCAGAAAAACCGGTACTCGCCATGTCGCAACTCTCTCTATATACGGCTCTGTGAACGGTGAACAAAAAAATGATCCATTTTATTTTTCGGGTTTCGTCGTGCGAGTCGCATTGTTTTACTCTGTATGGTAAAGCATGGGCTTGCAGTCATTCATTCCGTATAACAAGGAGTAATTTAACAAAATTGCAAACAAATGCTGAGGTTGCTCTGCGATATAAGCGATTTTGGGGGATCTAAATAGTTCAGAGTAAAGACAAATAATGTACAATGTAAAATTGGAAATAATTATTTTAAATAATATCTTGTTTACATTAATTTGCAGTATTTTTCGAATGGCGTAGCTCGGATTTTTTTCTAGGGGGCGGGAGAATTAATTTTCCAACTTTACGCCCAAAATGTTAGAACCAAAATAAAATGTAAACACTTATTTTCACGTTAATGCTGCAGTGTTGCCTGTTTATTTTGGCATGAATTTTAATGGTTTATGTTAATTTTCAAATTCTCAAAGGGAATGTAATTTTTTTTAAACTGAAGGAATAACTTTGGCGTTTGAAAACGCATGCAACTTTTTCTGTACAGCCTTATATATCTAGTCGCCTTATTCACGATAATTAATACGAAAGTGAAATTCTCACAACCAAACTCTGTAGCTTACATGCTGCATGCACCAGCGAGAAGGCCCAATAATCTGATAGTTCCATAAAAAGTTCATTCCTAACATAAGGAATAAATAAAATAGATATAGTTATATTTCCATTAATTAACTTTAAAAATCAATGACATTTGAAAGCGAGGTTGCCCCTGCAAACAGACACAATTAGGCAGGTTACTATCATCTTGTATTCAGGAAATTACCCCCCTTTGGCTACGCCCCCCGATCGCTTGTCGTTTATCGCTTGTTGGTAAAATGCTGCCACAACTCAAAATTTAATATAATCTAGGATGATCAACACAGCATTGAGTCATTCAAGTGAAGATAAATCTGTTCAAATGATGTTTTTCATTATTTGACAGCCCGATATGCAACGGCGAATGCCGCTTTATTGACACACTTCGCGTCGTTATATAGTTCTTACGCCTACAACCAGCTGCGCTGCGCTGCTTGATCGAAAACAATGATTAATTTCTGTTTACAACGGGAGCTGCTTCTAATTACTGCTAGCGCCCTCTTTTGTTTGGTAGTGGCCTTGTAACCTCAATGTCATACCGCAACGAAGATGCATGCCTGTGTCTGTACGAACTCAATTATAAAACGAGGGCATACAATTTCAGAGTGTTTTAAATGTTTTTTACTCAGTTCTTTATGGATGGGATTACAAAAGGGTGGAGAGCAACCCTTTCATGGAGTTTGAAATTCTTTGACATTTTTGTTATCCTAGGTTGCTTCACAGCAGGGCACCGCAATGGAGCCTCAAACCATCCATTGTTTGTTACAGTCATATTGTACCTACTTCCAGGTACAACGAGCACTGCAAGGATTACACCATGCTCGATATGTGGCAGAGTGCCACCCCCAAAAAAATGTCCCTATACACTAACACACTGTTGTTATTTTGTTAACGGACCTCCCCCCCCCCCGCCCCCGAAATCCTCTAAAGAATTCCTAAGATTCCTGGAACACAGTAGTAATTGTAAAGGAGGGGGCTGGGCCAGTAGGTATGTTGCTATGTAACTTGACTAGGTTGCTAGGTAAGTAGTATATAAAAGGGGGGTTGGCTTTTTTTTTTTAAATGATTTAAAAAAACTAACTTTCGTATAGGGAGGTCAAAGGTCACAAGATGGGGTTTGTAAAAGGTCAAAGGTCACAAGATGGGGTTTGTAGGTGGGTAGGTGGCTGTGTAAAATTTCGCTTCAAAATTTGAAGCGAAAAAAAAAGATATTGTTTTTAGTTGTTTAAAAATTTAAAAAACGAATTTATATTTTGTAGATGAATAGAGGATATGAATAACTATTTATTTACGCGGGCATTAGCCGCATTAAAGAATTACATTCGTCGGATTCTACCCAATGTTGGAATTACTAATTTAGGTGTACAAGACTGGATACGACAAACTTTTACGAGTTTGTCGAGTTTAGTAAGCAGACTCGGATCGAGAGTTTTACCGACAAGAGGTGAAAATATAGCTTTACCGGAAGAAGAAGAAAATATAGCTTTAGCGGGATTAGCTAATTTACTCGGGTTTGCGAATGATTATCTAGCGATGGGAGAGCACGAAGGAAAAAAAACTTGATTTACAACCTTTTAAAATAATGTACATTCATTGCGATCAAATTTCTACGAGCAAAATGTTTTTCGAAGGTAATCCTTGTACTATTTTAAACGTTTTTCCGTTTCAAGATAAATCCTTGGGAGAAAGTATGTGGATGGAATATTCTAATCCGTTGCGAAAACATCTTAAAACCGGTGCGATTAACGAATTGACTTTCTCAATTAAAGATTCTTTAGGCAGAGACATAAATAATCACGGTATGCCGATTATTTTAACCTTTGAAATTAAATTTTTAAAATGATTAATTATTTATATTAGATGGCGAGTATTTACGGTCCTAGTCGAAGAAGCGATAGCATCGGCGACAATTACAACAATAACAATCTTTACATTTATGAACAACATGGCTATATCGATAGGGGTGAAATTTTACAAAAGATACCTTTAGTTGAAAAATATCAAATTATACTAGGATGGCACGGTGCGTTTAAACTACCCTTTTACATGTTTAATGATCCACCGACATACTGCGAAATTTTTACAAAATTTATGAAAGACGGCGAAATGTTTTCACATTCGACGACGGGTAATTTTGCCGTTGACGTATATTATATTCCTTCTCCAGCTCGAGGAAAAATATTTGTTTTCAATGATAATTCGCAGCATGTAGATTTCGAATTGTGCTTCCAAACGCGAGATAATAAAAAAGTTTTTGTACAAGCGACTTTTTTCGGCTCTTTAAACACTAAAATCTGTTTCAATTTAAAATTTAAAATTTAAAAGTTTACCGTTAACGCAATAAATATATATATTTAAAAAAAAAATGATTATATAAAATAGGCGAGTACTTACGGTCCTAGTCGTAAGAGTGAACGAATTTCGTCTAGTGATATCGCTTCTAACAAAAACAATCCACTTATTTTTGAACGTCGTGGACACATTGATGAAAATGAAATTCATCAAGAACAGATACCTTTAGTTTTATTAGATGAAATGCGCATAGAAATATATTGGATTGGTACATCGAAAAAACCACAGTTTGAGATCTTTGAAACATTAAAATGTTCATTATATGTTAAAGTAGTTAAGGGTGAAAATAATTTTTATTCATTCACAGAAAACCGCGATTTAAATCCTTCTTGGGCCCAGGGAGCATTTTTAATTTTACCCGAATTAGATGATTCAAGATTTAATTTTACTGATGAACCGCAGCTTTTAGAATTTGGAATTTGCTTCATGGCAGAAAATAAAAAAGAAATTTTTATACGAGCGATTTTTTTCGGCTCTCTAGAAACTGGAATCTGTTACGATATTAAAATTAATAGTTTTCCATTAGTTTAAAATAATTTTTTTTAAATCTTTTATTATTAATAGAAATAATGAGCGTCTCTACAGAAACAACGAGAATGTATCCAGATGTACAGTATATGATGAATACAGATACTTCCGATAATGTCCAAGAGTTAAACGTGAACGCGTTTCGTTTACAAAAAATCGATAACATTCAAAAATAAATTTTAAAAGAAAGAAACAAACGCGAGGCCGTATATAAAAAATATAATAAAATCATTAAAACTTGTTCCATCGTAGAAACGATGGCGGAATTGGGCTGTATGGGAGCAGGAGCCATTGGAATCGCCAGTATCGCCAGCCAGCGTTATAGCTTTCCCTATCGGATACGCTTTAGAAGGTTTGGCTTTAGGACTGGGCGGTGCGGCGTTTGCGATTAAATACGCGAAATATAAATTATTTAAAAAAGCTAAAAAACACGACGAGATTAGAGTTTTAGCAGAAAGTAAACTCAACACTATCGATAACCACGTTTCGAAAGCGATAGAAGATGGCGTTATAAGTCAAGAAGAATTTGATTTAATCTGCGAAGAGCGAAATAAATTTTGCCAAATGAAAGAAAATATTCGTACTAAATTTACACCTAAAAATGACGTCGATGGTAAAACGGATGTCAAAGTCATTGACGATAAACCAAAAAAAAGATCTCATAGAAAAAATTATGAATTTAAAGTAAACTTTACGATAGATAAATCTTATTATAATGAAAAACCCGCTTCGCAATCATTAGCGGAGCGGGTAATTTTAAAACATCCCCCGTATAATTTTAATTTTTAATTTTTAATTTATAAACTATAAACGATTTGTTGTATTTTTCAACTCTTTCATTACTAAATTATAATTTCGTCTAGCTCTTCCTTCAACGCGCTTTAAACTATTTATTATTAGTCTGTTACCACATTTCGTACATATATTTAGTTTTGTTTTTGTACCCTTTTTACATCTTCTACATGGAACTGGTATACTTTTCCCTTGGCGTATGTACGCCATTGATGTTGCGCGCAATACACATCCCCACCAACGCTAGGTATGCAGCACTTGATTGTTTTGCCAACTAAAAGCCATTCGCACGGAATAATTACTTTCGATAAATTTATATTTTTGGTCTTAGTCCAACAAATTCATAATTTTTCAATTCTGCTAACGTCATATCCTCTTTTATCTATTCATCTACAAAATATAAATATAAAACTATAAACAATATCTTTTTTTTTTCGCTTCAAATTTTGAAGCGAAATTTTACACAGCCACCTACCCACCTACAAACCCCATCTTGTGACCTTTGACCTCCCTATACGAAAGTTATTTGTTTTTAAATACATTTTTTTTTTTTAAGCCAACCCCCCTTTTATATACTACTTACCTAGCAACCTAGTCAAGTTACATAGCAACATACCTACTGGCCCAGCCCCCTCCTTTACAATTACTACTAACACAATGAAGACACAATGAAGATACATATCGAACATCATTATGGCAAGGATGTTCGCTCTCCAACCTGATCGTATGCAGTTTAGGCTGACCTAGATTAGTAACGAACACGTAACGAAAACCTAACTTGTCTATTGATATGCCTTCTTCCAGGTATTTTATTTATTTTAAATCCAGCTCAAAACGAGCTTCAGGGGCTCCGAGCGGGCCCACTTGAGGAAATGTGTTGATTCTAGGCGCTCTCTTATGCAATTATGAGAGTTTCAAGTTTGTGAAGTATTCTAGCTAATGATGCTACAAACAGTGTATTTTGAACACTTTATGATGACGTCTGTTACTTTTGATGGGGCTGCAAGAAAAACTATAGAATACTCCTGAGGATTCAGGGTAGGATACTTAATTATTTTGGTCATGATCTTGTATGGGCCATCAAATAGTAGCAGACAATTATTGATATACGATGTAAGGCCTGCCTTACTGTATTCAGAGTCACGAAAATATTTTGACTTTGGACGCTCTGTGGTGCATTCTGACCGCTTTGTTATTTTAACTCAACATTTACAAATAGGGGCAGTTTTACTTCTTGTCAACTTTTGATCTGCTAACGTTAATTATTACAATCTAAAAGTTAGTGCCAGGTAACCTTGCCCAAGCAGACATGTTTGGCATGAAATCTGTTATTCTGGGATAGCCCCACCTCCTCTCTAATAATTTTTCTCAGTCGACATTTCGAGCCTCAGTCGACAAACGAAGCATCAAAGGTACTCGAACAATGGTTGGTCCAAAATACATTTGCAGTCAGCAAACCTAGAGCTATGGATTTGCCGACTGCAAATGTTTTCTAAGCACTGAAGATTTGCCTCGTATACTTTGTAATTATATTGTATTTTACTCACGGAAAAAGCTGGGTTTCAGGCGACAGTTCCCCTGCCCCCCCCCCCGATCCATTTTGGGGGAAGTACATATCTCTGACCATATTAGTGTTGTGTCGGTAAACTTACCCACAAAAAATATTGCTACTGATGTCAGTCGGCAAATTGGCTTCCACACCCCCCCCCCCCAAGAAAATGCCTTCGCTACGCCCCTGTGTGTCCTCTATCACCTTTTAAAGGAAAATCTGTGATATTTGTCCAATTTGGACAGAAAACGTGGTGGATGTATTTCACATTTTTCCATAAAATGGACGGTGGTCAAGATTTTTGCAAAAAGTACTTTTAAAATTTGAACATTTTGTCAAATAATACATTTATTTTCATAACCATGACGTTAATCTTTCATTTTCTCAATAGTTTTCCACTACTGACCAAGTAAACATCAACAAATTAAGGCGTCTTCGTTCACTTCTTCTATAGGAATATGTCCATTTTGAGCATCAGTATTTCTTCCAAAAATCAATGCAAATGCAAAACAATTTTGTTTCCACAGACAAAAGAGAACAATAAAATCACAGATGTTCATGAAAAAATTTGAGGTACGTCCCTCAATATTTGTATCTAAAGTTAATGTTTGTAGAATCAGTCACTTTGATTTTGATATTTAGTTTATGTAGGCCTAACCATTCAGTAATACACCATAGTACTTTTTAAAGTTTTCCGAGAAATTATTTCAATTGTGTGTGGGTTTTTTAATTATTATTATGTGGATAAAATAAATCTGTAGGGGCCTACAGTTACACAAATTGTAAAACTTTCAATTTCTTGAAAATGTTCTTATTATCAGCCGACTATTCATCCGTCCATCAATAAGACTTCATACATGTTATACGATTCTGAACACCTCAAATAATAATGTTAAAACGTGTTCAGGCCCTTTTCAGCCCTTTTTCATTCAAATTAATACCCGACTCGTTCAGCAAAAGATAAATTCCAATAGTCCGACCCGTTTAATTAACTCAGCGCACTGAATCAATCCGTCCCGTAGCGCTAAGGTCGAGTTGTCACGAGAATCGACTTGTCTCGTGGGTCGAGTTTTTGTGGGTCGAGTTGTCACAAGGGTCGAGATGTCTTATGACCGATTTTCAGCTCCAAAGAAAGAAGCTTTGATACTGAATTCTTGTGATGGTATTTATTGTTCAAAAACATATGTTCTATGAAATTGTGTTCGCAGAAAGTAATTCATTTGTCAGCAAGCATGGAATACATACACATCTTTTAATGCATTTTTTTTTTAGACTACTGGACTTTATATAAAGCATGCAGAAAAGTAAACAAACAATGTTATTTTGTTGGCGACTGGAAATTAGCAAAGTTGCCGAAAAACGGGAACCATACCTTACTCCATGGAGTCTAGTTCTTTAGATCGCTGTCATGCAAGAGTGACGTTTTAGCTCTGACTCGACTCGACACGACATGCAAAAACTCTCGCTAGTACTATACTAGTAGGCCTAGAGTCTGTATATAAAAATACCGAAACGATAAAAAGATCAGCTTTACCAAATACTATACATTTTAGAGTGCAGTGGTCGAGCGGTCTGCGTCGGACTCAAGTTCTGGTGTCAGAATGTGGGTTCAAATCCCGGCATGGATGGTCACGGCGCTTGTGTCCTTGAGCAAGACACTTAACCATTATTGCTTCGTCCTTCGGATGGGACTTTCAGCTGTAGGTCCCGTGTACTAGATAAAGTAATGCACGTAAAAGAACCCAGAACACTTATCGTGCAAGAGTAGGGGTTTATTCCGGTGTTTCTGGTTCACGTGACAAGCGCCCTTGTTTATAGGTTTCCTCAGGCTTATGAGCTACAGTGCTTAAGTGCGTTTTCAAAAATCACATATCTCCCATGGACGTACTCAGTTATTATCTGCATACATTTGTCATGCATTCAAAAGAAGAAATTAGGTATTTAAAAATGAGAAATTCGTTGTTGAATTTGCAGATGTAATTCACCCAAACTTTGATTTCGTTTTTGTGTGTGCGCACTCACTAACCCCACGCCCACCCGGGGCTTCGACTCCACATACCGAATACGTGCTCGATAAACTCCAGATCATTTCTCAAAAACGAACACCCCTGAGAGAATCCGAGTGGCACGCATACATGTATATCCACAATTATTTTAGAGTAGGTGACTAATACAATAAACCACCTAATATTTCTAAGCAGGTATGTTATATAAATTCTGTCATATTTGGTGCGTCAATTCTCAACCTTGCACAATAATAAAGACAACATTAAACCTCAGAGTGCATCACATACCGTTATGGCTTTGCGCCGTCCTCTCGTTAGCCATTAGTCAAAGCGCACGCGGCAACCTAGTCTGAATGCCTCTTCCCTTCACATTCCTATTTTTTAAATAATGGCGTAATTGTTGCTCTTCCGTCATAAGAATAATGACGTAATTGTTGCTGTACTGTCATTATTCTAAGAAATAGTAGACTGTGAAGGGAAGAGGCATTCAGACTAGCGACAACCCTGAACACAACAACGACCAAACAAAGACCACGCACGGGATCGCGAGTGGCGTCCACACTTGTGTGTGGTCTTTCATGTGTTCGAGCGACAGCGCGAATACCTCGTTATTGTTCGAGTTTTTTTTAGGTGTTCGAGCGAAAGCGTGAACACCTCTTGTTATTGTTCGGGTTTTTCCTTCTCCTTCTTCTCAATAAGACTTATCCAGAGACAAAAACATAGTTGCAGAGTTCACAGAACCTTAAAACTTAACACATAACTTAACACCTATCTTAACACACTCATGGTGAGGTCATCAGATATCGAATTACACTAAATCAAAGTTTAATATTTCAAAAAATCATATCTCATGAACCACAAAATATATTTTCACAATCTTTGCACAATATTTGCACATTCTAAAAGATCTTGAATTATGTGACATTTCGTTCACAGACGTGACCTAAATCTGACCTCTTCTTCCGGTCGAAACGGGAAGTTGAAGATTTAAAAAAAATCATATCTCATGAACCACAGAAGATATTTTCATAAATTTTGCATCATCTTAGATACCTTGAACTATGTCACATTTCGTTCACAGACATGACCCTAATCTGACCTCTCCTTCCAGTCAAAAACGGAAGTTTAAGTGAAGAAATTTTCTGAATCACTATTCTGTAAATGTATTTGTACAGCCAAAACATAGTTGCGGAGTTCAAAGAACCTTAAAACTTAACACATAGTTAGACCTTAACATATAGTTCCAGGTAACGTTGTGACGTCATGGTGAGGTCATCTAATGAATTATTACGTAATTAATTATAATTAAAAGAATATAATTTATATCTCGTGAACCACAATAGATAATTTCTTGATTCCTTCATAATCATACAGAACATGGAGGACTCGACTTTTGATACACAGACATGACCCTATTGACCCTTACTTCCGGCTCAAACTGGAAGTTCAAATTTTAAAAGCTCTTTATAAATTGACGCAAATCTGAAAGTGTAGGCCTATTCGAAAAAAACATTATGGGTTTATATGTTCAGTGAGATCTGCTCTTTTCAAAAATATATTTGGTGAGGTCATCGCTCTTAACAGCGCCCTCTAGCGGCAGGTTTCAAAAAGTCACTTTTTGCTATCTTGAGAAAACATTAGATGGAATTAACTTTTGTAAGCGCCATGAGCCTCTCGGGAATGGCGCATGATAAATACTTGTTGTAATGTAATGTAATGTAATTTTATAAATGACGTCAGATGATGAACAATGAAAATTAAAAAGCTCTATAACTCCCTAACGAAATGATGTGCAGACTTGTGACTTGCTACAAGCATATAAATTATTAGAAATGCAGATGTAACTTAAATTCATAACAAATCCATCCGTTTTGGTTTAATGGGCTAAAACAATGGAAATGTAAAAACCATAATAACATCCAAATGGAATGGCGTAGAGACTTGCAATTTTGCACAAACATTTGTCCCGATATGTAGAAATATATAAAACCATAAAATCCATACAAACTTAATCAGTTTCGCTATTATGGGCTAAAAAAATGAAATTTAAATAGCCCTATAATTCCTTAACGAAATGATGTGCAGACTTGTAACTTGCTACAAACATTAATTAGATATGTAGAAGTACCCTAACGTATTAAAAATTCCATCCATTCCGGTTTAATGGGCTAAAACACAATAACATGTAAAAACCACAATAACATGTAAATGGAATGGCGTAGAGACTTGTAATTTTGCACTAACATTTGTCCCGATGTGTAAATATATATAAAATCATAAAATCAATACAAACATAATTAGTTCTGTTATCATGGCCTAAAACACTGAAAATTAAAAAGCTATATAACTCCCTAACGAAATGATGTTCAGACTTGTACTTTTGCATAAATATTTGTCCCGTTATGTAGATATATCTAAAATCATAAAATCCATACAAACATCATCGGTTCCGTTATTATGGACAAAAACAATGAAAATGGCGCTATAACTCCCTAACGAAATGAGGTTCAGACTTGTAACTTGGTACACAAATTTATTATAATAGGTAGATGCACCTAAAATTGATAAAAAGCCCATCCGTTCCTTTCTAATGGGCTAAAACAATGGAAATGTAAAAGGACTATAACTCACTGACATTCAGAGTTTTAACTTGGCACAATAATCGACTGGACTTACTACTGCATATCAAGGAACCTTATATAGTGGTCCTGTGGTTAAAGCGTCTGACTGCTAATTGGAATGTGATGAGTTCGAGATCTGTCGTTAACATGACCACCGTAATTTGATTGCATTTCTTTATCTTCTTTTTTAACCATTCACGGCTCTCATCCGCGGCAAGTAATAGCTTTCAAAAAGCTGTCTTTATTACACTTTATACTGACTTACAACATGGCACAATAATAGACTGGATTTAGTAAGACACATTATGGAAGCGGTGTGGTCCAGTGATGAAATCGTCTGACAGTTTATCATGATGTCCTCAGTTCAACATCCACCGTGAACATTACAGAATTATCGACTAGATTTACTACTACACATTAAGGAAGCTCGGTAGTCTAGTGGTAAATTCTTTTCACTAAATATGCGAAGGTTCTGAGGTCGAGATACGGCATGAACATGAACGCATTAATTTGTTTTATTTTTCTTCTTTATCCGTTCGTGGATATCATCTGTGTACAATGAAATCAGTTCCACAAAAATGCCTGAAAATTTTTACATCAACAACTTTAAAATGTTTTACTTTCCGACTTTTTACCAAAATCAAACCCAAACACCTTACGTTTGTAACCCAACAAACGTACTTCTCGTTGTTTTTATTTTTGTTTTGTTTAGTTTTTTCAAGATTTCAATACGATTCTATCTCTGTAATGGTGACCATTAGTAAAATTCAAATCTTTGCAAAACATATCAAGATCAACTTTACCACGTCACGATTTCTTCTGTAATTCTAAAACGTGGCTTATAATGAATGACTTCACAGTTGAATAGATACATCACTGATGGAAAATAGAAGCATGATTAATGCTCGTGGATTAATGCTCGTGCATAAGTTTATATTACATCTACACAACAGGCGAAGCCTTGGTGAATAATTTAACCTCGACAACAGCCATAACCGTATTATTAGCAGTGTTACCATAAGTGCGTTACTATTGTCTGAAATATTAGTCAATCAAAAAGGCAATATAAATTGAAAAGAAGATCTCACTTGAAAGTAGAAGCAGGAAATTACAGCCCGTAGAGCAGTACTCATGCCCATCCCTAAAACTAGACAGTATAGACGAAGCCTTGGTATAAAATTGACAAAAGCCTTAGTATTAGCAGAGTAGAATCAAGAGACGCCAATATGCTTCACTTTTGTCTGATCATTTGAAAGCATTATAACTCTCGAACAGAATGACGTCAGACTTGAAACTTGGCACAATATATCGCATGACATGTAGATGTATATTAAATAAATAGTCATAAAAACGTCATCTGTACCGATAAAATGGGCTAAAACAGTGGAAGTTTAAAAGAACTATAACTCTCAAATGACAGCTAATCAGAATTTCCCGAGTTCAAGATCCGTCATGAACATGACTGTACATATTTTATTACTCTTCTTTGTTAGGTGTTCGAGCGACAGCGCGAACACCTCTTCATATTGTTCGGTTTTTTTAGGTGTTCGAGCTACAGCGCGAACACTTCTTGTTATTGTTCGGTTTTTTACTGAGAGGATTTAAAAAAATGTATTTGTTATTTTTGCGCCATTGACAAAAGGTTTTCAGGCACTGGAGTTAATTTAACTACAAAATCAATTAACTTTGATTTTGAGACAACAAATCCAGATATTCTTTTAACTTATGTACTTTATTTCTTTTCTTTTTATTATTTTATCAACTTAATTAAATTAAATTTTGTTATAGTTCTTAAACGAAAAACATCAATAAATTCCCACAATGATTGTTTAATAACCAATGTGGCAGAAAAAGCGCCTAGAACAACAAAATGGTTAGTAACTTTTCCCAAAATTATTGGGTGTTTATTTTTAAATATTGGTTTTGGTTAGCCGGTTAGCAAATTTCTAAATGGTTAGTGCAGTTTTTTGTTTTTTTTAATTTATGCAATAACCAAATGAATATTACTATTACCATCAAATCATCTTAATCAATGTATCAAAAAGGGGTCGATGGCCCCCCTCAAACTTTTTGAAATCATCATCATCATCATCATCATCATCATCATCATCATCATCATCATCATCATCATCATCATCATCATCATCATCCTCATCCTCATCCTCATCCTCATCATCATCATCATCATCATCATCATCATCATCATCATCATCATCATCATCATGATTTGTAGCGCGCACATATCCACCTTGCTGGAAACAAAGAAAAAACATGAATACAAACAATGATAGCATAGAAACAAATTATGTACCAAGATACATGTACCTTTAATGCAATTACAAATAATTATACACTCACTGGCCATAAGTATTGCAACATTGAAATTCACACCGAAGTTCAGTTTGGAGAACTGGGTTACAATAATTTATTTTATTTTATTTACACTACTTAAGATTTCTTGAAAGTGCCTGTGTTTTGAAGTCAATGTTCTTTTTTACTGTTCTTGCTCAGAAACAAAGTCCTTCAATACCTTGTCGGGTAACCACGTGACCTGATAATTGCGGCCATCCGTCAAGGCAATGTCTCGTACAAATTCATGTTGCAATACTTTTGGCCAGTGAGTGTACATAAGCTTTGAAGAATTGTGACATAAGATGAGTTTTAATCAGCGACTTAAATCTAGTTATACTATGACAAGATTTGAGTTTAGTTGGAAGATGATTCCAGTGTCTCGGAGCCGCGACAGAAAAAGACCTATCACCCCAGTTCCGTTTTGAAGTTGGTTCCTCATGAATACATTTCTCCAGCGTTGTAATTCACGCATCGGCAGGTTCTTGAAAAGATTTGAAAGTAATGTAAAGCTGCGTGTCATCAGCGAAGACATGGTAATTTAAATTATACTTCAAAATGATACCACGAACTGGAAAGGTATAAACATATTTCTATTTACTGTTTTTATTTGTTTACATTAAATTTTTATTTGTAGATTGGTATAACTTTTAATACAGAGCCCTCAAAGAACGCAGTTCTTTAACTGAGGAGGCTACCCTGTTAAAATAAAACGGCAAATAAATAAATGAAGAATTATATAAAGTGCAGGACAAAATAACATTATTTTCATAAAGTGTCCTAATCTTTTCGAAAAAGGTACATAGACTTGATGTAAAAATATGGCAGAATGTTTTCGCAGGTAGAAAATACAAATTTTTAGGGGGTTGGGTTGATGAATTCATCGCTCACCCCTTTAAGATTATTAGAGGTATAAAAACTCCTGCTTCCTATTTCTCCGAGATTTGAGACACTGAACAAAACTACAAAATCAAAAAACAAAATCAAAAACCAATCAAAATCCAAATAGGTACAAACAAAACCTTTACAGTAAAATGAAACGGAAAACAAATAATATAACAATGGACTTAAAATATATGAACACAAACTGATTGTTTACCTTTTTAAATGTTCAAATGACTCTTAAAGACTTAATGTGCAAAAAAAACCTCCAAAAAACACACTGAATTATCTATATCAATTCCATCAAATATTTAACCGGATTAGGTGAATGTACAGCCAACATCAGGCCATAGTCTTTGTATATATTTGACTGAAATCATCTTCGGTGAATTTGTGTTCCAAAGAGTTCAAACTATTGAGTTTTCCTTTCTACTCATTCAGATTGTTTTTTTTTAAATTAGGTTAGATCGTCCAACTTCTTCACAATGGATATTCCTATTGATTAAGGAGTCTCAACAGAACTTAAGACACGTCAGTACCGAACTCCTCCCTACGTTTCCCATTATTATGTTAATGTCATTATAAAATACAGAATATAAGTTTACATGTAACATTAATTATTGAAACAAATAATACAAACTCAGACATAACAATTTCAAGGGAAATTCGATACCATTCACCTTACAAAGTAAGTTTATGTGAAACGGTGGTAAATTATTCATTATTTAAAATTGGTAATTGTTTTAATTTTAGATAATACCTAAAGTGTAGAGAATTATACTGCATACATGCCTATAAAACTCATCTTGTTTCATTCCAGTCTGTCTACGTAACATCAAGGCTACTGCAGCAAGGCACACAATTTCATATATATTTAATAATCAATAAGACCCTCGATGCAAGTCATTCAAGTGGAAATAAATCTTTTCATAAGGTTCTGCTTATCGTTCTTTAGCCATATACGAAATAACGACAATTGATATTGCATATTCTATTGTGTTTGTGAGAGGTACGATGCTTGTGCAGTGTAAACACATGACTACTGTCAGAGAACTACTTCCTCTCCTTCTCTATTGTCTATATGGCCTTCTATCTGCCCACGTATCTCTTCACGTGACTGTACATGTACATGTACGTGACTCTTAAGTTTGTATGTAAACACTAAGTTATGAAACAAGTTTTAGAGAGATTCTCCCTTTACACTTTATTGTCTTATTTGTCGTCTTCTATTGGTCAGATTTCTTGTTACGATGGGTAAGAGGCAAACGGTAGGGGGAAGGTAAGAAGCAGGACCTATGACCTACTCCAACTAACCCCTTCTTCCCAAATTGAAACAAAAATAAATAAAAATTTTGACTAATTAATTAATCTCTGTATCAGTCGTGTAACTTAGGTGTTTTTTTTAGGGTTATTTTTACCAGCCCATTAACTAACTCCCCCATCAACCACCATAACCCCATCAACCCCCAGCAACCCCCATCAACACCCTATCAACCCCAGCACTAGACCCCCTATCAACCCCATCAACCCCCCCCCCCCCAATCAACCCCCAAACTTATCTTTGCAAATAAAAACAAATCAAAAATAATATATTTATGAATTTCGAGAGGTTTTGTTTCAAATTAGGTTTCGTGCTGGACTGCTGTAGTTGAAGACCTAGGCTTATAGGAAAAGGAAGATTCATTAAAAATAAATAAATAATATGTCTAAATACGCTAATGGGGTACCTGTTGTGTAAAATACAACGGAATACTGAACTTATGGGAGATCTGAATAAGTTTGTTTTGGTGGCAAAAACATTATTGGGGGACGTCGCCAACCGTCATAAATATTAGGGTGTCCACCTTAGCCCCTGCCTCCCCCTCCCCTTGCCGGAATCGCCAACCATGCAGTTGGCGGATTGTGTATACGCATCTGTGTCACAGTCGTTTGAAATAACTTCTTTTCTGCTGTATTTCTTCTTTTTGTTTGCAAACAATTATTCATGTAACAGTCGTTGGAACAGAGCATCATTCACGTCATGTTTGTTTCTGCCTGTGTGTCTTGTTTCTGTCCATGTCCTTTTATCGGACTTACTGTGTATTCACCTTTTGGGTGTGTTTCTTTGGTTGGTCTGTTTGTCAATTTGTTGACAAGTCATAATTTGTTAATTATGATTTTGTTTTTTGTTTTTTGTGTTGTTTATGATTATCACAACAACAACGCTCAGGCTTCCAATCAGCAATGAGGCGGAGAGCAAATATAGCACACCGAAACAGTCATGCGCATTGTATCATCAGCATGTCACTTTCTAATTGGCTGACGTAGCCATGGGCATACCTTTCTTTGAAGGAAATTTCTTTCCTTGGGAAATAAACGAGAATTTCTTTTCGGGTGTTTTTGTGATTTGTAAAACCATTTAGATAATCATAATTAGTATGAAGCGTGTCAAAATTAGGACGAGGCAAATTATTTGAATTTTGACTGATACATTTTGACCCTGTACAGTAGCGGACTGGGAATGGCAAAACGCAAACAAAGTGGAGAACACACACAAGTGTTTGATAAATTGGCATGCATGGCGCCTTTGCAGTCGCGTAACTTATACGGTTGGTTTAATATGTGGGCAATTGGAGAGGAGAACCAGGATTTTCAAGTCCTTTTGCTCACACTGAATTTACCAGTGACAATATAGAAGTATTGCATTCAACAAAGTGATGACTTAGCTCAGACTAACTCACTGGATCTCTTCTAAACCCAATCTAAATAGCAACTATACACTCATTAAAAGAACAATTGGCAATCTCATAATAAATCAATTATAACATTATTACTTTAAAACACAGTGTATAAATTCCCAGAAAATATCTATTTCAGGTGCTATCGTGTTAGCAAAATTTGGTAAAATTATTAGCGAAATTATTGCCAAAATTAATTTGTCATACATTTTCTCGACGACACAATGAAATGAGCTTAAACATTAACAGATTGGTTTTTATACATAATTATATCTTAGTAAATTAGTATAGATGCATATATATACATTTTACAACAAGTGTATACTAGCTTTAATATAATTATTATAACTTAGAACAAGTATGGGCTTTGCTATTTTTCTACTGTTGTTTATATGCTGCTATGGTGATTTTAACGACGGTGGTCCTCTGGGTAAACTATTGCCATGTATATTATAATGTTTCAACCATAGGTAGGCGGAGCGTACATGCGTATTATATGCCCATAGGAAGGACCAATTATATGTACATCATATCCACATGCCGGCCTCTGATTGGCTGCCTCATCTTGAAAATACCTGGTATCATCAAGCTTGTGGACGCGATTCTTTTAATGAGCGAGAGATGAGCGGTTTCAGTTAGATTGGACCAGCGCGGCACGGAAAGGAGACGCAAACCTGGAGTTCCAGAAAGCTTTCTTTCATCGTGGATAGAGTTGTTCCTACATTTCCTGAGGAGATTGCATCTAGTTTCATCGGTTGAGGGGACACCGCATCCTCGACGAGATGACCACCTTGCAATGGATGAGATTCTTGATCGTTGTGCTGTGGGGTAAGTTTCATTTGTGATCGGATCCTACAAAAAGAGTCTTTTTGATCTCAGTAAAGCAAGCACAATATATTGTAAATAGATTGTTATTGGAAGAGATACATTGATTCGTTTTATGAAAAGGCAGTTTGGCTACTTCAGACTCATTTTGTAAGATTATATCACATTTTCCCCTTTTCGGTCGTTTAATCAGTGAAAAGTCCGAGATTCATTCGTATACGAAACAATAAAAAAAAATTAAAAAACTGACGTTTGGCAGCAGCAAACAATAATTTTCACTGATCGAACGACCGAAATCTGTTATTGTTTTAGCAGTGTACCCGTTTTTCACAATATCCAGTTTTGGGCAATGTTCCCCTTTTCTTGCAATGTACCCTTTTTAAGAAGTGTTCCCCCTTTTCACAATGTTCTCTTTTTGGCAGATTGTCCCCTCATAACAATGTACCTTTTATTAGCAGGTTACCTCTCTTAAAAATGTACTTTTCTAGCAAGTTACCCCTCTTAAATTACGTACTCACGCGTACTCCCCTTCGCTTCTCCAAGGGTTTTAATGTACCTTTTTTAGCAGGTTACCACTCTTAACAATATACCCTTTTTTAGCAGGTTACCCCTCTTAACAATGTACCTTTTGTAGCAGGTTACCCCTCTTAACAATGTACCCTTTTAGCAGGTTACCCCTCTTAACAATATACCTTTTTTAGCAGGTTACCCCTCTTAACAATATACCTTTTTAGCAGGTTACCCCTCTTAACAATCTACCTTTTTAGCAGGTTACCCCTCTTAACAATGTACCTTTTTTAGCAGGTTACCCCTCTTAACAATGTACCTTTTTTAGCAGGTTACCCCTCTTAACAATGTACCTTTTTAGCAGGTTACCCCTCTTAACAATATACCTTTTTTAGCAGGTTACCCCCCTTAACAATATACCTTTTTTAGCAGGTTACCCCTCTTAACAATGTACCTTTTTAGCAGGTTACCTCTCTTAAAAATGTACTTTTTTAGCAGGTTACCCCTTTTAACAATGTACCTATTTTTAGCAGGTTACCCCTATTTACAATGTAGCTTTTTTAGCAGGTTACCCCTCTTAACAATGTACCTATTTTTAGCAGGTTAGCCTTATTTACAATGTATCCTTTTTATCAGTGTACCCGCTATTTAACATGTACCCCTATTTACCGTGTACCCACATTTGCATTGTAACCCTTATTTGCTGTGATCCCCTTTTCACAATGTACCCCATTTTAACAGCGCACCCTCTTTTCATAATGTAGCCCTTTTGCCACACTGGATACGCAGAGAGAACCAAAATAAGCAAACATATAGCATAATAAATGAGTTCACTAACCTCTTCATTTCAACTGTACGCCTTGGCAATGTATAAACGATATAAATAATGTATAACTAGAAATTATTCGTCGATATTGTTTGATATCAAATTCAACAAATCCTTAAGTGAAAGTAACGAAATCTGCTATACTACAACATTAATAATAGACACATGATGAGATAAGGAGGATTCACTCAAAATATATATCTTAAAATAAGAAACTTCCCGCCACTTTATTTCTCCAGTGAATATAACATTTTATTGACTATATTATTAAAGGGACAATATCGTCACGATCAACTGGGCATGGATTCTGAGTGCTAGTTTTAGATTAACTATGTGACTGAAAATAATACCCCACATGATAAGGTAATATTACCATTGCTGCTGCATAAATGAGCCAGAAATGTTCAGTCACTGTGTTCATCTTGAACTAGGACACCAATTCCATGCCCTGTTGAAAGTCTGCTCTGATCGTGACGATATTCCTTTAATAGACCTAGGTAGACTTGTAATTCAGACACAATCTCTACAGGAAAATGCAATGATTATCTGAATTTAGATTTTAGAATCTCCATTCTACGTTTACCCATTCGCTTAAGTTAAATCCAACTCCAACTGTGAAATAATATAGATTCTAAAACAAGAAGAGATTAAACAACCAAAAACCTATTCCACATGGTTTGCTATTTTACTGGCAATGTTGTTTTGAATCCAAACACTTTGTTACATTCCTCATACACTGTAAAAAATTGCCTGTAATAATTACAGTAAGTTACTAGCAGCTGAGTTGCCAGTAACTTAATGTAAATTTTTACATTAATAACTGCAAATAAATTCCTGTAAAAATTACAGTATGTAACTGCCAGCTGGTTGCTAGTAACTTACTGTAAATTTTTCAGTATATTACTATATTTTTTAACAGGAAGAGCACAGATACTGTAAAATGCATGCAGTAAAGTACTGTAAAAATTTGAGCAGTAGTGCCATTGTTACTGTAAATTAAATACAGTAATAATAAATAATTTACAGTAATTTAATGAACCAAATATAGTAATAATATTGTACTATATTTATTTTAAATACACACACATAAAACTGTTTATTGCATAAAACTGAACAATTTCAAAATTATGAAAGTTGACAAACTAATAAAACATTTATAAAAACTGATTAACATATTTGGGTCTGTTCACACTAATGAGGCTTATGAATTGTTATAACTTTTTATACTTTGACAGGGAGAATACAATAAATGAATATTTGTTTAGCTTATACTTCTTTTTAGCTTATACTCATGCTTATGGTCTAAGACTAATTGCGGTGACACCATGTGAAATTCTCTATTGAGTAGGTAAAACTTGTAGCTTAGCATGGTGAATAGGATAAGTAAGACTGATTGCGGTGACACAATGTGAAATTCTCAATTGAGTTGGTAAAACTTGTAGCTTTGCATGGTGAGGAGGATAAGTAAGACTAATTGCGGTGACACCATGTGAAATTCTCTATTGAGTAGGTAAAACTTGTAGCTTAGCATGGTGAATAGGATAAGTAAGACTGATTGCGGTGACACAATGTGAAATTCTCAATTGAGTAGGTAAAACTTGTAGCTTTGCATGGTGAGGAGGATAAGTAAGACTAATTGCAGTGACACAATGTGAAATTCTCAATTGAGTAGGTAAAACTTGTAGCTTAGCATGGTGAGGAGGATAAGTAAGACTGATTGCGGTGACACAATGTGAAATTCTCAATTGAGTAGGTAAAACTTGTAGCTTTGCATGGTGAGGAGGATAAGTAAGACTAATTGCGGTGACACCATGTGAAATGCTCAATTGAGTAGTAATTAGGTCTGAAAAGAACTGGAGTTTCGATCAGTATGCTCTGATCGTCCTCATGACGAACAGAGCATACTGATCGAAACGTCGAGTTGTACCTTCAGTTCTTTTCAGATCTAATTACTCATTGAGCATTTCACATGGTGTCACCGCAATTAGTCTTACTTAACAATATGTTTGTAATGAGAACAGACATTTTGTTTTTGAATTGACTGAAAATTATACTATTAATTAATTTAGTGAAATATTATTTCATTTACACCCACAGGTCTGTTTGAATGGCTATGAGCAAAAACTACGGCAATCTTTAGGGTTTTAAGACAGATTGAATGTTTGTTGCTACATGGGCAGACATTTTGTGACAAAATGTCTGTCCATGTTGAGACATAATTTTCTTACTTTTTTTTTTTTACTTTGGTCTGTAAATTGGATTGTGCAAAAAAAAAATCTTTCACATCCTGTGTGTTTTACACACATTTTGGCCCCATTAGTGTGGACAGACCCAAATATGTTAACCAGTTTTTATAAATGTTTTATTAGTTTGTCAACTTTCATAATTTTGAAATTGTTCTCAGTTTTATGCAATAAACAGGTTTTTGTGTGTGTATTGTTAAAAAGAATTTGTACAATATTGTTCCTATATTTATTTAGTTCTGTAACTTACTGTAAATTATTTATTATTACTGTATTTAATTTACAGTAACAATGGCACTACTGCTAAGGTTTTACAGTGCTTTACTGCATGCATTTTACAGTATCTGTACTCTTCCTGTTAAAAAATACAGATACTGTTTTACTGCGATGCAGTATATTGTTTGATACTGTAAGATTTACAGTAAGTTACTAGCAACCAGCTGCCAGTAACTTACTGTAATGTTTACAGTAATTTATTTACAGTTATTAATGTAAACATTTACAGTAAGTTACTAGCAACCAGCTGCCAGTAACTTACTGTAATGTTTACAATAATTTATTTACAGTTATTAATGTAAACATTTACAGTAAGTTACTGGCAACTCAGCTATTACATGGTTATTCATGCTATTACATGGCTACTACATTACAGCTATTACATGGCAACTCAGCTATTACATAGCTGCCAGTCACTTACTGTCATTTTTACAGGCATTTTTTTTACTTTTTGAGCGCGAAAATTGCGGTCGTGTCAGTGCCTGCAGCATTGCCATTGGTCGACAATGTATGACGTAATTACAGTACGATACTGTAATACATTTTACAGTATAATACCGCAATGTATAATGTTTGCATTTTTTCGGTGAATGCAAGAATTGTTTACAGTAAGGTACTGTAAAATAAATATACAATACACTACTGTAAATATATACAGTAAAATACTGCCAAAAGTACGGCAATTTTTTACAGTGTACAAATGAGATAATTTTCAAAAGGATTGACCGAAGCATGTTTAACAACCCTTGGGTAACATTAGAACACCGGTAATGAATTTATCACGTTACGTCATCAATTAATTTATTCACAGTGACGTAGCCAGGATTTTCAGATTGGGGAAAAAAAAATTGAGGGTAAATTTACAACTCACAACTCAAACGAACAGACAAATAATGTCAAAAAACAGACTAAATTGCCAAGATCAGAAATAAAATAGTTTGTGACTGCTTAAAGGCCCTGTCACACCATGGCGTATGGCCTGAACGTATACCGACGTATACAAAAAATAGCTCGAAAATTGTCAGAGTCCAAGAACGTCCAACTTCCCAACGAATTGCATCTGAAAAGTCGACATCGGTGTTGGAATGGACGTATCCATAGCGTATCCATAGCGTATTTAACGTATACATAGCGTATGACTAACGTATTGATAGCGTATCACTAACTTATAACAAACTTATGACAGCGTATCACAGCGTATGCGAGCGTATGACCAACGTATGCTTAACGTATTCGTAGCGTATGATGATGGGTTGATGTGTTCAGCACGACAGACCATGAAGAAGTGAGGATGAGTTACTCAAGGGAC
Organism: Zoroaster sp. YZ-2022; assembly: GCA_029582265.1. Taxonomy (NCBI): domain Eukaryota; kingdom Metazoa; phylum Echinodermata; class Asteroidea; order Forcipulatida; family Zoroasteridae; genus Zoroaster; species Zoroaster sp. YZ-2022. Next base: position 5,899,143 of record CM055816.1, read on the forward strand.
CCATATATATACTCAAACCCCCCCATAAGTTCCCAAAACGCCGAATGCTCGCTAGCTGTACGGCACATACGCTAGCTGTACTGTAGAAACACGTTATATACGTTACACGATCGCCAGGCATAAGTTGTGCATAAGGTGGATACGTCAGAATACGTTGAGACTCGTTGGAGATACGTCAGGCATAGGTTAGACATACGGCACATATACGTTATCAACTCGTTATCACTACGTTGGCTGTACGTTTCCCCGTCAGCCGACGTACATCAACGTATACCAACTTACGAGTAACGTACCTCTAACGTATGTCAGCGTATGTAAACGTATGTCTAACGTACCACGAACTTACCGGGAACTTATGCAGAACGTATTAAGCACACGTTGAGTACGCCGAGAAATTTTGAACATGCTCAATAATTTTTCGCGGGCTCGACGTGTTCCAAATTTTCACAGCGTATCACAGCGTGCTCTTAGCGTAAACGACGTATCCCCAACTTACCCCTAACTTATATCAGCGTACACCAACGTACACCAACGTATTTTCGATATTTCGCATACGTTGGCATACGTTCAGGCCATACGCCATGGTGTGACAGGGCCTTAAAGGAAGGTATACAACACTAGTAATGTTGGAAAAACTCTTTTAATCAAGATATACATTTAAAAATAAACAGTAAATATAAACAGAAAATAGTTAAAATACATTCAGATATTCTCTACTCATTCTAATACATTCAGATATTCTCTACTCATTCTAATACATTCAGATATTCTCTACTCATTCTAATACATTCAGATATTCTCTACTCATTCTAATACATTCAGATATTCTCTACTCATTCTAATACATTCAGATATTCTCTACTCATTCTAATACATTCAGATATTCTCTACTCATTCTAATACATTCAGATATTCGCTATTCATTCTAACGCGAAATTCAAGAAAGAGTATTCAGTCCTAAATTTGAAATAGAAATTATTTCACTTTTCTTAAAAGTGACATCACCCCAGACAAAATTATTTTCTTAGGAAGATTGATACCGTCATCCTCTTTAAACCAACTAAGTTTCACATTTTAATTCGAAAATCTTGTTTTTTTAAGGGAAGGTACAATGTTGTCAATATTGGCAAACCTGCTTCTGTATACGAGTATGCTTATACACTCTTTGAAACATGACATACATTAATTAACCTGTAACAATTTCAGCTTATTATGTTGTGTCATTAACCGTATTACTCCGGCTGCTAAGGATTCTATGGGGGACACATTATACACTTTTTGGTAAAAGCATGATATATTGCATCGGGGTTCATTAAAGGTCAATATCCTTTGATACCTTGGACCTATCTTGGGTCCAACATTGAGGGCGGGCTTTGAAAAGTGGAATAAGCCCCAAACGAGCCTTCAACGTCATGAAGTTTAACATTGCATCGTGTGTTTGCCTGATTAGATAATGGCATACATGTTCGGGTGGAGATCGAACGTTTTTGAAAAGTTGGGATGGGTGAGGGACGCAAAATACCAAATCTGACCATAGTAGCCCCAACTTTGTGTAATTATTTATCTGAAATTGACAATTGTAGCCGGCGTTGTATATCTAGATGCACACCCATATTGTATTTTACAATATCGATACATTAAAAATCATCAATATTCCTCACACTGTAAACTTTCCCTCGCCCATAAGATGATTTGTATGTCTTAGGAATCAGATAGCAATTATTACAGGTCTGAAATAACTTTGTATTAACAAATATTATTCTGAATATGCCTAAAAATTTAGAATTAAAATGGTCATTTAAACAAGTTTTTCTGCTCAAATCCCTTTTATATAAACAATAGGATGACACATATATATGCAAACCACTGTCATTCCCAGTTTGTGTTTTTTTAAATATTTATTGTGAAGTTTTAATATATTTCAAAGTCACGCCAACCCATCAGACCCTCTCTCTGCCCCTATTCTAACCCATCTCCACTCCTCCACACCCTCCCATACCTGCTAAATTCTCTTATGCATATTTCTTTACAGACCTTATTAATTGAGTAAGGTTGTTTTCAAATTTTTGTTAGCACACTATTAAACTAAAATGTTGAATCAACCATATAAGAGTTTGGTCAGTGACAACACTTTATGCAGTTAAATTTAACTCAAAGAAAGTGTTTAAATATGGTGCGAGGAGTCAATTCGTCCCTAATTTGCCATAGTGACCAATCCGACTGTTTTCAATTTTAAGTTTTCCCGCCCATTAGTACATTCAAGAAGAGACCTACCATTGTATCTAATCCACGTGCATGTATTCCTTATAGTTTTGGAGATAGAGCATGCATTCAAATGATGAATGCTCTAACTGGCTATTTTTGTAATTTGGCAAAGTGACCAATACCGCATTGGTCACTATGGCAACTTAATTCGGGATTGGTTTCGGTGTAGGGCAAAATTAAATCAATGGTTTCTGTAGCTTTTATTCAACATACATTAAAGTTTACACTAAACGTTCCCCACCCTAACCTTGCCTTTATGATGATTCGTACTAGAAATATGAACAGCTGGTTATCCTAAATATTAAAGTTTGTGAGTGGATATAGCTTTGATTCACTGAACAAAATGTTTATATTGATAAATATCGATAAATTCAAAATCATCGATGATTCTCACACACCAAAACCTTCCCCGTCGTTAAGATTAGAAAAAATGAAAATTTAGTTATTCTAAATATTAAAGTTTGTGAGTTTCTGTAGCTTTGATTCACAAAACTTCATATATTGATAAATCATCTGTATTTTAAAATGCTCAATGATGGCAAGGTGTCATCACGCAGATTCTTATTCAGCATGTTATCCTCGTATGGAAGCTGCAAAATAAAACATGTATTAATATATTATTTTTGAAACAAACTACAAGCAATTTTTAAACTGTGCTCTTCTTGGCATCATCCTTAACTTCCTACAATATCCTAATTGTATAGTTTAGCATGGTATATTAATAATCGGTGATTTTCTAAAACTATTTAAAATTATTCCCAAATGTGGTTTGTGGCGATTTGAAATTTGCGTTTTATAATTTTTATTTTACTAAAGGTTTTCTCGGCCAATTTCAAAACTTTGTTAATTTTCGTTAAACAGCATTCAAATTCACATCGTTTTCATTGATCCGATTAAATTATTTGTTTTTATATTAATGTGTTCAAATTTATTTCCGAGCAGTCAGTAGTTCGTTCCTGTCATTCACAACTGCGTTTAGTTAGTTCTATTTCATTTTTAGGCATACACGACTTAAAATAACTCATCCTGAAATTAAATGTTTCGCATCTTTTCGCGATTGATGCAGTCAAATTAACAATCGTTGATGCGCAATGGATTTGTAAGAAGTTTTGTTTCGCTTTCGTTTATGGGCAATCAAGTTCATCTTAAGAGTATTCAAATGCGCCCTTGGCAAGTTTGGCAAAGTCACTAAGGCCTATCTTTTTTTAAACTTCTTTTGTATCGCTATCAAGATTCTCGATTGTTATTACAATGTCAAACATTTTAACAGATTTGTGCCTTTTTGCAATATTATCAAGTCATTCTTTCACCTTTCCCTTAAGTTTTTTTTATTTAGTTTTTTATTTTTATTTTTATTTATTTATTAATTAATTATTTATTTATTCAGTTTGCCTTTGAGAAAGAACCTGCTAGGTTCAAAACGTAATGCCAATAACAATTGTTGCATTTATACTATACTACAGGTCCTTTAGGGTTAGTAAGCAAATTGCAACAGCTAATTCTCTATTATTTAGTTTTATTTATTTACTTATTTATTTATTTATTATTTTTTATTAATTAATTAATTAATTTATTTTTATTTATATATATTTTTTATTTTTTTTAAATATTTCTTTGGCCTGCAATCTTCTAGGCAAATTAGAGAAATATCTCATACCCATGGCTTAAGAACTTAAGTAAAAATGTGACAAATGAATGTCAATTGATAAAATTGAATTCTTTAATCAACAGCTTGCGACTGGTTCCAATTAAATTGAATGAACTTATCGACACTTTTCTGATGTACGTACTTATTTTGCCGAGTTAGGTATTAAATTGAATGAAAAAGGTTTTAAAAACACTATTGGGAGACCAAGGTCCAAGAACCAATAAGTGTTTAGTTTTCAGATTCTGTGCCCTCACCACACATCTGTGGTGAAAATACAAGTACGATAAATTAAGTAAGAATGACCATTTATGACAACAATTACAGTTTTCTTACGAAGTTCCAACCTAACACCTGTTCGCAACGACTGAATCGCAATTAAAATATTGACATTTCAGTGCAAATATCTTTGTTTATTTAAATCATCCATTGTTATTTTACACACTTAGAAACACACGAAGCATGACAAAAAAAGAAGACAGTACTTGTGTTTTATATATAAATCACTTGTGCATCATATAGAGATGCTAATGCTGACCTTGATAACAGAACAATAAATTAATTTATTGATCTCAGTCTTGAACTTACTGACCCTGCTCTTAGACATACTGGGGTGCCTGGCGCAGTGACCCACACATTCACTTTGACCCCAAATTCAAATTTAAGATGAAAACCCAACAACAAACGGATAAAGGTTTGTCGGGCGGTCTTTACCGAAGGATAATGGGTGATTTTGGGCATGGTCATGGGCGATAAGGACCAAGCGGAAGCTGATGACCTTATCGCCCGTGACCCACACACAAAACAAGTCATTAACCTGCCGTAAAGACAAAGCGTCAAATTGTTAGTTCCATTCATAAAATGGCTGTATCGATTTAGTTTTCAAAACAAATTGTAGTTTATGTTGAATATAGCCCAATAGAAATGGGCAAATTCACACACGAAATACCCTAGTGATTACGTTTTGTCAAATCAGATTGTCACAAAATTTCCATCAATCTACAGATTGTCTGAACTGTCTTGGGCATTTATGAATAAGGTTTAATTCCATTGGAGTGTTGTTGAAGAGCACCTCTTAAACATAGGTGTATATCCCATGAGAATGGGGTTTGGCTTACACCTTCCCACTTCCTCCCCCCCCCCCGCCCCCCCCCCCACACACACACGCTGTCCATGGTGATGGTCAATATGATTATACTCCCTAGCTACACCGGTTGGGTTCTGTAAAAACATTGATGGAATTTTTGCGTCGGGATAATGAACAATATTGATTTAATATTTGCCTTGTATACTAATTTTGCCTTTATATAGTTAAGACGTTAAGTTAGTTTTAGTTGAGACGTAGAATGTTGCCTTTACTTAAGACGTTAAGTTAGCCTTTAGTTAAGACGCACGCGGCCACGCCCGTAAGGAGATCACGCCTTTACCAGTCCGTTCTGTGCTGTTATGTTTTTCTTTATATTTCTCTACTGATTTGGAAGAAAACTCAAGTAAGTTCAAGTTTAGCTGGAGTTTGGGGTGGTTTACTGATATGTTATTACACGGCAAATGGGAATTTTTAAGCTATAATCTATGTTGACATCGTTTATTTTGCATATGCTATCATGAAATTGCATATTCACGAACGAAACAGTGATGTCACAATTGGATCAGATGCAATGTCCTGTTTGGTTTGTTCAATAAGGTAGAGCTAATCTTTTCAAACAACAATTCTCCTAATTGATTGAGTAATTGTTAACAAAAATAATGCTAATTTCAGTGCTTACATTGAGATCCCATTATGACAAAACATCGCCCTTGTGTGACAAGGATACAAAATCTTCACTTAACGTAAAAAATACACTTATTTAAACTGCCCAGAAGCATGGATATTTGCTAAACTATGTATATAAAATTGCATATCATAGGCCCTTTATTAAGATCGATCACATATAGTTAAGGATTAACCCTGCGCGGCGCCGGCCCAAAATTCATGCGCGGTTGCACCATGGTACTGTTTGAAACAGTACCTGGGGGTTTGGGCGTAATAATCATGTGGGGTGAGCATAATCCTTTATCAAAAGTGTTAATTATAAGAATAGAAGTAGTCTGGGCCCAACCCAACAGATTTTAGCCAAAATTTATTTTAATTTTTTTTATAAAAATAATGAATTACTGACAAAAGTCTGATTTTTTTTCTAAATCAATTTTTTCCGACTTTATTGTGATGCTTATCTGACTGGAACAATTACAGGTAATAGTGATCAATTATTATTTGCAAATAATTATTCCCAATCCCCACCCTACAACCCCCCACCCTTATTGTTTAGATCAAAGGTCCCTATGAAGCGCAAAACCAAAATCCATGCGCGGTTGCACCATGGTACTGTTTGAAACAGTACATGGGGTTTGGGCATTCATGCAACAGCCGCCGGCTAAAGTAAATACAACCCTAACCAAAGTCTGGCCCATTGTGTACATCAAAAGTACCGACCACATGCCTTGAAGGTTTATTTCCATTGAGCCAGTGACAGGATGATTGATTGCCTGATAAGCACTTAGTGTAGAAAACATATGGCTGTAACATGATAGTCTGGGCTGTCTGGGTTGTGCCTCGAAAATCTGTGTGATGTTGACCACTGAGGTTAACGGGGCTCTCACTATAGTTCTAGCTATGTCTGAATAGGGAACTTACGGAGAATGAAAAAAATTGGCCCAGGCAATTAAGAGAAACCCGTTAATTACAAAAAAGCGACTGTTGTAAACAGTACATGCGCTGCGCGCAGGTTTTTTTTTTTAAGGCACCTGCCATGTTCGCCACATCTCCACCCACCACCAACATCATGTTATATTTATTACGACGAATTTCTGTGAAATCATGCAGGATCTGTGAGTCTGTGAAATCAGATCTGTGAATCATGCAGGAAACCCGAATGTGAGGAACAAAGACAAAATAAAACAGTTGAATTATTTTACGATTTGATTTTCATGGCAATTTTTTAAAAATTTCTTAGCATAGTTACTTAATTGCAAACCTCAAGATCATCCTCAAGAATACTTAGTATCAAGTTGTATAGTCAGTGAAACACTCTACATTGTGTATTACGTTTGGACAGAGTGTTGTTATTATAAAACATTGGAGTGCGGGACAAGGAAATATTGACTGAAGTGAGACTCGAACCTGCGACCTTCATATTACCGTACCGATGCAGCTCTCTCTAATTATTATAAAATATGGGTTAGCATGAAGTGTTAAACAAGGTTCACCCAGTAACAACATTCGATAAACATGTAATTAACCCCTTACGCTCTAGTGACTATTGGCCTTGTTTGGGGTGACTGACAGTAAATAAAAATAAAATAAAATAAATCACAGAAGAAAGCACAGCAATCTGGATTTATATTACTGGAAACGAGGTAGTGCATAATCTCAAATCTTGCAGACACTATACAATGTATTTTTACCAACTAAAGATGATTTGTTTTTATATTTTGACACATGCTTTCAATGCGTTACGTGACGTCAAGGGCGCAACCACTGGGGGGGTCGGGGGGTCACGACCCCCCTACTTTTATGTGGACCTCCCCAACTTCTGGAAGACCTTATTTTCTGGGGAGGTCCAAAATAGTCCGATAAGCGTTTATTATCGTGAAACATCCATATTTCACAGGTGAAAGTTAAAATAAATTAAAAAAACAGGTGGTCAAGTGCAGTGTGATAACTGTAATTCAGATTCAGATATCTAAATAGAACCCTTGTTAATATCATTTAGATTCGACCTACAGATCACGACCTACAGATCACGTGGTTGCGCCCTTGCGTGACGTCCCTCATTCTTGTTATTAATGAACTATTCATTTTTATTTTATAGAGACTATAGAGTATTCAATTAACAACTTGACATTCTTGAGTCAAGTATTTTCTAATATAATTATGCGAAGTGCACGATAATTTAATACGCATGCACATTTACTGGGATATAAAAAAACACCCTCAGTATGGCAACTCTCCCCATCCTCATTGCTATACAATATAATACTTCGTGTAAACCTGGTTTTGGTATCAATCTTCTCTACAAATAATTCTATCTGAGGTGTTATCAGTTAAACAAAGAAGTGAGTTGATAACCAATACGTGTATCCAAGTACTCTTCTCATAATTCCTCAATAGAATGAATACAACGAATCTCAATGCATTTTCAATTGTTTTGTTATAGACAAATGTGTATCTTAATTCATAGTATGTCAGTTTACTCGTAGAAATAGTTTTGCCAACATTACCAATGGTGTACCTTCCCTTTCATGTATATATCATTACTCAAAGAGAGTACGTATACCGTACTTTTAGAAGCAGTTTTGTCAACATTACCAATGGTGTACCTTAATTTTCATTATATCTTTATTCAAAGAGAGTACATATACTCTTGAAAGCAGTTTTGCCAACATGACCAATGTTGTACCTTCCCTTTAATGTTTATCTTGATTCAAAGAGAGTAAGCATACTCATAGAAGCAGTTTGGCCAACATTATTAATGTTGTACCTTCCCTTCAATGTATACCTTGATTCAAAGAGAGTAAGCATACTCATATAAGTAGTTTTGCCAACATTACCAATGTTGTACCTTCCCTTTATTGTATCCCTTGATTCAAAGAGAGTAAGCATACTCATAGAAGCAGTTTTGCCAACATTAGCAATGTTGTACCTTCCCTTAATGGATGGCTTTAAGCGAGGGGTGTAGCCAAAAGGAGTGTAAGGGTGCGACAACTCCACCCCTTCCAATATTCAGTCGGCAAATAAAACACCAAATCAAACCATTGAAGCAGCACGTATGTTCATAATGTATGAGTCACCCAGCTCTAGATGTCATGATTGCACAATACATTACACTACTAACGTTCGCCATAGCAAACGATGCTTTTGTAATGAGCAAGGACTAAAATCAAACATCATTTACACACGTTTGACATGCAGGAAATATTTTTAAAATTATGTTTATATAAAGAATATCAATTATATTTAAATATGTTTGACTCAAACAATTTAAAAACAATTTTGCAACGAAACAAAATCGAAACTTAGGCCCAAGTGAAAAACGTTTTCTATTCCCATAATTAATTACTATTTTGAATTATCTAAATAAAACAGGCATACTGTCGTATAAATCAGCACAACATTATAGCATTTTGAGGTGAACAAAGATTGTACAGTTTTAAAACGAATACATTTTACACGATAGTATATTTCGTCACTTTCTGCACAGTGATTGGCATCCAATATTGTCAATTACATGTGCTAAGTCAATGACAGGAAATGAAATCACAAACATGCATGTACGATAAGACCATAGATGATAAGGCGTTACATTGTGTATGTACATTTATAATAGGCCTACATACACGTTCTCCGGCTGGGTCGCACAAAGACATACCGAGGAGTGTCGTGGCCGAGCGGTATAGCTTACCGGACTCAAGTTCTGGTGTTAGCAGCAGAATGTGGGTTCGAATCCCGGCTGTGACACTTGTGTCCTTGAGCAAGACACTTAACCATAATTGCTTATAGGGGCAGAGGCAGTCAACAACTGCCTTGTTCTGGACTATAGTTACCCCTCCTAGTCCTATTCGCACCGTGAAGAGGCTGGTTATTAACTTGTCTTGTTTCGGTGTGAGGGGCTGGTTTCTTCAGTATTGAGTCGTTGTAACAACTCAAAGACTTAGTAGCCCCCACCTTGGAGTGGCCATTGGCCTTGTGTGGGGCGATTTGCGTAAAAACAAATACGTGCACGGCGCGAGAGGTCGTCTGCCTACGCGCTCGATACTGCATGCGTACTGAAAATTAGCAAAGCACCATTCTCCACATGTACAATTTTTGTTCGTCTGAAAAATAATGTATGACTTTGAATCTGTCTTCAAATGTTGAGCACAGCGTTAATATAAAACAGAACGAATGTAAAAATGCATAAGAATAATGTCCATTTACCCAATATTTTGGAAAACATTTGAAAGGTTTACAACGCGCTATATTTGTAATTTATAAAAATAAAATTATTAATTTTCAAGAAACATTTCACTGAACTTAAACTTAAATGTACGGAAAATCGCGAACGAGCTGCATGTAAATTTGATTCTTAGAACGCTCTCATAACCTTTTATACAAATAAACGTATCTAGAAATGTGAAAATGCACAGTATAGTAACCAATACACGTATTAAAATAATTAGTAATTGAAATATTTATATTAATCAGTGTGGAGAACTCGTAATTGTAATGATTACATCTATATTAGAATTAGTAAGCGAGGTGTGTGCGCTGACAACACTTATGCTAGGCAAGCTCTTATTTCAATGCATTTGTTTATTATTCAAGAATTACAATGGCAAATCATCGTATTTTTGTATTCTCGTAAAATTCTGCAGCCTGCCAGCAGGGGCTCCAGTCCTTGGATCCGCCAATGTATCCGCCAATGTATCTGCCAATGTATCCTCAACAATTTCAGAGATGTTGGCCAATTCAACCTCCCCCACTTGTTCCCCTCTTATTAGACTATGCTGCCATATTGTTTGCATCAATAGTCTGTAGTTAGCTGATATCATACCACATAAGATTAGATTTATATGATAATAAGTTTTATAATATGCTTCTATTATTGCATCAAAGAGCGTCTTGAACTCAAAACCTTTCAGGGCCATTTCGGACGGGTCCCAAGCCTATATAATTAGTGGCTTCGTGTTGCGCGTTCACATGATTTCATTCTCCAATTGACAGTAGATTTGAACATCCTTTGTCCTTCAGTTTTAATATCTTTATTTTGCTGATGAAAAGCCGACGCCAATGCGATCTGTGTATCGAGGTACTCTTTCCCGCCATTTTTGTATTATACTGGATCCAAAAAGCCAGTCCTTCATAACCTTGTAAATATTTTCTAAAGATTGGACTGAATTATAGCTTCAATACTATTAATTTCCTGAATCCTGGTGAACATGTTTTCATTGAGCAATATGGCTCGTAATATGTTTGATTGACGTATGAACGACAACTGAAACAGCCGTGACATTGGCTTTACATGCATGTTGATGTCTACACTTTCCTTATTGCACTAGTAGCTATTTCTGGGTCAACCTATATACGCCTGCTTATATGTTTAATGTGTTTTTGTTACAATCAACCGCAATGCAAACAGAATAAGCTCGTCCTGAGCGGGTTTTGCCTGAACGTTCATATTTCATATTTGTAATAAAAATATTATTTCATTTAAAACTTTCGCTGGAAATTCGACATTTAAAGGAATTGATAAAATACAAAAAATTGAAAATAAAAAGCTTCAAAAATAATTTTCATTAAGGATAAAATGATTTCACATCGACATTTGTTAATCACACAACATGACTGAATGAGCAATCCAGGAAAAAATGGATCGACAGAAAAATAAAAATAAATACTTAGACATTTATAATATTCTAGAAAGTACTTCATACAGAAATAATGACAGTCAGAGTTGGAAAGATAACGTAACAGAAAGAAAACAACAACAAAAATATTTAAGCACGAAACAAAAATTAATACAAAATAGACAGACAAACAAGAGTTTTATAGTTGGCCAAAACATTCCTACTTTTCTAATCACTTAATCTCCCATCTTTAAAGTAAACCTGGAATTGACGGAGAGCAAGATGATGGTTCGTCACTTTGGCCCCCCGCCGAATATGGGTCCTGGACCACACGGTAAATACGACTGGGTGATAAAAGTCATGCAAAGCATACCGAACAGATGCCCGAATGCCCGAACAGGTGAGAAAACTACAGATATAAAGTGATCGTTTACTCGTACTAAGCTCGGGTCCATTATTATCCGTGGCCACGCCCCCATGGGCATTTATCCAGCAGTAAAGACGAATATTCAAAACATTGGTCTGAATATTTGAAAAAATAAAATTGCGAAAAAAAAATCGTGAAGGCTACTTGTCTGTGTACTTGAATACCATTTCGATCACGCATCCATACGTGCCGTCCTGATAATGTGCATCGGCCCGGCCGGCCGCGCGGCGCACAGTAAGTTGCTTGGACAGTACTTATATCCGACTCAGTGCCTCCCTCGTGTCTTGATATCAAATACATACAGCGCAGCGGGGCGTGCTTAACCGTGAGAACAGCCCATGTGCACTGTTCGGTGCATGCTAGACCAGCGGCCGTGGGATTGGGTGTTAGACGGGAAGTGTAATACGCGATGTAAACATAATAGTTTGATACCCATCCCTTAATACTTGTATGTAAACAAAATGCCATGTCGCACGTTCGTCCCGTCAGCAAAGTCTGCCAAAGAATACTTTTCTGAAATCTGTGACTGTAAAGAAGGGAGGAAAGCTGGATAAACGCCTTATTGCCGTCTCCCTTGATGAAAGTATTGCACTATTGGTTCATTGTCCAATGCAATGGGCATCGGTGAACAATTCTTTACAATCACTGCAAGTGTCGTCAACATGACTGCCTCCGGAACGGCTAGAAATGCGATAACTGACGTAAGGCTGTAATCAGAAACAGGTCAACTCGTACCTTCGCCAACTCGTACCTTCTGTTAAGTCAACTCGTACCTTCGGCAACTCGTCGTACCTTCGCCAACCCATACCTTCGTCAACCCATACCTTCTGTTAAGTCAACTCGTACCTTGTACCGGTGACAGAAGGAAGGCTTACAAGTTTTACGTTCGTGAAAGGGGCTGGGGTTCGTGAAAGGGGCCTGGTCATTATCAAAATGTTATTATTTAATAGTGGCGAACTTGCCATTAAAGTCCATAAAAAATAATTATTGTTAATGGCGTTTTTGTGATGTTGCCAATGTCAATCATGACCACACTGGACGCCCCATTATCAATGGCATCATAATTAGCCACCCATCCTTTGTGATGTCCCGAAGTTACTCTTGACCGCACTGGAAATTCATGCATCACTTGTGCCAAAGTGTCGGAGGCTGTGTGAAATTGTAATTGGATAAAAAAAACTGACGTACCACTGCACACAGCCATCCAGAAAACTATAACAGCAAAAGAAACGTCACCCCTAAAAATATTTATTATTTTCATTTTATAATTAATATAATTTGTGTAATGAAGAATATTATGAGTATGGAGTGTAACACGAACACAATGTGGTAAATTTGGTTGACCTCAAAATTCGTCATGCATGACGTCTGAGGACACATAGGCTAAACATGTTCTCAGACTTATCAAAATTTAGGGGGTGACGTTTCTTTTGCTGTTATGTATATATAATGCTGTTATGTATATATATTATTATGGAGTGTCGTGGCCGAGCGGTCTAGCTTACTGGACTCAAGTTCGAATCCCTGGTTCGAATCCCGGCCGTGACACTTGTGTCCTTGAGCAAGGCACTTAACCATAATTGCTTCTCTCCACCCAGGGATTAAATGGGTACCTGTGAGTGTGAGGGCAGAGTTGGTTGTTTAGCCCTACATGTATATGCGCTGTAATGGCAGCAATTGAGCTGTATACTCCCCAGGGAGCTGAGATGGTTTCAGGAATGATTTATGAGCCTTATGAGCACGTCCTGCCATGTTGAATTCAGTATGTAGCAGCTTGCCACCTTATGGCACCTTCAGTAGACCAATTTCTACTTTATACATACATGTAAATGTAGCTTTGGGCCGATGTTGATTCCAGAGAAACTTCAGTAAATTCAGTAAATCAGGAGTACAATGTCTGTGTCAAAACAGCATGGAGTCAAGGAGTTGAACAATTGTAATATCTTGAGTGTACATAGGAAAAACTGAACAATATCTGTACTATTGCGCAGGATTTCTGTGTAAAAAGAGGATGTGAATGATAAACATGATGTCGCATACATCTGCAAACATTTGAACTAAACCTGTCCTAAATCAGTGCACTATGACGTTCAAGTTAATCATCATTGCCAAGGCCTGATTTGCATCTAGGGCTCTGCTCTCTTATTTTTCGTCCTTTTGGAGCTAAACACTGTTCATCAGTACATCATTGTTATGATTCAAAATATTCTTGAAAATATTTGTCTGTGTACTCACCTAGGCCCAGTATCAGTGCTGCTTAGTTTATAGTTATACCCATGAACTTGTTTTATGTGGGTTGGGTGAAACAACTTTTGTGGTATCAAAAACGTAAGCACTTAATGTGATTATACTTGCATAGCCAGGTTAATTTATGATGTATTATTTGAAAATAAAGGGTTTTATGCACTGTTCAGTACCTGAAAGTTATGTTCGCATAAAGACTGCAGACTAGACTGAAGTAAACAAAGACAGATATGACATGTGAATATAAAGATTGTACCCATCTCTACAAAACATCTCAAAATTAACATGTGACAATGTTGCCAGAGAAAATATTATAGGGCTGTGATTCCTTTTTAAAAATTACTATTTTTGTGATAGTCAAAACAAAACAACTGAAAGTTAGGAAAAGAAAATTTAAATAAATGTAAGATGTGAATCCAAAGTACTCCCATTACTTATTTATTGTATGTGTAAAACTGTACCATGAAATTGCTGTAAAGGGAAGTTACAACAATGGTAAATCTAAAAACCTATAAATCAATCATCCTGAGAAATGATTTGGTTTTCATGTTAGAGAAAAGAGGAATCGTTGTCAAAAACGGGGGAAAAAACATGTAACAGTTTTTGTTTATATTTTTTACAAGGATGTGTGTTAGTACCAAATACCAATGTTGTACATTCCCTTTATTTTTATATTGCATTTTTAGATACATGGACCCCAAAATGTAAGTAAATAGGCCCTGAACTACTTGACCAATGAAAGATTTTATAGATATTTGATGTAACAATGAAAAACTATTCATTAACGTGAATGTATTGTATGTAAAATACATGTACTCAACATGTGTGTATTGTATATGTACTGTGATTATTACTGTGCTCAATATTGGCACGATTTGTATGTATGTGTACATGTACGGTACATACGTACACGCGCGCTATCACACACACGATGCAGACTAGTCGCGCACTGTGTAGATTCACGTAAGCACACGACCCGTATTTTAGGACTGAAAAAGTCGTTTATATTGAAAATTTCCGTCATTGCCCACGAATCAAACAAGCTAAAAGATATGAAATATGTAGTTTTCTAAATGAATGCGTCATCATTTTCCATTAAAAAAATTCCAATCAATAAAAAAGTAATCATTTTTCAACGTTATATAATTCAAGTGATATACTTTTATTGACCATTTCGCGACGCTTTTTACACACACAAATCTCCTCAATTGTTTAATTGCATTGAAGAAAAAAATCAACAACAGCCAAAAAATATATAACTTTTAATGGTTAAACAGGTCAACAAAGATATGAAATATGTAGTTTTCTAAATGAATGCGTCATCATTTTCCATTAAAAAAATTCCAATCAATAAAAAAGTAATCATTTTTCAACGTTATATAATTCAAGTGATAACTTTTATTGACCATTTCGCGACGCTTTTTACACACACAAATCTCCTCAATTGTTTAATTGCATTGAAGAAAAAAATCAACAACGGCCAAAAAATATATAACTTTTAATGGTTAAACAGGTCAACAAAGTGGTTTCAATTGATTGTGGGAGTGTGTAACCACAAAAGTCAAGTCATGAAACCCAACAGACAGTTAAAATAAATATGTATTTCATTATTTTATTAGCAATTTACAAGCACCCATACAACTCTTTGATTATTTCAATGTCTAACAATTTATGTACAAAATGGCATTTGATCTTTAGGTTGTAATTCTGTAATATGGATGCAGCTACAGACATTTTGCCAATCATGTGTACAACCTTGAAAATGTAAAAATCAATGTAGACTTTGTTTTCGAATTTTATAAATTATTTTTTAATTATTTGCAGTATAGGTGAAAACAAAGACAGTTTATAAGCATTTCACAATAAGGAGATGCTTGATTACCTTTACTTCCTCCCGAACACCTAGTGTTTGTTCAAACAAACACTTAAGCTCTAGTTATTATTATTATTATTATTATTATTATTATTATTATAAACAGGCAAAGACATTCAAGATTTACGATCAAGACTCAAGACTCAAGATCATCTAAAACATGAAACAAATTGGAATAAAAATAATTTTGCAACAAAAAATTCAAAGGAAGATTTGTACAAAATAAAACACATAAAATCATTCTTTTATTGTGCAACACATAAAAATTACCAATACAGCGCAATTGAAAAGAAACCCTTCATTTTGAAACTGCGATACTGCGCAATTATTAAAATATTCGTAAAAGGGAAGCCTCATCGGCCGTCCCAATTTTGATGACACCATGTACGAGATGATTTAACTGTTGCGTTGACTGTACGAGTTGACTATAGTGCAGGTACGACTTGGCGAAGGTACGAGTTGACCTTAAAGCCTGTAATCTACAGCTTCGTTCGGGTGGAAATTTATCGAAATGAAGATACACCCTGCGGACAAGCAATCTACTTCTGCTAGTGCTACTGAAGAATGTCATCTCCGACCGCCACTTTTTAAGAGGATTTTTGGAAAATTTTTGCAACCACTAACCAGGTAAAAAAAAATTCTATCGTTTTGTTGGTGTACAGAAAGCTTAAACTATCTTTAAACTCCACTTTTTTTTAGTTTTATGATGGTTTTCGGAATTTATTTCCCTTCTAAAAAAATCCTCCCCTTCAGAAAATAGAAGGATCCTAGAGTAGAATGTTGTATCTGACTGCCACTTTTTCTCATTAAATATAACCAATAATGTAATCTTACCTACCTAGTAAGGTGGAGAACATATGGATGATGATGGACATATTCAAATTATTCCAGGATATTTATTTCAATGCGCCTTGAGCACCACTCAGTTGGTGGATACGTGCGCTATATAAGTCCACACATTATTATTATTATGAAAAATCAGGCATTTTTGGTATACGATGACTTCCTCAGTCATGTCAGTCTGATCTTGTCAACTCTCCCATAACTTAAGTGACCAACATGGTCATTGTACATGCGCAGTGGCAACTATAGGATCCTTCTCTTTTCTGAAGGGGAGGATTTTTTTTAGAAGGGAAATCAAGTCCGAAAACCGTCATAAAAGTGGATTTTAAATATAGTTTTCGCTTTCTGTACCCCCAAAAATCAATGGAATCATTTTTTAACTGGTTAGTGGTTGTAAAAAAAAAATCCAAAAAACCCTTTCCAATTCGCAGAAACAATTATTAAAATAATACAAAATAATAAATAAATTATAATGGGTATTAAACAGAAATTTTGCGAGACGGAGGCAAATCCCAGTATAAAAAAAAACCTTATGATTGTCGTCCAATGGATTTACATGTACATGTATACAACACTTACCATAATTTTTTTCCCTGTCTGACAACCTTTTTCAGCACATAAAAAATCCGTAAACCAACTAATAAAATTGGAATGGCCTCATATACTGTGAGAATGGAGGTACACTGGATAATGGCATTTGTGTTTGATAAAAAATATCCCAACGTGCCATTTGTTTTTAAAGAGTAAAATAAATAATACATTTGACATGACTTTTTTTAATATTTATCTTTTCAGAGTGTGCACTGTCCTGTGAGAATGGTGGTATTCTGGATAAAGACACCTGTCAATGTGATTGTGATCAAAACTGGAGTGGTGAAAACTGTAGTCGTAAGTAAAATAGCAAAGAAACTTATGTTGTTGTCCCCGGAAAATAAACAAACAAACGATCAAACAAACGAACGAACGAACACTATAATGTGACAAATATTTCATGAGAAAGACATACTCAGAATACAATAAATGTATTATACACATTGCCCACTATCCAATGACGATGGATGCAGCCTAATACTAGACCTGCGTAGCTCCTATACTGTATTATACACACTGCCCACTACCCAATGACAATGGATGCAGCCTAATACTAGACCTACGTAGGTCCTATACTGTATTATACACATTTGTAACGTTCGGTTACACAAATTTAGATTCGGAAGACTACAAGATTTATGTGATTTACACAACAATGATTCGATTGATCATTCTTTTATTCAACAACGATTAGAATTATGTTTGTTTACAACAACAACCATCTTTAATCATATCCCATCATGCACTCGCGCAAGCATGCACAATAGCCTAGCATACATGTAGCAGCATATAGTTGGCACAGACTGTGTAATACCGTTACAATACACAAAGTGACAATTCCCATGAGGGTAAACAATAACAAAGATTGTCTGCAAATGTCATGTTACTGAAATGTCATATTATCGAAATCCCTACCCTTGGGCTTCAATAATTTGTATATCTTGATTCCAAGATAGTAAGCATACTCATATAAGCAGTTTTGCCAACATTACCAATGTTGTACCTTCCCTTTAATGTATTTCTTGATTCAAAGAGAGTAACCATAGAGTAAGCATACTCATAGAAGCAGCCGAGTTTGGCCAACATTACCAATGTTGTAGCTTCCCTTGAGTAAGCATACTCATACTAAAAAGCATTTTATCAATATTATCAATGTTGAATCTTCCCGTTAACCTTCCCATATCAATATTATTGTTGACTCTACCCCCACTGCACTGTCTATCTACCATGTATGGGTATTCTCAAATATGAATTGTTCTAATTCCTACAATGGGACATACACAAAGTGACAATTCCCATGCTGACAAACAATAACAAAGATTGGGCTTCAATCATTTGTCCAAACCCCCAGGTCTGGCCTCGTGCGACGTGGGGATGGGATTTAATATCTAACTGACATAATGGACAACACAAAATTACAAAAACGCAAGTTAATAACTTAATTATACCCCAAGCCCTTCGCATAACATATATGTATATGAAAAATCTACCACCACTGACCATTTATTTATAGCAGAAACTGTGGAATTACTCTAAGAAACTTGCTTCACGTCCGCAATGACTCAAGTGTGTCATGAACTAAAGGCATGATCCCTTTAACGTGTTTCTTCTCTCAAAATGTTGTACACGTTCGTCCCTAATAGTCCGCATTATGTCAGGACAATGGAAGAGCTTATTATTTTACCAGAGATCGTATGTTGGTAAACTTGGCCGGACAAGACCTTCCTGACTAACTTAGGACACAAAGCATCCCTTATTAGCCAACTTTAGTGCCGTTTTGGTGCCAAGTTGGTGCAGTTTTAGTGTAGGCATTTGAAAAAAATTGGTGTACCCCAAAACTACACCAGAGCTGTGTTATTGGTGCACTTTTGGTGTACCCTCGAAACATCCAACCTAAAATTTGTACTGGTTGGTGCAATTTTGGTGTAGTCCCAATATTTAAATTAGTACTAAAGAGCACCAGTGGTGCATTTTGGTGCTGAAAAATTTGGTGTAGTTTTGGTGCATATGGTTTTGGTGTATTTTTGGTGCAGTTTTGGTGCATATGGTTTTGGTGTAGTTTTGGTGTACATGCAGTCCCAACAGTGCACGAGTGGTGTATTTTGGTACATGTACAGATATTGGTGTAGCATTGGTGCACATGGTTTTGGTGTGGTCCAAATTATTTAAACTAGTACATGCACTAAAGCATTGGTCTAGCTGCTTTATTTTATACTTCACATTGGAAAACTACCAAAATGAGTGCAGACTTTTTGTATACATACGTGTACATACATGTAAAAAATAACTGCAGTACGTATACCCTTACAGAAATACATGTATCATGGAGCTTGCTGGCAAGCTTGCCGGCAAGCTTGCAGGGTTCCAAAAATGCAGATTAGTTCAAGCTTGCAGACAAGATTGCAGCAAGCCTGTAAGCTTGCAGGGGTTCCAAAAATGAAAATTAGGGCAAGCTTGCTGCAGACAAGATTGTAAGCTTGCTGCAATCTTTCAAGCTTGCATGAATATGCAAACTAAACTTAGACACCTTTCAGCTTAATGGAGCATGCAGATATTTCTAATATGCAAGCTTGCAAAAGCTTAAATACAATTTTGTGCTGTAATTTGCTGACATACATGTATGTCGATCTACAAGCTTTCTGATGAAAACATTAGCTTTGCATAGGCTAACTTGTAGGTTAGTAAAATAAAACTACAGTAGCTATATACATATCTGACATCTTTGGTGGATGATAATTTAGCTTGTACATGTATGTAGGCTAATCCTGAGGGATACATTTTGATTGTGACCATGCAGTGAATCATTTTATTGTAAATCAAATATGAATCATCGTTTGTTTTTTGGCTAAATATTATCTTTACATAATTATGTGCAATAACATTTTTGAAATAATTACAATAACAGTATAGCCAAAAGATAATAATTAAAATACAACCATTTAAGAATAAACAAACAAAATTTAAATATTCATGTTATGTCAGTATATTTGTGCAACAGCATATGAAGTATAATCTCTTTTTGGAAAATGTTGAAATGCTGTAGCTTCATCAGGGAGATAGAGGCTGGTTGTCATCCAATCTTTGATTAGCAGCATCAGTCATATGTAGTTTATCATAGAACAACTTAGTCTGTGTATTTCAAAGAAAGGAGACAAATATTAGAAAAGCCAGGTATTTCTCCTTCCACCAATTTAAATTTGAAATGTGGATATTATATATTTGCACAGATACAATTACATGCAGGTACATGTACATGCTCTTTCCATGATGTAAATCACCCCCAAATTATTAGATTTTTGAAAAGGAACCTCCTGATGAGTTCTTAAATATAATGATAATGGATATGTACATGTAACTTCTTGTATATCCATCATGTGGATGTGACTGCAATATTTTCTAGAGCCATGCAGTATTTACAGTTCTTCTGGTGAATGTGCTTTTCAATCATCATTCAGTTAATAATTCCTGAATTACCATATGATTACACCATGTAGTTGTTAATGAAATCATTACTATACAACATGAATAGCAAAAATAATGAACACCATTTCAAAACTAAAAGATTTTGCACTCATAAGGTTTTGAAAAATTCCAATAGGTTGACAGATCAATTTAAGACTACATTCAGCATTTCTGTATTTGCAGCACTCAATAGCCCATAGTGTACAATTCACATTCACATGAAGTAAAATCATTCATACAGTTCATAAGACTGAAAAAGTACAATCATCTTACCATCATTAATCCCATCCTGCTTCACAAAACTTGCTTGATACATGTATTTCACTGCTTCCATTGAAAACTGCTGTATACTGTAGATCTGTTTCTTCCAGTTTGAATTTAGAGCACACACTGCAGAGGAATATGTACATGCAGCTTGACCATGAATTAAGGTCCAATGATTGGCCAGACAGCTATGGCCACACAGTGTCAAGTTACACACACTACCCCATACAGTGATAGTATTACATAATCAATGCAAGGTATGTGCACTGCACTGGTATCAATTACAGCTTGCTTGCCCTGTGTAATTCCAATAAGTGGGTTACACAGGAATAAACAACTTACTTAATGTATTCGAGTATGAGGAAAGTCATCATGGAGTTGTACATGACTTTGTACAGTATATGTACACCTGTACATTTGATATGCTGCCTCCACAAATATACCTATCAGATCACAGCTAGGTTATTAAAATGATTGACTGTCAGGTTTTTTTTTTTTCTGCATGTATAGGCTAGAGAAATTCTGTCATGATGAAAAAACACTTAGTTGCATGGTTCAAAATCACTTTGGTAGCAATTACAAATATGGTTCATTTCAAACTTGTATATACTTTAGGCCTGAACAATATATGATTCTGCTATACATTAAAGGAGGCAGAAGGTATATAGAACTTAGAAGATCTGGTCTTTTTATTACTAGATTTCATGATCTGCCAAACAATATTCAGGAATTTAATATAATACATAAATTGAATATTAGGCCAAAACAAAATTTGTTGAGTTGCCCTCCAGTGAAAATATTTGAAGGGGGTCGGTCGGTCGGGAAATTGTTTTGTTCTTCTCCTTGACGGTCATTTTAAGATTGAAATGCATTGGAACTGAAACCACATACCATGTTTTTCATTTGTATACCTATCAGCAAGGAATTTTGCTTCAGAATAAAAGTATCCCAAGCATTTTTGTTGTACTTTTCGCTGTGATTGACACAGCAAATTCATCCATATTGCGTGCAATGCTCAACATGCAACATGTGAGTGGCCATTCGATTTGAAAACGTGTAGATCGAGTCGCAATCGTTGACACACATACAGTGCGGGGAGCCAGTGCACAACGATGGGGGCCATTCGATTTGAAAACGTGTAGATCGAGTCGCAATCGTTGACATACAAAACAGTGCGTGAAGCCAATGGAAAACATGTGAGTGGCCATTCGATTGGAAAACGTGTAGATTTGAGTCGCAATCGTTGGCACACAGTGTGTGCGAAGGCAGTGCACCATGTGAGGGCCGGGGCCATTCGATTTGAAAACATGTAGATTGAGTCTTGGGTACCGGTAAATTTACCGGAAAAAAAAGTGGAAAATTTCACAAATCAAACGTATTATGTTTTATACAAAGAAAATTGGTAAGTTTCATTAATAAATAGGCCTATGAATGACGGGGAAAAAAAAAAACCGACCCGAGATTTCAGCACTTTTGGGTCGGTCGGTGGAGGGCAACTCAACATCTTTTTTTTTTTTGGCCTTATGTGTTATTTCAAAATTGTACATACATAATTATACATTTACATATGTACACTGTATGTACTTTCTGAAAATAAATTACTCTTTGGACTATGAGAAATTGCATTAATTTTGTTAAATTTGTTATATTATAAGGCTCAGGATTATACATGTATTTCCTTGAAAAAGCATATATGCATTGTAAAATGCAAGAGGAAGTTTAATTACAGCATTATACTTGAAGAATAAAATATAGTACAATTATTAACCAACAAGCTTGCAAGAAAGCAAGCTTGGCAACATATCGACTAGCTGGTCAACCACCACGCTGTAGGGTCTTTTAAAGTGGAATTAAGTTTTAAAGTACATTTGGTGCCTTATTGGTGTAGGGGGATTCAGGCTAATATGTAAGTGTATCTGCAGTTTGGTGCATTATTGGTGTAGCTTGATTCAGACTAAGTATATCTGGTGCACGTTTGGTGTGGTTACTTTATTTGTAAGTAATTTTGGTGCCTTATTGGTGTAGGAGAAATTCAGAATAGGCCCAAGTGTATTTGGTGCACTGTTGGTGCATGCTGCAAATTGACAAAGACAATTTGGTGCTCTATTGGTGTCCATTGGTGTAGAGTTTGTATTGGTATACTTCTGGTGCAGACAACAGGTACACTAAAAGTACACCAGAAATGTACTAAAAACATTGGTGTACACCAGAGTTGGCTAACGACCTTATAACATAATGGGCTTGGTATCATACACTTTGTCCAATCAATTTACTAGTTGGTCTGAATCCAAAATGTCATTGACAGACCAACCATGTGGAATGTTTACTGATACATTTATATGTGACACCACTGATCTAATAGCTTGACTTTAGCCATATTCTAATCTACAACCTTCTGAATGACCACACTACCACTCAGCCTACTGGGTTATTATACATGTATCACACGTGTCTGTCGTTATTTTACCGGCAATTTGTATATCAACGGACATTTTTTTTTCATTTCCCTTTAGAAAGGAACACAAACAATCTAAAATGTTTTTCAAAATAATTGTCAGAAGGTTGGTTTATTATAAATTAAAGTGATCAAATAATTATTTGATGACGGGAAAGTGTGTTTCAATCTTAATTTATTTGTTATTATTATTTTATCATTTGATATGAATAAAAACAATTGTAAGTTTGTTTTGTGTCTTGAGTAGATTTTTTTATTTTAATTAAATTAAAACAAAATTGTTTCAAATTTTGCACTACGCGAGAAGGCGCTGACGTACACCTAGGCAGGAAGCCTTACCCTGGCGGCATGGTCTGGTATCCAGAGACGGTACGGGTACCAGTCTAACCATGAGTGCGTGGAATCATCACATGTTTTTTTTAATTGTACAAATGGACGCAGAAAAAATGGACAACGGGAAAATATATTCTCCAATAGGCAGACTTTATTTGTTTACAGTGTTAAAACGGTATATTTCATACACCATTTAAAGTACTTCTTTTCATTTCCTCAAATAAATTAGCAATTTTTCAATTACAAAGAAAAATATAGAAAAATTGCTGATTAAATAAGGGAAAATGGTGGATACATGTTTAACCACTTAGTCTTGTAGGATTGTGGAAAGTAAAATCGTGGAAAGTAAAATCATAGAATGTTGCTATATCGGGACCAATCATGGTGCGGTAATTACAATGTTGACAACATGTTTAATTCTCTTCACCATCTGAGTCCCTATATCCATTCATAAATAAATGCACTTGCTAGTAATACATCTTATTATTATCTGTCATTAGATTACAAACATGAAGACTGTCAGGCCTACCATGATGCTGGTAACAAAGTGAGTGGTGTCTACACCATCTATCCTCAACCTGACGTGTATCCAGACGGACTGAAGGTCTACTGTAAAATGGCATCGTCCCGTGGCTATATCGTAAGTTCACTTTTGTCTACCATTTCCACATACAGATTGAACCCCAACATGGGACGAGTGAATTCAAAGGGGGGGAGTTGGAGGAAGTGAATGAGAATAAGGAGCGATGAGTGGACTCAATGAAACCTTATCTTGCCCGGTCCCAATGATCTTAAAGGTTTGCTGTATTCATAACCCTAGATTAACATGTAATTTAAACAATGTTGGTCGGATAATCATATTTTGGAATAAAAACATTTTACGTCTTCGATTTGAATATTTGAATGAATGTATAATACAAGTTGATCTGAGAGATAGACACCATTATAATGCTTCTGATATGACGTCATCGGTAAAAATAATGATTAAATTGTGTGCACTATGTAATGGCAGCTGCACTCAGATGCAGCGTTTGTGACGTCACAAGCGTTCTATACTTTTGAAGCAGTGGGGTTTACACTAAATGCAACACGACCGAATTCTGTCGATGACGTGCACAACTAATTCTTGATGTTGAAAACACAGCAAAAACATTCCGTGTTTTTAAGAATATGTTTTCGAGAAACAAAATACCAAAATTTGTATTTCAGCAAACTTCATGGGGTCCATACCTACTTGACATGGCACCCATGAGAGTGTGTTTGTTTATTCAAATATTGGCGCGATTATGCCACTACGGGTTAGTCAGCCACTACGGGTTAGTCAGCGATGTAATTACAGTGATTCTATACGGACAAGATAATTATATTAAATTATATGATTATATAAAATTGAAAATAAAATCAATTTTTCTACAATACATTGTTCAATGCCAATCAGTAATATAAGAGTACCTTGAATTCTAATAAAAATTACTCCCCCCCCCCCCAAAAAAAAAGAAGCTTGCACCCCCCTCCTATCCCCAGCTTTTTGGGGCTGGCGCTGCCCATTTTACGTCTTTGATTTGAATAATTATTTTGTATGTACAAATAATGCAAGTGGAGTTAGTCTGGAAAAACCTCAGACCACAACATTGTGCTGACGTCATCAGCAAAACGATCAGGGAATTGAAGCAGACGGATTAATGGGGCACTATCACCACGATCAACAGGGCATGGAATCGGAGTGCCAGCTTTCGATTAACTCGGTGATGGAAAATAATAACCCACATGATAAGGTCATATTACCGTTGCTGCTGCATAAATGACTTAGTCATTTCACTGTTTTCATCTTTAACCAGGACACCGATTCCATGCCCTGTTGAAAGCTACTCTGATCGTGACTATACTATCCCTTTAACACAAAGGCAACACGACTGAATTCTATATACAACTTTTACTGGTGAAAAAAAAACAGCGAAAAAATCACCTCTTCAATTTATTTTTGGAAGAAATACAAAATACAAAGATGTTCTTATCACGGCACCCATGAGGGCATGTTTGTTTATTCAACTCTGGGTGCGGTCATGTCACGAAGTGATTGTAATGATTCTACAGACAAGAAAATGGTATAATACCAGAAATAATATAGCAAACCAAAAACGACAGAGAAAGAAAACAAATAAGGATCAGACGAGTGATCGTTCGTCTTGCTTGAATTGTTGGCACTTCTAAATCTAAAAAGCTATTCCATTAAATAAAACATTCAAATTAAATTTCAATACTATCTATGATGTAAAATTATGTTTACAACAACATACCAAATAAAAGCAATAATGTACGCGTAACTTATAAGACTATGTAAACAAAGTAAAGACAATAAATATGAAAGACTTTAATTTAATCCCCACCACTTATAACAGGCCAATACAAAGTGGCATAGTATGTACGCATTGGAGTACAAAGTTTGAAGACAAACCAGGGGAATTCCTCCGCGTGCAAACTGTATAGTGATCTCGACATTGCCTTATCACTGGAATAAAAATCTACCTATTGATTATTATAAATCATGGCTTTGTAAGATGAACAATAAAATAAGTGAAGCTACGTAAGTTAACTTGTTCACCCTTGAACTTCCAAATCACTCGTCTGTGCCAGGGACGGGCCCAGGGTATCGAAAAGGGGACACACGGCAAAAGGGGTGGGGAGGTACACTGACAAGGGGAACACGGCAAACGGGGTAGGGAGGTACACTGACAAGGGGAACACGGCAAAATGGGGTGGGGAGGTACACTGACAAGAGGAACACGGCAAAAGGGGTGGGAAGGTGCACTGACAAGGGGGAACACGGCAAAATGGGTGGGGAGGTACACTGACAAGGGGAACACGGCAAAAGGGGTGGGGAGATACACTGACAAGGGGAACATGGCAAAATGGGTGGGGGAGGTACACTGACAAGAGGAACACGGCAAAAGGGGTAGGAAGGTGCACTGACAAGGGAAACACGGCAAAATGGGTGGGGAGGTACACTGGCAAGGGGAACACGGCAAAAGGGGTGGAGAGGTACACTGAAAAAGGGAACACGGCAAAAGGGGTGGGGAGGTACACTGACAAGGGGAACACGGCAAAATGGGTGGGGAGGTACACTGACAAGGGGAACACGGCAAAATGGGTGGGGAGGTACACTGACAAGAGAAACACGGCAAAAGGGGTGGGAAGGTGCACTGACAAGGGGAACACGGCAAAAGGGGTGGGAAGGTGCACTGACAAGGGAGACACGGCAAAAGGGGTGGGAGGTACACTGACAAGGGGAACACGGCAAAAGGGGTGGGAAGGTGCATTGACAAGGGGAACACGGCAAAAGGGGTGGGAAGGTGCACTGACAAGGGGAACACGGCAAAAGGGGTGGGAAGGTGCACTGACAAGGGGGACACGAAAAAAGCGTATGGTAAATGTACATGCACGGACAAAACAAGGGGACACAATCTGAATAGTTTTATAAGAACATGTAACTGTTAATTAACGAACACATTAACTAAACAAAAATAGATACTGCTAATGTCACTACATAAACAGCCAGTGGGGGTGCACTTGAATCCTCTACAAAAGTCACATTTTGTCAATTATTGTGAAAAATATGTTTATTATAAATGAGTTTCAGGAAAATGTTCGAAAAGCTTTGGGCCAGTTTAGGATGAATTTATGCAATTGAGAAATTTTGAGAAAAGTGTTAATCTAAAACGCATTTTTCAAATGTAACAAATGTGTTTTGGAGGAGTTTGTTTTACTATGAATGCAAATTATTGTAACCAGTTTATGTAGGTCAATGGGCTAACACCAATTTGGTTAACTCCTAATAGTTCTCATTCCTTTTCATTGGCAAGTAAGCATGACCCGATTTCTACGTGGCAATTGTTATGTTAAAGATCATTGGAAGTTACAGATGTAGGCTATACAATAGAGCCCTGGGTAGCCACTTTCGACTTAGTCGAAGTGGCATTCTTGGAATTAATGTGTGGACTCTACCGCAAATTTAGTATAAGAGACCCTGTAAATGAACGGCCAGTGTCATTCCTTCCTGGTCTGTTCCCTGTACAACTTGTTTTTGGATTGTCATGTGGTCTTGGGCTGCTGATATATGTCACCGTAGGACAACTTATATGCAATTATCATGTTGTACAACGCTAAGGGAATGCCTTATTAAGGTATGTACAATTAATTTAATTGTTAAAGCAATTGAAACTTGTATACAATTTATTTTATGAACATTGCCTTTTGCATTGGTTAAAGAAAAAATGTGTCATTGCTTAAATGAATTAATACAACTTAAAATTTAAATTATAATAAACGCCATCTTTCTTGCAGGCCGACGCTCTTGTCCTAAATGTTAAGGTTATTACCTCCTGGGTAGTCTTAGTCCTAGTTACTATTCCTTATTTGTTTATTTAATTGTAATTAAATCCGAAAATGTACAGTCCTTAGTAGAAATAAATGTATTTGTGGAACTCTCAAGTAAAATTGTTCACAAGTTTTTCTTTAAGCCAGGGCGAGTTTTGCCTGGCGGCCAGGGTTGCTTCATTAGTTATTTTTGCTCTGGTTATATTATGTTGGATGATCGTACATGTATGAACCATCTCCCTGGACTAAAGTGGGTATATTATATATACCCCAATCCCACAGGATTAACGCACATGATCTTGTTCATGAACTATTGGTATAAAGCTATGTCACAATAATTCATTAA
This sequence comes from Zoroaster sp. YZ-2022, assembly GCA_029582265.1. Taxonomy (NCBI): domain Eukaryota; kingdom Metazoa; phylum Echinodermata; class Asteroidea; order Forcipulatida; family Zoroasteridae; genus Zoroaster; species Zoroaster sp. YZ-2022. Next base: position 5,927,630 of record CM055816.1, read on the forward strand.
GTGAAGTGGATATTATATTGAATAAAATAGTTAAGATTCGGTTTTCGATTGTTATGACCGATATTGATTATGATTAAGTCAAAATAATTTTGAACATGTAAGTTGTCTATCCCTGACATACACCACTGTAGCAAATTAATCTAAACTTTTTTCAGTTATTAGATGAGTAAAAAACAGATAAATTCATGATACCATAATTATTCCAAAATAAAATGGCAGTTATTCAAACTTTAATCCCATTTTTCTCTAAATGGCCTTTTTTTTTTTTAGATATATCATTTTACCAAAATAGGGCCGTACTGTTTTTATAATAATACTTTATCGGTGGAAGTAGGTTTGGGTAAATTTGAGATATCGATTGAATCGTATCTTACAATAAGGCAATGTCCATCGTCTCTCAATTACAAAAGTCCATTGGCTATTATAGAGAAGAAATCATAAAAAAAGGGGGTGCCTGGGGGGGACGTCCCCCCACAAATTTCCAGTGCCCCCCCAGGTGCCCCCCACGAAAAATCCTCATAGTGCCCTAAAAAACAGAAAAGAAAAAGAAAAGGGGAAAAACCCATACCCCAGGGCCCCCCACTGAAAAGCAATGCCCCCCCCCCCCCACTGAAAAAGTCCTGGCTACGCCGCTGACTCGTGGTCGAAATAGTACTGTGAAATGGGGGAAGTCTTACATTTCAGACCCCCCCCCCCCGACCACCATTATGGATCCGTCGCTGATTAATAATGTTGATGTGCTAAAGTGGCTCAAATACATTGAATTCTCTATTGACAGTTGTTCAATATCACTGACTTGTAATACTGTATAGGTGATTCATCAGAGGCAATATGGGTCTGAGAATTTCACTCGAAGCTGGAACGAGTACAAGGACGGATTCGGCTCATTGATGTCAGACCACTGGATAGGAAACGATGCACTCCATCATCTGACAAGAGAGGGAGAGTGGGCGATACGTGTGAAACTGATGGATACAGATGGCACCTGGGGCTTTCGGTATATTAAGCCTTTCAGCATAATGTCCTCCAACGACAATTACGAACTGAGTATTGGGACAGAAAGCATGTACCAGGGCAGCGACATTGGTATGCAACAAATTTACTTTTCAAGAATGATCAGGCACATACTGTTAATCGTCATTACTCTGATTGGTTGAAATTTAAAAATATAAGTCACGAGTTTGGTCCATTTTTGCGTTCGAAAAAACAATACTTGAAATGTATCTTTAAAAACTCCAAAAATGTATGAATATGTTCGATGAGTTTACTTTAATTATTGAAAGAGAGCAATGCAAAAACTATCAAATAATAATAAAACTTCAAATTTCATATGGATATGGATATGACCCCTGGGATCGCCACTCATTGCACACCTTATATCGGGCATTATAAATTTATTCATTTTGAGAATTACATCTTTAAAAAAAACATCTGCTAGATTCCAATATTATACATTTGGTTTTAGGGTTTATGTTGAATCGTTTACATGAGCGGTTTCCTAATGTTGAGCCATAACGTTTTGCATGATCATTTACATTGTTTTTCCTCGAAAAAAAAAAACACTTGAAATTTTCAAAAATATTACTTTGTATCCAGACAAAGACAGTGAGTAATACACAAAGCATCTGATATTATACAACTTAAGCTTTCTTCGTTTGGGGTTTTCTAATGTTGAGCCATAACTTTTATTTACATCATTGTGTTTTTGTTTTTTCCTGTCAAGGTACACAACCTTTTCAGTCTGCAAATGGCACACAGTTCTCAACATACGACAGAGACAATGATAAGGATACTGAGTGTAATTGTGCAAGGTTATTACAGGGAGGTTGGTGGTTTAATCGTTGTACAGGAGGCAATCCTCCGTCTGATACACCCGTTGAGAGTAACCTTAATGGTGAATACTCACATCCAGTCGATTATTCAAGTCATGATTATCGCGGCATTAGATGGAATACATGGAACGGGACTCAAATAGTGAAGAGTGATATGAGAATAATCCGATGTGTGGGAAACATAGATTGGCCTGAGTTTAATTGTTGAATGGTTGAATGAACTAACGAGTATCGGGGCATTATGTGGGATTTATGGTATGAGCATCAAATAGTGAAATGAAAATAATCCGCTGCACTGGAGTCATTAAATGTTACGGTGCTTTTAAACATTTCTGTTCAGTGGTTGAATCTGTTTTTGCTCCGATAAAATTTGGACAGAAAAATTCACTGAAATTATTTCAGCAAATGCGGTTTTATTGTATTTTATTTGTTTGCCTATAAAGGATCACTGAAAGGATTTCTTATAGAATCTTGTGTTTCAGTTATGTTGTATGCATGACTGAAAAATCACACAATTAAACAGACTTATGCAGCAACAGCAGTCATAACCACATCCATATCACTATGTATTTAGTTATGGCAAATATTGAGCAAGAAACATTTGTATACAGCGGGGTCAACTATAAACACAAATAAATTTATACATGTAGATACTGTTTTAAAAGCATAAAAATAATGTATTTTCTTCTGTTATTACTACTGCAAATAGGAAAGTGACCTTTGAAACAAAAACAGTTGCACCAATCGGACACTGGGTATGAAATAAATCCTATAAACTTAGGTCACACAAATCGTCACTCTTTTGACATCTTTTGTGAAATCAAACCTAAAACAAGTACGCTAGAAATGTATAGATTGATTAAATTCTTGCTTTGGAAGATAAACAATTAATTTGATTTTGCCCTTACACCAACGTAATGTATGAAGCATTGTATACTCAGTGCTTTCTGATGTCGAGGATTTTAAGGAAAAAAATGGGGCTAAATTATAAATACGCTAATTGTTATATAGATAATACAATTTAATAATGTAATAATTTGTGCGCTCTTATCATTGGAGGTAATGCTATTACCCGCCCCTTGTCATACACACTGAAGGACATCCCCCTCCCGTCCCCACACCACCGTATCGCTGCCCATGTAAAATTATACAAATTATTTTCAGTGAGGACACATTATGCAAATGCAAAGGAATTTCTGGAAAAATACTGCTTCTTCATTAAATCTCAAATATGTACAAAAAATATATATAACTTGCTATTTCTATTTAAATCTGCTAACAAATATGATCAATGTTTATCCTATCTGATCGTGTAAATGTTAAAATAAAATCAATGGAAAATATAATTTGTGTGGAACATACGTTATTGGTCTGGATGACTTGATGATTTTGTTGATGTAAACAATTTAATTGATTGATGATCGTCTTTACCCAACCTACTGGATTTGACTCGACCCGATTTGGCATTGTTTTATTTCTTCACTTTGTCAAATTATTGGTCTAATGATAAAAGGAAATTCTGATCGCGCCTCCCTCCAGAAGATTTCAACGGAATATTATCCCTAGACCCGACCGACCAAAAAAATCCCCAAAAACAAAATCGCAGTAAAAGTAACGTTTTTGTAACTACAGAAAAAATCTCCCTAAAGACACATTTGTTTTGTGAGAACAATCACCAATTTATTTATTAACATGGCATAACCTGCTTTATACACTCACTGGCAACATGAATTTGTACGAGACATTGCCTAGACGGATGGCCGCAATTATCAGGTTACCCGAGCAAGAACAGTAAAAAAGAACATTGACTTCAAAACACAGGCACTTTCAAGAAGTCTTAAGTAGTGTAATTAAAATAAAATAAATTATTGTAACACAGTTATCCAAACTGAACTTTGGTGTGAATTTCAATGTTGCAATACTTATGGCCAGTGAGTGTATAAAGAGTACAAATCATTTATAATTGATTGTATTACTCGTTTCATGTACACAGAGGCTAATGACCGTTAATGACCTAGTATAATGACGTCAGAGAGTCACTTTTCCCGCTATTTCTCACTGGCTATACATATTATGATATTAATGTGTATTGTATACGTAATGGATATGTGTATAAAGGGGTGGGTCAGTGGCACTGTATCCAAACCCTCAAATGCTTGTACCCTCAACCCTCACCCTAAAATGAAATATTATCTAAGAGCAAATAAGGATTATCACTTTAGTGCCGTTAAAGTGCCCTAACAAATGCCCCCCCCCCCCCAATATAAGAACTCAGCGGGGTGGGTAAGTCGGTATTATTTATATGCGATATTATTTATTCAGAGAATAATTGCCATTACCTTCAATAAGCTTTTATATAAATGTACTTCTATAATTAATTCAGCCAAGGTTTGGATTTGCTTGGTAGCATAGTGGTATACACGCTCGAATCTGAGTTCAGTTCAAAGTCTCTCTGGAATTGTTTTATTGTGGGGGTATAAATATAATTTGTTGTATTTTCCATTTAAGTAATTTATTTATTTTTTACTTATCAAATTAATTCCGAAGCAAATCATGTCTGAATAATCCTAGTAATTCAAGACTGTGGATTATTAAGTCCAACATTCAATATTAGAATACGAATGTATAATGGGAAGTGTATAATGGCAATGGGAAGTGTACAATGGCAATTCTTGTTTGCAAAACAAAAATAGAAGAAAAAATAGAAGCCGTGGACACTGTGTTCCCCTCACGGGCGTAACTCCCGGGGGATGGGGAATATATACCCCCTCACTTTTGGCCCAGGGGTGGTCCATAGGATCACCCCAACCCCTTAATTTTTCATGCGGTGATAAATAATAAGCTAATAATTTGGTTTGTTTAAATATTTATGGTCCGTTTGTTTCTTTGAACGTCTGGGTGTTGTCTTTGTGATAGCTGTGGCGTAACAACGGGAGGGGGGGGGGGGGGTTCAGAGTTCAGGATTATAATTGTTTGTATTAAAACAATGCAAACAAATTTCAATATCATAGCCCCCCCCCCCTTTTTTTCGACACGGATTTACGCCACTGGTTCCCCTCCATTATCATGTGCTTTTTATTATTCAACTATCAAGTATTCGGTCATCGTTACATGGCGATTATACACTCACATTAATTTTTTTTCCCCACAAACATGTGTTTGTCCGTGTTTTTTGGCCTGATATTCAATGACCAACTTGGTTTTACTGGGAAAATCTGTAAGACGTCTTAATTTTATGTTTACCGCCGTACATGTATTACCACAAGGGGGCGCTATCACCCAATTTGTTGGCACTTGTAATAGTCTCTTGTATTGCTTGCCCGATTCCCAACTACAGAAGCTTCAGGTCATACAGAAATCAGCGGCTCGGTTGATGTGAACACGTTCAAATATAATGTATCATAACTCCGGTATTACGTAGCCTTCATTGGCCGACTATTCGATCTCGCATAAAGTACACAATATTATTGTTAACATTCTATTGTCGCCATGGACTAGCTCCTGCATACCTAACAGATTTGATTAGAGAATAGAGGACTACACAAAATCTTAGGTCAGCTGATAGAGATCTTTTGATTATCCCTTTTGTTAAAACTAGGTCCTACGGTGAACATATTTTTGCGTATGCTGCTCCCAAACTGTGGAACAACATCCCCGATGTAATTAAAGGTTCAAACACTATCAATAAATTTAAGTCCCAGGTTAAAACATATTTGTTTAATAAGTAAATGTGGGTTCATTGTAGTCGGTTATTGTAAAATCTTGTAATATGATTTTGAGTCAGTTGGGATGTGTAATTTAAGCGCATAGAGACTGTTATTCGAAGGTATTATGCGCTATATAAGAACTGTCCATTATTATTATTATTATTATTATTATTATTATTATTATTATTATTATTATTATTATTATTATTATTATTATTATTATTATTATTATTATTATTATTATTATTATTATTATTATTATTATTATTATTATTATTATTATTATTATTATTATTATTATTATTATTATTATTATTATTATTATTATTATTATTATTATTATTATTATTATTATTATTATTATTATTATTATTATTATTATTATTATTATTATTATTATTATTATTATTATTATTATTATTATTATTATTATTATTATTATTATTATTATTATTATTATTATTATTATTATTATTATTATTATTATTATTATTATTATTATTATTATTATTATTATTATTATTATTATTATTATTATTATTATTATTATTATTATTATTATTATTATTATTATTATTATTATTATTATTATTATTATTATTATTATTATTATTATTATTACGCATAGAGATAAATATATGCCTATGTGAAACAATTGTTTTACTCTGTGGTACTTACTACTTACGCAATAAAATATTATGTTTTTCTCAAGGGGACCCTATAACTAAAATTTAATGTATTAATTCATGCAGAAAAACAAAACAGATGACAGACACACCTCCCATTTACAGATTCAAATATAATCTATCCGATATAACGAAGCCTAAGAGACGGTTTTGAGTAAGGGAGGAGACACGGCAAAAATTAATGGGGCACAACAAAAACCTAAGGTATGTAGGACTATAATATTCACACAGGGGTTGGTACGGGGTTGAAACAGGGGTTGGTACGGACTCCCCCACTCCCCCACCCGATCCGTCATTGCCTAGAATTACAATAATCTAAACAATGTGCTCTTTCCGGCCACGGTAGCCTTATAAGCAAAATACAGATGGGGAGAAACTACTTATATCATGATAATGGCTCTATTTTAAAACCAGACCCTCCCAAATAGACCAAGGACCCAGTGTTAAAAGAAAAACCATAACTGTCTATTTCATTATAACAATGATAAAATGCCAGGGTTCGAATTTGCCAGTGGTCCGCTGGCCAAATGCCAGTTAATGGCGGATGACTAGTCAAAACCCCTCTCGTGACGGGCTTGTCAAAATTACAAAGACTGCAATGAATCCTAGTTTTTTAAAATTATATTTACACATTTTATTCCATCCACTGGGTCATAATTTGGGTAGAATGTCATATCCGACCGCCACTTATTCTCATTAAATACAACCAATAATGTAATCTTACCTACCTAGTAAGATGGAGAACATAATTATGGATGATGATGGACATATACTTCAAATTATTCCAGGATATTTATTTCATGAAAATCAGGCATTTTTGGTATACGATGACTTCCTCAGTCATGTCAGTCTGATCTTGTCAACAAAGTGACCAACACGGTCATTGTACATGCGCAGTGGCAACTATAATAGGATCCTTCTATTTTCTGAAGGGGGGGATTTTTTTAGAAGGGAAATCAAGTCCGAAAACCATCATAAAAGTGGATTTTAAAGACAGTTTTCGCTTTCTGTACCCCCAAAAACCGATGTAATCATTTTTAACTGGTTAGTGGTTGTAAACAAATTCCAAAAAACCCTAAAAAAGTGGCGGTCGGATACGACATTCTTTCAAGATTACCTTAGTAACTGCAAAATACTGAGGGAAAACTCATATGTATGAATTTTGGAGCAGCTTTTGGCACAAAATTAAAAATAATGTGGAATGGTCTGTAAACGTAATAACAAAGTTTCAGCCTCTTGAGGGCGGTATTGCATCTGAGCGGTGAAAAAAATGATCCATTTTATTTTTCGGGTTTCGTCGTGCGAGTCGCATTGTTTTAATCATGCGCTTGCAGTCCGTATGAATAACAAGGAGTAATTGAACATAATTGCAAACAAATGCTGAGGTTGCTCTGCGATATAAGCGATTTTGGGGATCTAAATAGTTCAGAGTAAAGACTAATAATTTACAATGTAAAATTGGAAATAATTATTTTAAATAATATCCTGTCCCGAAAAGGCGGGTTGCCCGCAACTCCCCCACCCCACCCTCGCGACACACATGGCCTACCCCTCATATGACTATAACGCATTTAGTGCCTTTATCTTGCTATTTTGTTTACATTTGCAGTGTTTTTCGAATGGCGTAGATAGGATTTTTTTCAAGGGGGCGGGGGAATTAAAGGTCCTGTGAAATAGGTTTTTTTTCATTGTATACAATAAAGTATGCCTACTGGAACATATATTTGTCATTTGAAATGTTTTCGTTTATACCATAAAAACGTTTATACCATAAAAATATTAATTTTTAAATTGAGGGGTGTGCTTCGACACGCCCACACCCCTCATTAACATAAAATTCGTGACGTACACTGAGGCGATTCCCGATCCGCGATCCACAGCACTTGCCCAAGTATGCATCACATACAGCGCACAACTGCATGCTAGAGAAAAAAGTTTCCTCAAGTTTTCTGTCAGGTTTGAAGCTTATTATTTTCGATAATGCCATCGAGGTGTGTCGCTGCAGGTTGCAGCAACACCACCAAAGAAGGTGTTAGCCTACACCGATTTCCGTCTGATCCAAAATACAGACGTATTTGGACGACTAAAGTGAAGCTGACCAGAGCGAAGTGGTCGGGACCAACGGAACACTCATTTAGTGCACAGTTCGAGCAGATATGCTTTGAACGGGGCCTTCATAGCCAGTTCGATATGGCTTATAAGGCCATGCTGCTACCAGATGCAATTCCAACGATATTCCCGCTATGTAAGAAGGCTCCAACGAAGAAGAGAGGTGTTTTTAAAGCGAGAAAGACGCTTTATAATACTCCCATGCATAACCCAGTCCACTTCCGTGCAAAACGACATGTTCACACCACGCTCACCGTTTCAGTGTTCACGGCATGAAAACATGCCGTGATTTTCCGCATTAATAAAAACATTGTGTCTGATTTTATATCCTGGCAAGACAAACATAAAAACATTAAACCTTTCTCATTATGCCTGCGCTTGTTTTGAGTTTTTTTTAAATGATCAGAACTTTGACTCAACTGTTTCTGTTATTTCATAAAATAACACCGTAATGTTAGCATTGCATTTGGTGTTTTCTGACCGCATGATGGGGGCTTGCGCTGCGTTTCACGGTACGTAGAAATTCTCTGCCTTTGTGTACGTCACGAACGTTTCGTTAAAACTTCGAAAATTCGGGGGTCAATTTTTGATTATTAGATAAACAATTAATAATCCACTATAAACAAAAAAAACAAAAAACATTTAAAATTGTTTTTAATTCAGCACCAAGAAATAAAGTTTGGTAAATACACTGCTCACAGGACCTTTAAATTTCCGAAGTTAGAACCAAAATAAAATGTAAAAACTTACTGTCACGTTAATGCTGCAGTGCTGCCTGTTAATTTTCAAATTCTCAATGGGAATGTAATTTTTTTCTGTTAAACGGAAGGAATAACATTGGCGTTTGAAAACGTATGCAACTTTTTCTGTACAGCCTATATATCTTGTCGCCTTATTCACGATAAGTGAAATTCTCACAACCACACTCTGTAGCTTAACATTACATGCTGCATGTACCAGCAAGAAGGCCCAATAATATGATAATTACAAAGAGAAGTTCATTCCTAACATAAGGAATGAATAAAATAGATGTAGTTATATTTCAATTAATTTACTTAAAAATCAATGACATTTGAAAGCGAGGTTGCCCCTGCAAACAGACACAATTAGGCAGGTTACTATCATGAGCATGTACATAACGTCACCGTTTTCAGGAAGAGCCACATATCTCAAATGGCGTGATTGAGATTTACATTGTATACTGTGCTTAGCTTAAAAAACTGCAAATCTGCAATACTAAAGCCACGGTTTGCAGTTTAAAACCCCTTACATGATTCTGTAAAAGTTTAACCTCTCCATTGACTAACTAAAATATTGGCTAATTGCCATAGTAATTAGTCAAAGATATGTGTCTCTTCGTGAAACCTAAAAGGTGAGATGACCTACTTATACGCCCATCTGAATACGTGTTTTTTTTTACATAGGAAAGGATGCGCATGTCACGTGATCACGTGCACACTGACAGATGTGTCTCTTCGTGAAAACGCAAAAATGATTTGACCTACATTTCCGCCCTTCTGTTGCAATGTATTACATGCATCTTTGGGGATGTGTGGCTCTTCGTGAAAACGCAAAATGCAATTATTGAGATATACGCCCCAAGCTGTATTAATCAATAATTTGTCATTTTAACATTAATGGCTCTTCGTGAAAACGGTGACGATAATACCTCTTGTATTCAGAGAATACCCCCCTTCGGCTGCACCCCTGATCGCTTGTCGTTTATCGCTTGTTGGTAAAATTCTGCCACAACTCAATATTTAATATAATTTAGGATTATCAACACGGCATTGAGTAATTCAAGTGAAGATAAATCTTTTCAAAAGATTCTGTTCATTATTTGACAGCCCGATATGTAATAGCGAATATCGCTTTATTGACACACTTCGCGAAGTTATATAGTAGTTCTTACGCCTACAACCAGCGCCGCTTGATCGAAAACAATGATTAATTTCCGTTTACGACGGGAGCTACTTCTTTTGTTGCTAGCGCCCTCTTTTGTCTGGTAGTGGCCTTCTAAGTTTCCAGCTCAATGTCATGCCTGACGCTGTGAAGATGCATGCTTGTGTCTGTACGAACTCAATTATTAAACGAGGGCATATAATTTCAGAGTGTTTTTAATGTTTTTTCTCACTTCTTTATGGATGGGATTACAAAAGGGTGGAGAGCAACCTTTTCATGGAGTCTGAAATTCTTTGACATTTTTGTTATACTAGGTTGCTCACAGCAGGGCACCGCAATGGAGCCTCAAACCATCCATTGTTTGTTGCAGTCATGTGGTACCATGAGGGTTGCAAGGATGTTCGTTCCAATCTGATCGTATGCAGTTTAGGCTGACCTAGATTAGTAACGAACACGTAACGAAAACCTAACTTGTCTATTGATATGCTACAAATCCAGCTCAATACGAGCTTCAGGGGCTCCGAGCGGGCCCACTTGAGGAGATGTGTTGGTTCTAGGCGCTTTATTATGCAATATGAAAGTTTTCAAGTTTGTGAAGTATTCTGGCTAATGATGCTAAGCAGTGTATTCTCAGCGCTTCATGACGACGTATTTTACTTTTGATGAGGTTGTAAAAAAAACTGTAGTATACTCCTTAGGATGGGCATACTTAATTATTTTGGTCATGGTTTTGTATGGGCCATCAAAATAGTGGAGGACAATTATTTATATACGGTGTAGGGGCCTGCCTTACTGTATTCAGAGTCACGAAAATATTTTCACTTTGGACGCTCTGTGGTGCATTCTGATCGCTTTATTAATAATTATGGTGTTGCAAGAAAAACGATATAGCCTAGTCGTCAGTAGCCAGGATAGGCTAACATTGATTTTTAGGGGGACATTTGATATGCTGTTCCCCACTCCAAACAGTCGGATGATACGCGTTGATACCAAAAGCAGACAGTAGGCCTATTCCAACGGACAGTCTTTTAATTTCATTTTATTTCTATCAAAAATAAGAGTATCTCAGGCAGAATAAGTATGATTTTGGTGATTTTTTACATGTTTTGTTGTTTTGACATTGTGGCTTAATGTATGATTGCCGTTGGCGTAAATCTGTGTCGAAAAGTGGGGATATTTAAATTTATTTGCATAATTTACAACAAAGTATTAGATCTCGAACGTTGATCAACGGAGGAGAGGATGAAAAAATCGACAGGCCCATGGGGGTTGAACTCCCTGAACCCCCCCCCCCCCCACCACCACCACCATCATGGTTACGCACACAACCACTCAGAATCCCACGGCTATCATAAAGATGACACCCAAACAGACAAATAAACAAACAGACAAATAATCAAACAGACAATATTTAAACAAACCAAATTCCCCTTTTTGCACGAATTATTCGATTATTATTTTTTTTACCGCATGAAAATTTTCTATGGACCATCCCCCTAGGCCAAAAAGTGGGGGTATATATCCCCATCCCACCCCCAGGAATTACGCCCGTGACAATTGACACCTAGGCATAAAATCTGTAGGTAAGGTCATCTTAGACAACTGTGAGAATCTTCCACAACTACCGCTTCGTATAACGGCTATGCCTGTGGGATCTTCGACAACTACCGCTTCGTATAACGGCTATGCCTGTGAATATAATGAATAATATACAGCATTCTGCTTAATCCTTGCCATTTTCCCAACATGAGTTGACACATTTAAAGCCTTGAGCGCAAACAGGTTCTGTTGAAAAGGGTGTTTTCCAAAAAGAAAATACAACAAAAGTCACAATGAGGGCGAAATGGTTGATCTAGCAATGCCCGAAACCCACTGAGAATTATTATTCAATGTATTTGTGAGTATAATCTGACGTCTAAAATCCCCCGTTAAGCGTGTTCAACCTAAAGTTCAAACACCGTCATGGTTTGTTGATTTGTATTGAATTTGTGTTATGCCCCCAGGCACCAAGTACCTATGCTAGTGAGATTGAATACATGTAGTCGTTAATCATTATGATATATTGATGTACTTATAGCAACAGGTTTAACACACATAACAGTGTATGGCTAATTGTGATTATTTCCATCGATAAATTATTAAAGCATTATTTATTTTAACCAATTGTAAATAGAAACATTGTTTTCATTTAGGACCGTCAGTCACTTCTTCAGCGAGCAAAACATATTGTTTGATTTAATTAAAATTAATTTCATTATTTGACAGAATATTTCACATAAAAAATCACAAAGCTATAACAAACATATCCATTTTAACAACAAAACGTATTAAAATTGCATAAATCCATAAAATAACGAATAAGAAAACAAAAATCAACAATCCGAGACAAAATAAAGAGAGAGCCCGGCCTATTGGTTAACCAAATAGCGAACTTAATAACCTATCACTGTTTTTATTTGTTCTTCAATAGTGCCACATCTTAAATTATTTTGTTTTATGCTTGATGACCTTAATTACAAATATTTTAAATGTTATAACTTTATTGAGTTGATGTTCTCAATTTCAAACTAGATCAGTCTTTTTCCATGTTCATTTTATTTTTGACATAATTCAGAATCTTATGTTTTAATTTTTACTTTTGTTTATTTTATTCATTTTCCTATATTTCTATTTACTTCTTTTATTTGTTTTCTTTAAATTTGTATTTGTAGATTGGTTTAACTTTTACTATTGGTTTAATACAGAGCCCTCAAAGAACGCAATTCTTTAACTGAGGAGGCTACCCTGTTCAAATAAAACAGCAAATAAATAAATATATAAATTAAGAATTATATAAAGTGCAGGACAAAATAAAATATTGTCATAAATTGTCCTAATCTTTTTTTAAAAGGTACACAGACTGGATGTAAAAATATGGCAAAATATATATATTTTTTTGGGGGGGGGGGGCTGATGTATTCATCGCTCACCCCCCTTTAAGATTATTAGAGGTATAAAACCCCTGCTTCATATTTCTCTGGAAATTGAGATCCTGAATAAAACTACAAAATCCAAAAATCAAATCAAATACCAATCAAAATCCAAATACTAGGTACAAACAAAACCTCTAGAGTAAAATGAAACGGAAAACAAATAATATAACAATGGACTTAAAATAATAATATGCATGAACACAAACTGATTGTTTACCTTTTTAAATGTTCAAATAGACTTAATTTGCAAACAAAAAGCAAACAAAAAACAAAAAACACACTGAATTATCTACATCAATTCCATTAAATGTTTAACCGGATAAGGTGAATGTACAGCCAACATCAGGCCATAGTCTTGGTATATATTTTATTGAAATCATCTTTGGTGAATCTGTGTTCCAAAGAGTTCAAACTATTGATCTTTCTTTTCTACTCATTCAGAATTTCTTTTTTCAGTTAGATCGTCCAACTACTTCACAACGGATACTCCTATTCATAACGGAGTGTCAACAGAACTTAAGACACATGAGACCGAACCCACGTTTCCCATTATTATGTTAATGTCATTATAAAAAATTGAACATTTCGAAAACGTTTTCAACGAAAACCAAAACATCTCGATGATTTTGACAATAATCTAACATAATAGATCAAATCATTTCCTTTTCTAGCTTCATATACATAAGGCAAAAAAGCCTCCGGTTTCTGGTCATAGGTCGGCTTCAAAATCGGTGCGGTGATGCGCTTTTGTTTATTTCATTTAATTTATTAATTAATTTATTTATTTATTATATTTTGCCAACAGGGAAATACGTGATACATGTATACGCAGGGACCAAGTTTCACATATACAAAGTATGGTGGCTAAGAGAGGCCTCGCAAATCGAGCAAAAGTTTATGCCCTATGTGGTAAAAAAAAGTTATTTGAAACACAACATGGCAGAATTCCAATCGATCCAGCAATTTTGGCTGCAATTGGACATCGTTTCATAGCAAAACAAATATTAAAATGCCAACGCGCGGGTCTGATGCGACGCGCGCGGAGACAACCAGAGACTTTTTATCATTTAAATAAATTGTAACTGAAGCTTTTACATCTTAAAATATATTGTATATACAACATATTGAATCCAAAATATTGTATCCTATCTATCTATCTATCCATTCAGTTTAGTAACTTCATGGTCAGACGATATTTTCATATAAAGGGTATTTTGCTTTAATATTATACAGTATACTATGTATACTATGAACCGGTACTGTACATGTATGTATGTGTACTCCAAACACTTATGTCAAACACACATAATCAAGGACAGGGACAGGGAGGGAGGGAGGGGCAGGGAGGGAGGGAGGGAGGGGCGGACCTGTGAGCATGAAAAGCTCATTCATGGCAAGGAGCCTAAGACTTAATAAGGGCCTTCTTGCAATATTTTTATTTTATTTTCTACACTCCGTAATGGAATATCAGCATTTTCAGGGACAATTTATAAATATTGTATGTAGCTCATGATGCAGTTGGGGCCATGGACCCCTTTTGGATACATTTGATTAAGGATGATCAGACGCGATCATTCTCATGAGGACGATCAGAGCATACTGATCGAAACGTTGTAAACTCTAGTTCTTTTCAGAACTAATTACTACTCATTACAGAATTTCACATGGTGTCACCGCAATTAGTCTTACTTACATTTGATTAAGATGATTTGATGGTGTACATACATTAAAAAGTCATAACAAGTATTTGGAGTATGCATACATGTACATACAGCACCTACACTGTACATATACAGCGTACATTGTATACCATATTTAGCAAAATACCCATTATTTGACATTATCGTCTGACCATGAAGAAGAAAAGATACCAAATTAAATTTTCTTACACATATAGATTGGACAAAATATTTTAAGATGTGAAAGTTTCAGTTACATGGGTAGTGGCCCACCTGGTCATCCATCCATTAGAAGGGCGTATTTTTTGAAAAAAAAATTCTGCAAACCTCCACTGAACATATGATCGGTCCATCCTTGTTTGGGGGCAGACATCATATTATGTACTTAGTTTGTGCGCATATAAAATATAAAAGTAATCTAACCACTTGTGTGGTCACCAGAGGGGCCCAAAATGGCAAAAAGTAACCTTTGTGAGTTTTGAAGGACACCTAACTTGAAAAGGAGATGTTTTAATTAATTATACTACTTTTGAAAGCAGATTTTAGCGGATGGTGTCTTTCAGCAAAATATCTTGACACAATTGTGAGATATAGGCCTCTGAAAATGCAAAACAAAAATCACATACGCAATTTCGAGGGAGAAAAGGGGTATATTTTTCAGGGGTACATATCTCTGAAACGACTTGGAGTTGGGAGCAAAAATTTGTTTTGTGTTTTGTTTGTTCGTAAAGTCATTTGTTTGACAACGAGTCTCTTTGCCTCGTATTATCCAAGGACGGATCCTAATGGGGGAGGGGCCTTAAAGGCAAAAAGAGGGACACATTGCCACAAAGGGTATCATGGTCAATATACATTCTTGGATCTACAGTTGGTTTTATCTGTCTGCTTGTCAGCTAGGGAATTACTGCCGGCAACTAACTCGCAAAATCTCATAATATTCTGCATGATATATCCAATAAAAAGGAATTTTTACAAGAGTTTGCTCATTTTCCAGAAGCTTCTCTGTAAATATCAACGAGATAATACACGTGTACGATTATCAGTACCTAAACCTGCCTTTGTCTTCTTAATAACATACAAGACCTACAAACGCGCATAAACACAATAACTTCCGTTTCATCTCATCCTCCACGCCTTGGCTATATTTGTCTTTCTATCCCTGTGATCGTGCCTGCCCACGCAATTTTAATGTTTTGTATAGTATTACAAATATAGATAAGCTTTCTTTTGTGTTTGATCGTGTCAGTCGGCGCCGCGAACCAAAATAATGAAAATCCCGTTTAAAGATCGAAAGTTGATTTCGCTGACTTGTCCTTATTTATGTATCATATCTGACAGTTTGTCTGTATGTCTGTTTGTGCATGTGCTTTAAACACTGCTTGTTGATTGGTTGACCTCGATGGTTTGGACTTTGATTGGTTGTGTGTTTGTTTGCTTGTTCGGTCCATTTGTTTGTCTATAGGTGTGTTGTAGGACTGTCCCATAGTGGGCCAGGGAGGGACCAAAGTGCGCCAAAACTAAATTGTCCATTATTTTGATTGCATATTAGACCCAGATATGTTTTCGGACCCGCAGATGTCAATTTATGGTAAGAGTTTTCCAATGCGCCCTTGACAAAAGGTTTTCAGGTGCTGGAGTTAATTTAAATACAAAATCAATTAAGTTTGATTTTGAGACAAGAGATCCAGATCTTCTTTTAACTTATGTATTTTATTTCTTTTCTTTTTATTATTTTATCAACTTAATTAAATTAAATTTTGCAAATGGAATAACGTGTATAGTTTTAAACGAAAACATCAACAACTTCCAACAATGATTGTTTAATAACCAATGTGGCAGGAAAAGCCAAACAAAATTGTTAGTAATTTTTTCCAAAATTGTTGGGTATTTATTTTAGCCGGTTAGCAAATTTCTAAATGCAGGTTTTTTTCATTTTAATTTATGCAATAACCAAATGATATGTTTCATTATATTTTTAGTCTTTGATATATATCTAAAAACAGCAAAAATAAATAAATAAATAAAAAGATTAAGGCCTAAACATTTAAGTATTATTGTGGTGTTTGTAAAAGTAAGTTTTTTCTTCATTCATAAAGTGACTAGTGATTTTTCAAAAAAATGTTTCTTGACATCATCACAGATCACAACGCCCCCATCTCAGAAATTGAACCAAACTATTAATGTTATTTTGTCATGATCATGAAGAATAATTGTGTCATTATGGAGAGTTATCGATAGTTTAGTGTTGATGTTTCCAGATAATTAATGCTAGCTCATAGTGTACAATCCTTCTTGACCTATTTTTACACCAGTCAAAGTTTATTATTGTTATACTTTTAGACTTTCTATTCACAGACCGAGTGGTACTGATGATGGCTGTGTGGGCAATGTGCCCAGGAAGTGTTGGAGGATCACGTGCCTCTTTCTGCGCATCGTGATTGGATAAATTTCCATCGTAACAAATTTATACTGTTCTTATTGCCTATTCGATTGCTCATGAATATATGTTCACCGTGTTACATTTAACTGTTATACCTTGTCTGTACGAACGTAGGCACACTGTAAACTACGAAAATGGACTGTACAGTGTGTCTCCAAAAAATATACACCTTTCCACTTTAAAATGAGACATCAAACGTCCAAATCTGATAATTTTTGACAGAGTTATGAATACTTTTCCAAGAGAGGTCAAATTGACGATGGGACCAAGTTTTCAATTATAGGCATTGGGACAAAGGTAGCCTA
Source organism: Zoroaster sp. YZ-2022 (assembly GCA_029582265.1). Taxonomy (NCBI): domain Eukaryota; kingdom Metazoa; phylum Echinodermata; class Asteroidea; order Forcipulatida; family Zoroasteridae; genus Zoroaster; species Zoroaster sp. YZ-2022. The sequence continues at coordinate 5,945,262 of CM055816.1, forward strand.
ATTGCCTCTGTATGGATAATTGCCTGGCCTACAAAAATGTGTTTAGCGAGTAAACACAATTCTAAACACTTTCTTGCTATCAGTTTGTAAACATGTTTACATGCTAAACATTTTTAGCATGAGGACGGATAGTGTTCAGCCATTGAAAATTGATGTTTAGGAATTGGACATGTGCGTTCAGCTAGTAAACATGTTTACAAACTGATACCAAGAAAAGTGTTTACTTGCTAAACAGTTTTTTAGAGTATTATGTAATATGCTTAATTAACTTGTGCAACTGTGTACTGTCAATTCATTTTTCGTCAAACATTGATCGTGGTTGGTGTTCAGCTAACTACCGAGCGGAGAGTTTTTTGTGTCACGGAGTACATCCGTACTGGAAGAGTAAATGGTGTTATCGATGCATTTATGCAGCGATTCCCAGATCGAGATCCACCTGCAGCCAGCACTATCTGGAGAAACCTGCGAAAGTACCGGAGGGAGGGTACCAGCCTCAATCTCAATCGAGGGCGTTTCGGGCGACATCGGACTGGGAGGTCGGCGGAAAACATCGAATTGGTGGAGGCGCAGCTGGATGCCAACCCGCATGTCAGTGCGAGACGGAATAGACTTGGCCTACCACATGCCACGTTCAATCGCATCACTCAGCTGGACCTGGGCATGCACCCCTACCAAATGCGCGTGCGACATCGGCTGCTACCGCCGGATTTGCCAAGACGGTTGAATTTTTGTCAGTGGGTCGTCGACCAGCTGCAGGCAGATGTGCGATTCGTGCATCATCTCGTCATTGGCGATGAAGCTGGATTTTCTCTCGACGGAAAAGTCAACTCACGCAATGTTCGAGAGTACGCCCCCAAACAACATCCACCTCCCTTCAATTACGAGCGCAACTTCCAACGTGAGAAAGTGAGTGTCTGGGTTGGCCTGTAAAAGGGTGATTTACTGAGTATGGTGACATATACATGATCACAAGTCGTAGTTTATAGGAATTAATCCCCACAGACCATTCTGAATACTCAACGGAGTCTACTTCACCCCCAACAATCTTCTTGACATGCAGATGATCTCTGAAAAGTAAAGCAGTACCTCCACCAACCCGATTTTTCCGAGGTTGATCGAATAATCTAAAACGAGGTGGAGTGGCTTTAACTTTGTGGGCAACATCCATATCTGTAAACCAAGTCTCTGTAAGAGCAAAGAGATCTGCTTTGCAATTAATAGCATATGCAACAAAATCAAAGTTTAAGGGGATCATCAGAAGTGTTCATGGAATGTAACATAACAGGTTTAAGAACAGAGACACGGTTTTCAAGAACTGGGAAATGATGAACATAATCCAATCGTTGGCCCAAATGAACAGAGATTTTACGTGTGTTGTTACGACAACCTGCTCTCCTTCCCCTGAACCGAAGAATTCCATTTGCTTTTAGAATCTGAAATAATTCAGTCTGAATAGTGCAATGAAAAGTCTTTCGAATTCTAAACAGCTGACTGCGGGAGTATGTTTTTGTTTTATTTGAACTATTGGGACCTGGGTTAACCGAAATATCCATAAATATCGTTATATCCTGCGGAGGGTAATGACCAGTTATGACTAGACTAGTTTGTCCATGTTTGGACCATTTAACCAGTGGCACCTTAGAGGAATTAAATCCTGTACGGCACAGCCTCCATACCACGTGACGAGGCAAAACTGATTTGACTACAAAGTGAGACTGAAATGTATAAAGATGTGAAGTTACATAATACTCAACTAATAGACAAGTAAGTAACGCTGATCACTATATCGAATGTAATACTGACCCTACCCACTCCTTCCCACTCCTTCACCCACTCCTTCACCCACTCCTTCACCCACTCCTTCAGAAAGGAAACTTCTGACACACTCGTTAGAATTCATCTACTCCCACAGAATCCTCGTACGGCCCGTTTTTATCTGCTACCCAAAAAAACAAGGCAGGTAATCCGGGTTACGCTCAGCCATCTCCGAACCCCTTTGATTGCTTTCCGTCGCCCCGCAACCTCGGCGATATATTGGTTCGGGCTAGACTCCCTAGCACTAACAGCGACCTTAACATTACTGACCGTGAATACCACAGGGAATGCTCTAATTGTACCCGCTCGAGATACAAAACCTGTTTGTATCCCAAACCTGCTCAGAAGGTGAAAAGCCACAGTACTGGCCTCACCTACGCGATCAGAACTAAATCCCAGTGTGACACATCCAATGTTATATATGTAATCTCATGTAAAAAATGTGGTAAACAATATGTTGGGGAGACAAAGACCAAATTGTGTCTCTTCTGCTTCTGCTTCTGCTGGATACTATGCAAACACCACCAGATGGTGGTTATATCGCTTTGCCAACCATGTTTCCTCTGTGAAAACTAAAAACCCTACACTGTCTCTTTTAGGACAATTTTAATTTAGCTATTTACACCCACACACCAACTCCTCAATTCGTATGGTGTAATTACCCACCTCCCCTTTTGTTGTCATATCCCTTTGTGTATTGTCCTATTTTTAACCTAGCTTTACCACAAGCCGCCACCTCTACCTGCCGCATCTACTTATTGTTTGGCTTACTAATCCCTCCTTTGTTCACTTCTGATACTCCTATTGGCTTTTCTAGACGGATGCTTATCTTTAATTGGCTACTATTTTCCCGCTTTTTTGGATCCCGCCCATGATCCTTTGCATTCCCTTTTCCCTATAAATGGATGTGTTTTTTATGTTTGTACTTTGTCAAAGCCTCTGATGAAGGCCACCCTCCCGATTTAATTTATATATATGGCATCAGCCATCTTTGCTCTCTACCCGTTTATATAATATTCAGGTCAGTTTCTCCCTATAAAATGTACTTTCTGTACAACCACGTAAAAGGCTTGTGTCCTAAGTTGTGTGATCCCCGCTACTACGAGTAGTCTAGGCCGTAGTCTAGGTCATAATAAATTGTTGACAACTTTTGAAAATGTGCCTATGGCCTGTCGTGAAAAAAGAGCAGATTTACAGGCATCGGTTGGGGGAACTACCCCCCAAACTCCCCCCCCCCCCCCCGTTCGCCCATCTCCCATCCCCAGTATTTACACTACTGCCCCTGAGCATCATTTTGAAGGTTTGGAACTTTCAGTTTTGTGTTTTCATTTATGTCATTGAAATTTTGTATTTGCTGCTCCGGGACAATTACTTTAACTGTAATTATAAGTTTCACATATTTTGTTTCAGTTGATGCAATCATAATAATAGTAATCGATGCGAATACCATGTGTTTTTTTTGGTGTTTTTTTACTGTTCATGTGCAATCGAATTTTGGCGCGCTTCAGGATGCCACTATGTGGGACATCCTGCCAGCTGATTCCGAGAATGCGCTTGAGGCACCGCATGTGGAAGGCATTGAGCCGGCGCTCTTGCCTCATGCAGGTGGTCCAGGACTCACTTCCATAGAGTAAGGTACCGAGAAGGTTTACTCCTTTACACTTAGCCATTGAGTCAAACTTGAACCTCTTCCACCCTGGCCGTTGACTGCCTGTTGCAGCTCATCCGCCCAGTGGTGCAGTGTAAACACCACCCCATCACGTGGTTTAGCCCGCCAGCTGAGGCAGTGTACCGGGGTGTGGCGCTTGGAGCCAGCAAGTGAGAGATTTAGGAGATGGATGAGAACCAGTGATGCCCGACCACTCTACTAGGTAGGGTGCAGCTGGCAGACAACAAAGGTACTATCCAAAGGTACAAATCCAGAGCCCCTTCCACCCCTTACATCCCAATTATTATATACCAATACATTTGTATGGATCGAATCCTGCCTAAGTCGCCTGTGGGGTTTTTCCCCGCAGACACTCGGAAAGCACTGAGTACGTATACAGTGCTTCATACAGAATCGGTATAGGGCAAAAATCAAACAATTGTTTATCACATGACGTTTAAATAAACTCGGTATTAGCATAGGAGCCAACATTGCTTTGTGGATTAAATACCAGCTGTATTATACCTGTGAACAAATTATTATCAGGTGGTCGCTAAAGTGTTTCCTTTACACTTTTGACTGTAATGCCATAAACGCACTCCTGGGAAAATCGATGAATTGCACGGTCTCCTACACTGACAATGGAGCCTATACTTTATTAATTATTTCCCTGGTTTCCTCAACAGTAAGCTCAGTCAAAGAAAGGCAAGGCAGGCAGATTGTATAGGAGGTTACCAGTGAACAGTTAGAGACTTGTGGGGACAATCCGAGCAACATAAAGTACAAATCCTGATGTATATTAAGTGTGTTTCGTACGGAAGCTTTAAAGGGACATCGTAACAAAAAAGTATTGGATTAAGTCATAATTATAGCATACACTGTAAAAAATTACCGTAATTTTACGCCGAAAAGTTTGTAAATTCTACGGTGAATTACCGTAATCATCCCTTTCTCAGTGTTTTGCGGCCGAAACCCGTATTATGGCCGCTCCCATTGCACTCTGGGGTATATCCAATATGTAAATGATCTGACCTTAATTGACATAGCTTTGCGCTCGAATCATTTCCAATGTTTAAAATATGTGAAAATGGGTGATTTTAGGGCATTTTCAAATAATTTACTGTTAATTTTATGATTAAAAATGTAAGATTTTGATGTTCTCTTCTATGTTTATGTAAAAAGTACATTAAAAATTTAAAATATTGAAATATAGATTATAATTGCATGCCACCATGACTAAAAAGAGTTTCGAAAAGACAGTATATATATAAAGGATACATGTTTTGTACATTAGTGACTGGAGAGGATTAGGAGTGGTTGAAAAAAAGAACTAAACAACGCGTACGTGTAGGTAAGTGAAAAACATTGTGTACAATAAACAGTTGCATTGATTAACTACACTATCTTATGGTGCTATAAAAAGGCCACATGCACATTGCAAGAATAGTGTGTAAGCGTCGCATTAGGATTCACGCGTCGCACCAGAAGTGTTATCGCATCGCAGTAGAAGCGTTCACCATTGCAGTTTTTTTCTCGTATGAAGAGCCGTATGTGACTAAATTTCGACTAATTAATATATAAGACTAAAATAAATGTAAATCCACATTGCAGTTTTTTTCTCGTATGAAGAGCCGTTTGTGACTAAATTTCGACTAATTTATATATAAGACTAAAATAAATGTAAATCCATATATTTACTAGAAAAACCAATTATACAAAAGCGGCAACCAGACTGGTCGGCAGCTAGCATGCATACGGTACTAAACATAAATTTTGGGATTTATATTCCTTTAAGCCTGATTCATACTTGACGTGAAAGCGAATGCAAAGCGAATTTTACGTCATCAAATTCGCGGCGAATGATTCGCGCAAGTTGAAATGTGTTCAACTTTTGTGAACCTTCGCCGCGAATATTTGCCGTAAACCATTGTCGACGTCACGAATTTCGCTTTGCATTCGCTTTCGTTTTCGCGTGAAGTATGAACCAGCCTTTAGTCTATCATTTACAAATTCAAACTAACCATATAGCACAATATAGGAACTGCACATTTAACTTATTTAATTATCAAATTTTGGCGACAAATGATTTGATAAATTATTGGACCGTGGTAAAAATGGGAGGGACCCAATTTGAACTGCATATTTCACTTATATAATTATTTGAAAATAAATTATAGGACCAATACTGAAATAGTTACATGGGCGTTGATCGGTAGGGGATGGAGTGGGGTATTACATCAAATGTCTACCAGCTGTCCTAGTTTAAGATGAACACAGTGAACGATTTTTTGCTCATTTATGCAGCAGCAACAGTAATATGACCTTAGCACGTACGTGGCATTATAATCAAATTCTAGAATCATCGAACTGTGAAGAAAGAGCGTGTAATTAACAATGATTGTATTCTCATTTGTCTGGTCCTCTCGGTGGTTAGTAAACTGTGGCATTTTGTATGCATGGAATCAACTAGGCACGTACTTGACATAAGAATCAAATTGTAGTAATTGTTACCAAACTGGATATGGAAACAAGAAAACCGAAATTAAAAAAATAACTATATTTTATTGCTCTGTATGGCTTGGCGACTATATCGGGTATGGCCTTTTTTGGTGAACAATGTATCCAATATTGCATGAAAGGGCCCGTTATCGAGCATTTCGGTGAGGATCGAGTGTGTCATTAATAACGTTGTGCATTATTATTATTATTATTATTATTATTATTGGTTTATTAAAAATCTGAATGTGGCAGGCGCAAAGCTGAATTGTATTCAAAATGTACATTTAAAAGATGCAATAACCTTAAGCGTGTAACCTCTCACATAATATGGTACACTGTTGCTTTATCACGTGATTTGGGCAAGATTTTGCATACACTGTAAAGTGTGTAAATTCTGCGAAAAATGTGAATTACCGTGATCATCCCTTTCCCAGTGTATTTTCTTATTTACTGTTATTTTTATGACAAAAAAGTAAAATTTTGATATTTTCTGCTATGTTGATGTAAAAAGTATAGAATATTGAAATATAGATTATAATTGCATATCACCATGAATAAAAAAAGTTTTGAAAAGACAGTTAACTACAACACTAATTCAGAAACAAAACCTTTCTGTAAAATAATAATGTATGGGATGTGGAGGACTTTTATCGCGTCGCACTAGAAGTGTTCACCATTGCATTTTTTTCTCGTATGAAGAGCCGTATGTGACTAAATTTCGACTAATTAATATATAAGACTAAAATAAATGTAAATCCATATATTTACTAGAAAAACCAAGTATACAAAAGCGGCAACCAGACTGGTTGGCAGCTAGCATGCATACGGTACTAAACATGAATTTTGGGATTTATATTCCTTTAAAAAAGTCCTCCACAGCCCATACATTATTATTTGACAGAAAGGTTTTGTTTCTGAATTAGTGTTGTAGTTAACAAACAATGTTGCTAATCCTGTTACAAATATTTACAACCTAAACCTAGTCTCGATCCCAGCTACCTACATGGAAAGTGAGCATTCTAAACCACAAGACTACCATGTCACTCGAATTACTCGAAGTACAAAAGAACCTTTGTAAAATTGTATTTATAAAATAATATAAATTGTTCAATGCAGAAAAATATTGCGCAGGCCTACAGGGTTCACTTGTCCCCATCGCCCAGGGCCGTAGCGAGCGGGGGGGGGGGGGGGGGCAGGAGGTATGGTGTGCGACACCCCAATAATTGTTCTCAGTCGGCAAATCAAAGGTACTAGAGCAAGGGTTGGTCCATAATAAATTTTCATTCAGCAACATTTGTTTGTTTTATATACTGATGCCTACTTTCACAAAAACTATTTTAAAGCAGAACTATTAATTAAAGTAATGTTTATTATATACATGTACAACTACAACACTGTCCCAAATATGTCCCACAAGTTGCATGTTGAGATAATCAAATTTGTCACCCAACTAACTGTATTTATATATGTAATGGAATTACATTTATATACGTAATGGAATACATTCATCAAATGTTTTTTGAAGCCTTTTTGTCTATAATTTCAGTATAACTATTTTTTCCATATGAATTATTAAAGTTCATGAGACAATTTATTTCACATAATAAACAATCTGAATGTATTTTTAATATTGCTGAAGCTGTCATATAGGCCAGAGTTATGCATCAACAAATACATTATCCTAACAGAAAATAAATATATTTTACTACAGAAAAGATTTTCCTACAGTTCATGAGTTCAAAGCTAAAATTAAGTCTTAATTGTTAACCTGGAGATCCTGGTAAAATTATTTATGTGTATTTTCTGAAAAAATGTGAGTAGACTTTCACGGGTCAGTAAGTCTGACCGAGTTCCAATGACCAGTTGTAACAGTTGTACAGTTGTAACAGTTAAAGAATTGCCAATCATGAAAAATTGTTTTGACATTTATTAATATTTCATTTGTATTTGTTACTTTCCTTCTGTTTCTTTGATTTATATTGGATGTTACGAACTTAGAATAGTGGCTGGATTATTTTAATTTCTTTATAATTATTGTTTAATTCTTATTATTTTACTTTATTGCATTTCCCACTTTTGTATTGTTGCTGATTCTTCAGTTAGATCAGTTTGCTTACACTTTTATTGTAATTTACTGAATGAGAGATTTTATAATTCATCTCGTTTCCACTAATCATTTTGTTGTAAACCTTGTTGTATAAAGTTAATATTTCCCAGTTATTTGTAAATTCATAGCCCACCATTGTTCAGTGAATTAGAAACCCTAAATTCACTGTATCACTGGTTACAGCTATTTCAGATGAAGACCATCTGGACTTATGCCTCCAGTTTTTTTGTTAACTACAACACTAATTCAGAAAAAAACTTTCTGTAAAACAATAATGTATGGGCTGTGGATGGCTCTTCTAGGGCTCTTCATACGAGAAAAACTGAATGGTGAACACTTCTAGTGCGACACGACAACACTTCTAGTGCGATGTGACAACACTTCTAGTGCGATGCGAAAACACTTCTAGTGCGACGCGACAACATTTCTAGCGCGACGCGACAACACTTCTAGTGCGACGCGACAACACTTCTAATGCGACGCAACAACACTTCTAGTGGGACGCGACAACACTTCTAGTGCGACGCGACAACACTTCTAGTGCGACGCGACAACATTTCTAGTGCGACGCGACAACACTTCTAGTGCGACGGTGAACCGTAAATTATACGGCACATTTTCACAACGGAGTGTCGTGGCCGAGCGGTCTAGCTTACCGGACTCAAGTTCTGGTGTTAGCAGCAGAATGTGGGTTCGAATCCCGGCCGTGACACTTATGTCCTTGAGCAAGACACTTAACCATAATTGCTTCTCTCCACCCAGGGGTTAAATGGGTACCTGTGAGGGCAGAGTTGGTTGATTAGCCCTATATGCGCTGTAATGGCAGCAATTGAGCTGTATACTCCCCAGGGAGCTGAGATGGTTTCAGGAATGATTTATGAGCCTTATGCGCCTTGAGCACCACTCAGTTGGTGGATACGTGCGCTATATAAGTCCACACATTATTATTATTATTATTAACGGTGCCCGTAAATATTACAGGCACAACACAAATACCCCGTTAAATGTGGTTGAACCAAATTGTGGTTGAACCATGGATGAACAAAAAAAAGTGTTGGTCACATAACTGTAACGTGATCAGTGGCGTAGCTACGGTTGTTTCCAGGGGGAAAAGACAAGCAAATTTCGAATTATCTACAGAACCATACACAACTAAAACAGAACCATACATCGATCTGAATTATTTTCTTCTCCTCGATTATCACGGTAGTTTGTCCCCAAAACGCAAATTTCCGATTGTTGTCAAAATCCCGTCGGGGGCGGTAGTTTCCCTGCCCCCTTTAACAACGCCATTCCTGCAGCGTGATAAAATAATCTTTACATCTGAATTTGTTTATCACAAAACACATAGACACGTTGAAATTGGTATGGAACCATACGGTTAAATTCCCAAACTAATCCATCAATATATATATAGACTAGGTTTAGGTTGTAAATATTTGACACGTTGAAATTGGTATGGAACCATACGGTTAAATTCCCAAACTAATCCATCAATATATATATAGACTAGGTTTAGGTTGTAAATATTTGACATGTTGACATTGGTATAGAACCATACGGTTAAATTCCCAAACTAATCCATCATACCGTAATAATCGAGGAGATGAAAAAATAACTCAGAAGATGTGTGTTTTCCGGTTCCTCACCCCCATCTATCACACCAAGCCGTTCATTCATTGCAATACACATGTACATATTTACAAATTTTGGGAACATTATATAGGACTATGCCATGGCATGCAATGGACATTTAAACCTTCTTGTTTGGGGTGGTGCCCAAACACCTCTTGATATTGTTCGGTTTTTTTAGGTGTTCGAGCGACAGGGCGAACACCTCTTGATATTGTTCTGTTTTTTTAGGTGTTCGAGCGACAGCGCGAATGAGGTTGTGCCCTAACATGTAGTTGTGCCCTATATCGAATTACACTAAATCAAAGTTTAATTTTGATTCTGCAGTTTTAAGGCAAAGATGATGATAGTATTCCCTATTGTCTAGGTAAAGTTACATTAAAAATAGTGAAACGTTCAGTTGTTCTCGACACCAGCAGATCACGTATTTGAAGGCTGTATGAGAATACGTCGTTCAACTGCAATACAGATATGAAATTTGGTTCCGTCTGACTTTGAGCATTGGTGGCTTGGTTTCTATCAGCCCACGGAATTAAATATGTCTCGTACTGATTGGTCAAATACTCAGTGCCAAGCTTCCTGCTGATTGGTTTACAATGATGGTACTCATGCATATGCATATATTATGCAAGGAAACCTTTAGCCCTCATTGGTTAAGATGTCTGTCATACGTGTGACGTCAGGTCTATCAACTAAGCCCTGGCTCTGGATTTATACAATCAGTAATAAGCAAATAATGTATTGTGTGAGTTTGATTATGATCACGTGCAGTTGACTCTTCAAGATAATTGGTCAAATTTAAATTATCAGCAAATCATTATTTTAAATAACCTCACTTGGTGTGAAAGTTGTGAACAAAATTCATTTCCTAAATTCGCAATTGTTATTGAAAAACTTTCCACAACCTTTTCTTTGTTCACAACCTTAAATAATAAATCAAATTTGGAAAAATTGTCACAACACTTCTCAGGTTGATCAATCTTAATTAAACCTTAAGATGAAACATGCATTACAAGACAAATTACCCACAAAAGTCCAACCTGCTGCGCCAGATTTGGATGTTATTTAATTGCGGATATAATTTCATTTCATTTCATTTCATTTTAGTTTATCAATTTATATTTTTATTAGAATTTTGTTTGGTTTGAATATCAAAATAAATACAATATAAAAAATTCATTGGTCATGGATTAGGGTCTGTGATTGAAGGCAATATAAAAATCAGCTTGGAAAAAACAAGTTCAACCAAAATCACGTTTGACCAGAGCTGTACATGTATCGCCAAACTTAACTGTAATTGGCCACATTCTGCTTTATATCTTTACATCAGCTGACTGTCTGAAGGATCATGATGACGTCATTCCATAAATTAAACTATACCAGCAGTCTTTGAAAATCCCTCTTTGGATGCTCTGATTGGTCAGTGGTTGATCTTACATAAGAATGTTGTGCGCACACACTTTAAGTCCAATTATTATATACCAATACATTTGTATGGATCGAATCCTGCCTAAGTCGCCTGTGGGTTTTTTCCCCGCAGACACTCGGAAAGCACTGAGTATACAGTGATTCATACAGAGTCGGTATAGGGCAAACATCAAATCAACTGTTTATCACATGACGTTTAAATAAACTCTGATAGGAGCTATCATTGCTTTGTGGAGTAAATACCAGCTGTATCATATCTGTGAACAGGTAAATTGGCATGTATGGCCCCTTTGCAGTCGCGTAACTTATACGGTTGGTTTAATATGTGGGCAATTGGAGAGTAGAACCAGGATTTTCAAGTCCTTTTGCCCACATTGAATTTACCAGTGACCATATAGAAGTATTGCATTCAACACAGTGATGACTTAGCTCAGACTGACTCACTGGATCTCTTCTAAACACAGTCTAAATAGCAACTATACACTCATTAAAAGAACTATTGGCAATCTCATAACAAATCAATTATAACTGTTTTACTTTAAAACACAGTGTAAAAATTCCCAGAAAATATCTATCTCAGGTGCTATCGTGTTAGCAAACTTTGATAAAATTATTTTTAGTAAAATTTAGTAAAATTATTAGCGAAATTATTGCCAAAATTAATTTGTCATACAAAGACAGAAATTCAATGAACCAATACGAACAACCTCTCGACGACACAATGAAATAAGGTGAGACTTAACAGATTGGTTTTTATACATACTTATATCTTAGTAAATTAGTATAGATGCATTTACATACATTTTACTAAAAGTGTATACTAGTTTTAATATAACTGTTATAACTTAGAACAAGTATGGGCCTTACTGGTTATTAATGCTGCTATGTTGGGCTTTGCTATTTTTCTACTGGTTAAAGCTTCTATGTTGATTTTAACGACGGTGGTCGTCTGGGTAAACTATTGCCATTTATATTATAATGTTTCAACCATAGGTAGGCGGAGCGCACATGCGTAGTATATGCCCATAGGAAGGACCAAGCTATTATGTACATTATATCCACATGCCGGCCTCTGATTGGATATCTCATCTTGAAAATACCTGGTATTATCAAGCTTGTGGGCGCGATTATTTTAATGAGCGAGAGATGAGCTTTTCTATTTTTCTACTGGCTATTAATGCTGCTATGTTGATTTTAACGACGGTGGTCCTCTGGGTAAACTATTGCCATGTATATTACAATGTTTCAACCATAGGTAGGCGGAGCGCACATGCGTAGTATATGCCCATAGGAAGGACCAAGCTATTATGTACATCATATCCACATGCCGGCCTCTGATTGGATATCTCATCTTGAAAATACCTGGTATTATCAAGCTTGTGGGCGCGATTATTTTAATGAGCGAGAGATGAGCTTTGCTATTTTTCTACTGGCTATTAATGCTGCTATGTTGATTTTAACGACGGTGGTCCTCTGGGTAAACTATTGCCATGTATATTATAATGTTCCAACCATAGGTAGGCGGAGCGTACATGCGTATTATATGCCCATAGGAAGGACCAATTATAAAGCTATATATGTACGTCATATCCACATGCCGGCCTCTGGAAAATACCTGATATCATCAAGCTTGTGGGCGCGATTCTTTTAATGAGCGAGAGATGAGCGGTTTCAGTTAGAATGGACCAGCGCGGCACGGAAAGGAGACGCAAACCTGGAGTTCCAGAAAGCTTTCTTTCATCGTGGATAGAGTTGTTCCTTACATTTCCTGAGGAGATTGCATCTAGTTTCATCGGACGAGATGACCACCTTGCAATGGATGAGATTCTTGGTCGTTGTGCTGTGGGGTAAGTAACATTTGTGATCGGATCCTACAAAAAGAGTCTTTTCTGATCTCAGTAAAGCAAGCACAATGTATTGTAAATAGATTGTTATTGGAAGAGATCCATTGATTCGTTTTATGAAAAGGCAGTTTGGCTATTTCAGACTCATTTTGTAAGATAATATCACATTTTCCCCTTTTCGGTTGTTTAATCAGTGAAAAGGCCGAGATTCATTCGTATACAAAACAATAAAATTAAAAATAAAACTGACGTTTGGCTGCAGCAAACAATAATTTTCACTAATCAAACGACCGAAATATGTTATTGTTTTAGCAGTGTGCTCCATTTTCACAATATCCAGTTTTGGGCAATTTTTTAAAAGTGTGCCCCCTTTTCACAATGTTCTATTTTTGGCAGATTGTCCCCTCTTAACAATGTACCTTTTTTTAGCAGGTTACCCCTCTTAAAAATGTACTTTTTTAGCAGGTTACTCCTCTTAACAATGTACCTTTTTTTAGCAGGCTACATCTCTTAACAATGTACCTTTTTTTAGCAGGTTACCTCTCTTAACAATGTACCTTTTTATCAGTGTACCCCCTATTTAACATGTACCCCTATTTACCGTGTACCCACATTTGCAATGTAACCCTTATTTGCTGTGATCCCTTTTCACAGTATAAACCTTTCTTGACACTTTGACTCTTTTTTGTAACGTATCCCATTTTTAACAGCATGCCTCCGTTTCACAATTGTACTCCCTTTTGCAGTGTGACACCTTTTCACAATGTACCCTCATTTTACCAGCGCACCCTCTTTTCATAATGTAGACCTTTTGCCACACAAACCAAAATAAGCAAATATATAGCATAATAAATGAGTTCACTAACCTCTTCATTTCAACTGTACGCCTTGGCAATGTATAAACTATATAAATAATGTATAACTAGAAATTATTCGTCGATATTGTTTGATATCAAATTCAACAAATCCTTAAGTGAAAGTAATGAAATCTGCTATACTACAACATTAATAATAGACACATGATGGGACGAGTAATGAAATCTGCTATACTACAACATTAATAATACACACATGATGGGACGAGTAATGAAATCTGCTATACTACATTAATAATACACACATGATGGGACGAGTAATGAAATCTGCTATACTACAACATTAATAATACACACATGATGGGACGAGTAATGAAATCTGCTATACTACAACGTTAATAATACACACATGATGAGACGAGTAATGAAATCTGCTATACTACAACATTAATAATACACACATGATGGGACGAGTAATGAAATCTGCTATACTACAACATTAATAATAGACACATGATGGGACGAGTAATGAAATCTGCTATACTACAACATTAATAATAGACACATGATGGGACGAGTAATGAAATCTGCTATACTACAACATTAATAATAGACACATGATGAGACGAGTAATGAAATCTGCTATACTACAACATTAATAATACACACATGATGGGACGAGTAATGAAATCTGCTATACTACAACATTAATAATACACACATGATGAGATAAGGAGGATTCACTCAAAATATATATCTTAAAGTAAGAAACTTCCTGCCACTTTATTTCTCCAGTGAATATAACATTTTATTGACTGTATTATTAAAGGGACAGTATCGTCACGATCAACAGGGCATGGAATCGGAGCACTAGTTTTAGATTAACTTTGTCATTGAAAATGATACCCCACATGATAAGGTCATATTGCCATTGCTGCAGCATAAATGAGCCAGAAATGTTCAGTCACTGTGTTCATCTTGAACTAGGACACCAATTCCATGCCCTGTTGAAAGTCTACTCTGATTGTGACGATATTCCTTTAATAGACCTAGGTAGACTTGTAATTCAGACACAATCTCTACAGGAAGATGCAATGATTATCTGAATTTAGATTTTAGAATCTCCATTCTACGTCTACCTATTTGCTTAAGTTAAATCCAACTCCAACTGTGAAATAATATAGATTCTAAAACAAGAGATTAAACAACCGAAAACCTATTCCACATGGTTTGCTATTTTACTGGCAATGTTGTTTTGAATCCAAACACCTTTTTTACATTCCTCATAACACTGTAAAAAATTGCCTGTAAAAATTACAGTAAGTTACTGGCAGCTGAGTTGCCAGTAACTTAATGTAAATTTTTACATTAATAACTGCAAATAAATTCCTGTAAAAATTACAGTAAGTTACTGCCAGCTGGTTGCCAGTAACTTACTGTAAATTTTTCAGCAACAAACAATATACTGCATCGCAGTAAAACAGTATATAAAAAGTTATAACAATTCATAAGCCCCATTAGTGTGGACAGATCCAAATATGTTAACCAGTTTTTATAAATGTTTTATTAGTTTGTCAACTTTCATAATTTTGAAATTGTTATCAGTTTTATGCAATAAACAGTTTTTATGTGTGTATTTAAAATAAATATAGTACAATATTATTACTATATTTAGTTCAGTAAATTACTGTAAATTATTTATTATTACTGTATTTAATTTACAGTAACAATGGCACTACTGCTCAAATTTTACAGTGCTTTACTGCATGCATTTTACAGTATCTGTGCTCTTCCTGTTAAAAAATACAGTAATATACTGTATTTACTGCGATACAGTATATTGTTTGATACTGTAAGATTTACAGTAAGTTACTGGCAAACAGCTGCCAGTAACTTACTGTAATGTTTACAGTAATTTATTTACAGTTATTAATGTAAACATTTACAGTAAGTTACTGGCAACTCAGCTATTACATGGTTATTCATGCTATTACATGGCTACTACATTACAGCTATTACATGGCAACTCAGCTATTACATGGTTATTCATGCTATTACATGGCTACTACATGACAGCTATTACATGGCAACTCAGCTATTACATGGTTATTCATGCTATTACATGGCTACTACATTACAGCTATTACATGGCAACTCAGCTATTACATGGTTATTCATGCTATTACACGGCTACTACATTACAGCTATTACATGGCAACTCAGCTATTACATGGTTATTCATGCTATTACATGGCTACTACATTACAGCTATTACATGGCAACTCAGCTATTACATGGTTATTCATGCTATTACATGGCTACTACATTACAGCTATTACATGGCAACTCAGCTATTACATAGCTGCCAGTAACTTACTGTAATTTTTACAGGCATTTTTTTTACAGTGTACACACACACGCACACACATCTCAAAACAAATCTAAAATTACGAGTGTCAGTCAGTAAGTTATAACGAACAGTAAATTATCAGATTGTACAGAAAAAATAAGAGTAATACCGTAATAGTACCAAAATGTACAAATGCAGGGATTTGTCACTGCTGCCGACAACAAGTACATCAAACTGAAGAAACAAAATGGCGTCGGGTCAACTTTTTTGAGCGCGAAAATTGCGGGCGTGTCAGTGCCTGCAGCATTGCCATTGGTCGACAATGGATGACGTAATTAAAGTACGATACTGTAATACATTTTACAGTATAATACTGCAATGTATAATGTTTGCATTTTTTTCGGTGAATGCAAGAATTGTTTACAGTAAGGTACTGTAAAATAAATATACAATACACTACTGTAAATATATACAGTAAAATACTGCCAAAAGTACAGCAATTTTTTACAGTGTACAAATGAGATAATTTTCAAAAGGATTGACCGAAGCATGTTTAACAACCCTTGGGTAACATTAGAACACCGTTAATGAATTTATCACGCTACGTCATCAATTAATTTATTCACAGTGACGAAGCCAGGATTTTCAGATTGGGGAAAACATTTTTGAGGGTAAATTTACAACTCACAACTCAAACGAACAGACAAATAATGTCAAAAAACAGACTAAATTGCCAAGATCAGAAATAAAATAGTTTGTGACTGCTTAAAGGAAGGTATACAACACTAGTAATGTTGGAAAAACTCTTTTAATCAAGATATACATTTAAAAATAAACAGTAAATATAAACAGAAAATAGTTAAAATACATTCAGATATTCTCTACTCATTCTAATACATTCAGATATTCGCTATTCATTCTAACGCGAAATTTAAGAAAGAGTATTCAGTCCTAAATTTGAAATAGAAATTATTTCACTTTTCTATTTCTAAGTGACATCACCCCAGACAAAATTATTTTCTTAGGAAGATTGATACCGTCATCCTCTTTAAACCAACTAAGTTTCACATTTTAATTCGAAAATCTTGTTTTTTTAAGGGAAGCTACAATGTTGGCAATATTGGCAAACCTGCTTCTGTATACGAGTATGCTTATACACTCTTTGAAACACGACATACATTAATTAACCTGTAACAATTTCAGCTTATTATGTTGTGTCATTAACCGTATTACTCCAGCTGCTAAGGATTCTATGGGGACACATTATACACTTTTTGGTAAAAGCATGATATATTGCATCGTGGTTCAGAAAGGTCCAATATCCTTTGACACCTTGGACCTATCTTGGGTCCAACATTGAGGGCGGGTTTTGAAAAGTGGAAGAAGCCCCAAAACGAGCCTTCCGACGTCATGAAGTTTAACTTTGCATCGTTTGTTTGCCTGATTAGATAATGGCATACGTGTTCGGGTGGAGATCAAACGTTTTTGAAAAGTTGGGATGGGGAGGAACGCAAAATACCAAATCTGACCCAAGTAGCCTCAACTTTGTGTAACTATTTATCCGAAATTGACAATTATAGCCGGCGTTGTATATCTAGATGCACACCCATATTGTATTTTACAATATCGATGCATTAAAAATCATCAATATTCCTCACACTGTAAACTTTCCCTCGCCCATAAGATGATTTGTATGTCTTAGGAATCAGATAGCAATTATTACAGGTCTGAAATAATTTTGTATTAACAAATTTAATCATAGAAACAAGTTCTTTCTCTGCTCAAATCCCTTTTATATACACAATAGGATGACACATATGCAAACCACTGCCATTCCCAGTTTGTGGGTTATTTTTTAATTTATTGTGAAGTTTTAATATATTTCAAAGTCACGCCAACCCATCAGACCCTCTCTCTTCCCCTATTCTCACCCATCTCCACTCCTCCACACCCTCCCATACCCGCTCAATTATCTTCTGCTTATTTCTTTACAGACCTTATTAATTGAGTAAGGTTGTTTTCAAGTTTTTTTTAGCACACTATTAAACTAAAATGTTGAATCAACCATATAAGAGTTTGGTCAGTGAGAACACTTTATGCAGTTAAATTTAACTCAAAGAAAGTGTTTAAATACGGTGCGGGGAGTCAATTCGTCCCTAATTTGCCATAGTGACCAATCCGACTGCTTTCAATTTTAAGTTTTCCCGCCCATTAGTACATTCAGGAAGAGACCTACCATTGTATCTAATCCACGTGCATGTATTCATTATAGTTTTGGAGATAGACCATGCATTCAAATGATGAATGCTCTAACTGGCTATTTTTGTAATTTGGCAAAGTGACCAATACCACATTGGTCACTATGCCAACTGAACGTTCCCCACCCTAACCTTGCCTTTATGATGATTCGTTCTATAAATATGAACAGCTGATTCGTACTAGAAATATGAACAGCTGATTCGTACTAGAAATATGAACAGCTGATTATCCTAAATATTAAAGTTTGTGAGTGGATATAGCTTTGATTCACTGAACAAAATGTTTATATTGATAAATATTTATAAGTAAGACTAATTGCGGTGACACCATGTGGAATCTCAATTGAGTAGTAATTAGTTCTGAAAAGAACTGGGGGTACAACTCGACGTTTCGATCAGTATGCTCTGATCGTCCTCAGGAGAATGCCGGACTCTGGAAAATGCTGCTGCTTAAGTAGACTGCTGGAGGATCATCCCCTGAATGGATGCTGGAGGATTAGTTCGTTGAGGCGCGCAGGCGGGAAACTGAGACTATGAGACTAGGATCCTAGGGGTTGGGGGAGAGGAGTGTGTGCTCACTGAACTGAATCAGTTGTTAACAAGCACAGGGAAAGGAGGGTGGTTGACTTAGGATATAGGGGATCCCTCAGTCTGGGGTGGGTTATGGACTTTGGATATAGAAGATCCTTCAGTCTGTAGTATAGGTCGCCAAATGTCGCTGATGAAGAAACCGATGTCCTGTGGCACAGTGTCGTGTTTGACGATCTCGATGGCCTCTCTGATGCGTCTGGGGTGCCATGCGTCGATGGGTGTGATGAGTTGGGCTGCCTGCCAGTCGATTTGGTGGTCCTTGATGTGCGAGTGCTTGACGATGGCGGACTTCTCGAAATCTCCTCTGCGGCCGTGTGCTCGGTGTTCCTTCAATCTGATGGGGAGGTTGCGTTTTGTTTCCCCGATGTACACCTTACCGCACTCACAGGGGATCCGGTAGACTCCCGCTCTGTTGTTTGGGTCCGGTTTGTCCTTGTGGGTATGTAGAAGTCCTTGGAGTTTGCTGGGGGCTGAGTGGAACACATCGATGCCTGCTTGTCGGAGGATGCGTTGTAGTTTGTGAGACGTCGAACCTAGATAGGGGAGACAAGCAGAGAGGGTTAGATCACTTACACACCAAAACCTTCCCCGTCGTTAAGAATAGAAAAATTGAAAATTTAGTTATTCTAAATATTAAAGTTTGTGAGTTTCTGTAGCTGTGATTCACAAAACTTCATATATTGATAAATCATCTGTATTTTAAAATGCTCAATGATGACAAGGTGTCATCACGCAGATTCTTATTCAGCATGTTATCCTCGTATGGAAGCTGCAAAATAAAACATGTATTAATATATTATTTTTGAAACAAACTATAAGCAAGTTATAAACTGTGCTCTTCTTGGCATCATCCTTAACTTCCTACAACATCCTAATTGTATAGTTTAGCATGGTATAACAATAATCAGTGACTTTCTAAAACTAGGCTATTTAAAATTATTCCCAAATGTGGTTTGTGGCGATTTGAAATTTGCGTTTTATAATTTTTATTTTATTAAAGGTTTTCTCGGTCAATTTAAAAACTTTGTTAATTTTCGTTAAACAACATTCAAATTCACATCGTTTTCACTGATCCGATTAAATTATTTGTTTTTATATTAATGCGTTCAAATTTATTTCCGAGCAGTCAGTAGTTAATAATAATAATAATAATAAAGATTTTTAGCGCGCACATATCCACCCTGCTGGGCGCTCAAGGCGCGGAAACAAAGACAAATCATTAATACAAACAATATACAATATCATTGGGAAACAAATATTATGTACCGAGATACAATGTACATGTACCTACAATGCAATTACAAATAATTTTATACATCATCTTTAAAGAGTTGTGACATAAGATGAGTTTTAAGCATCGACTTGAATCTGGTTATACTATGACAAGATTTGAGTTTAGTTGGAAGACGATTCCAGAGTCTCGGAGCTGCGACAGAAAACGACCTATCACCCCAGTTCCGTTTTGAAGTTGGTTCCTTTAGGAGTGACATGTTGCTGGAGCGCAAATTGCGTGATGGACTTTAAGCAGTTCAGAAATATAAATTGGAGCAATATTATTAAAAGATTTGTGAACAATTAGCATAAGTTTAAAAACAATTCTCTGTGAAACAGGAAGCCAGTGCAGTTCTTTCAAGATTGGCGTGATATGGCATGACTTTCTGGACAAAGTCACAACACGAGCTGCTGTGTTTTGTGTGTGCTGAAGACGAGATATTTGATTCTGCGGGAGACCGTAAAGGAGAGTATTCCCGTTATCGAGCCGTGATGTGACAAACGCATGTATAATTTGTTCAGCAGCACTTTTATTCAAGTATTTCCTAATTCGGCTTATATTTCTGATATGAAATGATGATATGCGAACAATGTTGGAGATATGTGGTTTTAAAGTCATTGTCGAGTCAAATATAACACCCAAATTACGTGCATGTAATGAGGGGGTTATCTGCGAGTCACCAATTGTAATAAATGGAAGAGAAACTTTAGACAATTGCTGACGTGATCCAAATAGAACAAATTCTGTTTTTTCATCGTTCAATTTCAGGAAGTTTTGTCTCATCCAACTTCGAATCTCTTTGATACATTTCTTCAATGTTTTAATGCAGGAATCGGCAGGTTCTTGAGAAGATTTAAAAATAATGTAAAGCTGCGTGTCATCAGCGTAAACATGGTAATTTAAATTATACTTCAAAATGATATCATGAACTGGAAAGGTATAAACAGTAAACCACTGTGGGCCGAGCACAGAGCCTTGGGGTACAGAATAGTCAAGAATAACAGGCTCGGAGATAGCGTTACCAATACAAATATGCTGAGGCCTATTTAAAAGGTACGACTTACACCAATCCAGGGCTGTGTCCTGTATTCCAAGATGATATTGAAGGCGGGAGAGAAGGATTTTATGATCGACCGTGTCAAATGCGGCGCTTAAGTCTAACAAAACTAATCCAGTGATTTTCCCCTCATCCATGGCAGATAAAATGTCATTGTTGACGCGAAGAGGAGCAGTTTCCGTTTCATGAAATGGTTTGTAGGCTGACTGAAATGTGTCCGACAGGTTATTAGCACAAACATGGTCAGAGATCCGTGATGAAACAACTCGCTCGATTGTTTTTCCAAGGTACTTTAAATTCGCTACTGGTCGGTAATTTTTGAAAAGTTCCTTGTCCAAATTGGGTTTCTTTAGGAGTGGTTTAACATGAGCAACCTTCTGGCTATTAGGGAAACAACCGGAAGAAAGAGATCTGTTTACAATAATTGTGATATACTTAGCAAACACATCAATATTTTGTTTTATTAGCGAAGTTGGCACTGGATCAAGTTCACATGATTTTGATGGCGATTTCATGATGAGTTTCTTGATCTCCGTAACACTAGTAGGCTCAAACATGGACAGTCTACATTGTGGATCCTTGCGTGATGGTGTTTGTGATAGAATGGCAGGTACTGAGGGAAAAGAACGACGGATATTCTCAATTTTGTGACAAAAAGTTTGAAAAAGCATTTGCGAGGTCCTGATCGGTGTGTAGATGGAAGCACTGGAGCTTTGGGTTTATGAAGCAGCTTTTCAACAATGTTAAAGAGTTTTTTCTGATCACCAGAGCTATCTTCCACAAGAGATGAGTAGTGAGTTATTTTTGCCTGGTTAGTCATGTTCTTCACAATATCACGTTGGTTACAGTATTCTTGCCGATGTACTCCAAGTTTCCCATTGTCACGCCATCTTCGCTCAAGTTGACGGCGGATTGTCCTTGCAGCACGGATATCATCATTGAACCAGGGGGATTCAGATTGTAGTTTAACAGTTCGAGTTTTTTGCGGAGCATGACCATCCAAGATGTTACGGACAGTAGATTCAAATAGACTGACACAAGAATCCAGCTCACCATCTTCAAGGTTTACATTTTCCAGTTGAGATTCAACATCATGACATAAATTTTTAATATTTACTTTTTTCCAGTGGCGAGTAGTTACATAAATGGTAGGTATGTGAGTTTTTTTAAGGTTCAAATTTACCATGATTGCATAATGATCAGATAAGCCAGGATGAATAGTTATATTCGAGATAAGAGGTGAAGTATTTTCACGCGTTATCATGAGGTCAAGACAGTGACCATACCGATGAGTGGGTGCTGTGATGTGCTGTATAAGTCCATGAGCAGAGAGCAGATCTTTAAACTGATTTGCATAATTGTTTGAAATAATGTCCATATGAATGTTAAAATCGCCGGTTAAAATAATGTCAGATGGGTGTAAGAGATAATCAACAATTAATTTTTCAAATTCCTGCAGAAAACTGGAGAAGTTTACATGTTTACCATCAACATCCCTTTCTGGTCGATAAATATTAACAAGGCGGACAGATCTAGAGTTGCACGTTACCTCAGCATGCAGAGATTCAAATGTTAGGTAGTCAACGTTAACACTTTTCATGCTGACAGAAATACTGGACCTAAAGAGTAGTGCAACCCCTCCACGGGGTAGCAAGTCATCATTGGGTTTAAACCATGTCTCGGTTATGGCAACAAGATCAAAATTGTTTTGAAGTACAAAGTCAACAAATTCTTCCGATTTGTTACATATGGATTGAGTATTCAAGACACAGAGCTGAAGTTTAGACTCATCGTGAACATTTGGAGTTGAAGTTATGCCAATGTCGCTTGTTGATGTGGTTGAGTTCACTGCTGGGGGTTGGTAAGGCTGGAGTTCTAGTTGTGTAAGTCTGTCCATCCTACGGCGACCAGCTTTTTTACCTCTATGTGTGCGGCGGTATGTTTGGGGTTGATTAGCAAGTATTCCAAGACAGTTCAATTGACGCAATGCTGAATAAGATAAAGCTACATCAGTACATGGAGCATTGCGAAGATTGAGTAGTTCATTGCGGCTGTAGGAAATGTTATGGAGCTGAGTGGCGTTTGTGGGTGTGTTGATCAGTGTTTCAGGTCCAGGGTTTGGGTTTATGTCACCAGAAATTAAGAGTTCCAGGTGAAAGGTGGCAGATGAATTATCATAGTATGATATAGGACGTCTCAAGAATTTAAGATGGCGGATTTTAGTTGAACAATCTGTAGGTTGCATCTTGTAGCCATCTACTGATGAGTCATTGAGACACAATGGTCTGGATAGCAGGAGTAGAATTAACAGGATGTAGACCTCCATTGTCTGATCACAAAGTTGTTGATCCAAACAAAAGGCTTATGGTCAAGCTACAGGTTATAATCTCTAGCTACAGGTTATAATCTAAATCAGAGTTGACAACACAAATTAAATGAAGATCCAAAATGTGTATACACTCAACAGTAAATGTTTTCTGCACAGACAGACAAAAAAACAAACAGTTTTTCACTTATTATAAGAAAAGAAATGTACAAATACTCACATAAAACGTCCAGTAGATTCCAGGTGTAATAAGAAATCCACTAGTATAAAAATTAAGACAAACTTGTAGCTACAAAACACTTACTTAGCACAAACACTGGAGAGCTGTTATGAGTGGCTGCTTGTAAGGCGCTCAGTTAGTTTAGTTTGTTCTATTTCATTTTTAGGCATACACGACTTAAAATAACTCATCCTGAAATTCAATGTTTCGCATCTTTTCGCGATTGATGCAGTCAAGTTAACAATCGTGGATGCGCAATGGATTTCGAAGAATTTTTTTTTCGCTTTCGTTTATGGGTAATCAAGTTCATCTTAAGAGTATTCAAATGCGCCCTTGGCAAGTTTGGCAAAGTCACTAAGGCCTATCTTTTTAGGTGTTCGGGTATGTACCCGAAACACCTATTGTTTTTGTTCGTTTTTTTTTTTTTTTTTTTTTTTTTTACTTCTTCTTCTTCTCCCCCATCTTGTCCGCAAACAAAAACATACTTGCAAACTTCACATGAACTTGAAACTTGGCATGTACTTAACAAGTAGAACTTAACAAGTAGATGAAATTCGAGTTGTGAGTGACCCCGATTTGACCTTACTTCCTGTTCAAACCGGAAGTCAAAGTTTAATATTTAACAAAATCATATCTCAACAACCACAACAGGTAAATGGACATTTTTTGCACTATTGTATAGATTGTTAATTGTCGAAAAATATTTACAAAAACATGACCCCAATTTGACCTTACTTCCTGTCCAAACCGGAAGTCAAAGTTTAACATTTAAAAAAATCATATCTCAACAACCACAAGAGGTAAATTCACAATTTTTGTACCATTGTACAGATCGTTAATTGTCAACAAATATTTACAAAAAGGTGACCCCAATTTGACCTTACTTCCTGTCCAAACCGGAAGTCAAAGTTTAATATTTAAAAAAAATAATATCTCAACAACCACAAGAGGTAAATTCACAATTTTTGTACCATTATACAGATTGTTAATTGTCGAAAAATATTTACACAAAGGTGACCCCAATTTGACCTTACTTCCGGTCCAAACCGGAAGTCAAATTTTAATATTTTCAAAAAATCATATCTGAACAACCACAAGAGGTAAATTCACAAATTTTGTACCATTATACAGATCGTTAATTGTCAAAAAATATTTATACCCCAATTTAACCTTACTTCCTGTCCAAACCTGAAGTGAAAGTTTAATATTTAAAAAAATCATATCTCAAGAACCACAGGAGGTAAATTGACATTTTTGTACCATTGTACAGATTGTTAATTGTCAAAAGTATTTACACAAAGGTGACCCCAATTTGACCTTATTTTTTTTAGGTGTTCGGGTATGTACCCGAAACACCTATTGTTTTTGTTCGGTTTTTTAGGTGTTCGGGTATATGCCCGAAACACCTATTGTTTTTGTTCGTTTTTTTTAAGTTTTTTTTTTTACTTCTTCTTCTTCTCCCCCATCTTGTCCGCAAACAAAAACATACTTGCAAACTTCACATGAACTTGAAACTTGGCATGTACTTAGAACTTAACAAGTAAATGAAACTCCAGTTGTGAGTGACCCCGATTTTACCTTACTTCCTGTCCAAACCGGAAGTCAAAGTTTAACATTTAAAAAAATCATATCTCAACAACCACAAGAGGTAAATTCACAATTTTTGTACCATTGTACAGATCGTTAATCGTCGAAAAATATTTACAAAAAGGTGACCCCAATTTGACCTTACTTCCTGTCCAAACCGGAAGTCAAAATTTAATATTTTCAAAAAATCATATCTGAACAACCACAAGAGGTAAATTCACAAATTTTGTACCATTATACAGATCGTTAATTGTCAAAAAATATTTATACCCCAATTTAACCTTACTTCCTGTCCAAACCGGAAGTGAAAGATTAATATTTAAAAAAATCATATCTCAAGAACCACAGGAGGTAAATTGACATTTTTGTACCATTGTACAGATTGTTAATTGTCAAAAGTATTTACACAAAGGTGACCCCAATTTGACCTTATTTTTTTTAGGTGTTCGGGTATGTACCCGAAACACCTATTGTTTTTGTTCGGTTTTTTAGGTGTTCGGGTATATGCCCGAAACACCTATTGTTTTTGTTCGGTTTTTTTTAGTTTTTTTTTTTACTTCTTCTTCTTCTCCCCCATCTTGTCCGCAAACAAAAACATACTTGCAAACTTCACATGAACTTGAAACTTGGCATGTACTTAGAACTTAACAAGTAAATGAAACTCCAGTTGTGAGTGACCCCGATTTTACCTTACTTCCTGTCCAAACCGGAAGTCAAAGTTTAACATTTAAAAAAATCATATCTCAACAACCACAAGAGGTAAATTCACAATTTTTGTACCATTGTACAGATCGTTAATTGTCGAAAAATATTTACAAAAAGGTGACCCCAATTTGACCTTACTTCCTGTCCAAACCGGAAGTCAAAATTTAATATTTTCAAAAAATCATATCTCAACAACCACAAGAGGTAAATTCACAAATTTTGTACCATTATACAGATTGTTAATTGTCGAAAAATATTTACACAAAGGTGACCCCAATTTGACCTTACTTCCGGTCCAAGCCGGAAGTCAAAGTTTAATATTTTCAAAAAATCATATCTGAACAACCACAAGAGGTAAATTCACAAATTTTGTACCATTATACAGATCGTTAATTGTCAAAAAATATTTATACCCCAATTTAACCTTACTTCCTGTCCAAACCGGAAGTGAAAGTTTAATATTTAAAAAAATCATATCTCAAGAACCACAGGAGGTAAATTGACATTTTTGTACCATTGTACAGATTGTTAATTGTCAAAAGTATTTACACAAAGGTGACCCCAATTTGACCTTATTTTTTTTAGGTGTTCGGGTATGTACCCGAAACACCTATTGTTTTTGTTCGGTTTTTTAGGTGTTCGGGTATATGCCCGAAACACCTATTGTTTTTGTTCGTTTTTTTAAAGTTTTTTTTTTTACTTCTTCTTCTTCTCCCCCATCTTGTCCGCAAACAAAAACATACTTGCAAACTTCACATGAACTTGAAACTTGGCATGTACTTAGAACTTAACAAGTAAATGAAACTCCAGTTGTGAGTGACCCCGATTTTACCTTACTTCCTGTCCAAACCGGAAGTCAAAGTTTAACATTTAAAAAAATCATATCTCAACAACCACAAGAGGTAAATTCACAATTTTTGTACCATTGTACAGATCGTTAATCGTCGAAAAATATTTACAAAAAGGTGACCCCAATTTGACCTTACTTCCTGTCCAAACCGGAAGTCAAAATTTAATATTTTCAAAAAATCATATCTGAACAACCACAAGAGGTAAATTCACAAATTTTGTACCATTATACAGATCGTTAATTGTCAAAAAATATTTATACCCCAATTTAACCTTACTTCCTGTCCAAACCGGAAGTGAAAGTTTAATATTTAAAAAAATCATATCTCAAGAACCACAGGAGGTAAATTGACATTTTTGTACCATTGTACAGATTGTTAATTGTCAAAAGTATTTACACAAAGGTGACCCCAATTTGACCTTATTTTTTTTTGGGGTTCGGGTATGTACCCGAAACACCTATTGTTTTTGTTCGGTTTTTTAGGTGTTCGGGTATATGCCCGAAACACCTATTGTTTTTGTTCGGTTTTTTTTAGTTTTTTTTTTTACTTCTTCTTCTTCTCCCCCATCTTGTCCGCAAACAAAAACATACTTGCAAACTTCACATTAACTTTAAACTTGGCATGTACTTAGAAATTAACAAGTAAATGAAACTCCAGTTGTGAGTGACCCTGATTTTACCTTACTTCCTGTCCAAACCGGAAGTCAAAGTTTAACATTTAAAAATCATATCTCAACAACCACAAGAGGTAAATTCACAATTTTGTACCATTGTACAGATCGTTAATTGTCGAAAAATATTTACAAAAGGTGACCCACTTGACCTTACTTCCTGTCCAAACCGGAAGTCAAAATTTAATATTTTCAAAAATCATATCTCAACAACCACAAGAGGTAAATTCACAAATTTTGTACCATTATACAGATTGTTAATTGTCGAAAAATATTTACACAAAGGTGACCCTTTTGACCTTACTTCCGGTCCAAGCCGGAAGTCAAAGTTTAATATTTTCAAAAAATCATATCTGAACAACCACAAGAGGTAAATTCACAAATTTTGTACCATTATACAGATCGTTAATTGTCAAAAAATATTTATACCCCAATTTAACCTTACTTCCTGTCCAAACCGGAAGTGAAAGTTTAATATTTAAAAAAATCATATCTCAAGAACCACAGGAGGTAAATTGACATTTTTGTACCATTGTACAGATTGTTAATTGTCAAAAGTATTTACACAAAGGTGACCCCAATTTGACCTTATTTTTTTTAGGTGTTCGGGTATGTACCCGAAACACCTATTGTTTTTGTTCGGTTTTTTAGGTGTTCGGGTATATGCCCAAAACACCTATTGTTTTTGTTCGTTTTTTTTTTGTTTTTTTTTTAATTCTTCTTCTTCTCCCCCATCTTGTCCGCAAACAAAAACATACTTGCAAACTTCACATGAACTTGAAACTTGGCATGTACTTAGAACTTAACAAGTAGATGAAACTCCAGTTGTGAGTCACCCCGATTTGACCTTACTTCCTGTCCAAACCGGAAGTCAAAGTTTAATATTTAAAAAGATCATATCTCAACAACCACAACAGGTAAATGGACATTTTTTACACTATTGTATAGATTGTTAATTGTCGAAAAATATTTACAAAAACATGACCCCAATTTGACCTTACTTCCTGTCCAAACCGGAAGTCAAAGTTTAACATTTTAAAAAATCATATCTCAACAACCACAAGAGGTAAATTCACAAATGTTGTACCATTATACAGATTGTTAATTGTCGAAAAATATTTACACAAAGGTGACCCCAATTTGACCTTACTTCCTGTCCAAACCGGAAGTCAAAGTTTAACATTAAAACAAATCATATCTCAACAACCACAGGAGGTAAATTGACATTTTTGGACCATTGTACAGATTGTTAATTGTCAAAAGTATTTACACAAAGGTGACCCCAATTTGACCTTACTTCCTGTCCAAACCGGAAGTCAAAGTTTAATATTAAAATAATTTATAAATTCAGTATTGTATTATATTCAAATAAACTTCTCGCGAGAACTTCAACAGACGTTAACATTTGACTTCTCCAACACTTCGAATTGATGACGTAACCATTTTAACTTCAACCGAACACCTTGTTTTTGTTGTGACAAAAACTTATATCTAGTTATTTATTTATTTATTTATTTATTTATTTATTTATTTATTTATTTATTATTATTTATTTTTTTATTAATTAATTTATTTCTTTATTTTTATTTATATATTATTATTATTATTATTATTTTTTATTTTTTTGCCCTGCAATCTTCTAGGCAAATTAGAGAAATATCTCATACCCATGGCTTAAAAACTTAAGTAAAAATGTGACAAATGAATGTCAATTGATAAAATTGAATTCTTAATCAACCGCTTGCGATTGGTTCCAATAAAATTGAATGAACTTATCGACACTTTTCTGATGTACGTACTTATTTTGCCGAGTTGGGTATTAAATTGAATGAAAAAGGTTTTAAAAACACACTATTGGGAGACCAAGGCCCAAGAACCAATAAGTGTTTTAGTTTTCAGATTCTGTGCCCTCCCCATACATCCGTGGTGAAAATACAAGTACGATAAATTAAGTAAGAATGACCATTTATGACAACAGTTACAGTTTTCTTAGGAAGTTCCAACCTAACACCTGTTCGCAACGACTGAATCGCAATTACAATATTGACATTTCAGTGCAAATATCTTTGTTTATTAAATCATCCATTGTTATTTTACACACTTAGAAACAGACAGTAATTGTGTTTTATATATAAATTACTTGTATATCATATAGAGATGCTAATCCTGACCTTGATAACAGAACAATAAATAAATTTATTGATCTCAGTCTTGAACTTACTGACCCTGCTCTTATACATACTGGGGTGCCTGGTGCAGTGACCCACACGTTCCCCGTGACCCCAAATTCAAATTTAAGATGAAAACCCAACAACAAACAAACGGAAATAATAAGGGAATAAAGGTTTGTCGGGCGGTCTTTACCGAAGGATAATGGGTGATTTTGGGCATGGTCATGGGCGATAAGGACCAAGCGGAAGCTGATGACCTTATCGCCCGTGACCCACACACAAAACAAGTCATTAACCTGCCGTAAAGACAAAGCGTCAAATTGTTAGTTCCATTCATAAAATGGCTGTATCGATTTAGTTTTCAAAACAAATTGTAATTTATGTTGAATATAGCCCAATAGAAATGGGCAAATTCATACACGAAATACCCCAGTGATTACGTTTTGTCCAATCAGATTGTTACAAAATTTCCATCAACCTACAGATTGTCTGAACTGTCTTGGGCATTTATGAATAAGGTTTAATTCCATTGGAGTGTTGTTGAAGAGCACCTCTTAAACATAGGTGTATATCCCATGACAATGGGGTATGGCTTACACACCCCCCCCCCCACACACACACACACACGCTGTCCGTGGTGATGGTCAATATGATTATACTCCCTAGCTATAACCGTTGGGTTCTGTAAAAACATTTATGGAATTTTTGCGTCGGGATAATGAACAATATTGATTTAATATTTGCCGTGTATACTAGTTTTGCCTTTATATAGTTAAGACGTTAAGTTAGCTTTATAAAGTATTCAATTAACAACTTGACATTCTTGAGTCAAGTATTTTCTAATATAATTATGCGAAGTGTACGATAATTAAATACGCATGCATATTTACTGGGATATAAAAAAACACCCTCAGTATGGCAACTCTCCCCATCCTCATTGCTATACAATACAATACTTCGTGTAAACCTGGTTTTGGTATCAATCTTCCCTATAAATAATTCTATCTGAGGTGTTATCAGTTAAACAAAGAAGTGAGTTGATAACCAATACGTGTATCCAAGTACTCTTCTCATAATTCCTCAATAGAATGAATACAACGAATCTCAATGCATTGTCAATTGTTTTGTTATAGACACAACGTAATAATATGAAACCTGATTGTTAAATGTGTATCTTAATTCATAGCATGTCAGTTTACTCGTAGAAATAGTTTTGCCAACATTACCAATGTTACACCTTCCCTTTCATGTATATATCTTTACTCAAAGAGAGTACGTATACTTTTAGAAGCAGTTTTGTCAACATTACCAATGGTGTACCTTCCCTTTCATTATATCTTGATTCAAAGAGAGTAAGCATACTCATAGAAGCAGTTTTGTCAACATGACCAATGTTGTACCTTCCCTTCAATGTATATCTTGATTCAAAGAGAGTAAGAATACTCATAGAAACAGTTTAGCCAACATTACCAATGTTGTACCTTCCCTTTAATGTATACCTTGATTCAAAGAGAGTAAGCATACTCGTAGAAGCAGTTTTGCCAACATTAGCAATGTTGTACCTTCCCTTAATGGATAGCTTTAAGCGAGGGGTGTAGCCAAAGGGAGTGTATGGTGCAAAAACTCCACCCCATCCAATATTCAGTCGGCAAATAAAACACCAAATCAAACCATTGAAGCAGCACGTATGTTCATAATGTATGAGTCACCCAGCTCTATAGATGTCATGATTGCACAATACATTACACTACTAACGTTCGCGATAGCAAACGATGCTTTTGTAATGAGCAAGGACTAAAATCAAACATCATTTACACACGTTTGACATGCAGGAAATATTTTTTAAATTCTGTTTATATAAAGAATATTAATTATATTTAAATATGTTTGACTCAAACAATTCAAAAACAATTTGCAACGAAACAAAATCGAAACTTAGGCCTAAGTGAAAAAAAGTTATCTATTCCCATAATTAATGACTATTTTGAATTATCTAAATAAAACAGGCATACTAAATCAGCACAACATGAATAGCATTTTGAGGTGAACAAAGATTGTACAGTTTTAAAACGAATACATTTTACACGATCGTCACTTTCTGCACAGTGATTGGCATACAACAATGTCAAAACGGCGTTGTCAAAAATATGAAATAAAATATGTTTTTGTTTTTAACATCATTATCCAATATTGTCGATTACATGTGCTACGTCAATGGCAGGAAATGAAAGCACAAACATGCATGTACGGTAAGACCATTGATGATAAGGCGTTACATTGTGCATGTAACATTTATAATAGGCCTACATACACGTTCTCCCGCTGGGTCGCACAAAGACATACCGAGGAGTGTCGTGGCCGAGCGGTATAGCTTACCGGACTCAAGTTCTGGTGTTAGCAGCAGAATGTAGGTTCGAATCCCAGCTGTGACACTTGTGTCCTTGAGCAAGACACTTAACCATAATTGCTTATAGGGGCAGAGGCAGTTTAACAACTGCCTTGTTCTGGACTAGTTACCCCTCTTAGTCATATTCGCACCGTGAAGAGGCTGGTTATTAAGTTGTCTTGTTTCGGTGCGAGGGGCTGGTTTCTTCAGTATTGGGTCGTTGTAACAACTCAATGACTTAGTAGCCCCCACCTTGGATTGGCCATTGGCCTTGTGTGGGGCGATTTGCGTAAAAAAACGAATACGTGCACGGCGCGAAAAGTCGACTGCCTACGCGCTCGATACTGCATGCGTACTGAAAATTAGCAAAGCACCATTCTCCACATGTACAATCTTTGTTCGTCTGAAAAATAATGTATGACTTTGATTGAATCTGTCTTCAGATGTTGAGCACAGCGTTAATATAAATAAAGAACAAATGTAAAAATGCATAAGAATAATGTCCATTTACCCAATATTTTGGAAAACATTTGAAAGGTTTACAACGCGCTATATTTGTAATTTATAAAAATAAAATTTTTAATTTTTAAGAAACATTTCACTCAACTTAAACTTAAATGTAATTTAATTTTCAAGACAAAAATTCACCAAACTGAAAATTAAATGGCATCTGTTTCTTCAAAACTGCCTAAATAAGGATGATGATGTTTGATGAAAATCGACAGTTCTGATAGACAAGGACGTAGTCGAAGGAATTATTGCGCAATTGGCACTACAAGGCGGCAGATATAGGCTTGTATTTGTTGTACCTTGCAAGGTGAATTCATTTCTGGGGAAAAAACACCTTGTCCCCTAATTAAATAAATTTATTTTTTACAGAAAATCGCGAACGAGCTGCGTGTAAATTCGATTCTTAGAACGCTCTCATAAGTATGTAGCTACGCCGGTCGGCGCCGGTCGGGTCTAACCGGCACTCCCGTTGGCCGACCGGCACCAAACGCAAATTGATGTCTTACCGACCGGCACAAAAATTGTGTGAATATTTCATTAAACAGTAATAAAAGTAAAAACAAGTTCATGTATTCTTCATTTCTTTGAGTTATTTGCCACTATTTTGAGGACTTTAGTCTACAGATCAATTAAAACATCGTATGATATTATAAAATAAATCTCAGCTTGTAGCGGTACAAACAAATACACTAATTAGCATTATTTATGACGTCAGGGAAAATACCTGGGAATCCCCATTATGATTGGTTGTTTTCGCCTGCACGATGAGCTAATGCCACTAGTCTCTACCGCGTGCAAATGATGCGACGTGCTTCGTAATGTCGATGTACGTAAATTTCAGGTTGGTTAAGCGTGACTTCGTAAACGCTTTCCCCACGATGTGCTCAGCAAAGGGACAATTATTCACGTGCGTCCCTCCGCCCATTCATGAAAAGTTTTGTAAACGTTTTTTGGAAGTGTTTTGATCAAAATAATTGTCGCACTCGCAGAAAAGTATCACCAGCTTTTTCTCTTCAGCCACTAAACGCAAGGGGCCGGCAGTGATAGACACGGCAGCCGGGTCAAGTGAGAAGCCGGCAAATTCGAGACATTCTTCTGCGACCACATCTTCGTGTTCGAGTACAACTGACTCGGGAACTGATCACGCTATCAGAAGCTGGCATCTAAGTTTAATAGCGAAAAGTGGACACCTGGTATAATAGGCCATGGCTCAAATTTGTTGAAAATGAGGGCATGTACTGTTTATTTTGCCAAAAGTATAACAAAAAACCGTATGGTCGTACAGTTTGGAATACTGCTCCGAGCGTGAGAATTCGATTGCAATCAGTAAAGGAACATGAAGACACATCTGAGCACACGGATTCGGTCACTGAATCACTGTCATTTCATAATTTCATAAAGCAATGTTGTCAATTGCATTGGAGGGCACTCCTTCACATCATAAATTCTTGTGTAATACTATGAAAATATCATACTATTATACAACAAATTATGTGAAAGGTGAGCCCTCCAAATCCATTCTTAAAAGCTAAAACCCAGGAGCTTCGCCCCCTCGACCCCCACCGGGGCGGTGCCCCTGGACCCCACCAGGGGCCCTTAAGTGGGCCCCTGGACCCCTGGCCGTGAGGAGCTGAGCTCCATTCGCTCCGCTCACTACGCTCGGAATCGATAAAATTAGCCGGCACTCAATTTGGTCTGGTGACAACCCTGCTCATAACCTTTTATACAAATAAAAGTATCTAGAAATGTGAAAATGCACAGTATAGTAACCAATACACGTATCAAAATGATTAGTAGTTTAAATTTATATTAATCAATGTGGAGAACTCGTAATTGTAATGATTACATCTATATTAGAATTAGTAAGCGAGGTGTGTGCGCTGACAACACTTATGCTAGGCAAACTCTTATTTCAACGAATTTTTTTAGTATTCAAGAATTACAATGGCAAATCATCGTGTTTTTGTATTCTCGTAAAATTCTGCAGCCTGCCAGCAGGGGCTCCAATCCTTGGATCCGCCAATGTATCCGCCAAGGTATCCCCAACAATTTCAGAGATGTTGGCCAATTCAATCTCCCCCACTTGTTCCCCTCTTATTAGACTATTCTGCCATATTGTTTGCATCAATAGTCTGTAGTTAGCTGATATCATACAACATAAGATTAGATTTATATGATAATAAGTTTTATAATATGCTTCTAATTGCATCAAAGAGCATCTAGAACTCAAAACCTTTCAGGGCCATTTTGGACGGGTCCCAAGCATATATAATTAGTGGCTTCGTGTTGCGCGTTCACATTATTTCATTCTCCAATTGACAGTAGATTTGAACCCCCTTTGTCCTTCAGTTTTAATATCTTTATTTTGCTGATGAAAAGCCGACGCCAATGCGATCTGTGTATCGAGGTACTCTTTCCCGCCATTTTTGTATTATACTGGATCCAAAAAGCCAGTCCTTCATAACCTTGTAAATATTTACTAAAGATTGTACTGAATTATAGCTTCAATACTATTAATTTCCTGAATCCTGGTGAATATGTTTTCATTGAGGAATATGGCTCGTAATATGTTTGATTGATGTATGAACAAGAACTGAAACAGTCGTGACATTGGCTTTACACCCATGTTGATGTCTACACTTTCCTTATTGCACTAGGTGCTATTTCTGGGTCAACCTATAATACGCCTGCTTATATGTTTAATATGTTTTTGTTACAATCAACCGCAATGCAAACAGAATAAGCTCGTCCTGAGCGAGTTTTGCCTGAACGTTCATATTTCATATTTGTAATAAAATATTATTTCATTTAAAACTTTCGCTGGAAATTCGACATTTAAAGGAATTGATAAAATACAAATTAATTTGAAAATAAAAAGCTTCAAAAATAATTTTCATTACGGATAAAATGATTTCACATCGACATTTGTTAATCACACAACATGACTGAATGAGCAATCCAGGGTGAAAATGGATCGACAGTAAAATAAAAATAAATACAGAGATAATGATAGTCAGGGTTGGAAAGATAACAGAAAGAAAACAACAACAAAAATATTTAAGCACGAAACAAAAACTAATACAAAATAGACAGACAACAAGCAGTGAGTTTTACAGTTGGCCAAAACATTCCTACTTTTCTAATCTTCAAAGTAAACCTGGAATTGACAGAGAGCAAGATGATGGTTCGTCACTTTGGCCCCCCGCCGTATATGGGTCCTGGACCACACGGTAAATACGACTGGGTGATAAAAGTCATGCAAAGCATACCGAACAGATGCCCCAATGCCCGAACAGGTGAGAAAACTACAGATATAAAGTGATCGTTTACTCGTACT
Source organism: Zoroaster sp. YZ-2022 (assembly GCA_029582265.1). Classification (NCBI taxonomy): domain Eukaryota; kingdom Metazoa; phylum Echinodermata; class Asteroidea; order Forcipulatida; family Zoroasteridae; genus Zoroaster; species Zoroaster sp. YZ-2022. The sequence continues at coordinate 5,981,342 of CM055816.1, forward strand.
AAGCTCGGGTCCATTATTATCCGTGGCCACGCCCCCATGGGGATTTATCCAGCAGTAAAGACCAAGCAACAATTCCTTATTGAAACAGTTTGATTTTATTTTAAGGGGAAGTTTTCATAAAAGTAAATTTGGTGAAGTAAATCATAAGGTTGTTTTCGACCAGGTCATGTGTTTGTAATATCTATAATTGATTTCTACACACATTTCATGATCCGCATAAAGTATGATTAGTAATAATATAAAGAAATCTCCAAAAATTCATTAAATGAATCATGTTGGATCAAATATCATTAGGCAGCTCGCCAAATATCAACACCATCAAAAAACCAGTTAACATTTGGTACCGTAATTCTTGTAACGTTACAACTATTACCAAATTATTAACTAAAAATCAACCTGATAAATTTACTCCTCCGGAAGTGCTTTCATTTTACAGAACTGGAAAAATGTGTATAGCTGTACAATTCCAAAAGTCACCTGTTTCAGAAACGTGTCATCCAATTGAGAAGATCTTCATGAAGTACATGTATGATTGCCTAATAATCATAAGACAATTTTACGTAATTTTAAGTTTAAATTTTTTTAATACTTTTAACCATGACAAAAACCTTAACTTTAAACTGGCGATGAAATGGAATGGCATGACATGTTTTTTGTAAAGATTTTCTTTGGGTAAAAACTGTTAATTGGAACAATTACAGTAGCCTGACGTGCCAAAATAAATAATACATTTGACTTGACCTTTTGACTATTTATCTTTTCAGAGTGTGCACTAACCTGTGTGAATAGTGGTACGCTGGATAATGGCACCTGTCAATGTGATTGTGATCCAAATCAAAACTGGAGTGGTAAAAACTGTAATCGTAAGTAAAATAATACGGATTATTGTGTAACTGTTTCCCGAAAATAAACAAACAAACGAACAAATATTTGACGCGTATATGTACGTGCCAGCTGTTCGCCACCTGTTCTATTTAGCCGGAGGTATCTCCCAAATGAGCGACGTTCGACATCTAGTACTTCGTTGACTCAAGATCACTGTAAAAGGAATCACTCTAAGATGTGCTCTAAGCAAATATCAATGTTTGACCTTTCACCATTTTAAAGAGGTTGGTATATCATAAGAAAACTAAACCACATCAATTTTATTATCACAAAACAGTCATTTTACAAGAACTCCTTTTGTCTCGATTTCAGAAAGCATAAGGTCCACTGAAGGAAAACAAATGGCCCTCTTACATTTACACGAGCAACAACGCACATATTTCTGGACAATTTTTGGACAATACTTGGATGATTTTATAGATTGGTGAAATTCTTGCGTCGGGAGATAAACAATTGATTTAATTTTGCCCTACACCGACGTGTGTATAGCAGTGAACATGCTCAGTGCTTTCCGAGTGTTTGTGAAAAACTACACAGGCGACTCGGGCGGGATTCGAACCCACGACCTTCTGCTTACTAGTGCAGACGTCTTAACCTCTCGACAACCGAGCTTGCCCGATGGCGATTGGCCGGCTAGAATCAATTTTATTAGTTGGTTTACGGATGCGGCGACTTATTTTGTTGAAAAATTGAAGAAAAAAAAAATTGGAAATCCGTACTTTTTTTTTTTTTTTTTTTTTTGCCCGGCGACGAATATTCAAAACATTGGTCTGAATATTTGAAAAAAAATTAAAATAAAATAAGTAGATTTTTAGTGTCGATAAAACGAATTGCGAAAAAAAAATCGTGAAGGCTACGTGTCTGTGTACTTGAATACTAACGATCACGCATCCATACGTGCCGTCCTGATGATGTACATACAGCGCAGCGGGGCGTGCTTAACCGTGAGAACAGCCCATGTGCACTGTTCGGTGCGCGTACCGCAGCGACGGGTTTTGTACGCATTTCGCCCTTGTGTCAAGACTATGAACCCATTCAGCACGCATGCGCGCGAAGGGAATTTCGACACGCAAAAAAAAACCTACCATCAACGGAGAGGGAATGGCTCCATGAGTTCCACTGCAGAGCGCCATGGTCGACTGCAGCTTGGAGTTTTCTATCGTCGCGCGCCTAGGGTTTCGTAGTCTCTCTCTCAAGACCGGAATTGGCACTTTTACTGCACAAAACCCGTCGCTGCGGTTTAAAAAACAAATACGCGTTCGGTGCATGCTAGACCAGCGGCCGTGGGATTGGGTGTTAGACGGGAAGTGTAATACGCGATGTAAACATAATAGTTTGATACCCGTCCCTTTAATACTTGTATGTAAACAAAATGCCATGTCGCACGTTCGTCCCGTCAGCAAAGTCTGCCAAAGAATACTTTTCTGGATTCTGTGATTGTAAAGAAGGGAGGAAAGCTGGATAAACGCCTTATTGCCGTCTCCCTTGATGAAAGTATTGGTTCATTGTCCAATGCAATGGGCATCGGTGAACAATTACTGCAATCACTGCAAGTGTCATCGACATGACTGCCTCCGGAACGGCTAGAAACGTGATAACTGACGTAAATTAAATAGTAATACTATAGTAGGGTTTTCAGTAAAAAAATTATTCCTAAACCAATATGCTCAATATTTATATCAAATTAAAGGTCTTGATGAAAGAAATACAATGGTTTTTAAATCAAGAAAATCGGACAAGTAGTTTTTGAGGAATCTTGTTTTATTTAATCAAGTATACAGCATTCGATGAAGCGCGACTGTCCATACACTGTGTACATCCCTAATGGCAACAAAACCGTTGAATCAGTCTACACACACCGTGATACACACGCACAGCGTTCGTGCTCGTTTCCCTCATCAGAGCTTTTGAAAGGGTGTAAAAAATACACACTCCGCTCAAAACTAACCAGAATTACGGCTCAAAACTTTCACATATGATAGAAAAAAGGTGTAAAATTCATTCAGACACCGCTCTTACCTTTCAACTTGAAGATTTCACCTCGAAAAAACAGTGTTTACTTTTTATCTCTTCGTAACTTCGGTTGTAGAGTACCGTAGTTATGGAGATTGAGCAAGCATGGGTATGTAAAGGAGCCCTTTGCCTCAATAGGGAAACCCGTTTTCATGTCAATCACAATGTACTCGGGCGCGGAGAGAGCTCCGAAGTGGATGCCCTCAGCAGAGCGCGGCAAATTTTACGCGCCGAATGCGCCCGTTCTCGGAACACTTCGCGAAAGGCTGGGCGGGACGAGAGTGGTTCATTCATAAAAACCTAGGCTTTCGCACGTACTTCTGATTACTATTTTATGTACATTGTTGGATAGCTGAAACTATAAGCTTTCCAATGAGCTATTACATGTCAGATTTTGACAGGTAAAAGTAGTAAAATGATTTGATTTAAAATGTTGATGTTTTTTGTTGCAGGCGATGCGCTGTACGTGTGGCGGGCTTCGGTCAAGCATGTACAAACTGAAAACCCTATTATTATGAAAAATCAGGCATTTTTGGTATACGATGACTTCCTCAGTCATGTCAGTCTGATCTTGTCAACTCTCCCATAAGTGACCAACATGGTCATTGTACATGCGCAGTGGCAACTATAATAGGATCCTTCTATTTTCTGAAGGGGAGGATTTTTTTAGAAGAGAAATCAAGTCCAAAAACCATCATAAAAGTGGAATTTAAATATAGTTTTCGCTTTCTGTACCCCCAAAAATCAATGGAATCATTTTTTAACTGGTTAATGGTTGTAACAAAAATTCCAAAAAAAACCTTTCCAATTCGCAGAAACAATTATTAAAATAATACAAAATAATAAATAAATTATAATGGGTATTAAACAGAAATTTAAAAGATGCAAAGTAGGCTTATTATAACTGACATGGAATTGCGAGACGGAGGCAAATCCCAGTATTAAAAAAAAAAAGCTTATGATTGTCGTCCAATGGATTTACATGTACATGTATACAACACTTACCATCATTTTTCCCCCCTGTCTGACAACCTTTTTCAGCACCTAAAAAATCCGTAAACCAACTAATAAAATTGGAATGGCCTTATATACTGTGAGAATGGAGGTACACTGGATAATGGCATTTGTGTTTGATAAAAAATATCCCGACGTGCCATTTGTTTTTAAAGAGTAAAATAAATAATACATTTAACTTGACTTTTTTGATTATTTATCTTTTCAGAGTGTGCACTGTCCTGTGATAATGGTGGTACGCTGGATAATGACACCTGTCAATGTGATTGTGATCAAAACTGGAGCGGTGAAAACTGTAGTCGTAAGTAAAATAGCAAAGAAACTTGTGTTGTTGTCCCCGGAAAATAAACAAACAAACAAACGATCGAACAAACAAACGAACGAACACTATAATGTGACAAATATTTCACGAGAAAGACATACTCAGAATACAATAAATGTATTATACACATTGCCCACTATCCAATGACGATGAACGCAGCCTAATACTAGACCTGCGTAGGTCCTATACTGTAGTATACACATTGCCCACTATCCAATGACGATGGATGCAGCTTAATACTAGACCTGCGTAGCTCCTATACTGTATTATACACATTGCCCACTATCCAATGACGATGGACGCAGCCTAATACTAGACCTGCGTAGGTCCTATACTGTATTATACACATTGCCCACTATCCAATGACAATGAATGCAGCCTAATACTAGACCTGCGTAGCTCCTATACTGTATTATACACATTGCCCACTATCCAATGACGATGGATGCAGCCTAATACTAGACCTGCGTAGGTCCTATACTGTATTATACACATTGCCCACTATCCAATGACAATGGATGCAGCCTAATATTACACCTGCGTAGCTCCTATACTGTATGATACACACTGCCCACTATCCAATGACAATGGATGCAGCCTAATACTAGAACCTGCGTAGCTCTTATACTGTATTATACACACTGCCCACTATCCAATGACAATGGATGCAGCCTAATACTGGACCTGCGTAGCTCCTATACTGTATTATACACACTGCCCACTATCCAATGACAATGGATGCAGCCTAATACTAGAACCTGCGTAGCTCCTATACTGTATTATACACATTGGCCATTATCCAATGACAATGGACGCAGCCTAATACTCGACCTGCGTAGGTCCTATACTGTATTGTACACATTGGCCATTATCCAATGACAATGGACGCAGCCTAATACTCGACCTGCGTAGGTCCTATACTGTATTATACACATTGCCCACTATCCAATGACAATGGATGCAGCCTAATACTAGACCTGCGTAGCTCCTATACTGTATTATACACATTGCCCACTATCCAATGACAATGGATGCAGCCTAATACTCGACCTGCGTAGGTCCTATACTGTATTATACACACTGTCCACTATCCAATGACGATGGATGCAGCCTAATACTGGACCTGCGTAGGTCCTATACTGTATTATACACATTGCACACTATCCAATGACGATGGATGCAGCCTAATACTAGACCTGCGTAGGTCCTATACTGTATTATACACACTGTCCACTATCCAATGACGATGGATGCAGCCTAATACTAGAACCTGCGTAGCTCCTATACTGTATTATACACACTGTTAATGAGGGCGCTGTTTGTCTAGCTGCCAGTTTTTAGTTCCTGTGCATATGTACATTTTTTATATCCGTTTTTATCTTTCTCTGTTTTTGCCATCAAGTTTTAACCCTTCTGTGATGTGTTTGCTGTGTTGATCGTGATTTGTTTTTCGGGTATTTTGCTAAGTTTTGTAGATTAATAGTGAAGTTTTTTGGATTTTTTTGTGGATATCATCTGCCGTGTGTATGTTCATTGATATGTGTATTCATCATGGCCGCCATAATACAGGTTTGTGCTTGTCTTGCCATTTTGCATGTTATGTTTACGCAGTATAATTTGCATTCAACTAAATTTATCTCCAACACTGTCTTTGAAAATACTGCCCCGAGTTACCCATTCCTTTTTGTACGTCTTCTAGACTTTTCTGTTGGCCTATATCGAGCAAATTGCCATCCAACATCAGTTATGTTATGTAACACTGGTTTTCACCCTTCTAAAGTGGTATTGTTAAAATGGTCGAAGCATGGACAGACAAGTTTGGTTATCCCTGGACATGATCCCCCATTGGATATAACTGTGTTTATGGATATTTCTATCAATCCTGGTCCCAATGGTTTGAACTGTACTGACAACGGCGAGTTGTATGTCGATGGTGAGTTGCATTCTAATTTGAATAGCCCTCCCAATAATGGGCAAATCACCTATTCACGCAACCAATTGTTCAATTTACGTAGATCTTCTAAGTGTTTCATTAATTCTGAACAACTTCAATTACTTAAAATAAATGGGATTTTTCGGTTTCGAGGGAAGAGAGCAGGTAAACGGTATAAGGGTAATGAACAAAGAATACCCGTCCATTTAAGTCAGCGTTTGGACTCTACTTATCGTCTTCAAGCCTTACTAGAAAACCGGAATCGAGTACTTCAACCAGTTACAATAACACCCATGTTAACAACTGCATGCCCACTTAAGCTCTGCAGTTTGAACACCAGATCAATTAAGAACAAAATGGCTGACTTTGTTGATTATGTTGTAACTAGCAAGGCTGATCTTTTTGCCCTAACCGAGACTTGGTTTACCGAAATGGATGTTGCTTGTAAAGTTCAAGCTACTCCATCTGGTTTTAAGCTATTGGATCATCCACGAAAGAATCGCATTGGAGGCGGTACTGGTCTATTATTCCGAGATAACATTTCTGTCAAGAAAATTGCTGCTGGAGAAAAGGAATCATTTGAATTTTCAGAATGGTCGGTAGAATATAATTCATAGGCTTCGGTTAGTGATCATCTATAGGCCCCCATACTCTGAAAATCATCCAGTTACTGTGAACACGTTTCTTACTGAATTTGCTGTGTATTTGGAATCGTTAATTCTATGCCCTCAACAACTATTGATAACTGGGGATTTTAATATTCATGTTGATGTTTCTGAAGATCCATCTGCTGTCCATTTTACAGAACTTCTTGAATCTATGGGTCTGAGGCAACATGTCAAAGGACCTACCCATGAGTTGGGACACACATTGGATTTGGTTATCACGCGGCAGTCTGCGGTTGTTCTAGACAGCCCACCTTTTCCTGATCGTCTTTTCTCTGACCATCTATCAGTTATGTGTAATTTAAAAACAAGGTCGTTAACATTTTCAACAAAAACAGTTTCTTACAGGAACACTACATCAATCAATATTAATTCACTTAAAAATGACTTATCTTCTTCTAAGCTGTGTACAGATACTCCCAAGTGTCTCGATGAGCTTGTTAAATGTTACAATGTCACCCTCACCGATACACTTAACACACATGCACCAGTAAAGTCGAAAACAGTTTCTACCAGACCTTTGGTGCCATGGTTTAATGCGAACATTAAGGCAGCTGTGAAGTTGAGAAGACAGGCTGAAAGGAAATGGCGGCGAACTGGGACACCCGACGACTTAACAAATTTTAAAATTAAAAGAAACAGTGCTACATCTCTCATGAATGAAGCCCGCAGTGATTTTTATACCAACTTTATTGACGCCAACAGTTCTGACCAGAGTAAATTATTTAAGGCCACTAAGACACTGCTCCAACAATGCCATTTTTCCCCCCTTCCCATGTTCAATAATAAATTTGAGTTAGCAAATGAAATGGGGGATTTCTTTGTTAAAAAGATAACAAATATTCATTTCAAACTTGACAATTTGGGATCAGCAGATGAATCTTCTTATTTTCCAAATATTATTCCATCTGATGACATTTTGTTTGATCATTTCATTACATTAACTGAGAAACAGGTTAAGCAACTTGTCAGTAAATCTACAAAGAAGTCTTGTTCCCTTGATCCAATGCCAACTAAGCTAGTCAGTGATTGTCTTGATGTTCTGCTGCCAGTGCTTACCAGTATCATAAATTTGTCTATTGGTTCTGGCGTTTTTCCTGACTGCTGGAAAGAGGGACTGGTTTTTCCTTTGTTAAAAAAGCATAACCTTGACCCAGTTTTAGAAAATTACCGACCAATCACCAACTTGCAGTTTTTGTCTAAACTTACTGAGAGTGCAGTGTGTGCTCAAATTAATAATCATATGGCTAGGCATTCATTATTTCCACAATTTCAATCGGCATATAGGAAACATCACAGTACAGAGACGGCTCTTTTGAGGGTAAAGAATGACATACTTTTGAAGATGAATTCTCAGCATGTAACATTACTTGTTTTATTAGATCTTAGTGCCGCTTTTGATACCATTGATCATAAAATTTTGCTGGAACGCCTTCAGTCAAAGCTTGGGATATCCGGCTTGGCGCTTGATTGGTTTGCATCTTACTTGTCTTCCAGAAGCCAGCGGGTGTCTATAGATGGGACCTTGTCAGATAGTTTCAGGCTTGACTGTGGTGTTCCCCAAGGATCATGTCTGGGTCCACTGCTTTTCACCATCTATGCTTCTAGGTTGTTTGATATTATTGAGCGCCATCTGCCAAATTCTCATTGTTATGCAGATGACACACAGTTGTACATAAGCTTTAAACCTGACGATACAAACAGTCAGTTGGAAGCCGTAACAGCAATGGAGAGATGTATTCAAGACATCAGGCAATGGATGATTCATGATAGTCTTATGATCAATGATAATACAAGTGAATTTCTTGTCATTGGTACCAGACAACAGCTACAAAAAATTTACATTCCCAGCCTCACTGTGGGGAAATCTGATATTCTTCCCACTTCATGTGTTAGGAATTTGGGATCATGGTTCGACTCACAGTTGACTATGAATATTCATATTACTAAGGCTTGTTCGGCTGCTTTTTACCATCTGCATAACATTAGAAGTATTAGTAAATTTTTATCTCGTGAGTCTCTATTGACCTTAGTCCATGCTTTTGTCACCAGTCGAATGGATTATTGTAACAGCTTATTGTACGGTCTACCAAAAAGTCAATTAGCCAAACTACAACGAGTCCAGAATGCTGCGGCCAGACTTGTATTTAACACACCTAGGTTTCAGCATATAACACCAATTCTTCGCGAATTACACTGGTTACCTGTTTCGTTTAGGATTAATTTTAAAATTATTTTGTTAACTTTCAAGGCACTCCATGGTTTATCTCCAGTGTACATAACAAATCTCATTAGTATTAACAAAAGTTCCCGTTATAATCTCAGGTCAAGTAGTAATGGTCTTGTTTTAGAGTACCCTAAGGGCAAGATGCTTGCTACGCTGGGTGCTAGAGCATTTTCTTCGGCAGCCCCAGTGCTCTGGAATACACTTCCGCGTCACATTCGCAATGAACAGACACTTGATTATTTTAAACGTAAGATTAAAACATATCTTTTTAATGAAGCCTTTTTAAATTAAATTAATTTTTTTCTTCTCTTTTCCTTAATTGTACTTTTCATGAGAACCAAGCCAGTTAGGCTATATTCCTTTAATTAGTATAGGTAGGTTAAAGGCGTCTGTCTCCGGGAAAGATCGAGACATCACCGATGCCAGTGGGGGTACATTGACATAGACCCTCCTCTAGCGGGACAGACGTAACCCCATACTGAGGTTTGGGAGCTGGCTTGGCAACCTCATCTGTTCTGATTTTTTTTTTAAAGTGATTTGCGTTTAATTTCTTGTTTGTATTTATATGTGTTTATTCTATGGCGTGTTCATTTTTTGTTAGGCGCTTTTGATCATTTTTAAATGGAAACAGCGCAATAGAAATGTTTAATTTATTATTATTATTATTGCCCACTATCCAATGACGATGGATGCAGCCTAATACTGGACCTGCGTAGGTCCTATACTGTATTATACACACTGTCCACTATCCAATGACAATGGATGCAGCCTAATACTAGAACCTGCGTAGCTCCTATACTGTATTATACACACTGCCCACTATCCAATGACGATGGATGCAGCCTAATACTGGACCTGCGTAGGTCCTATACTGTATTATACACATTGCACACTATCCAATGACGATGGATGCAGCCTAATACTGGACCTGCGTAGCTCCTATACTGTATTATACACATTGGCCATTATCCAATGACAATGGATGCAGCCTAATACTAGACCTGCGTAGATCCTATACTGTATTATACACATTGCCCACTATCCAATGACAATGGATGCAGCCTAATACTAGACCTGCGTAGCTCCTATACTATATTATACACATTGCCCACTATCCAATAACAATGGATGCAGCCTAATACTAGACCTGCGTAGGTCCTATACTGTATTATACACATTGCCCACTATCCAATGACGATGGATGCAGCCTAATACTCGACCTGCGTAGCTTCTATACTGTATTATACACACTGCCCACTATCCAATGACGATGGATGCAGCCTAATACTAGACCTGCGTAGCTCCTATACTGTATTATACACACATTGCCCACTATCCAATGACGATGGATGCAGCCTAATACTAGACCTGCGTAGGTCCTATACTGTATTATACACACTGCCCACTATCCAATGACGATGGATACAGCCTAATACTAGACCTGCGTAGGTCCTATACTGTATTATACACATTGCCCACTATCCAATGACGATGGATGCAGCCTAATACTAGACCTGCGTAGGTCCTATACTGTATTATACACACTGCCTACTATCCAATGACGATGGATGCAGCCTAATACTAGACCTGCGTAGCTCCTATACTGTATTATACACATTGCACACTATCCAATGACGATGGATGCAGCCTAATACTAGACATGCGTAGGTCCTATACTGTATTATACACACTGCCCACTATCCAATGACAATGGATGCAGCCTAATACTAGACCTGTGTAGGTCCTATACTGTATTATACACATTGCCCACTATCCAATGACGATGGATGCAGCCTAATACTAGAACCTGTGTAGGTCCTATACTGTATTACACACATTGGCCACTATCCAATGACGATGGATGCAGCCTAATACTAGAACATGTGTAGGTCCTATACTGTATTATACACATTGCCCACTATCCAATGACGATGGATGCAGCCTAATACTAGAACATGGGTAGGTCCTATACTGTATTATACACATTGGCCACTATCCAATGACAATGGATGCAGCCTAATACTAGACCTGCGTAGCTCCTATACTGTATTATACACATTGCCCACTATCCAATGACAATGGATGCAGCCTAATACTAGACCTGCGTAGGTCCTATACTGTATTATACACATTGCCCACTATCCAATGACAATGGATGCAGCCTAATACTAGACCTGTGTAGGTCCTATACTGTATTATACACATTGCCCACTATCGATTGACAATGGATGCAGCCTAATACTAGACCTGCGTAGCTCCTATACTGTATTATACACATTGCCCACTATCCAATGACAATGGATGCAGCCTAATACTAGACCTGTGTAGGTCCTATACTCTATTATACACATTGCCCACTATCCAATGACAATGGATGCAGTGAGTAGTATGTTAGATGGGGGTTCTAGGCCACCTACCTAAAAGTGGGCGTGGTCGTCGACAAAAGAGGGAGGTGGGCGTGGTCTTAAACAAAAGAGTAGGAGGATAACGTTATCAAAAACATTTTAAGATCACAAAATGTTTTTGCGTATAGTGGTAGGGTACGTATTAAAACGGCGGTTTTACTGCATAAAACCGCCGGTTTTACCGCATTGAAAAACCTCGCTTTAAAAATTGAGAAATCGAAACGAGAAAACCAAAAAAATATTATCTCGTTCAATAGTAAATAAGAGTATGGAATCAAGAGAAAAACAAGTAGTTCCTTGCGAATGGCTTTTAGTCGGCAAAACGTCCAAGTGTTGTATACTTAACTCACCCAATACCGTATATTGCGGCTTACATAAATGGAAACTTAAATGTGGAAAAAGTTTACCCGTTGCGTGTCGTAGATGTAAAAAGGGTACAAAAGCAACGGCGGGTTTGTGCACGAAATGCGCGAAGATATTAAATGTAGCGAGTTACAAGCGCGCGAGAGGAAAAGCTATACGCTCGTTTAATTTAGTAATGGTGGAGTTGGTAGAAAAGACGAAAAAAGTTTTGTAGAGTGATATTAATATGGACGAACAATTACGAACGCATATACTCGAGCTAGTTGGTGATTTAAAATTGTTTTGTACAAATTCACGCAATTTAATATTGTTGGAATATTATATTAGAAATGTTCCCGCACAACGATTTAATGTACTCGTGCGAGAAAAATTAGTTCCAGCGTTTGAGTTAATTAAATCTAGAGATTTAGCGAGTATGAAAGAGTATTTAACGCAACTCGCTTTAGACGTGTATTACATTAATTTATATTATAGCGAGTTGTTGAGTATAAATGAAATAGATAGAGAAACTATTTTTTTACATTTATAAAAAATTATAAACGTTGTATTAATTTAAAAAAACGACTAAAAATTTAAATTGTACGGTGGTGGTCTACTCGTTACCCACTCCGCCACTCGCGAAGCGGGTTTTTGGTTATAATATAATTTATTTACGCTCAAGTTTATTTTAAACTCAAAAGTTTTTCTATCAGAATTTTTTTTTCCGCATTTACATCGGCGGGTTTAACCTCCGTTTTCGACGGTAAAGTCGTCGGTTTAACAAGTTTATTACGGATTTTTTCTTTCATTTTATAATATTTATCTCGCTCTTCGCATACGAGCACAAATTCTTCTTGACTGATGTAACCGTCTTCGATGGCTTTCGAAACGTAGTTTTCGATCGTGTTGAGTTTACTCGATGCTAAAACTCGTATTTCATCGTGTTTTTTAGCTTTTTTATATAATTTATTTTTCGCGAATCTGAGAGAGAAAGCCGCGCCGCCCAACCCCAAAGCTAAACCTTCTAAAGCGTATCCTACGGGCGACGCCACGACGCTGGCGATACTGGCTATTCCGATGGCCCCCGCCCCCATACAACCCAATTCTGCGAGAGTTTCTACGACGTCGCAAGCGTTGATAATTTTATTATATTTTTTATATACGGCTTCGCGTTGGTTTATTTCGATTCGTAATTCTTTTTGAATATCGTCGATTTTTTGCAAACGAAATGTTTTAGCATGCTCCGCGTCAGAGTCATTCGTTAAAACCGTTAAATTCGGATAAAGTACATTCGTTGATTCTATAGGTGCGCTCATTGTTTATTATTAATAGTAAAAGATTTAAAAATGTTAATTTAACGGCCTAGTAATAATTTTGATCTCGTAACAGATTCCAGTGTCTAAAGAGCCTAAAAAAACAAAATGAATAAAAAAAATTCTGTTGTAGTTGTTGTGGTTTATTTTTAAGCAAATGCTACATTCTATATACTTGGGTTCATTATCATTATGCCAAAATCTGTCATTATTATCGGCTAAAAAAGGCTAGGTTCACCGCCCAATAAAATTTCACGTTTTTCAACCCGTTGAAAAACGTTTTCACCATGAATTATTTTTACATAAGTTGTGCTATCTGTTATTGGTACAAAAGCATCAAAACTCGGCCCATATCGACCTCCCCAAGCAAACCAAATTTTATTATCTAAATTATAGAATGTTTTGCTTTGTAAAGCATTATCGATAAGTCCACTTTTTTCAAGAGTGTAAGCGTTGTTCTTTTTAGTAACTACGCTAGAGTTACGACTAGGTCCGTAAATACTCGCCATATTTATTATAGTATACATTTTTTAATTTAACGGTAAACTTTTAATTTTTATATTAAAACAGATTTTAGAGTTTAGCGCGCCGAAAAAGGCCGCCTCTACAAAAACCTTTTGTACGTCTTGAATTTTAAAACACATTTCGTACTTTAAATGTTGCGTTTCATTATCGATAAAATAAAATTTCTCATCTCGTTCCGGAGAAGGAATATAATAAATATTGGCCGCGTAACCGCGCGTTGAACTATACGAAACTATATTACTAGTTTTTATAAACAAAACAAAAATGCTGCAGTACGTAGGCGCGGTGGTAAACATGAAAAAGGGTAGTTTAGAATGAGAGTGCCATCCGAGTATAACGTTGTATTTTCCGACTAGAACCGTCGTTTGTAAAATTTCATCTCTGTTTAGATATCCGTGATGTTCGTAAATTTCGGCAAACGATGTTTTTAAAATTTCGTAGTCTCTATCTGCTACGCTAGTATGAACAACGTTGCTCGTACGACTAGGTCCGTAAATGCTCGCCATATTTATAGTATTTCTATATTTAAAATAATGGGGAAACCGTGATTATGTATATCTCTGCTTTTGCTATCTCTAACTCGAAAAGTCAACTCGTTAAAAGTTCCGACTCGTAATTTTTTCATCAACGGATTTTTATATTCCATGTACATGCTTTCGCCGAACGACGCGTCTTGCAAAGGAAAAGCGTTTAAAATAGTGCAAGGTTTACCGTTGAAATAATTATGGGTCGTAGAAATTTGATCGCAATGAATGTATAAAATTTTTAAAAGTTGTACGTCGATTTTGTTACTGTATTCTCCTACGGTTAGAAATTCGTTGTGAAACCCCAGTAAATTAGCCAACCCGCTAGTAAATTTAACGGACTTGTTCGCTTGAGTTATATTTAGCAAAAAGACGCCCGATATTTTATCGATGACAAACGTGATCCAAGGCGCGTCTTTCGTTATATTATCGATAATTTCGTTAATGTTGTAAAGCCCGGGTTCGATAAATTTTATAACGTCCGACTCACCCGCAGTGCGATGTATTATTCTTTCTTTTTTACGCACGTTGTAATATCCCACCCAAATGTTTACGCTGTGTAATATAATCGAGAGATCATTTTGCCGATTATCGATAACGTTATCTAATTTAACCGATCCGCCTTCTTTACCGATTTCGATTTCGAACGTATGGTACATTTTATTAGCTTTCGAGAGTAATTTTACGTATCCGTACAAGCAATCTGGAAATTTTAAGGCGCCTCCTTTTTTTAACGCTAGCGATTTAACGAGTTTTCAAATTTACGTCGGCGAAAAAGAGTCATTTAGCGTAACGTTCTTTAACGTATTTCAAAAATATAAGTTACCTCACGTCGTCAGCAACGCCGTCGTAAACGATTGGCGTAGTAACCCGTTAACATTTTATCAAAATCAAATAAATTTTACGACGTATTGCGCTACGACGAGATGCGGCGTAGGTTACGATCATTTATATCATAGCAACTCGATGATTCGTAGTTTTTTTTAGATTTCACGTATATTATCAAATTAGACGATTGCTCAAGGAAATGAGCTGTCCTACATCTTTTTCAATTTTTTTTTACGCGTTTGCCAACAATATAGCGCGTACAATAAAATATGTACTGAATTTCATTTAGCGATTAAAGACGATTGGAAACAACGAGTAGATTTAAATTCAAACGGTTTGGGAACGGCTTATTATCGAAATATTTACGGCTACATTCCGGTGCCGGGGAACAACTACGACAATTCAAATTTACAACATTCACTCTATAAAAGGATGGATTTTGATAAAGAAAACGTTGATTTAAATTTAGTCAATAGTGACGACGATATCGGCGGTTCGTACGTTGTCGAATACATTTCTCAATCTGAACGCGTTGAAATGGCGTGGACTAAGTTTATATTATCTTTAAAGTTAGCGCGAGGTTTTACAGACGTGGGTACCGAACGAATTAACGATTCTATAAGAACTTACGTGTACGCGTTATTGGCGGCTCAAGCGAGAGTTAAAAGCTCATTTTTTACGGGCGGTACCGGTTTAGACGCTCGGCGCGAATTTATAGACATAGTAAATACCGAGATTGATTCTCCTGTAGATTTACAATCTAGTATTCAATGATATCAAGATGTTTTACTATACGCTCGCAGTCAATTAAACGTTTGTCTCGGAGAAAATTTATACATGATGCCTAGCGATATGAATTTACGAATAGGCACGTACGCGGGATACAACAATAATATTTTGATAGCGACGAGCGATTTAGCGTTGGGTTCAAATTTAGATGCAAATTCAACGGTCGTCGTTGCTCCTGTTTTGCCGTTAGACGACGATGACGCGAAGCGCGAAAGCTTTAAAGCGCAAACGCACGCACAAGACGATAAAACATCAAACGTTACAATAGCGCACCCGCAAGACTCTTTAGAAGACACAACGCTTACGCGAAGCGAAACTCGAGACTCTTTATAAGATTTTAACGATAACCACCAAGAAGAAAAAACGCTTTAATACTCGGTTTTGCGATTTTAACCGGACTAGGCGTTATGATTTACGAATTGTTATTTTAGCGTTACGCTAGCGTTTTTTGCGCGTAAGTTAAAATTAAAACGCCGGCCGCAGTCAAAGCTAGCCATAAATGTTGCGCCGCGTACGCGACCACGCCGCTAACCGTTTTAAATAACCAGTTTATAACTGCGCTGATAATGTTCGGTAAAGCGGTTAAAGCTTTCGCTCCTAGTTTAGCTAATACGTTCGCTAAATGTTTTAACGTTTTTTGTATCCACTCGCTTACACCACCGCTAGGTGTAGGTGGTTTAGGTGTTGGCGCGGGTGTGGGTGTGGGTGGTTTAGGTGTTGGCGCGGGTGTGGGTGGTTTAGGTAAAACTGAACTCGCGGTGTTGACGGCAGCTTCGACGATAAAAGCGATAGTCATACCGACGGCCGTTAATACACTAACGATCGTTATGCCTTGTTCTCTAAATAAAGTTTTAATTTTATCACCTAACGTAACGTCTATTTCTATCATTTTTTGAAGCGTTTCTTTAATTCTATTGATTTGACTACGTAAAACGTAATCCTGCGCATCAATTTGTTCAATCAAAACTTGTTTGTAATCTTTTAGGTTTTTCAAATCTCGTTTATACTGTTCGTTCATATCGAATCCTCTTTCGTTAGCGTCAGAAACTACTTCTTCCATATCGTTGATTCTTTGGTTCGTCGATTTTAATTTAGTTAAAAGATCTAATTGTTCACCTCGATTCGTAGTCAAAATGTTATTGAGCGCTTCTATTTCTCGCCAAGGAATGTTAAATTGCGTTCCTTGATCTCTATTGAGAGTTGTAGTTGCCGTTTCGATAGCTTCATTTACTTGAACTGATTTTTCTACCCGTTGCATCGGTATAGATGGTAACCTTCTACCGCTACCTGTTTGCTCAACTACTGGTTCGTTTGATTTTTCTATAACATGTTTTATCGCTTCTTCACGTTCATCAAATTTATATAGATCTTTATCGCTTAATCCCCTGTTACGTTTTAGAGTAGTTTCTGCGTAAAATCCGCCGTTGGGTTTAGATAAAAGTATACTATCATTACCTTATTTTAAATAGAGTGTGGTTTTTCCTTTGTCATTTTTGGTATAATAGAAATCATTATAACCTATTATACTTGGTGTACCTTTTTTACGCGATGCATAAAAATCATCGACAATAGATCTACTAAATCTAGTTTGTTGAGAAAAAGACGCTTCTTGCTCTTTTCTTTTTGATATTTCAGATCTTTCAATATCATCATCCGTAAAAAAATCGCCTTCGTTTTCATCTTCGTCAATATTTTGTAATAACGGATCCGTTTCCATAAGATCATACTTTCCTGCCATTTTATAATTACTTTTTATCTTTTTTCAATAATTTATAACTCGCGTAGCCCACTATACTCATACCGATCAAAATAAACACGAATTTTTTGATCTTCGCTAGCACCGTAAAAATCTTCGAGTCTAGGCTCGTCGCGTAAATTTATCGGTAAATTTATTCGCGCGCCGGTAATGTCAAAATATTCATTCATCGCATCGTCGATGTCGTTAAAAGTTCTTACTGCGCTCGATTCTTTTTGTATTTTTTCGTTTAAATAATCTAGATATTTTAAACGCTTTTTACTAAATTCGTCTCTAGCTTTCGAAAGTCGTTCCATCGCTAAATCGTGTCTTTTTTGTTCTTGTCGACCACCTCCGCTGAACAAAAAATTGCTACCGGTAAACGCCAACGCGTTGATTACCGCGCCTCCGACCATCATCGCTATAGACACCATTTTATTTTTAAAAAATATAAAAATTATTATATTTGTTACTATAAAATATGGCTAATAATACGTACGGAGATGTGTTGGATCCATACAGAAGATTACGAGAACCTCGAGGTATAAAAGGTTTGCGTCAAAAGGTCGTCATTACAAAGAATCCGAGTACCATTACCGAAAATCAAATGTTGACGGTTCGTTTTCCAAATTTAGGAATGAACGACGTCATCGTTCCGAATACATCGCGATTAGCTTTCAATATAGAACTCGTTAGCGACGATGACGATACGAGAACGTTGGTACAAAACATTGGTAGAGCC
Source organism: Zoroaster sp. YZ-2022 (assembly GCA_029582265.1). Lineage (NCBI taxonomy): Eukaryota > Metazoa > Echinodermata > Asteroidea > Forcipulatida > Zoroasteridae > Zoroaster > Zoroaster sp. YZ-2022. Next base: position 5,999,604 of record CM055816.1, read on the forward strand.
ATCGTAAAACACATCATCATTAAAATGGAAGGAAATGAAATATTTTCTTTAGACGATGCGGATGTGTTCAATTGTTTTAAAGACGAATGGTTAACCAAAGATCAACGTGAAAATTTAGCGTATCAAGGAATCGCAAGTTTTAACATAACTAAATTAAGAATGGGCGCTAGCGATAAGGATATTGCGGGTAACGGAGGAAAAGATAAAGCCATCGCGGATACGTATAAAAATAGATATTACATTCCGCTGGATTTTGAATTGTTGACCGATCATCAACCCTACTACCAATCGGGCATCGGAGATCGATTGACTTACGAACTCGTGTTTAATAAATTTTCTAGCGTGATTAAAAGCACCGACGATAATGCAAAATATATCATAAGCGGAATTTCTTTAGAATTTGAGGTCGTTCATATGCCGGAACTCGCTCGAACGATTAAAAATCAATACAGCAACCGGTTGAGTATATTGTTTGATCGCGTACTGAGACAGAGCGTGACTCCGTTAAACAAACGCGATACGACGTGGAATATAAATTTAAATACCCCGGCAAAAAGTATGAAAGGAATATTGTTTTTATTCAGAGAACCCACCGCGAAAGAAAGCAATAAATTTTATAATCCGAAAATCGACAAAGTTTCGATTACCATCGAAGGCGTTCCCAATCAACTCTACGCGCACGGAATGAAAAGGTATCAACATTGGGAAGAGATTTCAAAATATTTCGGCGATTCGAAACAACAACACGCTATACAAGTCGTACAAGCTCTAAATTTATCTCACGTTAAACCAGCACATTATTTACTAAATCGATACGGTTTATTTTTAGATTTAAGAACTAGCACCGACAATAAATTACACGGAAGCGGAAGACGAATACAAAACTTGAGCGAAGGAATTACTATTCAAATTGAAAAAGAAGCGGAAGCTGCGGGCGAACTAAACATGTGTACTTTTATTATCATGGACGCGCAACTAAACATAAGAAACGGGCGTTTTGAATCCGTCGATTATTAAAATTAGCGACTATTATAAAAAGAAAATGTTGCCTAAATATCCACACGCCGCGTTAATTTGCGGACAAACGGGATACGGAAAAACTGAATTTGTTTTAAATTTATTAGAAAAAGAACATTTTAAATATTTTAAAAATATCGTTATATTATGCCCTACTATCGGCGATAACGATACGTACAAAAATAGAAAATGGATTCTAAACGACGATAACGTACACGTTAACGATTTAAACGACATATCGTTAAACCGAGCTATACAAATGTATAGCGATGCTTTCAAAACGGAGGAAACGTTGTTTATTATCGACGATTGCAGCGCTAATAAACAGTTGCATTATAAAAAATACGACGAGAATAATAGATGTATGATTACCCAATTGGCTTTTAGCGGTAGACACGTTAAACACAGCTGTTGGATTCTTTCGCAAAAATATAATAGCGTATTGAAAGATTTTAGAGAACAACTCAAATGGGTGTGTTTATTTTATTGTAAAGATAGAGACTCGTACAAGAATTGTCTTCGAGAAAATGATGTTATTCCGACTGTCGAGCTACGAGAGCGAGCGCGCGAGCAACTAAAACGAGTTTTACATCGCAAATTGATTTTAAAAACGGATCAACCTACCGGTTATGAGATTATAGACTAGGTTACTCGTAGGTTACTTATAGGTCGTTAGTAGGTTACTCAACAATTACCTACAAGTCGTCAACAATTACCTACAAGTCGTCGAGCAATTACCCATAGGTTACTCATAGGTCGTTAGTAGGTTACTTATAGGTTACTCATAGGTCGTTAGTAGGTTACTTAACACTTACTCGTATACATTATAAAACACTTTTATAAATGGAACGAAAGTCACTCATGTTACCCCCATTATTATTATTATTGGACGCTAACGAAGCCGAGTTAAACGACATATTGTTATTTAAACAAAAGCAACGAGATGAGCGAGCTTTACACGTTACTGATTGGTTATCTAAAATTAATTATTGGTTTATATATTTTTTTTAAATTTAACGGATTATTCTATAAACACTTATAATAAATGGAAGAAGTTGCTAAAATATTATCTGAAAATCCACCCACGCTAAGCGCACCACCTACTATGAACGATATAAACGACGATGCGCTACTAAAGCAAAAACTAAGAGACAAACGTCTTTTATCGGTTGTAAGCGGAGGAGATTCTAAAAAAAAAATCGGTAAAGAGTATAGCGTTAGCGATATTGAAGCGTTGAGTACGCAAGAGCGAGATGTATTACTCACGCAATACGAAACTAAATTAGGTCGCGATATAACGCAATCTTTAGGTAGCGCCATTCTAACGCTATACGCTAAACTATTAGGATTTAGTTTAAATCGTATCGATTTGTACGGTCATCGATTTCAAATTGACGACGAAGGTAAATTAATTTCAGATTTAGAAAAAGATCCATTCATTTCTAGCATGCTTTCTACCGTGGCGTGTGAAATATACTACAAGTACGGCATGTTGATTGCGCCGCTCAGTGCGTCGCTAATTACGGCAAAACATTTAAAAAGAAAAGAAGAATCTTGTGTAGATAATAAAAGAGATGGAAACCAACGAGTCGGAGAATGCGCAACCGATGCAACCGCAAGCTGCAACGCCGAAGACCGTAACCCAACCAGCGACTAAAAAAGAAAAAAACCCAAACAGAGTCGCGGCTGGAAAAAGACTCGCTGAAATTAATAAAAAGAAAAAACTGCAACTCGCTAAACCCGCGAAAAGCGTTAAAACGTCTCGCGATAGCGAAGTAGCGTCGAGTTATAAAGAAAACAACTCATCGAGCTACTACTACTATATAGCTATTGGTTTAGCTATTGGGGGTATCGCTTATTTCTTGTTTAGTAAACATAGCGAAGCAGAACCAACATTTAAAAACGAACCGTCTAAACCCGCTCCGGTTAAACTCGCTAGAGAATCTGTTTCATCACCCACCTCGCAGACAACGAGTTATCTCGTTGTTTTTGAAATGGAATAACAGATTTTTTTTTTAAATATTATATTTAACGACTATAAAATATGTCTTCAATGCCGATAGATACGAAAACAATCGCCGATTCAGTTTATAAAAGCGTCGTTTTTTTTTTTTTTTAGTTTTATACAGCATGCTCGGTAAAAAAGTATTAAGCGTAGAACCGGCCAATTTAAATAAACTTAATATAAAAGACGGGTTAAAACTCACCGTGACGGTCGCAGTAGCTGGTGCGACTCAAATGGCGTTAATTAAACAAGGAATTTTACCAAACTCGCTCATGCGTAAAAATCCTAACGAATAAAAAATATGTTGTACAATATTAAAATGAACGAGCGAACGAGCCAAAAGCTATCCAACGCTTATTACAGTCCGAAAGGATACTACAAAGGTATCGACGCTATTAATAAATTAGCGCAAGAAACCAAAGTAAATGTAAAATTAGTTCGACGATGGATAAAAAAGCAAGCGCTGTGGCAAATTTATTTACCCTATCCTAAATACATTCCAAGACCGACCAGTTCAAATAGTACGTTTGAAAAACCAAATGAGGTTCATCAAGCGGATTTATTGTTTCTTCCGCACGACACGATCGGTAGCGGAGCGAGTAAAAGAACGAGTAGAATTACGTACAAGTACGCGTTGACCGTCGTGGACGAAGCCAGTAGATATAAAGAAGCGGAACCGTTAACCGATAAAACCGCTACGCAAGTCGGTAACGCGTTTATAAAAATTTATAAACGTTCGTCGTTAACTTGGCCTAAAATTATAAAAGTTGATCCCGGAAAAGAATTTATGAGTAGCGTAAACGTGACAATGAGCAAACACAATGTCGTAATACAAAGAAGCGAAGCCGGTAATCAGAGAGCGCAGGGTATAGTGGAGCGATTTAATAAAACTTTGAGCGAAAGATTATTTTCTCATCAATACGCGCAAGAAATAGCGACTGATACGAGAAACAGAGAATGGGTTAAAAGGTTACCGTCGGTCGTAAAGGCGTTAAACAACGAGACGACGCGACTAATTAATTCGAAACCTAAAGACGCGATCAAATTGAGCTCTGTCGAGCAAAATCCAGCCTCACCGGCTGTAAGCGGTAAAAAGAACGAAAAAAGAATCCCAAACAACAGTTTAGTTCGGTATTTATACGCGCCCGGTGAAGCTGAAAAAGATACGAGACGCCGCGCGACCGATCCTATATGGAGTATAAAAATTTATAGATTAGCTAAAACGATGAAAGCCGCGAGTCAACCCATCTTGTATTATTTAGAAGCGGGCCCCGCTCGTAGTTTTGTAAGAGAAGAATTACAAATTATTCCTCGAGATACAGAAAATCCACCGATTAAACGCTAACGCCGTAATGACCGTAAGCTAAAGTATCTATTCCGTTTTCTAAAATATATCTCTTTGTGTCTAAAGGCGATAGCGATATTTTATTTACTCGCGTTGTATATAATCGATGTTTTTCGTGCCTAATAAAATTCATAGGGTGATGTAGAGTATTTTTCAACGATAAAACTTGTTTATAGTTTTCGTGTTTAATATCTTGTATTAAAACTTGTTTTTTAACGCCTTTAGCTTTTTTTATATTTTCTCCTTGAGATAAAAACAACGAGTACATTTTTGGTCTTAAACAAACAATTTCGGAGATTAGAGTTCCCGCAGTCTCGTCTTTCATTTTACCGATCACTTTTTTATTTTCTTCAGAATGTAGAAAATGATCTCGTTTATAATTACTAAAATCGTATAAATGCTGGTCTTTTTTCATATCGTAATACACGTCTTGAGTTTTAATTTCCAACAACAAGCTATCCGTATCCGTGTATACCAACTCGCACTCGTCGATGTATTTGTTATTTAAATGATTGTAATAAAAATCGTACATTAAATGTTTAGATAAATCCAGTATGCTCATTCCTACGTAGACTGGGCGGTTGAGAACGAGTTTTGTTTTGTGCATGTGAATCGCCACTAGATCGTTATCGAAAATCCTCGCCTCGGCAAAATTTGGTTTCGCGATGAGTGAACGAATTTGATTTTCCGCTTTTTCGTCGTTTAACCGCTTTAAATTCACGTCAACGCGTTTTCGTACATTTTCCATCGTTTTTCCAAAAACTGAATTGTTCATGAGTTTGTACAAATCTTTTTCAAAATCACTCGTTGCGTCTTTTCTGAGTTGGGTGTTTAAATCGATGTATGATTTCATCCAACACGATTCATCAAATTCTAAAACGCGATGAATTTTAGTTAGTTTCATACCTAGTTGTAAATACAATCGTAAATTACGATAATTAAGCACGTAATTGCGTTTATCGTACAAATTTGGAACTAATTTTACGACGTTTGGAGCTGGCTTGTCATTTAATAACTTTTTTTGATACTCGCTCATCCATTCTTTCGGCACCGTCAACGACTCTGGCGCGAGTGGAAATGCGTTGTGAGAATCGTGTAATTCTTTGGGATATTGTAAATCAACTTCTAAAATGCATCTTTTTTTATTTTTTAATCCCTCGCTCTCGAGTTTGTTAATTTGTTTACTGGTCATCCATTTAAAATTACCCGTTGGCAAAGGTTGACTCATCGCGTATCCGTATAAATTATTCGCGTCCAAGTACGTAATGTAACTCGATGGTTTCGATTTATCGTAATCGGACGAGTATTTATTGTTTGCTTTAGCGTATCGTTTACTTACCATGCACGTTCCTCCACGTGTACCTTTTTCTATAAATAAATGCATGTCGACGTCCGTGAGCAATTCTAAAGTTTGTTTCGAATATTTCAATAAAGCGTCCCAACTTAGACCAGGACTAGTATAATAATTAGCCGGATCTAAACCGTATTGTTTCGTGCAAGTACCGCGAAAATTTTCAAATACGTCCGCCAATAAACAAGTATCGGTACGCACGTATAAATCGTGATAATCTCCTAAATTTTTACAATCAAACTCGTTGAAAACGTTTTTAGCGTGCTCGTATTGTTCTTTGGTAATGTGTTGGTTGTTTAAACTACTATAAAAAGATTCTATCGGAGGAAGGCGCGTTTCTTCGAATCTTGAAAAACTATCCATGTACTCGTAAGGATAAATACCCTTGCTTTTTAAGAGATTAAATTTTTCTAAATCTGATTCAAACTCGCTAGTGATTGGAAAAGAATTGTTTGATTTTACGAGTTTGTCCAACGACGCTAGTAAAAATTGAGCGCTGTCTATAAATCGTAATTGTCCGATTGAAAAAGAAATATAGTTTTCGATATTGTTTGGAATGCACGTTAGATTCCCCGTCGTTTGACTCGCGGCCTGCATAATGAGATGAGAGTCGTAGCCTCGCAAATTATGAAATACGACCGGAATAAAAGTTTTACCCGGTTTTAAACTTAGTTTTAGATTACAACAATTATGAGCCGCACCTCGATATTTACCGGTAATGTGACAATGATCGCGTACTCGTTTAAACTCGTCTTCGTAGTTTTCAAAAAATCCCTTTTCACATATCCAACACTCGCTCGCGGAGTTGTAATCTTCTACATCTTCTTTAGTCATGTTTAATTTTTTAGGGTTTTTAAATATCTCGTTAATATTTTCTTCTTCTTTTTCTAATACATTTAAAAAATGTATAGCCGCATCTTCTCCTCTGTAAACGATAGGATCGCTAGTTTCACCATCGCAAACGACGTGTTCTTGTAGTTTTTCAGTATTAGTATCATTTACATCGTCGATCTTTTTAATAATACTTTCAAAGTCGGCGTATATTACGAAAGGAACTTGCATCTTTTTATGAACATTTTTAAATTTAACCGTATCGTTTTTACCCTTTTCCGGCATCACGACCGCCGTCGGTCTGTCGTTTATCCCCTTGCACATTTTTACGTGATTTTCGAGATACGCTTTTATTGAAAAACCCTGTAAACATCTCAAACAAAAATGTTTACGTTCTTTATGTTTCGTTTGATCGTAAAGTAATTTATTCACGTCTTTTATATAAACGTAGTGAGATCTAGTTCCTTTTTCTTCTTCCTCGTTAATTAATAATAAATTAATACGATCTAGCTCCTCTGGTTGATCGCTGAGATGATAAACCAGTATCGTTTTTGATTCGCAACCAAAAACGTTTATCGCCAAACAATGTTGTTTCTCCACTCGCTTAATTTGATTAATCGGTGTAGGAGCCTCGATATTATTAAAATTTAAACCGTCCTCCGTTGAGTATTTACTCGTTCTTTCTGGATGAATTTTCACGGGAAAACGAGCGCTGCGCAACGCCCAACGCAAACAATCGTCGTCGTTGTTTTTTACGTTGATGCACGCTTTTTTATTTTTTATATAGTCGCATAGCTCGATATAACTACCGCCTCTCAAAGGTTGATATCTCGCGATAGCGATATTCATATCTACGATACGATCTAGCTCCCATCCGCTGCCCTTTTGAGTCCATTTTTCTAAAGCCTCTTGAATTTGTGAAAAAACTGTAACGAGTATATTTTCGATATTGTTTAAATTTAATAAAACAATTTGCTTATTATTATGAAAATTTGCTTCGGCGACATCGACCGCACCGTCTAGTCTTTCTTTACGAAATTTAACTCGTATAAATATCATAAACTTGTACGATGTAAATTCTCGCAAGTCTAAAGTCAACTTTGCGATTATCTTTGGTTTTACCGCTTGCCAAAATATGTTTAAATCTTTTTCTTTGCTATGATTCAACGGAACTACCATTCTTCGTTCACGTAACCATCTTCCACCGTCTTTAGGTGAGTTAAATCTCAACTCTGTTTCTCGTCCGTGAAACCTTTTAATAGCGTCGATATAGTCTTTTTTTTTATCAACCTCCCACTTTTACCCGCGCCGCGTTCTGGTAGATTTATATTTTTTACATTTATACGCTCTCTCAATTCGGCTAAATTTAATTTATACAATGGCTTTTGTTTTTGCCGTTTTATATACTTTTTTAACGCGTTGTAATAACTACGTTTATCTACTTTATTCTTGTTGTTTTGCACAAGAATTAACCGGTGTTCTCGAGCAAACTCTTTCAATTCTGGTAATGTCCATTTCGATAAATATTTTCTTGAGTCCATACTTGTTTTATTATTAAACGAGATAATATTTTTTTGTTTTTTCTCGTTTCGATTTCTCATTTTTTAAAGCGAGGTTTTTGTTTTTGGTTTTCTCGTTTCGATTTCTCAATTTTTAAAGTGAGGTTTTTAAATGCGGTAAAACCGGCGGTTTTATGCGGTAAAACCGCCGGTTTTAATACGTACCCTACCACTATACGCAAAAACATTTTGTGATCTTAAAATGTTTTTGATAACGTTATCCTCCTACTCTTTTTTTTAAGACCAGGCCCACCTCCCTCTTTTGTCGACGACCACGCCCACTTTTAGGTAGGTGGCCTAGAACCCCCATCTAACATACTACTCAGCCTAATACTAGACCTGCGTAGCTCATATACTGTATTATACACATTGCCCACTATCCAATGACAATGGATGCAGCCTAATACTAGACCTGCGTAGCTCCTATACTGTATTATACACATTGCCCACTATCCAATGACAATGGATGCAGCCTAATACTCGACCTGCGTAGCTCCTATACTGTATTATACACATTGCCCACTATCCAATGACAATGGATGCAGCCTAATACTAGACCTGCGTAGCTCCTATACTGTATTATACACATTGCCCACTATCCAATGAGGATGGATGCAGCTTAATACTAGACCTGCGTAGCTCCTATACTGTATTATACACATTGCCCACTATCCAATGACGATGGATGCAGCCTAATACTAGACCTGCGTAGATCCTATACTGTATTATACACATTGCCCACTATCCAATGACAATGGAGACGCGCTAGATGGCGACTGTATAATTATGGTCATTAAATACAGGAAATTACCAAGATTATATAACCAAAATTCATCATGTAAACTTATTCCGTCGGAAGTGCTTTTATATTAGACAATACTGGAAAAAAAAAATTAATAAAATATTGTCGAACATTTTCCGTTAATAAAGTTTCCCAATTTTAGCCAAGTGTCAACCAAAAAAATGAGGTGAAATATTACATTTTAATTAAATATCGTCAAACATTTTGTCGACCAAAAAATTTGCTGAAATATTAATATCATTCTACACATGTTCTTGTATACTGAATGTATAATAAAGTGACGAAATCTTCACACATACAATAAACTAATCATGTTTTAAAAAATGTGTGGTGAACACTAATACGGCAACGATTTTGCAGAAGAGACTTGCTAAAATGCAATAAGACATTGCTCTTAATGGGGTCCATCATTTAAAGGTGTGTAGCCTAACTACTTGACATGAAACGTTGGCCCTAGACGCTATATATTGCATTAACAGTTTATCTCATATAGTACACTTGGTCACACGATACAAAATACATGTACACTTTGTAATGAGTTGTGATTTACCGAACTAAAAGATCCATCCTTTACAAAATCGCACCCTGTACGTCCAAGTGAAACCCAGACTACAGATTCCATTCAGGTTTGGTATCGTAACATTGGGCGTGAACCCTGACTCCCTAACATGCATTTGTATTTTTGGCTGCGAATTTCGATTTTTCGAATAGCAAATAACTAATTAAATACATACTGATCACTTTTTAGTTAAAATATCAAGGAACTTTGTACCATCTCCAATGGAACAATGCGCTTCGAGTTTTTGTTTCCGCAGATGATAAGCATGTCAATGCAATTGATAATAATCCTATATATTATTTAAACAATTAATATTTTACAACCCTTGCCTTTATTTTCCAGAGTGTACGCTGTCCTGTGAGCATGGTCAGCTCAATGATCAGACATGTCAGTGTGAATGTGACGAAGGCTGGATAGGCAATTTATGCTCAATAGGTACGTACAAACTATGGGATGTACATTGCAAAAACTGACGTGTTCAAAACTATATGGTGTTCATGTCGGGTATAGTTCGCTCAATAAACACCATGGAAGAATAAAGTTGACATCACTGGTGTTATTTGAATAACTATGGGATGTGCATTGCTAAAACTGACGTGTTCAAAACTATATGGTGTTATTTGAATAAGGGACATTTAATTATGTCACATTTCACATTAAAGTTAAAGTACACAAATTGCTTTACATAATTACCAAATTATCTTCTAACAATCACCCTGACAAATACTTCCTAATTTTAAAATCACGCTGGACAGTGGTAATTTTTGTGACCCGAACTGAAATGGCAATGTACTGGAAAGTGACCTAATTACTTATCTCTTCGAAGTACATCTTGACATTTATTCAGAGACATCATATTTCAATAATAATAATAACTGCCATTTCTACAGCGCCTTTTCCAGAGTGTATATTGCGGTCAGAATTGCATAAATCAATTCAATGACAAATCTACAGCATTTTCTCTATGTAGACAAATGGAGTATAAAGAACACAGGTTTTATAGTTCATCAGTGTTTAAGGGAACAATGCACTTTGAGCTGAAATAATAATAATAACTGCCATTATTTTTTAATGTTTCCGTAGATAATAAGGTTGTGGATACAATCGAATAGAATTTCTTCAGTAATAATGTACAACCCTGACTTTGTTTCCAGGCTGTGCGCTATCCTGTGAGAATGGTGTGCTCAGTGATCAGAAATGTCAGTGTGATTGTTACAGCGGCTGGAGTGGTAATTTATGCGAAGGTACATGTATGTACATGTACAAACTGTGGGATATACACTGCAAAAACTGGGAGAGTTAAAACTACCCAAGTGGTGTAGGCAGTTCGCTCAATATGAACAGCATGGAAGAATAACGTTGATATCACTGAAATAGAATCTCATACATAATTGAAACCAATAATAATGTACCACCCTGACTTTACTTCCAGAGTGTGAGCTATCCTGTGAGAATAATGGTTCGCTCAATGGTCAGACATGTCAGTGTGAGTGTCTTGGAGGCTGGAGCGGCAATTTATGCGCAGGTACGTACAAACTATGGGATACCGGCATGCACTGCACAAACTGGGAGAGACACCAGTTCGCTCAATATGAACACCACTGCATACCTTTAACATGCATCACTGGTGTTATTTGACCAAGGAACATTTAAAGGGAAAATACCGTCACGATCAGAACGGACATTTCATAGGGCATTGAATTGGTGTCCTAGTTTAAGATGAAGACAGTGACTGAAAATTACTGGCTCATTTATGCAGCAGCGACGATAATATGACCTTAATCATGTGAGGTATTATTTTCAGTCATTGAGTTAATCTAAAACTCGTACTCCGATTCCATGCCCTGTTGATCGTGACGATCCTCTTAAAATATGTCACATTTACATTTCACATTAAAACCAAAGAACACCAATTGTTTTCTATATTGTCTAAATGTTACCCTGACAAATTATTCCTCCTAAAGTGCTTTCATTTTTGAGAAAATTTCTACAATCGCCACTTTGTCCAACAGTTTCTCAATTTCAGTCGTGCCAATCAAATGAGCTGAAACAATAAATATTTGTTCACACATTTCATGATCCTCGATGTATGATTCTATGATAATCAAAATCATGAATTTATCTAATCAAAATTTGATTTGGTGAACTTGCAAAGAATGTTCACATACTAACTCAGAGTAAACTGCACACACAGACAAATAAATATTTCAAAACATGTTCAAAATAGATGTAATAGATGTAGCATAATACTTAATTAACATGAGTAGGTCCTATACACTGATCTCTATACTAACTGGATAGGAGATCGCGCCGATTGGCTGAAGCTCGTTGTTCGCCATCTTTGTTACCCCAAGAAAGAAGGCGCAAGCTACCTGACCTTTTGGGGAACTAACATGGCGGCCGGTTGCTTCAACTTTTTATAGGCCAATCAGCGCCCATCTCCTATCCAGTTAGTATAGAGAGTGTTCTATACTGTATTATACACAATGTTCAATATCTAATGAGAATGGAGGCTTGCTAGATAGCTACATATGGTCACTGATCAAAGTTAGAAAGGCATGGCCTGTTTCACTGAGTGACAAAAATGGTTACACATTCATAACAGAAGTAATACGAGTCTAAATTTCATCAAATTAAGTGACTCGTATTGTGAAAGGAAAAATCACATCATTTTCACAACATAATTCATGAAGGATAATGTTAAGGGATAAGGTACATCATTGAGAAATACGTTTTTAAGAAATAATAATTACATTTTTAAGAAAGAAGAAATTATTAATGTTTTTTAATTGTAACTTTTTGAAAATCGACAGAATAATTCTAATTTCAGTATGATAGAAGCAATCTGGACGGAATCTTTTCTCAGAATGATTAATGACTGTATCAACGTAACACCAAGTATGCTTTAGATAATTATTTGTTAAGTTGATAATCTGGTCATTACCAATGTTGTACCTTCCCTGTAAGTCTCAATACAATATTGTCGAGCTTATTGTATAATGACTGCATCAACTTAACACCAAGTATGCTTTAGATAATTATTTGTTAAGTTGATAATCTGGTCATTACCAATGTTGTACCTTCCCTTTAAGTCTCAATACAATATTGTCGAGCTCATTGTATAATGATTTGTGGGGTATTATTTACTGTATTTTTCAGATTGTGAACTAGAATGCGATAGAACTCGTTTTCTCCATGGGTCTGATTGTGAGTGTACACTTTGCATTAACGATGTACAGTGTTCAGGTAGGTCAAAACATGGTTTTCACTATTTTTTAAACTTATTCCTTCTTGAATACTGTGTGGAATAGTCCCAATACGGTATACATTTCCCCGTATGATGACAACAGGACTGATAGCCGAGAAAGGAAAAATAAATAATTTAATAACAAAAACCAGTAAAATGTATCAAACCTTCCATTGCTATCCTACGAAAAAAAATGAATGTGGCATACGGAATGTTCCATGCAGTTTACCGTAACAAGAAGGTGAGAATTAGTTTCATGCCTTGAAAATACTGAGAATCAGCAGAGAGTAATCCAAACTTGTCACATAGGACTCTATAAATAGTGCCCACTCATGATTGTCCATTGACAAACTGCACATTAAATATAAGGTGAAGCTTTATTTGCAGTTAAAGGGACAATATCGTCACGATCAGAGCAGCCTTTCAACAGGACATGGAATCGGTGTCCTAGTTTAAGGTGAACACAGTGACTGGAAATGACTAGATAATTTACACAGCAGTAACGGTAATATTACCTTATCATGTGGGGTATTATTTTCAGTCACTAAGTTAATCTAAAAACTAGCACTCCTATTCCATGCTCTGTTGATCCTGATGATAATTATTAACCGAGATGCGGTTACCTTCTGGCAAATAATTTCCTGTTTTGAGAAAAGAGTACTCTTTTCTAAATTTCGTATAAGAATGAATACGAACAATCTCAATGCATGTTCAATATTTTCTCGTTGAAGATACAACGTAATAAGCTGAAACTTTCACTGATTGGTTGACTGATAGATATCTTGATTCAAAGAAAACAAGAATACTCGTAGAAGAATTTTGACAATATTATTATTATCCAATGTTGAGCCTTCCTTTTACTTTACATATCACTATTATTGTTGATCCCTTCCCATTGCACCGTCTTATATGTACCATGTATGAGTATTGTGACGCGACAGAGGTAGATTTCGTGCGCCATGTATATAGCCAGCGAAGTTAGACAGCGTGTATAGCGTGCAGCAGCGAAGCTCCGCCTAGTGCGCGCTAATTGGCGAGTCACTGCGCTTATGACGTGTAGATGCGCACTGCGGATAGGGCTGGCGAGCGGCTATATAAGGCGCTGCTTTCTAGCGTATGAGGCAGTTCGCCTAAGCTGACAGAGTTGGCATGGTATAAGCTGGCATGATCTAGCAGAGTTAGCAGAGTTAGCATGAGCTGACAGAATCGTTGTTGGCATCTACTGATGAACCGGTAAGACACCTTTAGCGTGTAAGCTGGTTATTTAAGCAGTGTTTATGCGCTGTACGGCCGGGTTGGGTCGAAGGGTTGTTATACGTTTGTGCGGTATAAGTTCCTTGGTAGGAGCTTCCGATAAAAGGGCGAGTTGCCGGAACTCTCGCATGTGTTATTGCGAGGGGCGACATCCCTGACAGATAAACCCCGAGATTTAACGTGGGATGGGGTGAATGCACGTGTTGTAACCCTGGGTACACAAATTGGTGTTGGGTACGCTGCTTTTGTTGCTGTTGCAAGTAAGTCTTCCTGCAAATCTACATAATGACGCCCTCTGTTGAAAGCCAATGCTAAGGATTGAGATTGATGATCATGAATAAATCAGCATACTGGTGTGGTTCTATGAATCCATTGTGTGTTGATTAAGCGTCACCCGTTATTGTCTACAGTTCAGGGGTTAAAAGACAATTAGGAGTTCACATCCGGTATTCCTTTCCAATCAATTAGTTACCAACAATGGGACGGTATATTTCCATCCCAACGGACGCATCCCTAGCCGCTCAGGGACGTTCCGCGGTCAGTGCCGTCCGCGTCGCACCCTGTGGAGGAGAGCCCAATTCGTGTCTCGCTTCCACCCGAGGGGTGTGACATCACGGTATTGTCATATATGAATTGTTCTAATCCCTACATTGAGACATACACAAAGTGACAATTCCCATGAGGGTAAACAATAACAAAGATTGTCTGCAAATGCCATGTTACTGAAATGTCATATTATCGAAATCCCTACCCTTGGGCTTCAATCATTTGTATTATCTTGATTCCAAGATAGTAAGCATACTCATATAAGCAGTTTTGCCAACATTACCAATGTTGTACCTTCCCTTTAATGTATTTCTTGATTCAAAGAGAGTAACCACAGAGTTAGCATACTCATAGAAGCAGCCGAGTTTGGCCAACATTACCAATGTTGTAGCTTCCCTTGAGTAAGCATACTCATATACTAAAAAGCATTTTATCAATATTATCAATGTTGAATCTTCTCGTTAATCCTTCCCATATCAATATTATTGTTGACTCTACCCCCACTGCACTGTCTATCTACCATGTATGGGTATTTTAAAATATGAATTGTTCTAATTCCTACAATGGGACATACACAAAGTGACAATTCCCATGCTGACAAACAATAACAAAGATTGGGCTTCAATCATTTATCCAAATCCCCAGGTCTGACCTCGTGCGACGTGGGGATGGGATTTAATATCTAACTGACATAATGGACAACACAAAATTACAAAAACACAAGTTAATAACTTAATTATACCCCAAAGCTCTTCGCATAACATATATGTATATGAAAAATCTACCACTGACCATTTATTTATAGCAGAAATATAATGTGGAATTAATCTAAGAAACTTGTTTCACGCCCGCAATGACTCAAGTGTGTCATGAACTAAAGGCATGATCCCTTTAACGTGTTTCTTCTCTCAATATGTTGTACACGTTCGTCCCTAATAGTCCGCATTATGTCAAGACAATGGAAGAGCTTATTATTTTTACCAGAGATCGTACGTTGGTAAACTTGGCCGGACAAGACCTTCCTGAATAAGGACACAAAGCATACGACCTTATAACATAATGGGCTTGGTATCATACACTTTGTCCAATCAATTTACCAGTTGGTCTGAATCCAAAATGTCATTTACAGACCAACCATGTGGAATGTTTACTGATACATTTATATGTGACATCACTGATCTAATAGCTTGACTTTAGCCATATTCTAATCTACAACCTTCTGAATGACCACACTACCACTCAGCCTACTGGGTTATTATACATGTATCACACGTGTCTGTCGTTATTTTACCGGCAATTTGTATATCAACGGACATTTCTTTTTTCATTTCCCTTTAGAAAGGAACACAAACAATCTAAAATGTTTTTCAAAATAATTGTCAGAAGGTTGGTTTATTATAAATTAAAGCGATCAAATAATTATTTGATGACGGGACCCACCATAAATTAATGGTAGGACTTATATACTGTGCTTGTGGGAAAAAAATTAAAGTGTGTTTCAGTCTTAATTTATTTGTTATTATTATTTTATCATTTGATATGAATAAAAACAATTGTAAGTTTGTTTTGTGTCTTGAGTAGATTTGTTTTATTTTAATTAAATTAAAACAAAATTGTTTCAAATTTTGCACTACGCGAGAAGGCGCTGACGTACACCTGGGCAGGAAGCCTTACCCTGGCGGCATGGTCTGGTGCCCAGAGACGGTACGGGTACCAGTCTAACCATGAGTGCGTGGAGTCGTCACATGTGCTGTACATGTACAATCACTTCCAACTAGATTCCCTGAGAGAACAAAGGTTGTCATCGTTTGCAAGCGTGCCTTGTTAACCCATTACTGTTGGCCATTATTTTTGCCACTAGGTAATAAATAACTAGCAACGTGTAACACGACTTATGTAATAAACAAGTCATGTACTTGCAAGCACCGACCACGCCGGCGGTACCGTGCAACGCAGCGCACGCCTCCATTGAATCGGAATATACCAACGGACAACTGCAGGGGTTATTTGTGATATAAAAATACGTTACGGTATTTAGAACCAAAAAAGAAAGACTGTTGACATTAAAACTTCGTGAAACTTCAATAATAATGTGACAGAGTGCCACGTAGACACGGGTGTGTGCTAAAATCTCCCAGGTGTACGTCACATATTTTGTTAATAAGAAGGGATGGGAGGAGAGCGACGCCCCCTAAAATTTTGAATTTAATTGTTTTAATTGTACAAACGGACGCAGAAAAAATGGACAACGGGAAAATATATTCTCCAAGTGGCAGACTTTATTTGTTTACACTGTTAAAACGGTATATTTCATACACCATTTAAAGTACTTCTTTTCATTTCCTCAAATAAATTAGATATTTTCCAATTACAAAGAAAAATATATTGCTGATTAAATTGCTGATTAAATAAGGGAAAACGGTGGATACATGTTTAACCAATTAGTCTTGTAGGAATGTGGAAAGTAAAATCATAGAATGTTGCTGTATCGGGACCAATCATGGTGCGGTAATTACAATGTTTACAACATGTTTAATTCTCTTCACCATCTGAGTCCCTATATCCATTAATTAATAAATATATCTTATTATTATCTGTCATTAGATTACAGACATGAAAACTGTCAGTCCTACTATGATGCTGGTAACGACGTGGATGGTGTTTACACCATCTATCCTCAACCTGACGTGTATCCAGACGGATTGAAGGTCTACTGTTATATGTCAACGTCCTTTGGCTTTATCGTAAGTTCACTTTTGTCTACCATTATCACATGCAGATTGAATCCCAACATGTGACTAGTGAAATCAAAGGGGGTGGGGTGGAGGAAGTGAATGAGAATAAGGAGCGATGAGTGGACTCAATGAAACCTTATATTGCCCGGTCCCAATGATTTTAAAGGTTTGCTGTATTCATAACCCCAGATTAAAATGTAATTTAAACAATGTTGGTCGGATAATCATATTTTTGAATAAAAACATTTTACGTCTTCGATTTGAATATTTGAATGAATGTATAATACAAGTTGATCTGAGAGATAGAGACCATTATAATGCTTCTGATATGACGTCATCTCATCGGTAAAAATAATGATTAAATTGTGTGCACTATGTAATGGCAGCTGCACTCAAATGCAGCGTTTGTGACGTCACAAGCGTTCTATACTTTTGAAGCAGTGGGGTTTACACTAAATGCAACGTGACCGAATTCTGTCGATGACGTGCACAACTAATTCTTGCTGTTGAAAACACAGCAAAAACATTCCGCGTTTTTAAGAATATGTTTTGGAGAAACAAAATACCAAAATTTGTATTTCAGCAAACTTCATGGGATCCATACCTACTTGACATGGCACCCATGAGAGTGTGTTTGTTTATTCAAATATTGGCGCGATTATGCCACTACGGGTTAGTCAGCCACTACGGGTTAGTCAGCGATGTAATTACAGTGATTCTATACGGACAAGATAATTATATTAAATTATATGATTATATAAAATTGAAAAAAATAATAAAAAATTCTACAATACATTGTTCAATGCCAATCAGTAATATAAGAGTACCTTAAATTCTAATAAAAATTACCCCCCCCCACAAAAAAAAAGAAGCTTGGACCCCCCCCCCCCCGATCAACAGGGCATGGAATCGGAGTGCCAACTTTAGATTAACTCGGTGATGGAAAATAATAACCCACATGATAAGGTCATATTACCGTTGCTGCTGCATAAATGACTTAGTAATTTCACTGTTTTCATCTTTAACCAGGACACCGATTCCATGCCATGTTGAAAGCTACTCTGATCGTGACGATACTATCCCTTAAACACAAAGGCAACACGACTGAATTTTGTATTCAACTTTTACTGGTGAAAAAAAAACAGCGACAAAATCACTTTCTCTTCCAATTACAAATATAGCCTATTTGGAAGAAATACAAAATACAAAGATGTTCTTATCACGGCACCCATGAGGGCGTGTTTGTTTATTCAACTCTGGGTGCGGTCATGCCACTATGGGTTATAGTCGGCGTCTCAGCGAAGTGATTGTAATGATTCTACAGACAAGAACATTGTATGATACCAGAAATAATATAGCAAAACAAAAAACGACAAAGAAAGAAAACAAATAAGGATCAGACGAGTGATCGTTCGTCTTGCTTGAATTGTTGGCACTTCTAAATCTAAAAAGCTATTCCATTAAATAAAACATTCAAATTAATTTCAATACTATCAATGATGTAAAATTATGTTTACAACAACATACCAAATAAAAGCAATAATATACGCGTAACTTATAAGACTATGTAAACAAAGTAAAGACAATAAATATGAAAGACTTTAATTTAATCCCCACCACTTATAATAGGCCTATACAAAGTGGCATAGTATGTACGCATTGGAGTACAAAGTTTGAAGACAAACCAGGGGAATTCCTCCGCGTGCAAACTATATAGTGATCTCGACATTGCCTTATCACTGAAATAAAAATCTGCCTATTGATGATTATAAATCATGGCTTTGTAAGATGAACAATAAAATAAGTGAAGCTCCGTAAGTTAGTTTGTTCACTCTTGAACTTCCAAGCAAAATTTGAACGAAGAAAAGCCAGCAAGTTATCGTGTATGCCCAAATCATTTGTCTGTGCCAGGGACGAGCCCAGGGTATCGGAAAGGGGACACACGGCAAAAGGGTTGGAGAAGTACACTGACAAGGGGAACACGGCAAAAGGGGTGGGGAGATACACTGACAAGGGGAACACGGCAAAAGGGGTGGAGAGGTTCACTGACAAGGGAGGAACAAGGCAAAAGGGGTGGAGAGGTACACTGACAAGGGAGGAACAAGGCAAAAGGGGTGGGGAGGTACACTGACAAGGGGAACACGGCAAAAGGGGTGGGGAGGTACATACATGGCAAAAGGGGTGGGGAGGTTCACTGACAAGGGAGGAACAAGGCAAAAGGGATGGAGAGGTACACTGACAAGGGAGGAACAAGGCAAAAGGGGTGGAGAGGTACACTGACAAGGGAGGAACAATGCAAAAGGGGTGGGGAGGTACACTGACAAGGGGAACACGGCAAAAGGGGTGGGGAGGTACAGTGACAAGGGGAACACGGCAAAAGGGTTGGGGAGGTACACTGACAAGGAGGTACACGGCAAAAGGGGTGGGGAGGTACACTGACAAGGGGAACATGGCAAAAGGGTTGGGGAGGTACACTGAACTGGGGAACACGGCAAAAGGGGTGGAGAGGTACACTGACAAGGGGAACACGGCAAAAGGGGTGGAGAGGTACACTGACAAGGGGGACACGAAAAAGCGTATGGCAAATGTACATGCACATGCACGAACACGCCCCTCTTTGACACTCCTGGATTTGTCAATGGTTTGTGCAATAATACACCCATGTCTTATTTGTTTTATCTGACAATATAAAGTTACACCAGTAAATTTAAGAATTATTGAACATAATTCTGAGTTATAATCATAGCATATAATCGTAATTGATATGGCAAGTTATTTTAAATTGATAAAAACGTATTTATTTATCTACACGAAGCACACCATTTGCAATCCCTCTTTGCTCAGGAAGCACAAATACAATCTGAATAGTTTTATAATATGTAACTGTTAATTAATGAACACATTAAATAAATACAAATAGATACTGCTAATGTCACTACATAAACAGCCAGTGGGGGCGCACTTGAATCCTCTACAAAAGTCACATTTTGTAAACTATTATGAAAAATATGTTTCTTAATATAAATGAGTTTCAGGAAAATGTTGGAACATTTTTGGGCCAGTTTAGGATGAATTTCTCCAATTGGGAAATTTTGAGAAAACTGTTAATCTAAAACCACAGCGCATTTTTCAAACATAACAAAATGTTTTTTGGAGGAGTTTGAATTATGTTGGATGATCGTATGGACCATCTCCCTGGACTACAGTGGGTTTGCTTTACTATGAATGAAAATTATGTTGGGTGATCGTATGGACCATCTCCCTGGACTACAGTGGGTTTGTTTTACTATGAATGTAAATTATGTTGGATGATCGTATGGACCATCTCCCTGGACTGCAGTGTTTTTATTATAAATAAACATAAGGTTTATTTAGCCCTAAACATATCTCACGATATGCAAGAACGTTAATTCTATCACCGTGGACAAATGGATTAAAACTATTCCAAGAAGTGCGTAGAATGAGAGTGACGACTAATTATAAAGATTCAGACTTTGTCAAACTCGGCACGAAAGGAAGAACATTTATGCAAAATAAATATAGAGGGTTGTGGATATGAATATTAGATGCTAGATGTGATGTGTGATTTATTATAAGAAATAGAAATTATTAAATGTTATAAACGAAAATAGTAAGTGTTAAGAGGAGGTGAAAGCCGGCAATAAGAGTTCTTAAACAGCCCTTTTTATTTATAAAATAAAATACAAAATAAAATTTATGTTTTATTTTATTTTTTAAAAATAAAAATAGCATGACTCGTCAGGTGCAGTATGCTATAAGGCTATTGGCAGGTTTCGTCTCATGAGACTGCACGACCTGCCTGTTAAGTACTCTTTTTAAGTATTAGTAGGGGAAATGAATAAAATTATATATAAAAAGAAAAACAAACAAATAATAATAAAAAATAATAAATAATAATAAATAAATAAATCTCACCTATTTTGTGACGAAAAAATAAAATATGGATGAGGAACTAGGAGGGTCTATCAATTAACGTTGATGTATCTATTTTGTGACGAAAAAAAATAAATACGGATGAGGAACTAGGAGGGTCTATCAATTAACGTTGATGTATCTGAAAATTGATAAAATAATTGTTGTTGACGGAATGCAGTAAAGTTAAATGTTTTCTTATAAGATGGAGATAAATAAAATCAATTTTATTTAAATAATTTTTTTTTTTTTTTTTAAATAAGAGCTTACCGTAAGATGAATAAACAAAGTCAGTAGAAATATGATGACAAACAGGAACAAAGGATAACAGAATAATGTAGAAATATGATGCAGTAATGTAACAAAATTTATAAAGTAGAAAAATACGTCTACTACGTTTGAAGGTAAATAGTGTAATAATAATACAAGGCTATTTAAAATACAAATAAAAAATCGTACATTGCGTTTGTTATTAACAAAGAACACATAAACATTTTGATAGGTTGGTAGAGCGTTAAATGTGTGCGTAAACGCGCGCGTGAAAATTATTTACATAATATAAAAGGATGAGACAAGATAGGAAGCATGAGTAACAGTAGGTAAATAATACATTAAAAAAGGAGGATAAAAAATATTTTTACTTTCTTCCTTTTATATATTTAATAATACTTTTATACTTTTTTCTTTTCTAATTACTTTAAATAATTAAATTATTTATTTTTTAGTGTAAATGATAGGGGGAATAGGTAGTTTGAAATAGAAAAAAAGAATAAGAAGGAAAATAAGATATTGTGAATGAAAGCGAATAGTTTCCAAAATCTCGGTGACAAGAAAGAACGCTGTCAAACTAGTACATCGGAGTGTCGTGGCCGAGCGGTCTAGCGCACCGAACTCAAGTTCTGGTGTTGCCAGCAGCAGGGTGTGAGTTCGAGACCCGGTCGTGACACTTGTGTCCTTGAGCAAGGTACTTAACCATAATCGCTTCGTCCTTCGGATGGGACGTAAAGCCGTAGGTCCCGTGTGTTGTGTAATGCACGTAAAAAAATATTTAAAAAAAAATGCGCCTTGAGCACCACTTAGTTGGTGGATACGTGCGCTATATAAGTCCACACATTATTATTATTATTGTTTTTATTATAAATAAACATAAGGTTTATTTAGCCCTAAACATATCTCACGATATGCAAGAACGTTAATTCTATCACCGTGGACAAATGGATTAAAACTATTCCAAGAAGTGCGTAGAATGAGAGTGACGACTAATTATAAAGATTCAGACTTTGTCAAACTCGGCACGAAAGGAAGAAAATTTATACCCAAAAAATATAGAGGGTTGTGGATATGAATATTAGATGCTAGATGTGATGTGTGATTTATTATAAGAAATAGAAATTATTAAATGTTATAAACAAAAATAGTAAGGATTAAGAAGAGGTGAAAGCCGGCAATAAGAGTTCTTAAACAGCCTTTTTTATTTTATTTTTTATTTTATTTTTCAAAAATAAAAATAGCATGACTCGTCAGGTGCAAATAAGGCTATTGGCAGGTTTCGTCTCATGAGACGTGACCTTTACTTTTTTTTCCGTCGCGGAGTTCATTGATAAAAACGCCTGTTACATACTGAAAATTAATTTCAAAGAGAATTTTTAACCAATAGGATTAGAAAGAATATGTCGTCTGCAAATATTGAACTAACATTACAGCAATATGGGCAAACGCGCGAATTTCCTTGAAGTTTTTTTGTGCACAACTTTGGCCCTTGACAAGAGCGCGCACGCTGAAAAAGGTAATATTTCAAAGCGGATTTTCTTCCTGATGATGAATTTTCCTTGAGACATAAAAAGTATGATAGGTGAAAGAACTCTTATTTTAACTAATTATTACTTTGTTATTTGAGTAAACCCAGTAGCTAACTTTTAAACGGTGGGATTCCCCTGCGGCTTTAGCGTTGTTAAACAAAATATTTCTGGGGAACCCGTTACGGTTTTTGGGATGACATCATTGTGTATGCGTGTGCATACACACACGGATTAGATTGTGGGCGTTTTCATTGTAAGGGGGGTTAAATAATTTTTTAATAACGTTAGAATATAAAAAAAACGGGTTTGAGTTTATAAGCCAATATAAACCAATATTTAATACATATATTCTGTTCACTCTTCCATTTTAAATTAATTTAAGGATTTGTTTCCTTTCTATGCACTCCAAATCCATTATTTAAACAGCGAAGATGTAATCAATAGCAATATTTCACCTTTTTTGAATTGCTGCCCAGAGGCCATTACTTGGGTTTGCTCAGGTATAATCACCATGAAACTGTTCTTCGTGAGTTTAACTACCCTCCTATGCTTGATTTTTCAAGAAAAAAATTCACGAAAGACGTACAATAACGTCAAAAATGGACCAATAATTAGCTTCTCTCGATCTGTAAAATTTAACGGATGCTCAATATTTGATGCACATTGAAGACGCTTTTTGCACTTCGCGGGTTTCGATGAATTCACCCAGAAACGTGTCATCTTGTAAAGCCATGACTGTAGATTGATGTGTGATCTTTGTTCATTGAGGTCATTTGGCATTTGCACTCACTTTGATCGTACACCTCCAGTCGATTTGCCAAATTTCAAAAGACGCGACCTTGTTTAAAGTTGGTGAAACAACACCAATAGAGGGCGCTATACGGAGCAGAAAAAGGCGCATGCGCACAAACATCTTGTCGCTCTGCAGGCAGCGGTACGTGGACTACTAACGGTGGGTTAGTTTTACTATGAATGTAAATTATGTTGGATGATCGTATGGACCATCTCCCTGGACTACAGTGGGTTTGTTTTACTATGAATGTAAATTATGTTGGATGATCGTATGAACCATCTCCCTGGACTACAGTGGGTTTGTTTTACTATGAATGTAAATTATGTTGGATGATCGTATGGACCATCTCCCTGGACTACAGTGGGTTTGTTTACTATGAATGTAAATTATGTTGGATGATCGTATGTACCATCTCCCTGGACTACAGTGGGTTTGTTTTACTATGAATGTAAATTATGTTGGATGATCGTATGGACCATCTCCCTGGACTACAGTGGGTTTGTTTTACTATGAATGTAAATTATGTTGGATGATCGTATGTACCATCTCCCTGGACTACAGTGGGTTTGTTTTACTGTAAATGTAAATTATGTTGGATGATCGTATGGACCATCTCCCTGGACTACAGTGGGTTTGTTTTACTATGAATGTAAATTATGTTGGGTGATCGTATGGACCATCTCCCTGGACTACAGTGGGTTTGTTTTACGATGAATGTAAATTATGTTGGATGATCGTATGGACCATCTCCCTGGACTACAGTGGGTTTGTTTTACTGTAAATGTAAATTATGTTGGATGATCGTATGGACCATCTCCCTGGACTACAGTGGGTTTGTTTACTATGAATGTAAATTATGTTGCATGATCGTATGGACCATCTCCCTGGACTACAGTGGGTTTGTTTTACTATGAATGTAAATTATGTTGGATGATCGTATGAACCATCTCCCTGGACTACAGTGGGTTTGTTTTACTATGAATGTAAATTATGTTGGATGATCGTATGAACCATCTCCCTGGACTACAGTGGGTTTGTTTTACTATGAATGTAAATTATGTTGGATGATCGTATGGACCATCTCCCTGGACTACAGTGGGTTTGTTTACTATGAATGTAAATTATGTTGCATGATCGTATGGACCATCTCCCTGGACTACAGTGGGTTTGTTTTACTATGAATGTAAATTATGTTGCATGATCGTATGAACCATCTCCCTGGACTACAGTGGGTTTGTTTTACTATGAATGTAAATTATGTTGGATGATCGTATGGACCATCTCCCTGGCTACAGTGGGTTTGTTTTACTATGAATGTAAATTCTGAAACTCTCAACATCAGGAACTGAATGTTTGGAAAATACACTCTGTATGTTAGCCTAAACAATACAAAGTTTGTGGCTGTAATTTACAAAAATGGTGTACATGTATGTCACACTTACATTTATTGGGAAAGCTGGAAATAAGGTAAAGTGGTGTATCCCTGACATGCACAACTACAGCAAATTAATCAAAACATTTTCAGTGATTAGATTTAAAAAAAACAGGTAAATTCACGATACCATATTCCAAAATAAAATTGCAGTTTTCCAAACTTGAAACCCATTTTCTTTTTTAGATATATCATTTTACTAAACTAAGGCCGTGCTGCTTTTATAATAATTCTTTATGGGTGGAAGTAGATTTGGGCAAATTTGAGATATCATTGAGTAAATCGTATCTTACAATAAGGCAATGTTCATCGTCTCGAAACCTCTTCAATTATAAAAATCCGTTGTCTATTTAGAGAAGAAATCATAAAAAAGGTAAATGTCATCCGTCCTATATTTTGAAACATTCCGATTGTAGAATAAATTATGAAATAATCCTTACAACATTTCAGAATATTTGTTTAATGTTGTGCAATATTTTGGATTTTTTCTCGGAAATTGAAAATTTTGGGAGAAGGTATTTGAACTTTTAAAAACATGGTAGTCCAAACGTAAACAAAGTGCTATATTAAAGTTTATTAAATGATATTAATGTTTGGGGGAGGGGGAAGGGAGGGGTCTAACGGACCAACCACCTGGTCATCAAACAGTAGGGGTATACATAGCCTCACCAAGTATTTACGTCAGAGTTCACCATTTACGTCAGAGTTCAGAGTTATTAGTGGACGGGGCGGGAAAACACGTCCCGTACAATAAGCCAAAAGGAGGCAATTAATTGACATAAAAACTTCACACTTTCTTAAAATAAAATCTATAAGTTATACTTAAGCAGCATCCGAACACTTAATGCAAACCGCATTTAATGTATTAAGGATATTTTGGGGGTGAATCCTCAAATAAGACCACTGCATATTTTGATAAGGAATTTAAGATATAATTTACTATAGGTTTTCCCGGCCAATTTCAACAAAAAATCATTCAATTTCATCAACACGCTTTCAAATTCACGCGATTTTGATAATTCAATCCAACTAGGGTTTCTCTTTCGATATTATTGCATTCAATTTCGTTTTCGTGCACACATGATTTCTTTCTTTTCATTCTATTTCGTTTATAGACATTCAAAACTACAAGATCACCATTCTTATGTTGAATATCTACCACATTTTCGCAATAGGTGCAATCAAATTCAGAGTCATCGAAGCGCACCAGCCTGTTGCTGCTGGATTTGACGAAATTGAATGAACTTAGCGACCATTTGAAATTGAATGATCTTATTTGTCGAGTGAATGCTCAAGTGTTGAAATTGAATGATCTCATTTGTCGAGTGAATGTTCAGGTGTTGAAATTGAATGATCTCATTTGTCGAGTGAATGTTCAGGTGTTGAAATTGAATGACTCTTTTTAACTGTTGAATGCTGATGTAGCTGAGCATTTATTTTCAAACGAAATTGAATGAGCCGGGTATCAAATTGAATGATTTTGTTCCGAAATTGGCCGGGAAAACCTATAATTATTATACTCTTTAGTTGTAAATCCATTTGATTTGACTAATCCTACTAATTGATTTAATTTTGCCCTACACCGACGTGTGTAAACTGTGTATAGTACTGTATACTCAGTGCTTTCCGAGTGTCTGTGAAAAAACTACACAGTAGACTCGGGCGGGATTCGAACCCACGACCTCCTGCTTACTAGTGCAGACGTCTTAACCTCTCGACCACCGAGCTTGCCCGATGACAATTGGGCGGCTAGAATCCCATATAGCAGCGGGTATTATATAGGTTGGTGAAATTCTTGCGTCGGGAGATAAACAATAGACACAATCGGCTACTCCGAGCTAGTAGTGGTCATGTGATGTATAGTGGGTACAAAATAACAAAAAACCAGCAGTGCGCTGTGTATAAACATAGGAAGCTCCATTGATAGCTGAATGGCAAAGGAAAGCAAACTGAATGTTCAAAATCATGTTATATTCATTCTAGAATCTCTGTGCAATTTAGGCTCTGGAATTCACATAATGCTTTGTGACTTTGTCAAAGTCGTAGGAGACTGGTATACTCTACTGTATTTACTAACAGTTGTTTTCTCGGTTTCGGATTTTCCCAGTTCTGGATAGCTGCAAATTAAAAAAAATTGTTTAATCCACATCACTTCAGATAGAACATTGATACTTTACTGAGGTGAGGAATAACTAATGAACGATCTAATGTGTAATTTTCATCCACTAAACTGCGACCGTTGTGAAGATATCGATCATTTAGTGACGCAAACTCGGTTGAACACTAAGTCGAAAACGTTAAAATACGAAGGTCCCCAAAAAGCGATATTGACGTTCTTTGCTGCCGACTGGAAAATGTAGTTACGTTTTTCAACATTGAATTTTTCTAAAGTTGCGATTTTTTTTTAAAAGTCTGTGGTGTATTTTCATATAAAAGAGTTGAACAAACATTGAAGATCGCCCCAAAATGAGTGGTGGCAACATCTCCGATCGATTTAGAGAACTTAAACTCGTGTTCCAACCAACAAATGCAATATCTATGATGTGCCTTGTACAGCAGAAGCACTCGGAAGAAGCCATGCTTTTCCATACACTACGCGTCGCTTGCTTGGTTTGTTTACATTTTATACCCACTATGAGTCACGTGACTCCGGTCGCCGATTGTGTCTATTGTCATCGGGCAAGTTCGGTGGTCGAGAGGTTAACACGTCTGCACCAGTAATGCCCCAGTCACATTTCCGCCGGGCGCCGGGCGGAGAGGGGGTATCGGGCGGTCACCCGATGTCCCGGCCATCGGAGACAAATCCCGGATGTCTCAAATTGCACTTGGTCACGGTCACATTAGATACGGGCGCCGCACGGCAACAAATTAGATTTCCGCCGAGTAAGTCGAACGGACAACGGACGGGGACCGTAGGGTGGCCCTACGGACATCGTCCAGGCACCGTACGGAGGCCTTGAGGCACCCGGCCGATGTTTTCCGCCAGGTGAACGGGGGGAGGCCGGACGTATCCCGCACGATGCCCGGGCGGGCGTCTGTGGCCGGTTTCAACTGGTTTCAGGCGCCCGCACGATACCCGCGCGGGCGCCGGACGGGCGCCGTCCTGAGAGCCGGGGGGCCGCTCGGGCGCCGGCCTGGCGCCGGTGACTAATCGGTAGGCGCCCGCACGGTTTCTTGATACCGCTCGGGCGCCGTACGATTACCCTTCGGCGCCCATAAGGCCATCGGGAGGACCCCCGGACACCGTACGGTCCAGGTGGCCCCCAGCCTTTTCCTAATCTTAATTAATCCTTTGATGACCGTACGATGCCGCCGGGTGTCGTGGGGTGGCTGTTAGGCTATCGGACGGCTCCCTTACGGGTCCCCTGAGGTTCATTTGCGATGAGTTAGGTCGAAAAAAAGTCTGCCGGCCATCGGAAAATTATAACTCCGCGTTAAAAGTTGGCGGCGGCCCGTGCGGCGTGTTTTAATCGGCCGATAGCTCCGATTGATCCGCCGGTGACCGTAAGATTTCCCCGATTCCCGTGCGATTTTAGGCAAAAAGCTCGCCGGGCGGGCGCCTTTCCTACAATCGGCGTAAATGTGACTGGGGCATAAGCAAGGAGGTCGTGGGTTCGAATCCCGCCCAAGTCGCCTGTGTAGACTTTTTTACAGGCACTCGTAAAGTACCGAGTATACAGTGCTATACACACGTCGGTGTAGGGCAAAATTAAATCAATTAATCAAAAATTACACCATTCACTGAATGGTGTAATTTTGCAAAATGTGTAGTATGCTACCCATTCCTAACTTCTTGTCTGAATTTAAGGACCATTAATTCAGTGATTTTTTTAAATATTGGGCTTTGGAAATCAGATCAGCTTAAATAAATGGTTCGTTGTCACTGTAGAGAAGTCCACATAAAAGGTGTTGGAACTGTATCTGTACTGTATAAACTGTAAGACTAAATGATCTGACAGATGAAGAAAAAATAAATAGGTAGTCTGAAATAAGCTTTTGGAACAGTGGGCTGTTGGACTTGTGTAATAACCTACATGCAATAGTGTTTGACAAATTATTTTTTATTAAGACAATTGTCAGACCATAACGGGCACGATCAAACTATCGACTATAAACACTATACAATTACCAATAATTATAAGGCTTTGGGTCACATGCTTATCAGAGGGGGTAGGGCGTGTTGTGGAGCGAACACGGAGGGAACTTGTTTCTGACGTCAAAAGTTCTTGACCAGAAACATGTGCAGAAACATGACATTTACAATGCCAAATGTAACTTACTCGTGAGTAGTAAACTATAAATAGCTTGTACAAACAATCATTCAATCATTTTTGAACAAAACGTTTTTACTTTTTATAATTCGCTATCATGAAACCAATCATAACCTAGCAGGAAGTCAGATCAAGCTTGCTCGAAACAGTCACGTGACTATAACACATCGTGAAAACGTTAAATACACTCAACCAATGATCAAACCCAAAACTTGTTTCTGGTCGTGATCGCGAAAACAATGTATTACAAACAGTTGGAGAAAAGTGTATGGAAAATGTCCATAACATACTACAAAGGCTTTATTGGAGTGTAATCTCTTGAATTTAAAGATAATTGTCTGTAAAAGTGTAAACATTACATTGTTCAAGACAGATTTATGTTCACTCCGCTCAAATCCGAATTTTAAAAAGTCGTTTACGGGTAATTGGAACCGAAAAATGGAACCGGGTAATGACAGTTTCGGTCGGGTATCCAGATACACAGCCCTACCCCCGACCACCATTATGGATCTGTCGCTGATTAATAATATTGATGTGATGAGGTGGCTCAAATACATTGAGTTCTCTATTGACAGTTTGTTCAATATTACTGACTTGTAATACTGTAGGTGATTCAGAGGCGAGAAGATGGGTCTGAGAATTTCACTCGAAGCTGGACCGAGTACAAGGACGGATTCGGCTCATTGATGTCAGACCACTGGATAGGGAACGATGCACTCCATCATCTGACAAGAGATGGAGAGTGGATGATACGTGTGGGACTGACGGATACAGATGGCACCAGCGGCATTCGGTATATTAAGCCTTTCAGCATAATGTTCTCCAACGACAATTACGAACTGAGTATTGGGACAGAAAGCACGTACTTCTACAGCGACATTGGTATGCAACAAATTTACTTTTCAAGAATGATAAGGCACATACTGTTAACGGTCATTACTCTGATTGGTTGAAATTTAAAAATATAAATTAATTGGTCACGAGTTTGGTCCATTTTGCATTGCATTCAAAAAAACAATACTAGAAATGTATTTTTAAAAACTCCAAAAATGTATCAATATGTTTGATGAGTTTACTTTTATTATTAAAATGGAGCAATGCAAAAACTATCAAATAATAATAAAACATCAAATTTCATCTGCTAGATTCAAACATTACACATTTCGTTTTAGGGTTGATGTTGCTGGTTGTATTCCGTTTCCTAATATTTTGTAAAGGTTACTTGGTTTGCTGACAAAGGCAGTTAGCAATACACAAAGCCAGTGGCAGCGATTTGTTATGATTGAGGGGATGGTATGGAGTTGGACAAATGACCCCACCCCACGCCACCCCCACCCCACCCCATTTTAGGCTACTAGTGTAGTGTGCCCATAATGGGAACGGAATGATTTATGGAAACAAAATCGCCTAACTACGCTGATAGGGCTGTCTGTAATAGCAACAAAACAATTGAATAATATTATTATTTGTCTGCTCTGAATAAAACAGATTAGAGAGACGACAATTATTGGGGGACATTACCATTACCGTCCCCGTCATAAATATTGAGGGACCTGTCTCCCGTCCCGTCCCCATGCACACCTAATATTAGACATTATAAATTCATTCATTTTGGGAACTACTTTTTTCAAGGGAACTACTTTTTTCAAGAAAAACGTCTGCTAGATTCCGACATTACACATGTTGTTGTTTGGGTTTATGTTGCTGGTTAGATGAAGAACGAAAAGGCTTAAAACGCTTAAAAACTTCAATAAGGTTACTTTGTATCCTGATAAATGCATTGAGCAATACGCAAAACATATATTATAGAACTTTACACATTTATTTACATCATTATGTTTTTGTTTTTTCCTGTCAAGGTGCACAACCTCTTCAGTCATTACGTGGTCTACAGTTCTCAACATACGACAGAGACAATGATAAGGATCCTGACTTTAATTGTGCAGGGTTATTACAGGGAGGTTGGTGGTTTAATCGTTGTACACAAGGCAATCCTACATCTGATACACTTAATGGTCAATACCCCAGCGGTATTAGATGGAATACATGGGATGGGCATCAAATAGCGAAGAGTGAAATTGGAATAATCCACTGCGGCAACGGAGTTATACAGTATGGTGGATTTTACTGTTGAATGGTTGAATGGACTAACAAGTATCAGGGCATTAGGTGGGATTCATGGTATGGACATCAAATAGTGAACAGTGAAATGAAACCAAATCCGTTACACGGGAGTCATTTAATGTTATGGTGTATTTAAACATTTCTGTTGAGTGTTTGAATATGTTTTTCTCTGATAAAATTTTGACAGAAAATTCACCGATATTATTTCAGCAGATGCTGTTTTATTTTATTTAATTTGTTTGCCTATAGTAAGGATTACTGAAAGGAAAACAATCACACAATTAAACAGACTTATGCACCGACAGCAGTCATGGCAGTTATGGGATGGGAAATATTGAGCAAGAAAATGCTCCAAAAACCAAGCATAAAAAACACTAAAAATTAGGATTTAATATTTGTATGCAGTGGGGTCAACTATAAACACAAATCATTTTATACATGTAGATACTGTTTTAAAAGCATAAAATATGTATTTTCTTATGTTATTAGTACTTCAAATAGGAAATTCAAAGTGACCTTTGAAACATATAACAAAAACAACAGTTGCACCAATCGGTCATTGGGGTATGAAATAAATCCTATAAACAAAGGTCAGACAATTTGTCACTGTTTTCACAAAGAAACACTTTATTAGACCACACAGAACTAAAGACAAGATACGAGATAACCGAGTTGCTTTTCTGAAATTACCAATTTACCATCATTAAAATCAATGTGCAAAGCCGTGCACAATTGAAGTGTTTTAAACCTAGTACCCATACACCTGTACATTTCTTGGTTTTGCACACATTTTGAGTAAAAATTTAGAAAACTTTGTTTTTCAGTGCGTTTTCACAAAAGCACAGTTTAGAAAGTTGTGTTGGCAAAATAAACCATTTTCAGGTTTGAGCATTTTCACGAAGGCACTATTGTTCTTAATTAAATTATTACGTTGTAATTAAATTTTCACAGCCTGTTTAAAAAAAAACATTCTAGAGGTTTCACACATATAGAACAAATGCAGTTTAACATCTATATGAAAACAACATTAAAAGTGAAACCTAATAAAAGGGCCATTTCCATGGTTACTCTCGTTACATTACTCTTTTTCACAGTAGTTGCACAAACAAATAATTTCAGAAATTTCTTATAATGTACGCTATATAAGAGAACAATGCATAAAATGTCGCTGTTTGTCTTGTATAGCGTACATATTGCACTGAAGTAAGGTCTGGGTATAATGCAACTACTGTGAAAAAACACAGCGCCATTGTTGGGCGTGATTGGGCGATATTGGGCGTCTGCCATTTTATTGCAAGAGATGTAGGCTGGAAATATTGAGAAAAAAAACTAGTCGAAATGTTAACAAAGAAGTCAGGTGACATTGATATTAGAACAAAGACCAATAGACCTTTATTATAGTACAGCCATTTTGTTTTTCTTCAATACAAAACCACGCAACCAAACCGAGGCTGGAAGGAAAAATAGTCTGGTCCCTAGTATGCTTTATGAATATATAGTCATACTTGCGTCAAGGAACCTGACAAAGATGACCGTGGCGTGATAAAGGTATATTTATTCCTGGCGTGTATACTTCTAGTAATGTACATTTCAAGTGTAGCTGTGAAACATATAGGCCTAATTGTGATATGACAGGCGCTCAATAACTCGACCAACAAAAGCGTTACTGAAGAGAGCAGAGATCTCTAATTTACTGTTTAAAAGATTATAATTATTATATGAATAAGTACAGTGTTCATTTGTATGGTATAAATTGCATTTATTTTTCGAGATTTAAATCAGATTAACTTGAAAATAAAAACTACATTTTCTCCAAGATGCTTTTGTAATATTTCTGAAAGATACTAATTGATTATAATATTTGAAAAGAATCTTAAAATTATATGCTCAAAAAACGGAAAATACATTGAACTGTTAAGAAAACGCGACTGCAAAATTAACCGTGAAAAACACGTTATTTTTTGAGGATTTAAATCTCGAAATCAGTTTAGAAGTGATTGTCATAGAGATACTTGTGTTTTTATTTAAATGAAATGTTATAGATTAATTTAAAATGTTTAAGTGACTTAGTATATTGCACAATATCATGAGTTTGCCCTGTTCACCAGTGATTCCCAGCATTTTTCTGAAAGAAAGGGGGAAAATAATTTAAGTAAATACTTCACAAAAACGTCAAAAAACATGGTTTAACAGTAATTCATTGCCTAAATGAATTTATGACGGGTCGCCATTAATTCATTTGGTAATTTTATTACATTAAAAACATACATCTGATGATTTGTTTGCCTGTCTGCAAGGAAAAGGGTAATTTAAAAATAAAACTGCTGGGAATAACCGGTGAAAGTATCAAACACAAGGGCGATGCATCTTTGAGTAGATTACACAGGAATGTTGTCACTGGAGATGGAGGTCAATAAAAGTTGAGGTATTAAAGAAATGTGTCTATCAATTCGGTAATTGAATGAACCAAAATTAAATTAAACAAGAAATATTTGACAAAAACATGTGGCTTTAAAAGCAAATTAATCATTTCTCCGAACCGAGAAATAATGAATGATTGGTGATCGTCCTGGCCCGATCTGATTGTTTTCCCACTAATAAAGTTGCCCCAGTCCCAGCCTCAGCCCCATTCCCACCCCCTTCCCACCCCATCCCTCCCCCACCGTCAGCGGTTTTGGAGATTTTCAAGTTCAGGTAAATGGATACATGTGCACGTTTTTCACATTGGTACAAATTCCTCCCACCCTACTCCCCTCCCATTATATGGATAATTATATGCGTATGGGTATGGGAAGACTACACTAGGCTAATTGGGGTCAGTGTTTGTTATCAGAACAAAATGATGTCATGTCACAATTCATATCGCTTCTCCCTCACATTTTATAAACGAGATGGTAGTGTGACCACAAAGGAAATGACGATCACCAATTATTTGTTTTTGTATGTGTAACATTGGCCTTCTGACTTTAGTGTCTATCAACACAGCTATATTTTGCAATTTAAATTTAAAGGGACGAATATTCATGACCTCTTAGAAGACATACAGTCTTATATTTAATCTTTTCTCAACCATTTTGCTTACAATCGATGTGCTTGATATATTAGAATTGAATATTTCGTCAATAATGGATATGTCTTAGTGGTAATGATTATTATGGTATTTGTGAAAATGTATTTTGCATAGTCACTTTCAGTTTAATGAAGAAATAATCAAGGCAAATTTAATACAAACCTTATCTCTATGGGCAAACAATAATTTGTTGCATAGGCATAAAATATGTGTTGAGAACATTACATATTATTCAACATCATAGTTTATAATGAATCTTAAAAGATATCAGTGTAATATAGGAATATATTTCGAGATTTAACTGATAATGAAAACAAAATATTAAAAACTAATTAATTTTGTTTTCCAAACAAAATATCAAAATCGATAAAGAAAATAATGAATTTCATTTTAATTTCAATTGAGTATAATCGAAAATTCTAGGTTTATAACGAAAGTTAAATTTTATTAAATTTGAATCGAATTGAATCGAACAAAATGTAGTGGAAGTTAAATCTCGAAATATATTTTAGAGTTTAAAAGTAATTATTTAAAATATATTGTGCCTTTAATTTGCATTAATTTTGTTTAGTATTTCACTGTATTTAGCCCTGTGTTATCCGAACCATCGATAATATCGATTGAATATCACACAATATTCATTTATCACACTAGTCTTGGGGAATGTAGGGCGCCAACATTGCAAGCGTAATGTTTTGTGGATTATTAACAAATAACCATTCTCTAAAAATACAAACAAAATAATGGGAAAAAAGGTTATTATGTTCCAGTATACTTAATGAGGATTGTGACATAAGAACAAAAACAAATAAAAGCTTCTCCTAGAAAATGAAAGCTCGCTTTCCGATAAAACTATGAAAATGTCGGACCTAGCTAAATTACTACTAGACATGATTATTGTTTACAGCGACTGTCATACAATAATTTTTGTCAGAGGACAAGATGTACATTGGTGACAAAATATAATGAACAAGAAAAGTAACATGACAGTGTTCGTTCACCATTTAGACCTATACAGAAAAACGACAAATGTCAATATAATTTCGACAATAAATTGCAGCATATGAATAAATTATGCGTTGCAAACATAATCAATTATTCAACAAAACATTTCAGTGACTGTTAAAAGTTACCAGTGTAAATTAGGATATATATTGAGATTTAATTTGTAATGAAAACAAATATCAAAACATTATTTTGTTTGAATAAAAACCAAACCAAAAATTTCAAAACTATTGCATGAATAAAGCAAATAATGTATATTTAAATTTAATTTGAATCGAACATTTTACGTTTATAGGGGATATTGAAATGAATTGTACACTGAGCCAAAAAAGAAACTTATAAAATTTTAACAGATCACCAAATAAAATTCTGTGCATGAAAATGTACCAAATTTGGATACAATATTACTGCAATGTATTGCTTCAAATGGCAGTCAATAACCAATTGTTTGCTTCAATGACACAAGAGAAATGTGCACTGACCCAAAGGACTTGCTGTTCCACATGTCACATTATTCAGCTGCAGCCCTGTACACACATGCATGTCAATGAATGAAACAAAAGATTTTGTAAAGGGATTTGCACCCCTTACCTGCATGATTGCAAGTCTTCATACAGGGTTGCTCTAGTCCTTCTGAGTATTGCTAATGAAACAGATATGCCAAGGCTAACATGCATGTGTGTACAGGGCAGCAGCTGAAGAATGTGACATGTGGAACAGCAAGTCCTTTGGGTCAGTGCACATTTCTCTTGTGTCATTGAAGCAAACAATTGGTTATTGACTGCCATTTGAAGCAATACATTGCAGTAATATTGTATCCAAATTTGGTACATTTTCATGCACAGAATTTTATTTGGTGATCTGTTAAAATTTTATAAGTTTCTTTTTTGGCTCAGTGTATTTTAATCGAATTGAATCGAACAAAATTAAGTTCATAGGGGAAATTAAATCTCGAAATATATTTTAGAGTTTAAATTAAAGTAATTATTTATATAAAATGTTTAACTTTTATTAGATTTGTTTAGTATTTCACAGTATTCAGCCCTGTATTATCCGAGCTATCACAGATTGAATACCACACAATATTCATTTATCACATTAGTCTTGTGGAATGCAGGGCGCCAACATTGCAAGCGTAATGTTTTGTTGACTATTAACAAATAAGCATTCTCTTAAAATACAAACAAAATGATGCGAGATATTTATAGCTAACTTTACGATAAACATTCTCGCTACGGTACGGAAAAACAATAATTTGCATAAATAATGCGTTCCGGACATGACCAAGTATTCACCAACACAGTTCAATAATTATTGAAAGTTGTCACTGTCAAAAAGTTAGGATATATATTGAGATTTAACTTAAGAAATACAAAATATTTAAAACAAATATTAAAAAAAATAAAAATAAAAATAAACATATTTTGTTAGAATAAAAATCAAACCAAAACTATTGCATGAATAAAGCAAAGAATTAATTTTACTTAAATTGAATTTGAATTCAATCGAACATTTTAAGAATTGAAATTAACTGAATTTGAAATGCCATTTGAATCGAATTGAATCGAAAAAAATGTAAGGGTAGTTAAATCTTGAAATATATTTTAGAATTTAAAAGTAATTGTTTCAAAGATCTTGTGCCTTTAATTGTATGCAATATTTATATAAATGATTAACTTTCATTAGCTTTGTTTAGTATTTCACAGTATTTAGTCCTTTGTTAGGCCAAACAAACAATATCTCCGGTTTCTGGTCTCCGTAAGTGTCGCCTCAGAGCCGCGCGTCAACATTATTTATTTATTGCTATGAAACGATGTCCAATTGCAGCCAAAATTGCTGGATCGACTGAAATTCTGCCGCTCTGTGTTTTAAACGCCTTTTTCACATAGGGGTATGAACGTTTGCCCGATTTCTGCAGAATCTCTTAGCCACCATACTTTGTGTATGGGAAATTTGGTCTGGTTACAATAACTGCGTAAACATGTTAACATGTATCACTTTGGTCTGGTTACGAGAACTGCGTATACATGTTAACATGTATCACTTTGGTCTGGTTACAAGAACTGCGTATACATGTTAACATGTATCACTTTGGTCTGGTTAGAATAATTGCGTATACATGTTAACATGTATCACTTTGGTCTGGTTAGAATAACTGCGTATACATGTTAACATGTATCACTTTGGTCTGGTTACAATTTAACATGTATCACTTTGGTCTGGTTACAATAACTATGTATACATGTTAACATGTATCACTTTGGTCTGGTTACAAGAACTGCGTATACATGTTAACATGTATCACTTTGGTCTGGTTACAATAACTGCGTATACATGTTAACATGTATCACTTTGGTCTGGTTACAATAACTGCGTATACATGTTAACATGCATCACTTTGGTCTGGTTACCGTATACATGTTAACATGTATCACTTTTGAGTGGTTACAATAACTGCGTAAACATGTTAACATGTATCACTTTGGTCTGGTTACAAGAACTGCGTATACATGTTAACATGTATCACTTTGGTCTGGTTACAAGAACTGCGTATACATGTTAACATGTATCACTTTGGTCTGGTTACAATAACTGCGTAAACATGTTAACATGTATCACTTAAAACAAAAGATTACCAAAAAACAAAAACGGTTTTGAAGCTGTCCTCTGACCAGAAACCGGAGACATTTTTATTGATGCCTTATCAAAGCCATCACATATTCATCGATACACATTATATTTTCGTCTTGGGGGATGCAGGGCGCCATCATTTCAAGTGTAATGTTTTGTGGATTATTAACAAGTGTATGAGTATTCTCTAAAAAATACAAACAAAACAAAAGGGAAAATAAGGTTATTATGTTCCAATATACTTCATGAGGATTATGAAATAAAAAATAACAACAAATTAAAGCTTCTCCTAAAATGAAAGTTCGCTTTCTGATAAAACTGAAAATGTACAAACAATTTCAGACCACGATTATGGTTTACAGCAATCATACAATGATTAGAGCATATTTGGGCGATATTTGGCTCCCCTTGTGTCACTGGACGAGATGTACATTTGGTTACAAAATATAAGGTATAACGTTTATTTTCAGAAATGGTTCACTGAATGCTGTAACATGACTTTCTACCAAGAAAAGTAATGTGACAGTGTTCGTTCACCATTTAGGCATATAAAACCAAAAAAATTGTAATGGTGAACATGTTTAGATAATTTCATACTAATTTTAATTCACAATTATGTACTATTTTCAGATTATTATTTTAGATCAACTAGTATTTTTGCTCGTAAGTAATACTTTTTTTAGGAATTCCTTCTCTAAAAACAAAAGAAAGAATTTGTTTGCTTAAAGGGAAGGTACAACATTGGTATTCTGTCTGATTGCCCAGATATACCAAATTATTATCTGAAAGCTAACTTGATATGAAGTTGGTAAAGGTACCAATCAGTCTGAACATTATTCTATCAAAGGTGCTCTCATTTCAGAGAAAACATGACCAAATATGCACATTTTGTGTTTTCATGTAATGTGTTTTCAGTAATAATTGTGGATGGTTTTTTAACACTTGTCTCATGACTTAGACTCCGTATTGAGCTGAAACTTTCACATGTTGGTTGAATAATGTATTTATTGGTACAAAAAGAATAAGAATACTATTAGAATGTTTGCCAACATTATACAATGTTGTAACTTCCTTTTAATGATGTACCTTCGTTTAAACGGACAATGACGTCAACAAAAGAACTGACTTTAAACATGGCATGGAATCGGTGTCCTAGTTTAAGATGAACACAGTGACTGAAATTATGCGCATTTATGCAGCAGCAAGAGTAATATGACCTTATCATGTTGGGTATTATTTTCAATTAATGAGTAAATCTAAAACTAGCACTTCAATTCCATGCTTTGTTGATCTTTTAAAGCAAGTAATTGAACCAGTGACGGCTATTTCTTGAATACGATTTGGGGTAAGTAGGGAGCAGGGCACATGATATAACTCCCCACCATCCCGTCACCCCACCCCAATGTAAAATTATACACATTATTTTCAGTGAGGAAACATAACGCAAATGCGAAGGAATTTCTGGAAAAATACTGCTTCTAATTGATTAAATCTCAAATATGTACAAAAATATAAATCTGCTAAAAAATAATATCAATGTTTATCCTATCTGAATGTGTAAATGTTAAAATAAAATCAATGGAAAATGTAATTTGTGTGGAACATGCGTTATTGGTCTGGATGACTTGATGATTTTGCTGATGTAAACAACTTAATTGATTGGTGATCGTCCTAACCCAGCCTACTGGATTTAACCTGACCCGATTTGGCATTAATTTATTTATTTATTCTCTTAGACAAATTATTGGTCTAATGATAAAAGGAAATTCTGATCGCGCTTCCCTCTCAAAGATTTCAACAGAATATTATTCCTAAACCCGACCGACCAAAAAAATCCCCCAAAAACAAAATCGCAGTAAAAGTAACGTTTTTGTAACCTCCCTAAAGACATTTGTTTTGTGAGGACAATCACCAATTTATTTGTTCACATGGCATAACCTGCTTTATATAAAGAGTACAAATCGTTTATAATTGATTGTATTACTCGTTTCATGTACAGAGGCTAATGACCGTTAATGACCTAGTGGAGTGTCGTGGCCGAGCGGTCTAGCTTACCGGACTCAAGTTCTGGTGTTAGCAGCAGAATGTGGGTTCGAATCCCGGCCGTGACACTTGTGTCCTTGAGCAAGACACTTAACCATAATTGCTTCTCTCCACCCAGGGGTTAAATGGGTACCTGTGAGGGCAGAGTTGGTTGATTAGCCCTATATGCGCTGTAATGGCAGCAATTGAGCTGTATACTCCCCAGGGAGCTGAGATGGTTTCAGGAATGATTTGTGAGCCTTATAAGCCTTATGAGCAGGGGTAATTATATAATGCGCCTTGAGTACCACTTAGTTGGTAGATACGTGCGTTATATAAGTCCACATATTATTATTATTATGACGTCAGAGAGTCACTTTTCCAGCTATTTCTCACTGGCTATATACATTATGATATTAATAATATTGTGTATCGTATACGGAATGGATATGTGTACAAAGGGGAGTATCATTGACACTGTATCCAAACCCTAAAATGATTGTACCCTCAACCCTCATTCTGAAATTAAACATTATCTAAGAACAAATAAGGATTACCACTTTAGTGCAGTCAAAGTGCCCTAACAAATGCCCGCCCCCCCCCCCCAACCAATATACGAACTCAGCGGGGTGGGTAAGACGGTATTATTTAAAGGAATAACATTGGCGTTTGAAAACGTATGCAACTTGTTCTGTACAGCCTATATATCTAGTCGCCTTATTCACGATAATTAATACGAAAGTGAAATTCTCACAACCAAACTCTGTAGCTTACATGCTGCATGCACCAGCGAGAAGACCCAATAATCTGATAGTTCCAAAGAAAAGTTCATTCCTAACATAAGGAATAAATAAAATAGATATAGTTACATGTCCATTAATTAACTTAAAAATCAATGACATTTGAAAGCGAGGTTGCCCCTGCAAACAGACACAATTAGGCAGGTTACTATCATCTTGTATTCAGGGAATTGCCCCCCTTTGGCTACGCCCCCTGATCGCTTGTCGTTTATCGCTTGTTGGTAAAATGCTGACACAACTCAAAATTTAATATAATAGGATGATCAACACAACATTGAGTCATTCAAGTGAAGATAAATCTTTTCAAAAGATGATGTTCATTATTTGACAGCCCGATATGCAATGGCGAATACCGCTTTATTGACACACTTCGCGTTGTTTTTTACGCCTACAACCAGCGCCCGGCTTGATCGATAACAATGATTAATTTCCGTATACGACGGGAGCTGCTTCTATTGCTGCTAGCGCCCTCTTTTGTCTGGTAGTGGCCTTCTAACTTTCCAGCTCAATGTTATGCCTGACGCTACGAAGATGCATGCTTGTGTCTGTACGAACTCAATTATGAAACAAGGGCATACAATTTCAGAGTGTTTTTAATGTTTTTTTCTTCTCACTTCTTTATGGATGGGATTACAAAAGGGTGGAGAGCAACCTTTTCATGGAGTCTGAAATTCTTTGACAATTTTGTTATACTAGGTTGCTCACAGCAGGGCACCGCAATGGAGCCTCAAACCATCCATTGTTTGTTGCAGTCATGTGGTACCACGAGGGTTGCAAGAATGTTCGTTCTCCAACCTGATCTTATGCAGTTTAGGCTGACCTAGATTAGTAACGAACACGTAACGAAAACCTAACTTGTCTATTGATATGCTACAAATCCAGCTCAATACGAGCTTCAGGGGCTCCGAGCGGGCCCACTTGAGGAGATGTGTTGGTTCTAGGCGCTTTCTTATGCAATATGAAAGTTTTCAAGTTTGTGAAGTATTCTGGCTAATGATGCTAAGCAGTGTATTCTCAGCGCTTTATGACGACGTATTTTACTTTTGATGGGGCTGCAAGAAAAACTATAGAATACTCCTCAGGATGGGCATACTTAATTATTTTGGTCATGGTTTTGTATTGGCCATCAAAATAGTGGGAGACAATTATTGATATACGGTGTAGGGGCCTGCCTTACTGTATTCAGAATCACGAAAATATTTTGACTTTGGACGCTCTGTGGTGCATTCTGATCGCTTTATTAATAATTATGGTGTTGCAAGAAAAACGATATAGCCTAGTCGTCAGTAGCCAGGATAGGCTAACATTTATTTTTAAGGGGACATTTGATATGCTGTTCCCCACTCTAAAAAGTCGGGTGATACGCGTTGGTACCAAAAGCAGACAGTATAGGCCTATATTCCAACGGACAGTCTTAACTTCATTTTTGATTTAAGTTTATTTCTATCAAAAATAAGAGTAGCTCTGGCAGAATAATTTGACAAGTATGATTTTGGTGATTTTGTGAACACTTTTTGGTTGTTTTGACATAGTGGCTTAATGTACGATTGCCAGTGGCGTAAATCTGTGTCGAAAAGTGGGGGATATTTAAATTTATTTGCATAATTTACAACAAAGTATTGGATCTCGAACGTTGATCAACGGAGGGGATGATTTAAAAAATCGACAGGGCCATGGGGCCAGTTGAACTCCTTGAACCTCCCCCCCCCCCCCGTGGTTACGTGCACAACCACTCAGAATCCCACGGATATCATAAAGATGACACCCAAACGGACAAATAAACAAACAGACAATTAATATTTAAACAAACCAAATTCCCCCTTTTTGCACGAATTATTCGATTAAATTTTGTTTTACCGCTTGAAAAATTCGAGGGGATGATCCTATGGACCATCCCCCTGGTCTAAAAAAATTGGGATATATATCCCCACCCTACCCCCGGGATTTACGCCAGTGACGATTGACACCTAAAGCATAAAAGCTGTAGGTAAGGTCATCTTAGACAACTGTGAGAATCTTCGAGCAACTACCGCTTCGTATAACGGCTATGCCTGTGAATATAATGAATATTATGCATCATTCTGCCTACTCCTTGCCAGTTGCCGAAAAACAGGAACCATACCTTACTCCATACTCCATAGAGTCTAGTTCTTTAGATTGCTGTCATGCAAGAGTGACGTTTTAGCTCTGACTCAACTCGATACGACACGCAAAAACTCTCGCTAGTACTATACTAGTAGAGTCTGTATATAAAAATACCGAAACGATAAAAATATAAACTTTACCAAATACTATACATTTAATGGAGTGTCGTGGTCGATAGGTCTGCGTCAGACTCAAGTTCTGGTGTTGTCAGAATGTGGGTTCGAATCCCGGCATGGCTGGTCACGGCGCTTGTGTCCTTGAGCAAGACACTTAACCATTATTGCTTCGTCCTTCGGATGGGACTTTCAGCTGTAGGTCCCGTGTACTAGATTAAGTAAAAGAACCCAGAACACTTATCGTTTATTCCGGTGTTTCTGGTTCACATGACAAGCGCCCTTGTTTATAGGTTTCCTCAGGCTTCTGCATGAGCTACAGTGCTTAAGTGCGTTTTCAAAAAAATACATCACATATCTCACATGGACGTACTCAGTTATTATCTGCATACATTTGTTATGCATTCAAAAGAAGAAATTAGATATTTAAAAATGAAAAAATTGTTGTTGAATTTGCAGATGTAATTCACCTTCGACTCCACATACCGAATACGTGTTCAGATCATTTTTCGAACACCCTTGAGAGAATCCCGGTGACGCGCATGCATGTATATCCACAATTATTTTAGAGTAGGTGACTAATATAATAAACCACCTAATATTTCTAACCAGGTATGTTATATAAATTTTGTCATATTTGGTGCGTCAATTCTCAACCCTGCATAATAATAATGACAACATTAAACCTCACAGTGCATCACATACCGTTATGGCTTTGCGCTGTCCTCTTGTTAGCCTTTAGTCAAAGCGCACGCGGCAACCTCGTCCGAATGCCTCTTCCCTTCACATTCCTATTTTTAAAATAATGGCGTAATTGTCGCTCTTCCGTCATAAGAATAA
Organism: Zoroaster sp. YZ-2022; assembly: GCA_029582265.1. Lineage (NCBI taxonomy): Eukaryota > Metazoa > Echinodermata > Asteroidea > Forcipulatida > Zoroasteridae > Zoroaster > Zoroaster sp. YZ-2022. The sequence goes on from CM055816.1 coordinate 6,043,833, forward strand.
TGACGTAACTGTTGCTGTACTGTCATTATTCTAAGAAATAGTAGACTGTGAAGGGAAGAGGCATTCGGACTAGCGACAACCCTGAACACAACAACGACCAAAAAAAGACCACGCACGCGATCGCGTGTGGCGTCCATACTTGTGTGTGGTCTTTTTTCCTGTGTTGCTGCGTGGACCTTAACTAAATGCTATATAATTTGTGGTTTCGTCTGCTTTCATTCATCTAATGTACACATAGACTTTACACTTAATGGGAGATTCAATTTAAAATAATGATCGCAACTCCTCCAAAGTAATTTTAAAATATATTCCCTGTAATTTATACACCGATGACCAACATTCCAGAAACAATCCTATACTTTTGTAATTGTACAAATAAATATTACTAAAATAAAATCGTAAGATAAAAATATATTAGACCTATTATCGTTATTGTTTATGTTAAAACATTTTGATCAATCTCCTAATTTCAAACCATAACGTTTGATATTAAACGTATATTATGCTCATGTTACACTGTTAATTCAATATTCGTTCTGGTCGTTATTTTCTACAACATCAATTTTGTGGTTTAGAAAACCTAGAAATCATTTTCCATTTATTTCCCAAAGAGTACAAAACGGACTCAATTAAATAACATTTTATAAGCTTCTTGGATACAAAATTTCCTAAGGTCCTTGCCTGGCGGATCTCAATCCAGCAGGAACATGAAAAATATATATAAATAATTTAACCCTGTGCATCGTTATGTTTGTAATGTATTGGAGGCATATCTGTATGCATTATTATTCTATTGTATATTTTGAATTATTATGATCGTTTTGAACACAATAGGCCTAAACTGACATATACCGCTGTCAAACCCATAGGCTGTTCTCATTATTAACTGTATAGTTGATCAAGTATGGCCTTGTTTAAAAAAAAAACTCTATGGCGACAGTGGATGAAAAACAAACAAAACTGTGTTTGGTGTCAGTGATTAGGTTGATAGGACAATGATAGGACAGTGATTCAGATGATATTCTGCCTTTATGTAAGAGCGCCCTCTTGAATTCAATTAAGGGGATGAAGTATAACATGTATATATTAGTCCTAATGTTCTTTGTACACGTCTTTCTTTGAGTATGCATTTATTGTATGAGTTAGTTTCGGCTTATTTTTAAAAACAAAATTTGAACTTCATATTACCAATGAAAATTTTAAACTGCTGAAAAAACCAAGAGACATTGTTAGTTTTAAGTTTTGAGCAAAAACCTTCAATGGTTCTGTAAGCTGAATAGTTTAAACTGGGGCGAACCATTTAGTGTTTTTGTATTATTGATTTATAATATTGACATGAGAGGTATTGATAATCACTAACATTATAATTAGGAACCATTAAAACTTGCTTTACAAACATGCTAAGCAGATTTATAATTATGCTATAATCATCTTTGTTTTTTCCGATCAAGTTTTATTTTGAACATTGAATTGTGTTTTGCCTATAAATGCCTACGTGATGTTCCGGATGGGAATTTTTTACTCAATCATGCTGATAAACAAAGGGTTAGAATTCTTATGCTTATGCTTCGTATTGCTTACCTGACAAATTCGCTTAGCAGCCTTCTTTGGTTACCAACCAACCTTTCATACAAAATGTATGTACTTAACTGGTGGTCTGCTTTATATTGCTTCGTAAAAATAATTCCTAAGCAAACTTTGGACATGGCGGACACAATAGAGGGCGCTTTCCCCTTTCCTTCTGCTGCGGAGTATAATATAGGTTTTCCCGCCAATTTCAACCCTTTTTCATTCATTTTAAATACCTCAGTATTTGATTTGAAAATTAATTTTCCATCATCATTCGATCTGCAAAACTTTACTTCAAATTCATTAGTTGAGCATTCAATCGTCATTTAACCCAATTCATCGCAACAAACAAGTACGTTCCAAATGAAAGTGTCACTAAGTTCATTAAATTCCGTCATTTCGTCTATTTTTTGTGTTGTTTTTTATTTAATATTTAATACAAAGAAAATAAGTTGATATAGGTATGAATTTTTGTGTTTTGATAAGTGAAGCAATAAACCGATAAATAAAATAAAATAAAATGAAAGTGTCACTAAGTTCATACAAGTGGTTGATCAAAAATGTCATCAATTGCCATTCATTCGCACATTTTTACTTTTAATTCTTAGTTGGATCAGGAAATTTCTTGACTCTAATGCTTGTCACAATGCAATCCGTGCCCTGATTCTCTCCAAGATGGACTATTGCTGCTGTCTGTTGAACGGTGTTTCTAAGAAAGATATATCTCGTCTCCAAAGACTTCAAAACAGATGTGCCATGCTTGTCTTTCAGAAGCATAAACACACCTACACCGCTCATCTGCTCAAACAATTACGCCCAAGGTATTCAGTTCAGCACATTGGTTCACACTTACAAATCACTGAAACACTCTGCACCAGGTTATCTCTCTTCTCTGCTCATAACCAAGAACTATTCATACTCCCTTTGTTCTTCTGATGGTGAAACCCTTGTTGTGCACAAATCACGTAAACAGGCTGGTGACAGGGCCTTTACCATTGCCGCCCCCGTTTATGGAATAGCCTACCCATCCCTATCAGAAATTCGAACAATGTATGAGATTTTAGACAGATTCCTAACTGTCTCATTTGCATAGCGAGACAGGAGATTACAGGCAGGAGATTACAGGCAAAAGAAAGCAAAATAAAGAGGGAAATAAAGGAAAGAAAGTTAAACTTCGGGGAACGGAAGATTGAGGTGGAAATATTGCAAAGTGGAACAAATCAGTTATTGTTTCGTACCAGTTGATTTTTTTTTTACATTAGAATAAAAATCATGAAATTGGATAGCGATACAAAAGAAGAAGTTTCGAAAAAAGATAGGCCTTAGTGACTTTCAAAACTTACATCTGAAGAAATCATCGGAAAACTTACTGCAATTTGCCAAGGTCAGGTTTGAATACTACTAATATGAAATTGATTGCCCATAAACGAAAGCGATAATAAATTTCCCCCAAAATCCTTTGCGCATAGATAACTGTTAATTTGATTGCATCAATCACAAAACATGCCAAACATCAAATTTCAGGATGATATAATTGAAGTCACGAATGCCAAAAAATGAAATAAAACTAATTAAACGCAGTTGAGAATGATATGAATGAAATAATGATTGCTTACAAATGAATTTGAACATAACAGAGAAAAAAGAAACCCTAGTTTGATTGGATCACTAAAACGGCGGTTTTGAAATTGGCCGGGAAAACATATACTATCTCACTGACAAAATACGATGACTCGATCAGGTATACAGCCCACTCTTTATTGCTGTTATTGTTTCATCAGTTTTATTCATTCGATAACAGAGGTGGATTCAGTGTGGGAATAATACGTAATTGGCGTATACATTTACTTCCATGACGATGAAAATGGTGAATTGCACTATTTGTACATCAATTTATCATACGTTATTTGTTTTCCTCCTTGTTTGGCAGTGTAATCCCACCTCTTTATCGACACCCAGGATCCACCTCTGTATTACATTATCGTTTTACCCCCAGTGGAATAATAATTACCCATTGTGTATTGTTTGTTCCTCACACACATAGTCATGTTCCCTATCTACAGGCTGTAGCAGGAAAGCAAAGATGGCTGCGGTTTATTAAATTAAAGGTCTATTACACCTATAGGATGGAAGGATTTGGTTGACAAGAGATCTTGTTGAATTTGAGAATGGTTAGTGATTAAGCCCATCATATCAGTTATTCTAACATAGTCCTTAAAATAATAACTATTTGTTGTTTTCTTGTATTATTGTGATTTGTGTAAATCAGGTTTTAAATGTAGTTCGCTATTTTGATCAATCACTTGTGACTGGTTCTTTTTAAATTGAATGAACCTAACGACACTTTCAATTAGAACGTACTTATTTTATTAATTGGTTTGATAAAATGACGATAGAATGTATTTTTTTGCTGATTGAACGATGATGTAAAGGAGCATTCATTTTCATATCAAATTGAATGAGTCGGGTATTAAATTGAATGTTTTTTAATTCATCTGAAAAACCTATAATAAAATGGATAAAATGAACCCCCTAAACAAATAACTGTGATGCTCATGGGTCTTCATGTAGGGTATACATTTATTTTAATATCATGATCCATCCTCTCGCTGAGTCATTTGTAATGTACTCTATATGATTAATATTCATTTCATTTAGGATTTCCAAATATTTACTTTAATTCATTTACTTCACAATGTATTTCCAAAGAATTTGTATTGAGTAAAATTAATTATTGTGCTTACAAATGAAAAAGGGCAATAAAATTCTTCTTCAATTAATAAATTAAATGTTTATTAATTTCTTGTTGAAATACAAATTGATCTCATTATGTCATTGGAAATAGGTTTTTAGAGCCCGACGTTCATCTGAACTTGCAATATATAATGTTGATGGCTCTTCTCAGAGTCATCAGTTTTTCCAAGAAGAGATAATTTTTGGTAATTTTTAGTCATGTATATGATTACATATCGTTTCAAATTGAACACCTGCGTTTTCTCAGCCTTCTTCTTTCGTGTATCGTCATCATATGTCCAGCTCCGTGTCGTGCAGCCACGCCCTCGTCTCAGGTCCCACTCGGAAGAGGCCCTCCTCCGAAGGTGGTCTATGCAGGGGACAGGCGGTGGTAATGTGGTCGGCAGTCTGCTCAGGCTCCCCGCACTCACACGCTGCGCTGTCTGTTAGGCCCCACTTCTTCATGGACGCTTTGAAGCAGCCGACCCCGGTGCGTAGGCGGTTCAGGAGGGTCCATTGCCGGCGAGGTAGGTCTTCTCCTTCAACGCCATCTCCAGGATCCCGGATGTAATGGTGTAGACGTGTATGTCCTGCCGACTCCCACTCCTGCTTCCAGGCTACCGCCAGCCAGGCTTTCATTGTCAGATCCTCCGGAATAGAAGTAAGTATCTCTTGTGCCGCCTTGTTGTATGGGTGGCGGGACTTGAGTCTACTTGGAGGTGCTGCCATGGTTGTGGTGTCATGGAGGAGGTGCCAGTCGTGTTCCTGGGCTTTCCTTGCCAGGGTGAGGGTAGCAACCTCTCGCCGTAGACCGGCTGGCGCAATTCCTGCTAGGACTGGCAGGTAGAACACGGGGGTGGGTTTCAGGCAGCCGGTTATGATCCGGAGGGCATTGTTAATGGCCGCATCGACCTTCTTGGCATGTGGGCTTCTGCTCCAGGTTGGGGCACAGTACTCGGCTACAGAGAAGACAAGAGCTTGTGTGGAGATACGTAGTACCTTGGCGGAGGCACCCCAGGTCGTACCAGCAAGGCGACGGATAAGTGAGACCCTTGATGTTACTTTGGCCCTCACTTCCTCGAGATGTTGTTTGTAGGACAGCGTCCTGTCCAGGCGTACGCCAAGGTACTTTGGGGCCTGCTGGAACTCCAGGTGTTTGTTGTCCACAGAGACCTCCAACTCCCTTTTTGCTTCCCTGTTGCAGAGGTGGAATGCTGCCGACACTGTCTTCCCAGTACTGAGCTGCAGGCGCCACCTGCGAAGGTAGGCAGCCAGGATGCCCATATCCTGGTTAAGGCCCTCTTCCACCGCCTTCCACGTTGGTTGTTGCAGCATGATGGCTAGGTCGTCCGCGTACCCGTACCTTCTGGATGTTGTCACCGGTAGGTCAGAGATGTAAATGTTGAAAAGCATCGGTGAGAGGACAGACCCTTGCGGGACACCGTTTCTCAGCCTTCTGAGCCTGCTACGCTGGCCATCGCTGGTCTGAAGGATGAAGCTACGGTTTGACAGCATCTCCATGATGAAGTTAACCATATGCCGGTCTGGGATGGTTCTCAGCAGCTTCAAGTGGAGTCCGCGGTGCCAGACGGTGTCATAGGCGGCGGTCAGGTCCAATAGAACAACCCCAGCTTTTGCTTTGGCCTGGAAGCTGTCCTCAAGATCTTGTGTGAGCAGGGTTACCTGGTCCACTGTTGACCTGCCCCGACGGAAACCAGCCTGTTCCCTCGGAAGCTGTGGGTCAACTACTGGCTCAATGCGGTTGTGAATCATCCTCTCCAGAATCTTAAAAGGGACACAGAGCAGCGAGATTGGTCTGTAGGCCTTGGGGTCATCCGCAGGTTTGTTGGGTTTCAACAGGGCTATGATGGCAGCCCGTCGCCATGTCCTTGGGAGCTTGGACCTCCGGAGGCATGCAGAAAAGAACGCGCACAGCCAGGCAGATATTGTTTCGCTCTGGTGGATCACAAACTCTGGGTGGATGTTGTCGTGGCCTGGTGCCTTGCCTTGCTTGAGTTTGGATATAGCGTCCCTGAGCTCGGCTGATGTAAAATCTCCTGACAGGTTGGCATTGACACTGGCCGCCCTGGAGAGAGCGGATACCTCGCGCGATGTCAGGCGGGCGAAATCCTTATCTGCATCTGGGAAGCGGCCATTTTTCAGGAGCTGGGCTGCGATGGCGTTTGCTGTCACTGGGCACTTGGGAGGCATCGTGCTTCTGCCTGAGAGCTGGTTGATGGTCTGCCACGCCTTACGGCTGGAGTGGGTGAAGTCAATCGACTCGACGACCTCCGTCCATCTAGCCCTGCGGGTGGCGTCCAGCTTCTCAACTAGTGCCGTTGCCGTTGCATCCACTTCAACTCTTGAACTAGCCTGCTGGTGGGCTCGCAGGAGGTGATTACACTCTTCATCCCAACCTGGGATGTAGTTTGCGTTGTAGCCTCGTGGGATGGATTTTTTCGCTGCCCCTATCAGCACTTCACGGTAGGCTGCATATGCGTCATCTACATCAGGAGTGTCTGGGTCAGGAAGACTGGCGGATGTTCTCTCTGTCTCGGCAGAAAATGCATGCCAGTTGGCCTTCCGGAAGTTCCATCTTCTGACAGGTTTCCCCGCGACCGGCTGCACCAGTGATGGAATTCCAATGACGGACGGTCGGTGGTGTGATCGGGGGAACCTGTCAATGACCCTTCTCTCTGGCATCGGGTCATTACTGTGGTACACAGCGAAGGCGAGGTCTGGGTTGGTGAGGGTGTTCCATCTGGAGGAGTAGAAGCTTGGTGGCTCTTTGGGGTCAAACAGGAGCTGGGCATTGGCGTTGGAGGCCCACTCACTCAGCGTCTCACCGTCCGGTGTTGTGTGGGAGTATCCCCAGTCGGTGTGCTGGCAGTTGAAATCCCCGGCGTAGATGGCGGGTGCCGGGGCAATTGGGAGGGCTGATGTGGACAGTACAGATGGTGGGGGCTTGTACACGTTCACAACCGTTGTTGTCTGTATCCTCGTGGACAGCCACTCAAGACTGGAGCCCGGTGGAGATTGGCCAGTGGCTGTCCAACTGTGGTCAGACCTAACAAAGGTTGCCATCCCATGCTGCCTACTGAGGATGGACCCGGCGAGGTGGAACCCGGGCAACCTGAGGATGTCTCCTTTTCCACAGTGCGTCTCCTGAAGGAGGACGGCTGCAACTTCGTGGGAGTCGGCGAGGTGGCGTATGATGTCCAGTTTGGCGGTGGTGAGGCCCTCGACATTTAGCTGAAGCACTGACAGACCCTGGCGCTCGATGGTCGGGATGGCCGCCCGCCCTGACGTGAGCTTGCGTCCCCCCGACCTCTTGCGCCCTAGTCTGTCAGCGTGACGATTTGGTGGCGACATTAGTTTCATGAGCTGGTCTTGCTCCATTTCTCATTACTCGCAGGGGAGGCCGCGTGGAGGCTGTCGTCTTCTCAGCCTGGCAGCGTGGCAAGCTTCAGTCCGGGTAATGGGGAACCCCGGATCGGAGACCTCGTTCGGCTTCGCCGAAGGCGTTTACGTACACTGGCTACAGTGTGTGAAACTACCAACACTGTATGGATACAGGTGTGATGAATGGTTTGGAAAGCCCCTTTTAAACTTCCCCCTGTGGAAAATGTATTAAATTTGTTGATTTCGTTATTCCTCTTAATAATTTTGTTTTTCCATTAATAAAATAAATGTTAATTATTTTTTGTAAATAAAAAGTTAAAATAAATGTTTATCTCATGTTGTAATTGGAAAGACGTTTTTCTGGATTATTTTTTTGGGTTGATCTAGTGCTGGTGGTTACCATACATATAGTTAACAAGTAACTTGTCCTTTGTGTTCTCACCCTGCTACCACGGCCAGAACCAGTCCGGACTCCGGGACGGGAACCCTGGAGACCTCGCTCGAATATACTCACATGTGTATATATAGACACATACATATACGTGTAAACGAAGAAACACGCACATGCCTACGAATAACTCAGAAATATCAATTGATTGGGCAGATATTGTAGTCCTTGCCAAAGATGATATATCTGTCTACAATTACATCGGGACAGCAAAACTGAGTCGTGTGTTAAGTTATAAAGATGTTTATTTTTCTTTTATTGTAAACAAGGTAATACATCAAACTAGAGATGTGTCTCTTTTTGAACAGACCTCAGAGCTGCCTGTATATATTCCGTAAGGGCCCCTGCTAAAAGTATGCAAAATTATTGTGGTTTGATCTAATTTTATAAAAATCGCATCCTCTTCTAGTGATCCCCAGATTGCTGCTTCCCAGGTTGTATTTTATTTATTTATTTATGATTTGTGTTTATCAGGGTAACCCTTTCACATAATATGTAGTCTCCCTCATGGCCCTGGGAATTAAAATGTACTTCAAAAGATAAAATTAAAGTGATCAATAAATATTAAACATAATAAAACATATCAACAAATAAAACTAAAATAAAAGATAAAATTAATAGCTAATTCAGTTACAAACAAACCCACTGTGGTAAGAAATAATATAAGTGAAATAAACCTTTATGAACATTGTGAAAAGGTATTTGAGTTGATAGAGATAATCAAATGTTGCTATTTATTGTAAAGTTCTTGTGCTTCATGTGTTGGTTGTATTATTTGTTAGTTGCTTATGTGTGTGTGTTGTATAGGTTTTTACCACATGAAATGCCTGAGTCGTATAGAAAGAACTCTTGGTGTATTATTCAACGTGTCCAAATCGAGATTTGTTTTGTACGATCGTTTGGCCCTCAAGAGGATAGGGAATGGACAGGGAGGGGCGTGGATGGCTTTACAGTATCATCACCCAAGCCCCTCTCCAATTCTTTTCCCAAGCAAATTTGTTTTGCCTTTTATTTCTTAGATCAATCCATATTAGATTTTATTATGTTTACACCTGATTAATAAAACATCATATGTTTAAGCTTCATAGCATGTGCCCATTTGTTTCTGATTTTAGATTTTCCATTTACATTATTGTAGTTCAGGTATAGAATAAAATAAGGATAGTTCGGTTGAGGTTCCTCAAGTGTCTCTACTATGCCAGTTATTTTGGGACAAGATAGTACTGGTCTAAATTCACAAATGAAGTATCGTTCAAGTGTCAAAATATTTAGCACCTCAAGTGCCTCAAATGCTCTTATTATGCACCCCATTTTTGTCGTGACAAAATAGTGATGAATGAAGTGCAAATAATTTTTACAGTGTATAAGAAAGAGCTAAACATAACAATGTAGTCAGTACTTGAATAACACTTAGAATATAGAATACACAAAATAAAATATATATATTATTTTGTATCGTAACATGGGGCGTGATCACTGGCTACACGGCATTCTGTGGTTACATGACTTCTGACGAGAGCCCCAAACAAAGATATTGATCTATAGGGAGGTCGCCAACACGTGGCTAGATGGCTCAGTTGGTAGAGAACCAGCACATTAACCCAGAGGTCGCAGGTTCAAATCCAGCTATATTAAATTATTCTTTGTTAAATTCAGACATTATTATTTGTAACATTATATGTAATTCAAATGATTACTTCCACTGGAAGACGTACATTTTTAGTCTGATTAAAACATTTACGAATGCCTTAGAGGTTTTTGATGGCTGTTGAATGTTGACTCATTGGAACAGTTGTAGCAAACTAGAAAATTAAACAAAAGCGAGGTTTGTCAATTTATCAAGTATTTTTTATGAGAAAATGTCTTGAAATGTAAATAACTCAAGTATACAGTGTGCCATTTACAGGCTACAGTTGAATATTCTACTTGTGCTGATCAGTTCACACCTCAACTGGCTGCAGTGACCAATAAATGATGCGGAAAGCTGGAAACGGAACTACGCGCAGTGTGTTAGTTATGCTTATTGACTTTATTGTCAGTAACTCTAAGTGACAAAAGACTGCTGTAACTGCTGTAAGAATATCAAGGTTATTTAGTATTACAAGTCAACAAGTGAGATGGAGAAAAATGTTGATTTACAAACCACGTCTTGCCTGCCTTTTCATTCCTCGATTAGGCCAAACAGAAATAAGTTGTATTTTCAGAGACCAAAACACTTGCATGTGTAAACCTCAAAAACGTTTAGCTACAACAACAAAACTGAAACCTCTTGTCTACCATAAAAAAACGTTATTGTACATCAAATTGAAGGTACAACTGAGAGTTACAAAGTATTTGCTCATTACTGTCACGGACAGGGGTAGGGTGGTGTGACCCTGTGTAATGGTAGTAAGCCAACCTGTTGGATGACCTCTTACAGGAAATGATTAATTAATACAAACTAATAGGGCTACAATTTCCTTGATTAACAAATACACTGATCGAAATGGTTTATTAAAGGAATAATATTGATCCTCAACAATAATTACAGAGACAATATGAGATTTCGGTTTCACTTCGTAAAAATATAAAATAATTCCAAGTGGTTCAGAGATATTCCAGTCTATAGGCCTAGATCAAATCCAGTCAATAAATCTTAAGTCTATATATTACATGAAAAATAAAGTATAGACATCGATGTCAGAAATATCAGATCTGGAATATAACTTCGGAAATATGTATTGAATATCAATATGGAATCTGAAATATCGAATGGTAAATCCTATGTCATGATAAAATGTTTAATTTTATAAGCTTCCTGACACCCAATACTCCAAATTTGTGTCAGTAGATAACGTCTAAAAAGGATCAATTTCATCTTGCTATTAACAAGCACAGATTATAATCTGGTAGTCTGGATTACAATTGGTGTCGTTTTAAGTGAGTGACACATACATATCGCGTAGCATGCAGCAATGGCACACTTAATTCACACGGTAGTCGATCGTTTCATGTATAATCAAATTGTTTCTGTATATATCGTGTAACAGTCGTAGCAACGTTCTAATTAGGCTATAACTATTTTATGTTCTTCTTTAAATTAAATGTTAACGACGAAAATATTTAACGATTGCGATTATGCGATTATGCGATTATGCATGTGCCACCCAGATTATAACGACTGACTCACTTAAAACGACACCAATTGTAATCCAGACTACCAGATTATAATCTGTGTTTATTAATATCAAGATGAAATTGATCCTTTTGAGACCTTATCTACTGACACAAATTTGGAGTATCGGGTGTTCCTGGATACAAAATTCCATGGGGTCCTTGCCTGGCGGACCCCAATTCAGCAGGACCATGAAAAATAATTACCCCCGTGTATCGTTATGTTTGTAATGTATTGGAGGCATATCTGTATGCATGATTATTCTATTGTATATTTTGAATTATTATGATCGTTTTGAACACAATAGGCCTATAATTGACATGCACCGCTGTCATACCCATAGGCTGTTCTCATTATTAACTGTATAGTTGATCAAGTATGGCCTTGTTTTTTAAAAACTCTATGGCGACAGTGGATGAAAAACAAACAAATAGCCATTGCCTTGGGTGATGATTCATTCATTTCATTTAAGCGTCTATGAAAAAACATTAAAACATATTTTTCAGAATCCATATTTCTGGAAAGCCAAAAGAGTATGAAAAGTGTATTATAACATCATGTTAATTTTGGACACATGAGAGCACTGTTTGTGAGATCTCAATATGAAGATCACAAAATTAAGCAGCACAAAAGTGTAAAAAAAAAAAAATCCCAAACCTTACTCAAAAAATAATTTACCTCAACCTTTACTGATCTCTGGAAAACAATTACTCAGTTAAAAACAAACCACAAACTTGTAAGGATAACAGTCTTGTTGAAAGACCGGGCAATAATTCAATTAAAACAAATTCCTGTCCGGCAAATCGTACAAGCAGTTGGGGGAAAGATATCAATCATAAAACCCCCACCACCACTTCCACTTCGCTATAGTTAAAATTGGGGTTTCAATTTGTGCCGTGTTGGTTATTTATTGTTGTATTTTTGGTTTGTTTTTTGAAAAGGGGGAGGGTAAAAATATGTTCAATGTTAAGGCCCTGCCTCCTCTTTTGCTACACGAAACTACAACTTTCGATATCGATCTGCATCCATCTTTGTCAGATATTCCACGTACACAAATACGATTAGCACGGATTCTCTATAAAATAACATCATGGTCATTCCATGCCAAATCAACGAGAGCTTGTCAGTGACTGACTCACATTTGGCTGATTCTTTTTTTCAACATAACTCTATGGGAGTAATGAACACACAACAAATGTTTGCTCCCAACTCCAAATTGTGCAAATTGAGCCACACAGCACAAAATACACGTTCTAGATAATCGAGTTTTAAGTTGCTCACTTTTTGAAATTGTAGTTTCACCATCATTAACGGAGAATATTGCCAAATTATGTGCACTTTTTAAAAGTACAGATTTCAAACTTATTAAATGTACAAGTTATTCAACAACAGGACGATTATTTACGGCGTAATTGATTTATTAATACAATTTTCGTGAAAACACTAGAAACGGCTTATTTTGCTCTCAATTGTCCCTTCGTGAAAACGAAAAGGCAGCGCGCGCCACTACAAGTCCCCGAATTGGCACTTCGTGAAAAACAGAAAACCGCCTCGCGCGTGAGTTTTGTCCTTACAGCGCGTATACAAAACTATGCGGATTTATCGAAATTAAGTTTTTGCGTTTTCATAAAGAGACAATTGTGAGCTATTTATAGATCGGTAGTGGCGGGCGCTGCAATTGGGAAAGCTGATTTGAGCGTTTTCTCGAAGGGATTATTGTCTTAAATTATTAATTATGTTGTGATTAGTCGTCCCTTTGTTGAAAAGTTGACAAATTTTGAAAGTTTGAAATCTGTTTTTCTATAGGGCACACATTTTACATGTATCTTGCGTTTTGAATGTGACATGGTACGTTTAAAACATAGATATTACTTTAAGCTCGATGCTGTGTGGTCCAATTGTCCCTTCGTGAAAACGCAAATTGCTCTTGAGCACACATTTTGCCCTTGGCCAATTAGTGTAACGGGCCCGTGAAAAATATAGCCACGCCCCCTTTTTCTCCCTCCAAGTTGCTTTGGTGGTTTTTGGGCATTTTCAGAGGCCTATATCTCAATATTGGGAGACGATATTTTACTGCAAATTGTTACACAGGGTGAATGGCAGCCAAACTGCTAGAATCTGCTATCAACAGTTGTATATAACATCTCATGGTGAAGTTAGGGGTCCTTCAATACCCACAATTGAGCCGACGTAAGTTACCTTTTGCCATTTTTGGGCCCCTCTGGTGACCACACGAGTGGTCAGATTGATTATTTTATATGCATACAAACTAGGTACATATGTCTGAACCCCGAACAAGGATGGACCAATCATACCTTCATTGGAGGTTTGGCTGAGGTCTGAAGATAGGTTCGCAGACAAAAATGTCAAAATGCACCTTGTAATGGATGGTTGACCAGGTGGGCCACTACCCATGTAACTGTTACATCTTAAAATATTATATCCTATCCAAGTATGTAAGAAAATTCAGTTTTTGGTATATGGAGTGTCGTGGCCGAACGGTCTAGCTTACCGGACTCAAGTTCTGGTGTTAGCAGCAGAATGTGGGTTCGAATCCCGGCCGTGACACTTGTGGCCTTGAGCAAGACACTTAACCATAATTGCTTCTCTCCACCCAGGGGTTAAATGGGTACCTGTGAGGGCAGAGTTGGTTGATTAGCCCTATGTGCGCTGTAATGGCAGCAATTGAGTTGTATACTCCCCAGGGAGCAGAGATGGTTTCAGGAATGATTTATGAGCCTTATGAGCCTTATGAGCAGGGGTAATGATATAATGCGCCTTGAGCACCACTTAGTTGGTGGATACGTGCGCTATATAAGTCCACGTATACAATGTACAATGTATAGTGTGCTGTATGGATGTACAAGTATGCATGCCCCAAACACTTATGATTTTTTAAAGTATGTACACCATCAAATCATCTTTATCAATGTATCCAAAAAGGGGACCATGGCCCCCCTCAAACTTTTTTGAAAAAGGAGGAGGAGGGGGAACCGTGGACCCGTTGCCCACCCCAAACCCCTTATTATGATTTGTTAAAGTATGTATACCATCATATCATCTTAATCAATGTATCCAAAAAGGGACCCGTTGCCCACCCAAAACCCCTTATTATGATTTGTTACAGTATGTATACCATCATATCATCTTAATCAATGTATCCAAAAAGGGACCCGTTGCCCACCCCAAACCCCTTATTATGATTTGTTAAAGTATGTATACCATCATATCATCTTAATCAATGTATCCAAAAAGGGACCCGTTGCCCACCCTAAACCCCTTATTATGATTTGTTAAAGTATGTATACCATCATATCATCTTAATCAATGTATCCAAAAGGGACCCGTTGCCCACCTCAAACCCCTTATTATGATTTGTTAAAGTATGTATACCATCATATCATCTTAATCAATGTATCCAAAAGGGACCCGTTGCCCACCCCAAACCCCTTATTATGATTTGTTAAAGTATGTATACCATCATATCATCTTAATCAATGTATCCAAAAAGGGACCCGTTGCCCACCCTAAACCCCTTATTATGATTTGTTAAAGTATGTATACCATCATATCATCTTAATCAATGTATCCAAAAAGGGACCCGTTGCCCACCCCAAACCCCTTATTATGATTTGTTGAAGTATGTATACCATCATATCATCTTAATCAATGTATCCAAAAAGGGACCCGTTGCCCACCCCAAACCCCTTATTATGATTTGTTAAAGTATGTATACCATCATATCATCTTAATCAATGTATGCAAAAAGGGACCCGTTGCCCACCCCAAACCCCTTATTATGATTTGTACAGTATGTATACCATCATATCATCTTAATCAATGTATCCAAAAAGGGACCCGTTGCCCACCCCAAACCCCTTATTATGATTTGTTAAAGTATGTATACCATCATATCATCTTAATCAATGTATCCAAAAAGGGACCCGTTGCCCACCCCAAACCCCTTATTATGATTTGTTACAGTATGTATACCATCATATCATCTTAATCAATGTATCCAAAAAGGGACCCGTTGCCCACCCCAAACCCCTTATTATGATTTGTTGAAGTATGTATACCATCATATCATCTTAATCAATGTATCCAAAAAGGACCCGTTGCCCACCCCAAACCCCTTATTATGATTTGTTAAAGTATGTATACCATCATATCATCTTAATCAATGTATCCAAAAAGGGACCCGTTGCCCACCCCAAACCCCTTATTATGATTTGTTAAAGTATGTATACCATCATATCATCTTAATCAATGTATCCAAAATGGGACCCGTTGCCCAACAAAAACCCCGTATTATGATTTGTTAAAGTATGTATACCATCATATCATCTTAATCGATGTATCCAAAAGGGACCCGTTGCCCACCCCAAACCCCTTATTATGATTTGTTGAAGTATGTATACCATCATATCATCTTAATCAATGTATCCAAAAAGGGACCCGTTGCCCACCTCAAACCCCTTATTATGATTTGTTAAAGTATGTATACCATCATATCATCTTAATCAATGTATCCAAAAAGGGACCCGTTGCCCACCCTAAACCCCTTATTATGATTTGTTGAAGTATGTATACCATCATATCATCTTAATCAATGTATCCAAAAAGGGACCCGTTGCCCACCCCAAACCCCTTATTATGATTTGTTAAAGTATGTATACCATCATATCATCTTAATCAATGTATCCAAAAAGGGACCCGTTGCCCACCCCAAACCCCTTATTATGATTTGTTAAAGTATGTATACCATCATATCATCTTAATCAATGTATCCAAAAAGGGACCCGTTGCCCACCTCAAACCCCTTATTATGATTTGTTAAAGTATGTATACCATCATATCATCTTAATCAATGTATCCAAAAAGGGACCCGTTGCCCACCCTAAACCCCTTATTATGATTTGTTGAAGTATGTATACCATCATATCATTTTCATAAATTGCAATTGAAACTTTCATATCTAAAATATTGTACCCTACTACATGTATGTACTGTACATGCATGCCCCAAAACATTTGTTCCGACCCCAACTAAACCTACAATAATAATAATATAATAAGAATAAGAATAATAAAACAGATTTGTAGCACGCACATATCCACCCTACTGGGCGCTCAAGGCGCGGAAACAACATGAATGCAAACAATATATACAATGATAGCATAGAAAAAATTATGTACCGAGATACATGTACAATGCAATTACAAATATACATCATCTTTGAAGAATTGTGACATAAGATGAGTTTTAAGCAGCGACTTAAATCTAGTTATACTATGACAAGGTTTGAGTTTACTTGGAAGATGATTCCAGTGTCTCGGAGCCGCGACAGAAAAAGACCTATCACCCCAGTTCCGTTTTGAAGTTGGTTCCTCTAGGAGTGACATGTTGCTGGAGAGCAAATTGCATGATGGAGTGTATACATTCATCAGTTCAGAAATATAAATTGGAGCAATGTTATTAAAAGATTTATGAACAATTAGCATAATTCTCTGTGAAACATGAAGCCAGTGCAGTTCTTTCAAGATTGATATGGCATGACTTTCTGGACAAAGTTACAACACGAGCTGCTGTGTTTTGTATGTGCTGAAGACGAGATATTTGATTCTGCGGGAGACCGTAAAGGAGAGCATTCCCGTTATCGAGCCTTGATGTGACAAACGCATGTATAATTTGCTCAGCAGCACTTTGATTCAAGTATTTCCTAATTCAGCCAATATTTCTGATATGAAATAACGGTACACGAACGATGAGGTTTTAAATTCATTGTCGAGTCAAATATAACACCCAAATTCCGTGCTTGTGACGAGTGGGTAATCTGCGAGGCACCAATTGTAATAAACTTGATAATTGATGACGCGATCCAAATAGAAGAAACTCTGTTTTTTCATTGTTCAATTTCAAGAAGTTTTGTCTCATCCAACTACGAATCTCTTGAATACATTTCTCCAGCGTTGTAATACACGAATCGGCAGGTTCTTGAGAATATTTGAAAGTAATGTAAAGCTGCGTGTCATCAGCGTAGACATGGTAATTTAAATTATACTTCAAAATGATATCATGAACCGGAAAGGTATAAACATAATTATTTACTGCTTTTATTTGTTTACTTTAAATTTGTATTTGTAGATTGGTATAACTTTTAATGTTTTAATACAGAGCCCTCAAAGAACGCAGTTCTTTAACTGAGGAGGCTACCCTGTTAAAATAAAACGGCAAATAAATAAAAGAATTATATAAAGTGCAGGACAAAATACAATTATTTTCATAAAGTGTCCGAATCTTTTCGAAAAAGGTACAAAGACTTGATGTAAAAATATGGCAGAATGTTTTCGCAAGTCGAAAATACAATTTTTTTAGGGGGTTGGGCTGATGAATTCATCGCTCACCCCTTTAAGATTATTAGAGGTATAAAAGCTCCTGCTTCCTATTTCTCCGAGATTTGAGATCCTGAACAAAACTACAAAATCCAAAAACAAAATAAAAAACCAATCAAAATCCAGATAGGTACAAACAAACCCTTTACAGTAAAATGAAACGGAAAACAAATAATATAACAATGGACTTAAAATTATATATGAACACAAACTGATTGTTTACCTTTTTAAATGTTCAAATGACTCTTAAAGACTTAATGTGTAAAAAAAGCAAAACAAAAACACTGAATTAACTATAAAAATTCCATCAAATATTTAACCGGATTAGGTGAATGTACAGCCAACATCAGGCCATAGTCTTGGCATGTATTTGATTGAAATCATCTTCAAAGCTCAAGAGTTCAAACTGTTGAGGTTTCCTTTCTACTCATTCAGATTGTTTTTTTTTAAATTAGGTTAGATCGTCCAACTACTTCACAATGGATATTCCTATTGATTATGGAGTCTGAACTCCTCCCTACGTTTCCCATTATTATGTTAATGTCATTATAAAAGACAGAACATGATTTTACATGTTACATTAATTATTGAAACAAATAATAAAAACTCAGACATAACAATTTCAAGGGAAATTCGATACCATTAACCTTACAAAGTAAGTTTATGTGAAACGGTGGTAAATTATTCATTATTTAAAATTGGTAATTGTTTTAATTTTAGATAATACCTAAAAGTGTAGAGAATTATACTGCATTCATGCCTTTAAAACTCATCTTGGTTCATTCCAGTCTGTCTATGTAACATCAAGGCTACTGCAGCAAGGCACACAATTTAATAATCAATAAGAACCTCGAAGCAAGTCATTCAAGTGGAAATAAATCTTTTCATAAGCTTCTGCTTATCGTTCTTTAGCCATATACGCAATAACGATAATTGATATTGCACATTCTATTGTGTTTGTGAGAGGTACGATGCTTGTGCAGTGTAAACTGCGTACATACCTTTGTCAAAAACAGAACTTCTTCTCAACTCATATATACCAAGGACGAGTCGACTGTGGAACTCCCTTCCAGCGTCTGCTTTCCCTACCTCTCCAGATGTGTCTGTTTTTAAGACAAATGTGAACACCTTCCTCATGGATCAGATGTCCTAAATCATTTCAATCTCAATCGGTTTACTGTTTCAACCGGTGGTTATGGAGTAGTGTAGGCTAGGTTAATGCCTGACTAGGAGATGGTGACCTGCGAATTGACAGCCTACGGGGCCCGGGCCCATAAAGTGTGGGTGATCGGCACGCCTAGTCAGGTGGTAGGGCTCTGGTAGGGTAGTTTTTAGGTTTCCTGGACACCATGACCACCAGTCACATGATAACCAAGATTTTACGTTGTTGTTACTTATGATTCATTTTTATTTTTGTCTTATTGCAACTTATTTGCTATGGACCACTCTTCATCTTTATTGATGTTTTCACCAGGTCCCTGAATTCAAGTTTAAAAAAAAAACATGACTACTGTCAGAGAACTACTTCCTCTCCTTCTCTATTGTCTATAATGGCCTTCTATCTGCCCACGTATCTCTTCACGTGACTGTACATGTACTTGACTCTTAAAGTTAGTATGTAAACACTAAGTTTGAGAGAGATTCTCCCTTCACACTTTGTTGTCTTATTTGTTGTCTTATTTGTCGTCTTCTATTGGTCATATTTCTTGTTACGATGGGTAAGAGGCAAACTATTAACCTCTCCCATCAACCGCCCATCAAACCCCACAACCCTCAAACTTATCTTTGCAAATAAAAAAAAATACCAAAAATAATATATTTATGAATTTGGAGGCGTTTTGTTTCAAATTAGGTTTCGTGCTGGGCTGCTGTAGTTGAAGACCTAGGCCTATGGGAAAAGGAAGATTCATTAAAAATAAATAAATAAATAAATAAATAATGTCTAAATACGCCAATGGGGTGCCTGTTATGGAAAATACAACGGAATACTGAACTTATGGGAGATCAGTAAAACTTGTAGATTTGCATGGTGAGGAGGATGAGTAAGACTAATTGCGGTGACACCATGTGAAATTCTCAATTGAGTAGTAATTAGTTCTGAAAAGAACTGGAGGTACAACTCGACGTTTCGATCAGTGTGCTCTGATCGTCCTCAGGAGAACATTTATGGGAGATCTGAATAAGTTTTAGTGGCAACATTTATTGGGTGACGTCGCCAACCGTCATAAATATTGGGATGTCCACCTTAGTCCCTGCCTCACCCCTCCCCCTGCCGGAATCGCCGACCATGCAGTTGGCGGATTGTGTATACGCATCTGTGTAGTTGTGTTTGTTTGCACAAAATATTCACGAAACAGTCGTTTGAAATAACTTCTTTTCTGCTGTATTTCTTCTTTTTATTAATTTTGGCAAACAATTATTAATGTAACAGTCGTTGGAACAGAGCATCATTCCACGTCATGTTTGTTTATGCCTGTCTTTCTTGTTTCTGTCCTTATGTCCTTTTATCGGACTTACTGTGTATTCACCTTTTGAGAGTGTTTCTTTGGTTGTCTGTAGGTTGGATTAGTGTTGGGTGTTGGTCTGTTTGTCAATTTGTTGACGTAATTATGATTTTGTTGTTGTTTTTTTGTGTTATTTATGATTATCACAACAACAAAGCTCAGGCTTCCAATCAGCAATGAGGCGGAGCGCAAATATAGCGCACCGAAACAGTCATGCACATTGTATCATCAGCATGTCACTTTCAAATTGGCTGACGTAGCCATGGGCATACCTTTCTTTGAAGGAAATTTCTTTCCTTGGGAAATAAACAAGAATTTCTTTTCGGATGATTTTGTGTTTTGTAAAACTATTTAGATAATCATAATTATTATGAACCGTGTCAAAAGTAGGATGAGGCAAATTATTTGAGTTTTGACTGTTACATTTTAGCCGTTGATCCTGTACAGTGGCGGACCGGGAATGGCAAAGCGCAAAGTGGAGAACACACACATGTGTTAGGTAAATTGGCATACTTTGCAGTCGCGTAACTTATATGGTTGTTTAATATGTGGGCAAGAATTGGAGAGAACCAGGATTTTCAGGTGGGGGGAGGGGGGGGGGGGGGGGTGGGTGCTGGAGATATACAAGTCCTTTTGTCTTACTCGGTCATGGATGCAATACTTCTACAGTGACCATATAGAAGTATTACATTCAACACAGTGATGTGGGGTGCCATGGTCGAGCGGTTTAGTGCATAGGGTTTGTGTTCTGATGGCCACTGGTCAATGATGGCTGAGTCGTCAGAGTGTGTGGGTTCGAAGCCTTGCCGCGACCATGGTGCTTGTGTCCTTGAGCAAGACACTTTACCATAATTGCTGCGAGGGCCGAATTGAACCCAGCCACTGGGGATGTACAAGCCAGTGCATGCTTAGTGCCGGTCCCAAGCCTGGATAAATGGGAGGGTTGCGTCAGGAAGGGCATCCGGCGTAAAACCTATGCCAAATCATATATGCGGATCATGATCCGCTGTGGCGAAAGAGGACAACAACATTCAGCACAGTGATGCCTTAACTGAGACCAACTCACTGGATTTCTTCTAAACCCAGTCTAAATAGCAACTATACATTCATTAAAAGAACTATTGGCAATCTCATAACAAATCAATTATAACAGTTTTACTTTAAAACACAGTGTATAAATTCCAAGAAAATATCTGTCTCAGGTCGTTTTACTAAAATTTAGTACAATTTTTGTAAAATTTTGTAAAATTTTACTAAAATTTTTAGTAAAAGTTTAGTAAAATCTAGTTAAATGTTTAAGTAATAATGTAGTGAAATTATTACCAAAATTAATTTGTCATACAAAGACAGAAATTCAATGAACGAATACGAAAAACCTGAATGCATTCTCACTCATTTCTCGACGACACAATGAAATAAGCTGAGACATTATCAGATTGGTTTTTATACATAATTATATCTTAGTAAATTAGTATAGATGCATTTACATACATTTTACAACAAGTGTATATTAGCTTTAATATAATTATTATAACTTAGAACAAGTATGGGGTTTGCTATTTTTTCTACTGTAGTATGTATGCTGCTATGTTGATTTTAACGACCCTCTGGGTAAACTATTGCCATTTATATTATAATGTTTCAACCATAGGTAGGTGGAGCGCACATGCGTATTATATGCCAATAGGAAGGACCAATTATAAAGCTATATATGTACATCATATCCACATGCCGGCCTCTGATTAGCTGCCACATCTTGAAAATACTGGTATCATCAAGCTTGCGGGCGCGATTATTTTAATGAGCGAGAGATGAGCGGTTTCAGTTAGATTGGACCAGCGCGGCACGGAAAGGAGACGCAAACCTGGAGTTCCAGAAAGCTTTCTTTCATCGTGGATAGAGTTGTTCCTTACATTTCCTGAGGAGATTGCATTTAGTTTCATCGGTTGACGGGACACCGCATTATTGACGAGATGACCACTTTGCAATGGATGAGATTCTTGGTCGTTGTGCTGTGGGGTAAGTAACATTTGTGAACGGATCCTACAAAAAGAGTCTTTTTTTAGTTCAGTAAAACAAGCACAATATATTGTAAATTAAGATTGTTATTGGAAGAGATACATTGATTCGGTTTATGAAAAGGCAGTTTGGCTACTTCAGACTCATTTTGTAAGATTATATCACATTTTTCCCCTTTTCGGTCGTTTAATCAGTGAAAAGTCTGAGATTCATTCGTATACAAAACAATAAAATAAAAAAACTGACAGCAGCAAACAATAATGTCCATTGATCGAACGACCGAAATCTGTTATTGTTTTAGCAGTGTACCCTAATTTTAAGCAGTGTACCCGCTTTTCACAATATCCAGTTTTGTGTTCCTCTTTTCTTGCAATGTACCCTTTTTAAGAAGTGTGCCCCCTTTTTACAATGTTCTCTGTTTGGTAGATTGTCTCCTCTTAACAATGTACTTTTTGTTTTAGCAGGTTACCCCTATTTAAAATGTACCTTTTTTAGGCAGTGTGCCCCCTATTTAACATGTACCCCTACTTACCGTGTACACACATTTGCAATATAACCCTTATTTGCTGTGATCCCCTTTTCACAGTATAAACCTTTGACAGTACGACTCTTTTTTGTAACATATACCGTTTTATCAGCATGCCTCTGTTTTACAATTGTATTCCTTTTTGCAGTGTGACACCTTTTCACAATGTACCCCCATTTTACCAGCGCACCCTCTTTTCATAATGTAGCCCTTTTGCCACACTGGATACGCAGAGAGAACCAAAATAAGCAAACATATAGCATAATAAATGAGTTCACTACCCTCTTCATTTCAATTGTACGCCTTGACAATGTATAAACTATATAAATAATGTATAACTAGAAATTATTCGTCGATATTGTTTTTATCCCTCATACAATTCATTATACAATTCAACAATTCAATAAAACCAACATTGAAATGTACTATTTATAAAAGTTTAATAAAACATACATAATAATTGTCAGTGTGTTTCGCCGGCAATTTTATTGATAATCGATTCACTTCTTTTTTTAAGGGGAAAAAATACTTTCAATATACATTTGATCAGAGCATTGTTAAACTGATGACAATCCAATCACGCGGCGGTATACATTTATTGTCTTTACTTAATTACTCTTTATCCATGTTCCGGTTAATTATTTGTTATCAAATTCAACAAATACTTAAGTGAAAGTAATGAAATCTGCTATACTACAACATTAATAATAGACACATGATGAGACAAGGAGGATTCACTCAAAATATATATCTTAAAGTAAGAAACTTCCCGTCTCTTTATTTCTCCAGTGAATATAACATTTTATTGACTGTATTATTAAAGGGACAGTATCGTCACGATCAACAGGGCATGGAATCGGAGTGCTAGTTTTAGATTAACTATGTGACTGAAAATAATACCCCACATAATAAGGTCATATTACCATTGCTGCTGCATAAATGAGCCAGAAATGTTCAGTCACTGTGTTCATCTTAAACTAGGACACCGATTCCTTGCCTTGTTGACAGTCTGTTCTGATCGTGACGATATTTTCCCTTTAATAGACCTAGGTAGACTTGTAAATCAGACACAAACTCTACAGGAAAATGCAATAATTATCTCAATTTGGATTTTAGAATCTCTCCATTCTACGTGTACCCATTCGCTTAAGTTAAATCCAACTCCAACTGTGAAATAATATAGATTATAAAACAAGAAGAGATTAAACAACCGAAAACCTATTCCACATGGTTTGCTATTTTACTGGCATTGTTGTTTTTAATCCAAACACTTTTTACATTCCTCGTACAAATGAGATAATTTTCAAAACGATTGACTGAAGCATGTTTAACAACCCTTGGATACCATTAAAACACCGGTTATGAATTTATCACGCTACGTCATCAATTAATTTATTCACTTAAAGACAGTGACGTAGCCAGGATTTTTAGATTGGGGGAACATTTTTGAGGGTAAATTTACAACTCACAACTCAAATGAACAGACAAATAATGTCAAAATACAGACTAAATTGCCAACGTTCAGAAGATCAGAAATACAAACCAGTTTGTGACTGCAAGGGAAGGTACAGCACTAGTAATGTTAGCTACTATACTACATTTAAAAATAAACAGTAAATATAAACAGAAAATACATTCTTTTCTTTTCAGAACTAATTACTACTCAATTGAGATTCCACATGGTGTCTCAGCAATTAGTCTTACTTATCATCCTCACCATGCAAAGCTACAAGTTTTACCTAGAAAATACATTCAGATATTCTCTATACATTCTAACGCGAAATTTGTAAGAAAGAGTATTCAGTCCTAAATTCAGTCTTAAAAGTGACATCACCCCAGACAAACTTATTTTCTTAGGAAGGTTGATACCGTCATCCTCTTTAAACCAACTAAGTTTCACATTTTAATTCGAAAATCTTGTTTTTTAAAGGGAAGGTACAATGTTGGCAATATTGGCAAACCTGCTTCTGTATACGAGTATGCTTATACACTCTTTGAAACACGACATACATTAATTAACCTGTAACAATTTCAGCTTATTATGTTGTGTCATTAACCGTATTACTCCGGCTGCTAAGGATTCTATGGGGACACATTATACACTTTTTGGTAAAAGCATGATATATTGCATCGGGGTTCAGAAAGGGCGAATATCCTTTGATACCTTGGACCTCTCTTGAGTCCAACATTGAGGGCGGGCTTTGAAAAGTGGAAGAAGCCCCAAAACGAGCCTTCCGACGTCATGAAGTTTAACTTTGCATCGTTTGTTTGCCTGATTAGATAATGGCATACATGTTCGGGTGGAGATCGAACGTTTTTGAAAAGTTGGGATGGGGAGGGACGCAAAATACCAAATCTGACCCTAGTAGTCTCAACTTTGTGTAACTATTTATCTGAAACTGACAATTATAGCCCGCGTTGTATATGCATACCACTGTCATTCCCAGTTTGTGGGTTATTTTTTTCTTTATTATGAAGTTTTAATATATTTCAAAGTCACGCCAACCCATCAGACCCTCTCCCGCCCCTTTTCTCACCCCTCTCTTCTCCTCCACACCCTCCTATACCCGCTCAATTCTCTTCTGCTTATTTCTTTACAGATTGAGTAAGGTTGTTTTCAAGTTTTTGTTAGCACACTATTAAAATAAAATGTTGAATCAACCATATAAGAGTTTGTTCAGTGACAACACTTTATGCAGTTAAATTTAACTCAAAGAAAGTGTTTAATTATGGTAACACGGAGTCAAGTTGAGTCTAACTTTAATAATGTTAATTCAATACATTTAATAGCTGAATTCAACTTTATAAAGAATTGTCACTGACAGAAGTAATGTTGATTCAAAACACTTTAGTTTTTAGAGTGCAGTGATCGATTACATATATGAATATATTCCGCATCCCACCCCTACTCACACCCTTCCCACATCCTCCCCAGTCCTTCCTACCATACCTTCGCCTATAAGATGATTGTTTCATCATTAAAGTTTACTCTAAACGTTCCCCACCCTAACCTTGCCTTTATGATGATTCGTTCTAGAAATATAAACAGCTGGTTATCCTAAATATTAAAGTTTGTGAGTGGATATGGCTTTGATTCACTGTACAAAATGTTTATATTGATAAATATTGATAAATTCAAAATCATCGATGATTCTCACACACCAAAACCTTCCCCGTCGTTAAGAATAGAAAAATGAAAATTTAGTTATTCTAAATATTAAAGTTTGTGAGTTTCTGTAGCTTTGATTCACAAAACTTCATATATTGATAAATATCGATAAATGATCTATATTTCAAAATGCTCAATGATGATAAGGAATCTGCAAGGATTGATGACAAGGAATCTGCAATGATGACAAGGAATCTGCAAAAAAACATGTTGTTCATCTCCCCACAACATGGTCCATCCTAACTTCTGCTGGATTAATATATTGTTTTTGAAACAAAATACAAACAAGTTATAAACTGTGCTCTTCTTGGTACCATCCTTAGCCTCCTATAATATTTTAATTCTATAGTTTAGCATGCTATAACAAGAATCGGTTATTTTCTAAAACTATTTGAAATTATTCCCAAATGTGGTTTATGCGATTTGAAATTTGGGTTTTTATCATTTTTATTAAAGGTTTTCTCGGCCAATTTCAAAACTTTGTTCATTTTCGTTAAACAACATTCAAATTCACATCGTTTTCACTGATCCGATCAAATTTGTTTTTATATTAATGCGTTCAAATTTATTTCCGAGCAGTCAGTAGTTCGTTCCTGTCATTCACAACTGCGTTTAGTTAGTTCTATTTCGGCATACATGACTTCAATTAACTCATCCTGAAATTAGATATTTAGCATCTTTTCGCGATTGATGCAGTCAAATTAACAATCATTGATGCGCAAAGGATTTTGAAGAAGTTTTTATGTTCGCTTTCGTTTATGGGCAATCAAGTTCATCTTAAGAGTATTAAAATGCGCCCTTGGCAAGTTTAGCAAAGTCACTAAGGCCTATCTTTTTTTAAACTTCTTTTGTATCGCTATCAAGATTCCCGATTTTTATTCCAATGTCAAACATTTGAAAATATCAAACAAGAACCGGGGTCATCTTGTATAACAGATTTGTTCCTCTTTGCAATATTACCACGTCATTCTTTCACCTTATATTTTATTTTTTTTAATTTAGTTTTTGATTTTTATATTTATTTATTTATTAGTTAATTATTTATTTATTCAGTTTGCCTTTGAGAAAGAACCTGCTAGGTTGAAGACGTAAGGCAAATAACAATTATTGTTGCATTTCCTTTAGGTTAGTAAGCGATTTGCAACAGCTAATTCTCTATTTATTTATTTTTATTTATTTATTTATCATTTTTTATTAATTAATTTATTTGTTTATTTATATTTATTTATTCATTTATTTATTTATTATTATTATTTATTTTTTAAATCTTTCTTTGGACTGCAATATTCTAGGCAAATAAGAGAAATATCTCATACCCATGGCTTAAGAACTTAAGTAAAAATGTGACAAATGAATGTCAATTGATAAAATTGAATTCTTGATCAACCGCTTGCGACTGGTTCTGATGAAATTGAATGAACTTAGCAACACGTTCCTGATGTACGTACTTATTTTGCCGAGTTGGGTATGAAAATGAATGAAAAGGTTTTAAAAACACACTATTGGAAGACCAAGGTCCAAGAACCAATAAGTGTTTTAGTTTTCAGATTCAGTGCCCCCCACACATCTGTGGTGAAAATACAAGTACGATAAACGAAGAAAAAATTTCCATTTATGACAACAATTACAGTTTTCTTTTCTAAGGAAGTTTAAATCTAACACCTGTTCACAACGACTGAATCTCAATTAAAATATTGACATGTCAGTGCAAATATCTTTGTTTATTTAAATCATCTATTGTTATTTACACATTTAGAAACACAAGAAGCATAACCAAAAAAAAGAAGACAGTACTTGTATTTTATATATAAATTACTTGTATATCATATAGAGATGCTAATCCTGACCTTGATAACAGAACAGTAAACCTAGTCTGAATTTACTGATCTCAGTCTTGAACTTACTGACCCTGTTCTTATACATACTGGGTTGCCTGGCGCAGTGACCCACACATTCCCTGTGACCCTAAATTCAATTTTAAAATGAAAGCCGAACAACAAACAAACGGAAATAATAAGGGAATAAAGGTTTGTTGGGCGGTCTTTACCGAAGGATAATGGGTGATTTTGGGCGTGGTCATGGGTGATTTTGGGCGTGGTCACGGTTGATACAGGTCGTTAACCTGCGATAAAGACCAAACGTCAAACTGTTTAGTCCCATTCATAAATGCTTTATCGATTTCGTTTTCAAAGTGTCAACAAATTGTAATATATGTTGAATATAAAAATGGGCAAATTCACATGTTGAGGACACACGAAATACTTTAGTATTTTAGTCGGCGTAATACCAAACAATCTTTGTCACGCTGTTGCTTCAAGTCCGCACTGTGCATCGCACGCCGGCTAAATAAAACAGCTGGCGAACAGCTGGCACGTACCATCGACAACATACGCCCTGTTCTGATTTTGATAAGCGATGATTTACCATCTGTTAATACATGCACCCCCTACCAGTGATTACGTTTTGTCCAATCAGATTGTCTTATCACCCGACGTAAGATTTCCATCAATCTACAGATTGTCTGAACTGTCTTGGGCATTTATGAATAAGGTTTCATTCCCAATGCGCCCAATGCGCCCAATGCGCCCACCCCCTCCGTGTTTTCTGTATTCAACAGCCGATGTTCGGTTTGACGCAATCTATCGAAAAACTTTATAGGTCACCGTTAGGTGGCGCTGTACCCATTTTTCAGTCATTTTCCTCATTTTTGGTCAACAAATAATATTTTTCCAATAACTTCCTTATTTTTTGTCCGTTGGCCATGACATTTTTGGAACCGGATACCCGAAATCAGGAAACTTCGGTTACCCGGATACCCGTTTTCATTTTTGTTAAAAACATGCCTCCGGTGGTGTACAAATTCATGTACTGTAAATGGTAACAAATTGACTTTTACAATACAGAGGATACCATACTTCAATCGATCTTTTCTTTATTGGAGTGCAATCTCTTTAATTTAAAGATAATTGTTCGTAAAAGTGTAAACATGACATTGTTCAAGGGTCACAGTTTTTTTAAGTCTGAATTTTTAAAAGTCGTTTACGGGTAATTGGAACCGAAAAATGCAACCGGGTAATGACCGTTTCGGTTGGGTATCCGGATACCCGGATACCCGGCACAGCCCTACAATAAAGGCAGATATAATAACATCCATGGTATTACTGATGACATAAATTTATACATTGAGCAAAAATTAATTGAACAAAACTTAAAAATCAGGTTTTTGAGACAAAATATAAGTTATTGCATTTAAACGTAATGGCGGCCATATTGGATTCCCAGAATGCATTGAAAGTGGTCACAGGACTCAATGTCCAGTTCAGAGTTTAAAAGTTGACAACAAACACAAAAACCCATATTGAATATTTAACAGTATCAAAAATCTAGTATTTTTTAACAAAAAGTGGAAATTCAATTGGACCTGTTCAAAATAAACGGTTGCCATTATCATTGATTTTTGCGTGAGGGAGTGTCCCAAAGAATAGTTAGGAAAAGTCAGAAAATTTCAGTGTGATCGGATGAAGCGTTTTGGAGATATTATAAAAAATGTCATGGGGTGGAACATTGTCTCCCAGCTTGATAGGGTTAACCCAATCCTGCCTCTGCCCCCTGCCCACCCCCATGATGAACATTTTGCACAATGATTGTTACCTCATTGATTAGGCATATAATGGATTTGAAAAACTTGACAAAAACTCAAAAACTGTACAATAAGCAGATACAAAGTTCTTTCGTTTCACGCTAGACCCTGAATCACAATATCAGTAAAAACATGATGACTGGTGATGTGCTTATGGCAAATGGAACAGTGTGAATTATGGGCTATGCTTGTAAGGTACATCTGTGTCATTGCACTCGCGACTATCTTACATCTTGTGGAACCCATTGTGCACAGTGTATGTTGTGTCAAACATAGGTGTATATCCCATGACAATGGGTGTATATCCCATGACAATGGGGGTATCCCCCCCCCCCACACACACACACACGTTGTCCAGGGTGATGGTCAAAATGATTATACAACCTCCCCATACCCGTTGGGTTCTGTCAGGAGACCACGACTGTACTCTTATGTTTTTCTTTATATTTCTCTACGGATTTGGAAGAGCATTTTTATTGCGTACCGCATTTAGGTACATCAATTGTTATGGTATCACTTTTCTGTGAAATCATGTGAAATCATGCAGGATCTGTGAATCTGTGAAACCAGCTCTGTGAATCATGCAGGAAACCCGAATGTGAGGAACAAAGACAAAATAAAACAGTTGAATTATTTTACGATTTGATTTTCATGACAATTTTCTTTTTTAATTTCTTACCATACTTGCTTAATTGAAAACCCCAAGATCATCCTCAAAAATACTTAGTATCAAGTTGAATACTACATTGTGTATTACGTTTGGATAGAGTGTTGTTATTATAAAACATTGGAGTGCGGGTTTGGGGAAGCCATACCCCCATTGTCATGTTCACCTGTTCACAACGACTGAATCTAAATTAAAATATTGACATATTGACAGTGCAAATATCTTTGTTTATTTAAATCATCCATTGTTATTTTACACACTTAGAAACACAAGAAGCATGACAAAAAAAAGAAGACAGTACTTGTGTTTTATATATAAATTACTTGTATATCATATAGAGATGCTAATCCTGACCTTCATAACAGCACAGTAAACCTCGTCTGAATTTACTGATCTCAGTCTCGAGACGAGTTGAGCTTACTGACCCTGCTCTTATACATACTGGGATGCCTGGCGCAGTGACCCATACATTCACCGTGACCCCAAATTCAAATTTAAGATGAAAACCCAACAAAAAACAAACGGAAATAATAAGGGAATAGAGGTTTGTCGGGCGGTCTTTACCGAAGGATAATGGGTGATTTTGGGCATGGTCATGGGCGATAAGGACCGTGCGGAAGCTGATGTCCTTATCGCTCGTGACCCACGCACAAAACAAGTCATTAACCTGCCGTAAAGACAAAGCGTCAAATTGAAATTGTTCATTCCATTCATAAAAATTAATGACTGTATAGATTTCGATAGAAATTGTAATTTATGTTGAATCATGGTTGAATATAGCTCAATAGAAATGGGCAAATTCACATGTTGAGGACTAACATTTCCATCAATCTACAGATTGTCTGAACTGTCTTTGGAATTTACGAATAAGGTTTAATTCCATTGGAGTGTTGCTGAAGAGCACCTCTTAACCCAATCCCTGGCCCTGCCCACCCCCACCCCCATGATGAACATTTTACCTCAGCACATTGATTGTTACCTCATTGATTAGGCATATAATGGATTTGAAAAACTTGACAAAAACTGTACAATAAGCAGATACAAAGTTTGTTCGTTTCACGCTAGTAGTATGTCAGATGGGGGTTCTAGCGCATGTACTTAAAAAATCATTTTTTTAAATGATTTTCAAAAAGTGGTTGTGGTTGCGTCGTCATAAAAAGATGATGACGTCGCACTAATAAGCATGAAATGTGTTTTACGCGTATTAGTAGTAGAGTTTAAAAAAAATATTATCTAAAAAGTAAGTTTAAAAAATGAGAAATCAAAATGAGAAAAACAAAAAATATTATCTCGTTCAATAGTAAAGATGAGTATGAATACTACCTTGAGAAGAGGAAAAGTAGTTCCTTGCGAATGGCTTTTAGTTGGCAAAACGGTCAAGTGTTGTATACTTAGCTCACCTAATGCGGTATATTGTGGCTTACATAAATGGAAACTTAAATGTGGAAAAAGTATATCCGTTGCGTGTCGTAGATGTAAAGTTGGTACAAAAGCAACGATATGTTTGTGTACGAAATGCGCAAAGATATTAAATGTAGCAAGTTTTAAGCGCGCAAAAGGAAAAGCTATACGTTTGTCTATTAGCGTGATGAACGAGTTGTTAGAGACAACTATACGTTTATAGCGACTTGTATTAAAAATTAAAATTGCGGCGTTTACATCGCTGGGGCGTACGGGGGAGGTCTACACGTTTTTACTCGCTCCGCTACTCGCGAAGCGGGTTTTTGATTATAATACAATTTATGTACGGTTAACTTTACTTTAAACTTAAAAGTTTTTCTATAAGAATTTTTCTTTCTGCATTTAAGTTTTCATCGACGGGTTTGTCGATCGTTTTAGGTTAAGCCATATCTTTAACCGGTTTATTACGGATTTTTTCTTTCATCGCATAGTACTTTTCTCGCTCTTTAATGATTAAATTAAATTCTTCTTGGCTTATAACATTATCTTCAATCGCTTTTGAAACGAGACTATCGATGGTGTTGAGTTTACTTTCGGCTAAAACTCGTATCTCATCATGTTTTTTAGCTTTTTTAGATAATTTATTTTTTACGTATGAGAGCAAGCGCCGAGACGCCCAACCCAAAAGCTAAACCTTCTAAACCAAACCCTACGGGGGCCGCTACAACGCTGGCGATACTCGCGGTTCCGACGGCCCCTGCTCCCATACAATCCAATTCAGCGAGAGTTTCTACGATACTACAAGCGTTAATGATTCTATTATATTTTTATAGACGGTTTTACGATGATTTATTTCGATTAGTAATTCTTTTTGAACATCGTCGATTTTTTGCAATTGAAATGATTTAGCATCATCCGTCATAACCGGTAAATTTGGATAAAGCACATTCGTTGATTCTATAGGCACGCTCATTGTTTTTTATTAATAGAAAAAGATTAAAAAAATTTAAACTTTTTAATCTAGCGGCCAAGTAACAAATTTTATCTCGTAACAGATTCCAGTATCTAGAGTGCCAATTTTTTAAAGATTTACATATAGTTTGATATTACGGTCGCCAATATTTTGAACGCAGCATAATATACATTCTAAATATTGTGGTTCATTCGTAAAATAAAATTTGTCTCCTTTGGGGAAATATAAAAACATTGGTGTACCAACATTTTCACTTTTTACTACAGAATAAGAATTATCTTCACTACTATTCATTTTAGCATATAATGAATATGAGGTAATATCATCAATGTAAAAATTTAATTGATTTGAATAACTAGTCCAATTAAATTTTAATCCACTACCTATAGGAAAAATAAATAAATCTCGTGAAAGTTGACTCGGTGTAAGGTGTCCAACGTTTTCAATGGTGGTTGAATTGGATTTTTGACTACTCTTGTCGCTCGTTCGACTAGGTCCGTAAATACTCGCCATATTTATAGTATAAAATTAAAATTTAATTTAACGCTAAAGTTTTATTTTTTATATTGAAGCAGATTTTAGAATTTAGCGCGCCGAAAAAGGTTGCTTCTACAAAAACTTTTTGAACGCCTCGCATTTTAAAACACATTTCGTATCTTAAATGCGACATTGCATCATCGATAAAATAAAATGTATTATTATTTAGCGTTGGAGAAGGAATATAATAAACGTCAACTTCATAACCGCGCGTCGTTGAAAACGAAGTAAAAACATTAGCTTTATAAAATGTACAAAAAGACTGCAGTACGACGGCGCTACGTTAAACATGAAAAAGGGTAGTTTACTCATAGCCCACCATCCGAGTTCGACGTTGTATTTTTCGACTAGAGGTACCGTTTGTAAAATTTCATCTCTATTGATGTATCCGAAATGTTCATAAATTTCGCTAGGCGATGTTCTTACAATTTCGTTTCTAGCGTAGTCGGCAGCAACAACAGCACCGCTCGTTCGACTAGGTCCGTAAATACTCGCCATTTATTTATATAATTTCAAGATTTAAAATAACGGGGAAACCGTGATTATTTATGTCTTTACCCTTTGAATCTTTAATTTGAAAGCTCAACGCGTTAAAAGTACCGACTTTTAATTTTTTCATTAATGGATTTTTATATTCCATCCACATACTTGATCCAAACGATTTTGCTTGCAAAGGAAAAGCGTTTAAAAAGGTACAAGAGTTTACCGTTAAAATAATTATCGGTTGTAGAAATTTGATCGCAATGAATGTATAACATTTTAAAAGGTTGTACGTCAATGCTTTTATTATATTCTTCCCGTAGTTAGAAATTCCATTGTGAAGCCCGGTAAATAAGCTTCTTAGAATGCTTAAATTTAACAGAATTTGTTTGGTTGAGTTAAATTTATGCAAAATGACGCCCGTTGTTTTATCAATCGTAAAGCGTTATCCAAGGCGTATATTTTACTGCGTATAATATCGATAATTTCGTTAATGTTGTAGCCCCTTCAACAAAACTTTACAACATCTGGCTCACCCGTTTGTTACGATAGATTATTCTTTCTTTTTACGCACGTTGTAATACCCTACCCAAATGTTTGCGCTATGTAATATAATCGCGAGATTATTATTATTACGATTATCGATAATCGTCGTTTAATTGAATCAACCCACCATTTCTTTTCAATTTCGATTTCAAAGGTATGATACATTTTATTATTTAAAGTTTATAATTAATTTATTTATGAAGTAAAATGACGTTTCCAGTAGCGTTCAAGAGTAATTCTACATTTTTCTTATAAACAATCTGGAAATTTTAAGCTCTTCTGAATTTTAACGCTAGCGATTTAACGAGTCTAAAATTTACGTCAACAAAACAGAGTTTTAACGCGCAATTCGATAATGTTTTAGCAACTACAAGTTACCTCACGTTGATAGCGATAACGTCGTTGATGATTGGAATTCAAATCCGCTAAAATGTTATCAAAATCAAAATAAATTTTACAACGTATTGCCGCTACAACGAAGATGCGGCGTTGAGGTTATCAACATTTAATCATCATACGAATATGATGATTCGTAGTTTTTTGATTTCACGTATATTATCAAATTCGACTGATTGCTAAAAGAAATGAGCCTGTCCTACGATCTTTTCAAAATTATTTTTAGCGCGTTCGA
>CM055816.1:6079126-6099877 GCA_029582265.1 Zoroaster sp. YZ-2022
AAAATTTAAAAAAGGGGCAAAATTTTTAAGCATAGTGTAACGTTTTAAGGTACATGTCCCTGTCCTCGTATACCCGTTTGGCTTGATTTATGCAAAGCAGCACTGCTGAAGAAAATTGGATTGCTTTGAAACCAGAGAGATCATATAATGGGTAGAAATTGTCAAAGGTAAAAATTCATATATTATAGGCCCTACACGCATTGTTTTTTGACCAATGCACTATAAAGTCTTTTACATCCTGCCAACTGCTGGTTTGATACTGATGAATGAGTTTAATTGAGTGCTTTTGGAAAAAATTTGGGAGTCATAATTGTTGGTCACAATTTGGGGTAAAAGGTCATAAAAAGTCTGTTTTATTGTAACTGCTGTAACATACGGTAATTGGCATGAAAGGCCTGTGCTTTTATTAGTATTAGAAAGTATGTGAAGAGTGACTAAAAAACAGTGTATTTGTCAGAAGTTGATTGCATCAGGGTGTCCCAGAAAAAGGTAATTCTGACAAAAAGGTTAAATTTTGACAAAGATGTTTTTATGGCTATTAATGTG
This sequence comes from Zoroaster sp. YZ-2022, assembly GCA_029582265.1. NCBI lineage: Eukaryota > Metazoa > Echinodermata > Asteroidea > Forcipulatida > Zoroasteridae > Zoroaster > Zoroaster sp. YZ-2022. The sequence goes on from CM055816.1 coordinate 6,079,673, forward strand.
TTTTACCATAAAGTAGGAGAAAAATGTTTTCAGTGGTATCTTGATTGTATTCCTCGGCCCATGCATCACTGAGCACCATTGTTTGGAAAATGCTATGGAAAACCCCTTTTTGGGACAGTTCTGGTCAGACATGCTGTGGAATGCGCCAGGGTCACCGGATTTCACCCTTGTGACTTTTTCTGTGGGGTATTTAAGAACAAAGTGTTCACCAGTCACAGCGTAACCTAGGATTTGCAAGCCGCATTCAACATGAGGCGAAATTTTAGGGATGATCCTGCAATGGTGAGACGAGCTGTGGCTGACATGCCGCCGCCGTTGGGACTTTGCATCAAAAGAGGAGGTGGGCACGTGGAAGGTTTTGGGGCATAATTCACTGAATAAATATCACCAATTGATAAACATTTTGTACGTATCACTGCTTCAAACGATTAGATTTCCTGGGGCCCATATCTGAATGTGCTGCTCATGTCTGACCATGAACTGTCCCAAAAGGGTTTTCATAGCATTTTCCAAACAATTTCTCAGTGATGCATGACCAGAGGAATGCAATCAAGATACACTGGAAAGCATTTTTCTCCTACTTTATGGTAAAACATGATTAATAGCCATAAAAGATATCTTTTTCAAAATTAACCCTTTTTGTCAAATTACCTTTTTTTGGACACCTGTTTGTCATGCATCATGGATCGGGTGCTTATTCCCGGGTTGCTTCTCGACCTTCAAATTGTCTCCCGTTTAACCCCCCTGCTTGAAGCCAAGCTTGCTGTTGGGGGGCAGTAGTAAAAATGTTGGGAAAATCACTCATCATCTTTCCTCCCCCGCCTATGTCATTCAAATCTTTGCAACATAAAATCTGGTTCATGATGAGACCATTTTCCACTAGCCAATTAGGAAACTTTTATTGAGGGGATTGAATATGAAGGTCTCATGGCCAATAAGATCAACAAAATGTGGTGTCCTTGAGATGGTTTGGAAAACAGGGTTTCCCTTTCTGAGTTTATCTGGTGTTTCTGTGTTGAGCAACTTGTTGCCATCAAGCCTTTCATTATTTGGTTATTCTTGGGTCTGTGCTGAACAAGGGAATATGACTGTCACAAAGTCCACCATGATTGGGACAGTGTAAGTTATACAGTTAAAGGTACCCCAGGAAAATGAACACACCAACAAAATGAAGCAGAGGAACATAAAAGATACATTTTATAAATATAATTTAATTATTACTAACAATAAACTTACAATAAACATAACATCAATTAAATTTAATACAACTCAAGTAATTTAGATAAATGATAAATTCGAACCCGGTTGTTGATCGTTGTGTAGTTGGCTGGTTGAGCGTCGGCGGTGATACTGGACAGAGACCCTTGGCGTGCCTCGCGGATGACGTCACGTCCCGAGCAGGTTGCCTCTAATCGGCGTCGTGCCTCTCCACACCAACCAGACCCCAAAGCCCAGAAATTATTTTTAAAATCAACCTAAAGGTTTTGGCACTTATTCAGCTTGGCCCCATTCTCGGTATCACAACTGGATGTCCTCCAAACCACGACATGAGCCAGTATACACACAAAAACAACGGCTGATCAGACCGGCATTGAGTGGAGCTCAGATCCGTACCCCCTCAGGGTGGGGTCGCAGGCAGCTGGCCTCCAGTGCCCCAAAGTCATCGAGGACAGTGGGTCAAGCTGCTAATTGTCTTACAAACCCCTTTACTTTTTCTTTATACGACACCAATAATGAATATTCATTTATCCACCATTTGAATAAATATCGATCGAGATTATGTGTTGTTAATCATGTTGAAACCTTTGCATGTTTCCCAAATAAAGGAAACTAGATTCATGAACTTCTGTTTAACGTCATAAAAGGTGCAATAATGGCTCAGTGGACATTAACAAAATAAGGATGGCTGCCGGTTCTAATAAAAGTACTGTGTTACTGAAAGTTGTGATTTCGTCACACCCACAGGATTTAAGTACAAGTATTTATATTACCTTTACAAATGACATTTTATACATTAATTCTAGGTTTGTGACAATGACCATGTCTGGGTTTAGAACTGCCATCCATGTTAAATCCTCATCTTGCCTAGGGCTGCCTCAGCCACCTTTCTGTCTATTATCTGACGTAGCAGCCCATGTCGCCTATAGCTGCAGGTCATTATTTATTTAGTAAATGACAGCACTGGTGGCACAATGTCACCCAATACAGGAGTATAAGAAAGAGCACCAAAACACAGTTGATTCTCTGCCAGGTTTGTTTTGCGTTACGACATCATATACATCCCAAACATGCAAATTTGTTGGAGTATTGTTACGCCATCCACCTTGCCTGATGTATTGCTCCTGGTCTGCTAAGAGTGATGATTCAAGGGGTATGCCAACAAGGATGGTAACATCTACCATCTCTGTGTAGTCAGCTTAGAGGTAACTTGGTGTGGCCTTTCTTGGAGAGGATGTCATTGACCAATGTGATGGTCTGTTCCTCTTCTCCCAAAGCCAACTGTTCTGTCTGGTCCTAGTTGTCAGTGTATTAGGGACATCCATGTTAATCCCTATTGAGGCCTCCGCTAGCTCTTCAGACAAAAGGTTTCAGGGCTCTTGACATTGCCAAACAGCTGCTCTCCTTACTGTAGCACCAACTATGAGTTCTAACCGACAGGACGGGAGAATACTTTTCTTCCTAACTTCTTCTATAGCAATTTAGCAGCTCCTTGTAAATACCAATGTTACTAGCTGTAGTGCCGAATGCCAATGCCTTTATCGAGTTTATGACGTCTCGTATGTTGTAAACTACTCAATAGGTTACATCAACTTGTGATAGTCACAGGTCACTGATGGAAGTACACAAATAAGTTACGCCTTCTCATAGAGCACCAGAATTGCGACATGGCAGGGTTTCCCTTAGTTACTCCCATTGCAACGTCCTTTACCATGTTTCCAGCCAATGCGAGCACTTAAATCAAGGTGGTTTGTGGATGAATGGCGGGATACATGCCAACCTTTGGCGAACTACCATCCACTGCTGTCGTGTTGTAGATGGAAGGGTCAATAAAGACCTGTCTCCAGTCTTGATCATGGGAATAAATCAGTACCGTAGTTTGATTGTTGGACAGAGAGGCGGTCTGCTGGTCTGATGAAATGTGATGTTGTCCAATCTAGGAGGCTTTTTGGAACTCCAATGTCAGTAGAATAAACAATTGCTGGTGCAGGGGTACACTGGCTTCGTATAAGTAAGAGGAACAGCTAACAGGGAACCCTGCTATTAAAACATAATTTTATAATTTATTTTAACCAAAGGTTGATTTGAATCACATTAAAAATATTTTCTTACTGCATGATAATAATCCAATCTGAATAAATTTTATAGGCAGTATATATAAAACCATACTAATATACCTGCAAACAACCATTAAGTCAATGCACTCAAAGTTTCTTCAGCAATGCTGCTTTTCATAAAATAAGCCAAAATGGTAGGTGCACCTTAAATACAGGCTTAACTACTAAGCGTATTGGTCCAAAATTTACCATTTTGACCTTTGACAAATATCTTCCCATGACCCCTGTGGTTTCAAGGTTTATATTTGCCTGTAGTGCTTGCATAAAATCACCCATCACTTCCCTTTCAAAGGGTAATTGCTGAACTTAAGCTCATTTATGGTATAACCTAATTCCCCATTTTTGAAGGGTCACGTGGACTTCCAGTGCTCTTTCGAGGCATATACTTATTGTCTGAGACCAAACGGATACAGTTTTGAAGTTCTCATTACACAAAGCCATAGGAAAACCAAGCAGTAGGGTGCAAAAATTGAAAAAAAAGTGAAATGGAACCAACCTAACCTTCATGTATGAATGATAGCCTGTCTCATATGTATTTTCTTGCTTTCTCTATAACAGCACGAAAGGAAAATTTATTACCGTTGACAACATATCAACACACCTTGAAGGACGTTGGTTTGTAAAAATTTATGTAGATCATGTTAAGATACCAGATGGTGAAGAGGAAAAAAAATATGGACCATGGAAGGAAAAAATGGATCTTTTCATTGTTACATAAGAGATGTATTGGATGGCAAATATATTTGTCTGTCTTCCACAGGACAAAAAATAAATGTAAGAGTAAAACAAGCAATGAAAAAAAGTAATGTGAAAAAACTGTTGTATGTGGTGGCCTACTGGGAGTGGAAGGAGGCACCTGATAAATATCAAAATCAGCAAGGGTTGAAACAATTTGGTGGTCTCTAATGCAGCTTTTGGTACTAAAAGCCTAATTAATTTCTAAATGATTTTTCATTGCAGGAAAGTTGGCTAACTTTCGGATGGAGTGTTATGGGGCTTTCAATCACAGGTTTCCATCTTGTGGTTTTATTCCCTTCAACCCTTGGTATGTACATTGTGTGTTTATGACTGGCCTCTTTGTAACACTTTGGTACTGTATCATATGTACAGTGCTCAGGTTCAATGAGTTCTATTGTGTCAATTTAAGTTTCCTATGGACTACTTTGAGGTTGTTTACAACACATTTAGGTTAGGTAAATTCTTGGGGTTGGCTTTTTAAATTACTTATTCTGTTGTTTTTACTAAAAGGAAAATTCTCAGTTTCTGGTCTCCACGGCGTCGCTTAAGACTCTCGCATGTCAACGTACTAATTTGAATTTGTTTTACTGTGAAACAATGACCAATTTCATTGAGTGCTGGATCAATTAAATTCTTACTGTAGTGTGTTTTAGATGACTTTTCACATAGGGGTATGAATGTTTTCGATTTGTGAGAGCCTCTTGGCTCTTAGTGGGTGTCGTGGCCAGGCGGTCTACTGCAGACTAGGATTCTGGGTGTTGTAGCAGAGATGGTTCGAATCCAACTTCTTGGGCATGTCCTTAGGCAAGACCTTAACCATAATTGCTTCTCTCCACCCAGGTTAAATAAATTTACCTGTGAGGCAGGTTGGTTGAGTTCAACCCTATATACTGTAATAGCCTTGAATTGAGCTATATCCCAGGGGCTGGAGGATGGTTTCAGGAATGGGATTTATGAGCCTTGCCAGGCAGGGGTAATGAGCACCACTCAGTTGGTGGATTTGTGCACTATAAGTTACACACATTGTGTGTGTGTTATTATTACCATACGCACCTTCTTAAATTTAGTCCCCGCTAGTACATGTATCATGCCATTTCCTGTGGCAAAAAAAATTACCCCAAAAAAAGCATCTTTTCATTTTGTAGGCCGACCTATGACCGGAGACTTTTTTTTTTGGTCTGCTGAATTAATGGCATGCAATGTAAAGTAAGTTGAATAGGTTGTATCTACTTTGTTGATCCATTACCATAAGTCTGCCCAGTGAAGAATTTCATTGGGAACAGTAAATTTAAATGTGAAGATGGATGAACTATTCTGCTGTATAATTTTATCTCAATGTTTAAACTTTGTTGGATTAGTTTTCATATTAACACAATGTTTGCCCAGCACGTATGGGTTACATGCTTTGGATGAACAGTACCCATACAATGTGCATGTATGTAGGCATTATGGGTGTGAAATCATATGAATTAAGCCCCTGGACGGTGCTCATGCAAAGTAATGTGATCTTCTACACTAGTTTCAAACAGTGCCTGTTCAAGACTCTAGTTTGATTGATTGCATAGTAACACATTAACATTTGTACGGTATCTCGCGTCCAACTGAGCCTTGTAATTTCATTATAAACTACCATAAACGTATATCAGTGGAAATTAAAAATTGCTTCTATGTAAGTATGATCACTCTCTTTTTAATCCAAAACGCTTACATTCTGAGAGGCAATCTGGCAAATCTTTAACAATGACCACTGCGTTGTTAACAAGAATATAATAAAAATACATTTCAGATTTGATGTTCCTTCTAATAATGTAGATTTAGGAAAGAGTTATCTCTCTCTCTCTGATGAACTTATTAGCAATAATTTCACTTTTCTAAAAATAAAATAAAGAATGAAGGGCGTGTATTATTATATAGCTTACATGCCAACAAATACCTGTGGAATGCTAACTTCTTTAGACCTTGTGTGTGTCAGTCTGTAGAAAACATTGTCATAGATCCAAATCATTGTTCTTTGGGTACAATGCTGTTAATAGCTTATTTAAAAAGATTGACGCAGCTGGCACATTTTGTTGGTTAATAGATTTCCTGGTACTCACCTTATATAGAAAATAACCGCTTGAAGCATATTAAATGCTGTTTAATGCATTCTAAGTAGAATACAGCATGTATTCTCAATTTGCTCTATTTTATAAAAATTTTTTTTTTTAAATATTATTATAATCTTACCAGTAGTACTAATAAAATAATAATGCTTTTGTAATGTGAAGTGGTTGCAATAACAATAAACCAAATATGTCCAGCAGGCTTCAGCGTGAGCGGACCAGCCACGAGGCGATCTTAATACATCAGCAACCGGTGTGTACGTATGTTTGTTGCAAATTAGAGACTTGGCTTCCTTCTCCTCCAAGATGTTGGATCAAAGCCTGGTGTACATGTATGCTCCTAATACTACAGTAAGCCCTATGTGAGCCTGTGTTTCAAAAATGAACTTGTGCAACACATTATAAATTACTAATGAGAAGTTGGAAATGCAAAAAATTCACGCAATCATAAACATTGAGTTGAGTTCCTATTCTTTTGCTGCTATGAGACCTCTATTGATAAGTCCTGATAACATTTGCTGCTTAACACTGAACATATGTGTTAAAGGCAATATCGTCATGATCAACAGGGCATGGAATTGGGAATTATAGTTTCAGATTAACTCAGTGACCGACAAAAATACCCCAATCATGGACACATTACCGTTGCTGCTGCATAAATGAGCTAATAATTTTCGTTACTATGTTCATCTTAAACTATGTTACCGTTCCATGCCTGTGGAAGACTGCCGATGACAATACTGTCTCTTTAAATGTGCAAGCTTAGAACTCTCTCCACAACTCTTCCATTTGAACCCCAAGGAAAAGGCTGAAATATAAACATATCGTTAATTAACAATAGTGACTGGGTGGGACTGGGGTGAAATGACAGATTAAGATGCTGCCTCTTTGCCATTATTCTTGATAAAATAAAAAAGGCGCTAAATATTTGATTTTATAATTTAACTCAAACTATCATCTTTGTCATTTTGATGTCTACACCACTTCATTTTCACATAAATAATCAACTATTCCACATAATGTGCAGCTATCATTGTTTTCCGTTTAGCTTGAACCAAAAATACTTCTGGCTGTCATCCCAATCCTCTCCTCACACCTTCAATATAGCCCCCACCTCCGAAAAAAAAAACCAAACAAACAAACAAGAAACAAAACAAAACAAAAGCAAATAAAATAAAAACTGAAAAACAAAAGAGAAAAAGATAAAAGAAATAGTCCACACTCCCAAAACAACCAAAGAAAAAGATAAAAAGAAATACCCCACCTCCAAAACAAAACTAAAAACAAAAACAACAAAACACAAGCAAATGAAAAGATAAAAGAAAAGAAACAAACTAGGGAGACCGCCAACATAGATCTAGATGACTCGAGATGGAAGATCACTTGTACAATAACCTGATAGCTGGTGTTGCGAGGTCATGCAGGTTAAAAATCTGCTGCAAAGTGTGTATTTGTCATTACCTTCACAAATGGTGCCATTATAAAACCCCTAACTGTAACTGTGATATGCCACCAAGACAATACCTTAAAAAAACCAACAAAACAATACAATTGTATAAAGCAAGCGGCAACAACAGCAGCACAGAAAACTGTGTATACAAATCCTCCACCATCCTTTTATTTTTATGCTATTACAGATAAAGAGGCAAATCCATTGATAGAGCAAGGAAAAGTACGTTGGTTCGTTAACATCATACTTCAGTGATTAATATGCGCTACTATCCATGCTATCTCATCGGCCGTGACGGTCTAGCAAACCTGGACTCAAGTTCTGGTGTGTAGCAGAACAGACTGTAAGGTTCGAATCCCGGCCGTGTGACACTTGTCGCCCATGAGCAAGACACTTAACCGCGATTGCTTCTCCTCCATCACCCAGGGGTTAAATGGGTGCCTGTGAGGGGCAGAGTTGGTTGATTAACCCTATATGTGCTGTAATGGCAGCAATTGGGCTGTATCGCTCTCCCTAGGGAGCTGGATGGTTTCAAGAATGATTTACAGGCAGGTCGTAATGGTATATAATGCCGCCCTTGAGCAGCACTTAGTTGAGTTGGATGCATTAACCTACATATAAGTCCACAGCGCCATTATTTTTATTATTATCTGCAAGATATACATTTCTGATCTTATGAGAATAAAAATTCAGTTGGAAAGGTATGTATTGCTAATTCCACTTAAATGAGTAGCACCTGAAACAGATTTCCAAGGGATGTTTGATACACATCATGGGTTTCCACATTAGAAGTTTGATATAAATATCTGTGATCATTTATTTCTGTTATTGTAATAATTAGTGTATGAGTGAATTAACTAACTGCCACTGAATTTTACCATCAGACATTTTCATTTTCAACAACACTACCACATTATACTACTGTTTATGAGTTCCAGTTTATAAAGTGAAGGTTTATGGTAATGAACATTGGCTGGGTAACACTGGTGGTCATTTACAAAACTGCTTCTAAGTATGTATGCTTACTATCTTTAAATCGAGATATGTCTCAACAACCAACCTGTGAAAGATTCAGTTTATTATGTTGTGTCAAACAAATAATGAAAATGCTTTCAGTTGTTGTTCATATTCATTCTAATGTGAATTTTACAAAGGAAACACTTTCTGACCTTAACAGATTTTTCCTATATCTTAAAAATGACAGCACCACAGAACAAATTAATTTCTTGGGGAAGATTGATACCATCACATTACACCAAATGCATTTTACATTAACCCTAACCTCCTAGGCATTTTGGCTGGGAACCATCCATCCCACATTCTCCAGTCAATCAACATGCAGAAAAAATTTTAATTGTTGGAATTGGTACAGTAGCAAATGCAAAAGCATCCATGGCTTGGCTATACACAGTCCTAGATCAACAAGAAAGCAGCTTCAGTGGAGTTTGATGGTTGTTACAACCATGGCTACATGCTCCATTTCGCTGGGCTATACATGTACAGTACTGAATTCATAAAAATCAGAAGCGAAAACCAGGAGGAAGGATTTGCGAGTTAGTTAAGGGGTTAAGCATTAACCGGTAACTTGTATGTTATCTTAATTATTAATATTTTGTCTTAATAAGAATAAATAAAATAACAAAAACTTATAATGATATTTTATGCCAGTGCCAAAAGACATAAATGCTTGTTACAATTTTAAAGGTTAAAAAAGACTACAAAACATTGTTGAGGCTTGTTATTGTAATAATGACTTTTCTATGCACCAGAATTGCACATTCTTGCAAATGGATGTTTTAATTAGTACTCTCAAGGACATGAAACATAATTATATAAAAATAAGTGGAAACATATTTATATATGGTTCACATTATCTCAATTTCACGAAAACCAGCAAAAAGTTGAAGTATCTAGAAATAGAAAAGAGAATATTACTTGCGCAAGGTGATGAGGAGACTTGGAGAGTTTAAATTAATGTTTCCTGAAACAATAAAATGGGATTTAAATAATTTTATTTGGAAGGAGGGGGGTATTGTTCAGTATAAATAGATACAAATTTCTTAAAGGAAGATACAACATTGGTAGTGTTGGTGATGTATATTTCATTCCCAACCCTCTAGTTTTCAAGAAATATATAACAAATTTAACATTTAAAAATATAATAAAAATAATGGTTGACACATTTTGAAAGAAGACAATGAAAAACTTCAAAGTACAGGAGTTTTTATTCAAAAAAAATTGATGTCGGACATCTTACAGATCAACTCTCAGATGTCATGACATCTTATGAGAAAATCATGAAAGTTATCTAGATGGAGATAATTCATCAGGTTTTTGATGTACTCAAAGTATAAAGGTTGTTTTGATAATAATTGTCAGTTTGTTGAAAATAATCTTTGTCTTCTTGTACCGCGCTTTGAAGTGGGAGGATTCCCAACAACGTTATAAAGTGTCCTTGCATTGTGCCTTTTTTTTTTTGCATTTTAGAACATGAATTTGATTCATTTAATGAGCGACCAATATATGAATATATGTTTTATAATATTGCACAGTAGTTTCTTAAATTGCAGCCCATTTTATTGGTATTTTAGTTTATAATATAACAACCACTCATCATTTATCCTTCTATACAAATTACAGCGAAATAAACAGATTTTTTTTCTTTCACCATGTGACATGCCGCGAAAACCAGGTTGGTTTAGCGATCACGATGCCTGCCTTCGACGTTACTTTATTTTTCCATACTAATTAAAATAATGTAGCATCAATAGCCACGGCTTCTTGTTAATATAACTCGTAGCACTACTTTGGTGTTTTTAGAATATTTCACAAAGAGCTGACAATTTTTTCTGGAAGATGAAGCTGCCCATCATCAGACTTGACTTTTGTTCGTAAAGTTTACAAATAGTAACATGCATAATCGATGATCATAGTTTCAATACAAAATCCATCAATAGAGTTATTACATAAAATTACTGTCCAAAAAATAATAACAATTTTACAGAACTTGCATGTATACAAAGGCAAGGCATCTGGATAATAAGCTAATAAACATTATTTTCTCGTTTAACATGAGAAATTGCGGCATTTTGTGCACATATTACGTAATACACCTTTTGTTCATCCCAACCATCTTTGATTCCTTTTATGCGTACAAATCACTCACATATCTTTTTTATATTTTATATATATTAGGCGCAAGCAAAATTCAATTTCTTTGGTGGCGCCTTAGCTGGGCATGGTGCATGCAGTACTACCATGGCATCACCCACTGACACTGCATGCTGGGTGACAATTCAGAAAACTTGAGACCTTTAGAATGGCCATATGTCAGGGTGTAATGCAGTAACACATCGTATTGCAATGTGTGTTAAGAAGAGTAGCAACACTTAGCTGCCCAGTGGCTTCAATGTATGCACCTGACCTTTTTCCCAATCAGCATAAAGAGATGAGTGATCTACAAATCTGCTGGGAATCATACTGCAGCTGCACATGACAAAATAGGCTGAATTTTTAATAATGATCTGTGAGTAGCACACACCTCATGAGCTAAATCTACGCATAGAATTTTCCTAATACATAGTGACCATCAGTAATTATTCGGTTCGGTTACTGACACCAGCTGTTGTCATGAATGTACCTTGGAGACGGCGCAAGGGATTTGGGAAACAAACCCCATGGTCACATAGTCATCCGGCATCTGTTTCCAGAGCAAAGAGAAGGAGGAACAGCCACATGATAATCTCTAAAAACGATGTTCCTTAAAGGCAGGGGGTGAACTTTGGCACATGTGCAGGTACATATACACATATTTACCATCGAGACAGGTAAAACTTCAACCTCATGCAGGAGGTTTTGGACGGACAGGTTTTCTGTATAACATTTAAGAGAACTAGCCATACTGTGTATTTAAAATACTTGTGTCAGGCATCGCTAGGTTCAGGTAGAATATCTGTTGGGACTGGTAAGATTTCTGTAGTTATCTGCTCTGACTTGCTTGTGTCAAAAAAAATAATAAGAAGAACCAGGCCCGACTAAGGGTTGAAATGCCAGTCCAAATAATAACCATGTCTTTTGTAGGTTTTCAATGTAAAAAAAAACTGGCAGATAATTAAAAAAGGAAATATCAAAGATGACATACCTATGGCATCACAACGCCACCTAGGTGCCAACTTTTGTCAAAAACCCTTCCAGCTAAGTAGATATTACATGCATTAGGAAATGTAGACTGGTCCCCTGTCTTTATCCAATCAGAGATAGTAACCAGAAACTGGTGTACCGTTCAACAGTTTCATTGGTTACGTTGTCTAAGATCTGATGTCACGCTTCGAGGCTCGTGAGCTGCAAGGTCAAATCTCCATGAAACTGAGAGGCCGCGGTATCAGGCATCCACACAAGCCTCAAGACTTTGGGAAATGTTGCGCACTGTTATCCTTATTGTGATGTAATGTCTGATTTGGTTTTGTCTTTGTGTGCTTTTCATTACCAGCCAATTTATCTGTTTTAAATTTCTTCTTTACCACAGGAGCCAATGTCACTTCAGCACCAGTGGGTTTTCACAATTTCATTGAAGTGCCTTACACTCTGCAGTAATAGAATACTTTTTTTACATGTGCTGTACACATACCAAATGGCTCAAATGCTGCAACATATTAAACTGATGGTAAAATGAGTATACAAAGGACAAAAATATTGTGCACCAGATTTTAAGTGTAAAAAGCAAAACAATGAAATATTTAGAGTCAGGCCTTTACAAGAAGAAGTAGTACTAAATGGGTGATATTTCATGCTAGGCCAATTTTATATGAATTTCTTTTCATGTGAAAAACAATAACTTGGATATGAAGATTTTTGGGTATTTTTTGTTTGTTTCTGCTTGAAATGAACCATTCAGTGTACATTGTCCACAATCCATGCTAACAACCTCTTACCCCAATTCAATGTTGGTTTGGACTGTAATCTGCAGCTTGTCCGACCATTTCCCAACATTGAACAGAGAGGGCTGACAAATAGTATGGTTACAATCAGAGTGATGTGGTATTTCTCTCAAAGCAAGGAACTATGCACATAGGTTGTGTACATTGTTTACAGATCATCTGTTTTACATTTCGCCTGCCTAATTTTCAGTTACTGCAAACAATGCAGTCGCGTTTTACTTTCCATTGGGGTTTGCCAGGATAGTGCTGTTGCCCTGTCAACTCAATAGGAATATGGTATCTCAACTGACTTGTTGCGTTACGTTCCCCACAACAACAAAGCCTGTACAATTCTATACGAAAATCAAGGTTACTGACATTTTTTGTTCCACTGCTATGCTGGTGAATATTACTCTGCTATTGACAATGCAGATATTCCAGCATATGGAAAAAAACTCTTTTCCACCATTTCAAAGCTTCTGTGTGTATGATTGTAGTACTGAAAACATTGGTTGTAAAGATCAGTTCCACCCATGTTTTGGTATGATCTTCAATACAATTAGGGCTATAACATCACAAAATCACTTATGCTCTTTATACAGGTACACTTTTGGACAAATCAGTGTTGCCTACATTGATTAGTTAAAAGTGTTACAGATTTTTGTCTTGCCGACGATACTATTGCCCACAGTAGTATATGTCGGATGCCGAAGGCCATTCCCTCCTATAAAAATGATATTTTTAGAAATAGTTTCTAAAAAAAATCAGTTTAGTACAGAATAATTATTTTTATTAAATACGCTAAAGCGAATGAGAGATTAAAAACTCACAAAGAGGTGAGATTAAAAAACTGGTGTGAGTTTAAAAACTCACAAGAGTGAGATTAAAAACTAGTGCTTGAGAAAGTTAAAAACTCACAAAGAGGTGAGATTAAAACTAGTGCTTGGGAGTTAAAACTCACAAAAGAGTGAGATTAAAAAACTAGTGCTTGAGAGATTAAAAACTCACAAAAGAGTGAGATTAAAAAACTAGTGCTTGAGAGATTAAAAAACTCGTGCTTGAGTAAAAAGAGCTAGTTTGTTTATAAGCGCTACAATCGTATTGTAAGAAAAAGTAAAAATTAATAAGAAAACTGATTTTTCTTATAAATTGATAAGAAAACTGATTTTTATAAGAGGATTCGGCCTTCGGCATCTGACATACTACTGAAGGTTCCTTAAAAAGTACGATAAAAAAAGATTTAAAATGATTTGACCTCATCAAAAAATCGATGAGGTCAAGAGTGTATCTTAAAAATGTTAGTTTAAAAAGTGACATAATGAATCTATATTATATTGTTTAATAGTAAAGATGACTACAAAGAAGCAACTCAAATGGACATTGAAACAATTGAAAAAGTTTAATCGAGAAATATGTAGTAACGTAAAATTACTATTGATTTATAAAGACGATAAATATCACTACGTTTGGAAACTAGTTGAAAAAAAATTATCTACAAAGAGACACATTTTAGAAAACGGTCACGTAACTCGTGTTTACACGGTCATTACAGAGATTTGGTGAGTAATCGATGAGGCTTTAACGTAGTTTAAAAAGTGACATAATGAATCTATATTATATTGTTTAATAGTAAAGATGACTACTAAATATTTATCGAAATGGACATTGGATGAATTGAAAATATTTATGCGAGAGAAACGAATTCGTATAATTTCAAACGGTACGAGTAGATTTAAAAAACGTGTTTATTACAAAGCTGTAGGTATATAAAAACCATAAACAAAAAACCATTGTACGAATTAAATTTGGTTGAATTGAAAAGGCGCGTAGCTCTCAAAAATATTACAACGCCGTTACACGGCTCGGGAGCGAGATCGCGGTTGATTAAAAAAGACTACATTAACGCTATTAAAAGGTTTTACAACCGAGAAACCAAGTTGAGATTTAACCCACTGATCGACGGTGACGGTGATTTACGTCAACATTTAATGATTGTTCCGTTGAATCATAGCAAAGAAAAAGATTTAAATGTTTTTTGGAGAGCTGTAGAAACAAAGATTATCGCCGAGTTGACTAAAGACTTGAAAGATTTTAAATCGTTAAAGTTTATGATATACGCACGCTTTAAATTACTTAAAGTAAAACCAAACAGCACGGAAGAAGCTGTCCCAGTTATTCATAATAATGGCCAAATTGTTTTATTTAATTTGTATGATATCAAAAATGTATTAGATGGTGTTTTTTCACAAATTCAAGAGACTTTAGAAAAATATACGCGAGAAGGTAGTGGATGGGTAATAGATCGCATCGTTGGAATGAACGTTATAATTGCCAACCTTTACCTTCTGAAAGGTGGTTCTTATATCAATCTATGCGACTACATTAAAAAAAAGCATGCATCAACGTAAAAACCAAGACGACGATTGTTTTGCGGTGGGCTTTGCGCGCGCATCGTTTTCCCGCGTCTGATCATTCTGATAGAATTAGCAAGTACCCAATAGATGATGGTTTTAATTTTAACAACATTGACGCGCCAACTCCAATCAGCCAAATTAAGCGAGTAGAGAAACAAAACAATTTAGCGATAAATGTTTTTGGTTGTGAATCAAAAACGATAATGGTTTATCAAATTAGCGATCAACCGGCAGAGCTGGATCGCATAAATTTACTATTGATTCATAAAGAAGAAGAAGAAAAAACTAGATCTCACTACGTCTACATTAAAGATGTAAACAAATTACTTTCCGACCAAACAAAACACGGACATCGTCAGCATTTTTGTTTGAGATGTTTTCATAAAGGGTTTTCGACGGGGCGTATCTCGAAAACACGTAAAATGTGTAAGGAATAAACGACAGACCGACGACTATCAGAGAAATGCCTGAAAAGGTAAAACGATAAAGAAATAAAGTTTATAAATTTTCATAAAAAGATGAAAGTTCCATTCGTGATATACGCAGACTTTGAGAGTGTTATTAAACCAATTCAAGACGAAAACTCTACCAATACTACAAAACTACAAGAACACGTCGTTTGCGGGTATTCGTACGTCATTGTAAAATGCAATGGAGAAAGTAGCTCTCCCGTTACGTACATGGGAAAAGATGCGACTAAACATTTTTTAGACGCATTACAAAAAGAAGAAGAAAACATCAACGAGATATTTAAAAACCCTAAAAAATTAAACATGACTAAAGAAAATGAGCAAGATTACAAGAACGCTAGCGAGTGTTGGATATGTGAAAAGAAGTTTTTTAAAACTTATGACAACAAGTTTACTCGAGTTAGAGATCATTGTCACATTACCGGAAAGTATCGAGGCGCGGCACATAATTGTTGTAATTTTAAACTCAGTTTAAAACAAAAGAAAACCTTTATTCCCGTCGTATTTCATAATTTGCGAGGTTACGACTCATCTCATTATGCAGACCGCCGGGGAGATCTCATCGAGGAAATTTAAAGTGTATTCAAACAATATAGAAAAGTATATTTCTTTTAGTATTAATCAACTACGATTTATAGACAGCGCTCAATTTTTAGCTCCGCCGGATAAACTCGTAAAATCAAACGATTCTTTTCAATTACGACTAAACTCGAACCAAATTTAGACAAATTCAATCTCATTAAAAGCAAGGCATTTATCCTTACGAGTACATGGACTCTTTCAGGCGTTTCAAAGAGCACGCAACTTCCTTCTATAGAATCTTTTACAGTAGTCTAAACTGTCAACACATTACGAGAGAACAATACGAGCATGCTAAAACGTTTACAACAAGTTTAATTGTAAAAACTTGGGCGATTATCACGGTTTGTATGTGCGTACCGATACTTCTTGTTGGCGGACGTATTTGAAAACTTTCATGTAATACTTGTTTAAAACAGTACGGTTTAGATCCTGCTAATTATTATACAGTCCTGGGCTAAGTTGGGACGCTTTGTTGAAACATTCGAAACAAACTTTAGATTTGTTTACCGATATCGACATGCATTTTGTTTATAGAAAAAGGTACGCGCGGAGGGAACGATGCATGGTGGTTAAGGTAAACGATATACGCTTCAAAAAACAAATAATGTATATTTAGACGATTACGACAAAACGAAACCATCGAGTTACATTTTATACTTGGACGCGAATAATTTATACGGCTACGCCATGAGTCAACCTTTACCGACTGGTAATTTTAAATGGTTGAGCGAAAAACGAATTAACAAACTCGAGAGAGATGGGTTTAAAAACAAACAAGGGTACATTTTAGAGGGTTGATTTAGAATATCCCAAAGAATTACACGATTCTCACAACGCATTTCCACTAGCGCCAGAGTCGTTGATAGTAGTACCGAAAGAGACTCTGGATGAGCGACTATCAAGGAATTTACTAAAAAAGGATAAACCCGCTCAAACGTCGCTTGTAATTAGTACCAAAATTTATCAACGAAAGAAAAACTACGTTAGCTTCATTATCGTAATTTACCTAACACGCATAATTTTACAACTCGGCATGTGAAACTGACTAAAATTCACAAAAGTTTTAAGAATTTAACGAATCGTGTTGGATGAAATCGTACACATCGATAAAAACACTCTACTCTCAGAAAAAATGCCAAGTGATTTTGAAAAAGATTTGTACAAACTCATGAACAATTCGGTTTTTGGAAAACGATGGAAAATGTACGAAAATCGCGTAAACATGTTGTAAAATTTAAAACAGAAACTAAACGATCCAAAAGCGAAAAATCAAATTCGTTCACTCATCGCGAAACCAAATTTTGCCAGAGGCTGGGATTTTCGATAACAATCCTGGTGGAACTATTCACATGCACAAAACAAAACTCGTACTCAACCGCCCGATTTACGTTCAGGAATGAGCATACTAGATTTATCCAAGAGTTTTCATGTACGATTTTTATTACAATCATTTAAAAATATAAAAAATACGGCAACAATTGTGAGTTGTGATTTTACACAGGATACAGATAGCCTCCTCTTGGAAATTAAAACGAAAGATGTTTACAAAGATATGAAAAAAAGATAAACGATTGTATGATTTTAGTAATTACGACTCAGTCATTTTTACATTCTGAAAAAAACAAAAAAAGTGATCGGTAAAATGAAAAGACGGAAGTGCGAAAACTGTAATCTATGAAGTTGTTTATTTTAAGACCCACAAATGTATTTCGATGCCGCTTACTACTTCGGACAAAAGCTGAAATAAGAAAAGCTAAAGGAGTTAAAGAGACAAGTTTTACAACAACAAATTAATCACGAGGGATATAAACAAGTTTTATCGTCTAAAAATACTCTGCATCACCCATGAATTTTATTAGGCACGTAAGCCGCATAGACTATATATACAACTCTAGTAAATAAAAAATATCGCTATCTCACTCTAGACACAAAGAAGATACATTTTAGAAAACTGGAATAGACACTCTAGCTTATTTTCATTTCACATGATTGAATAGTTGATTTTGAACGAACGATTACGAATGATTAACGTTTAACGATCGGTGGATTCATTGTATCTCTAGGAATAATTTGTATTTCTTCTCTTACAAAGGAAAAACTACGTGCAGGGGCCTCCTTTCTACACTAGCCTACAATATAGGTTCCAGATTCATAGCCTTCATGTCGTTTTAGATATTCTATAAATTTTATACTCCATATGGGATCTGTCGCTCTGCGTCTCCGTATCTTTCAGCTTCACCCGGCGCGTTATAAATACCGAACTAAACTATTGATTGGAGTTCTTTTTTTCATTTTACAACTCTGCGCATGGGTGATGCTGGATTTTGCTCTACGCTATCTAATTTAATCGCGTCTTTGGGTTTCGAGGTTAATCAATCGCGTCGTCTCGTTGTTTAACGCTTTTACGACCGCTGGCAATCTTTTAACCCATTCTCTATTTCTAACATTAGTTGCAATTTCTTGACCGTATTGATGCGAAAATGTCTTTCGCTCAAAGGTTCTATTAAATCTCTCAACTATACCCTGAGCTCTGTGATTTCCAACCTCTCCTCGCTGAATTTTTACATTATGCTCACTCAATCAAAGCATTAACGCTTTGCTCCATGAATTCTTTTCGGGATCGACTTTTTTATAATTTTAGGCCAAACCAGCGGTGATCGTCTGTAAATTTTCAAAAAGCATCGCTGACTCGCGCACTCGTTTTATCGATTAAAAGGTACTGCAAGCTTTATCATGCTGCTAGCTTCATCTACGACCGTTAACGCGTACTTGAAAGTTCTTTTACCGATTACATCATGAGGAAGAAACAACAGAGTCACGCTTGATGAACCCTCGTTTGGTTTTTCGGGAGGTACTGTACTACTACAAGTTGGTCTCGGAACTATATTTAGGAGGGTAAAATGAAATTTGCCACAGCGCGCTTTTTATCCATGTCGTCGAACAGGTTTTACATTTCACTCCACCGTTTCTTTAGCCAATTTACTGATTGCAACTTGACCTTTGTAGTATCCTCTCGGACTATAATAAGCGTTGGATAGTTTTCGTTCATTCATTTAATATTTATAAATATTATTCTCAACATTATTCTCCGGGCATGAGCGAGTTTGGTAAAATTCCTTGTTTAACTAACCACATTTGTGACCCGCTCTATCGAAATGAGACTTGTCCCCCAACGGAGGTTTCCGTGTAATTCGACTCTGAACTTGTGCTCGCCAAAAAAAAAATTCGAAAACTTGTTGCATATCAGTTTCTAGGTTTTTTATATTTTTTAGATTTGATGAAAATCTCGAGTCAATCTGTATGGTGAGTCTTTCCTTTCATAAAAAATTAATACAATCACCATAAAAAGGACGATTTCTGGACGAATCTATATCATGTTTGTCTTTCATGCTTGGCCTCGTTAAATCCAAACAGGTCAAAAATATCCTTGTTTTCGAGGACATGGCAACACGAGTATTTCTCGTTAACGTTAAACGTACGTGTTTGGTATCAAAAGAAAGGTCCATGACCTCAACTGCGCACTGTTGTGGCAATGATTCTAAACAGTTAATGGAGCTCTAATAGTAATGGTTTAAACCGCTATAAAATGAAATAGTTAGCCAACGAATCATCAGCATGAAGAAGAAATACAGCTCTTTAGTTGGACAACAGTAAGCAACCAGTTGTCTGAGCACGCAGTTTACCCAGAAAATGGACGGCGTCACGCTTGTGACGTACGATCTTTCGTATTGGAACTCTAGGCCCGAAAACAGCCGGTTATACAGACCAGAGTCATTAGGCCTGGGCCCCGCCGCTCCGTAAGCTGGCTATCTGCATACACCTGGCTATACCCTGGCGCATGCACTGTGTACGCCGCGACTCCACACACAGCAGGCAGGAATGAATGACGCGGGCCGGTGTGTACAGCCCGGTGTTTGGGTACAAGGGCTGATTAATTATTCATGGGTTGTACCACATCGAACGATGTAAGCTCGCGCGCTTGCTCTAATGTGTGGACCAAGTTTAATGTTGATTTCTCTCGAAGCGCGAAATTCACAAAGACGCAAACAGGCCGCCAGAAAGTGATGGATTTGTCTTCATCGCTCGATAATTTCGGAATGGAATAAGCTACGGAAATAACATTTGTATCATTGGAAAGCCCGTAGGTTACTTGTTAACCTAGCATACGCCATCTATGAATGTCAGATCTGGGGACAAG
>CM055816.1:6100377-6181939 GCA_029582265.1 Zoroaster sp. YZ-2022
TTAATAACAGTCATTTCTTACAAAGACGTGGCTGTTGGGTTCGACATACTTTCCAAACATAGCCTACTTTTAGAATACAGCGATTTATATAATGTGCACTATGTAATCCCATACCTTTGAGACCAAACTGCAGTTATTGACTCAATCACTGTCGGTGTCTTCATCACTTCAGGATCTACGAATCAGTATCATCCAATGAATGGGGAATGTCAGGACAATGACATGTATTGTAATTTAACATGTTTAGACTTAATTTCTAGGCCTAACGTTAGCATCATTTCAGTAAAAAGAAGAAATTTCTAGTTTCCCAATCTACAAATCTCCATAAAATTCTTTAAAAAGTATTTCCAGTTTCAAAATTACCTGCAAAATACTGAGGGAAAACTCATATATTTTATGAATTTTGGAGCAGCTTTTGGCATAAAATTAAAAACGTGGAGTTGTCTGTAAACATGAACGGAATAACAAAGTTTCAGCCTCTTGAGGGCGGTATTGCATCTGAACGGTGAAAAACAATATCATTATTTCGGGTTTCGTCGTGCGAGCCGCATTGTTTTACTCTGTATGGTAAAGCATGGGCTTAATTGCAGATGATTCATTCAGTATGAATAACAAGGAGTAATTTAACAAAATTGCAAACAAATGCTGAGGTTGCCGCGATATAAGCGATTTTGGGGATCTCTAAATAGTTCAGTGTAAAGACAATTACAATATAAAATTGGAAATAATTATTTTAAATAATATCCTGTCCCGAAAAGGTGGTTGCCCGCAACTCCCCACCCCCACCCTCGCGACACACATGGCCTACCCTCGTGACACACATGGCCTACCCCTCATTTGCCTATAACGCATTTAGTGCCTTTATCTTGCTTTTAAATAACTCTATTTTTGTTTACATTTGCAGCGTTTTTCGAATGGCGTAACTCGGATTTTTTTTCTAGGCGGCGGGGGAATTAAATTTCCGACTTTACGCCCAAAAAGTTAGAACCAAAATAAAATGTAAACACTTATTGTCACGTTAATGCTGCACTGTTGCCTGTTTATTTTGGCATGATTTATTTATGGTTTATGTTAATTTTCAAATTCTCAAAGGGAATGTAATTTTTCCCGGTTAAACGGAAGGAATAACATTGGCGTTTGAAAACGTATGCAACTTTTTCTGTGCAGCCTGTATATCTAGTCGCCTTTATCGATCACGATAATTAATACGAAAGTGAAATTCTCACAACCACACTCTGTAGCTTACATGCTGCATGACCAGCGAAAAGGCCCAATAATCTGATAGTTCCAATGAAAAGTTCATTCCTGACATAAGGAATAAATAAAATAGATGTAGTTATATTTCCATTAATTTACTTAATCAATGACATTTGAAAACGAGGTTGCCCCTGCAAACAGACATATATAGGCAGGTTACTCATGAGCATGGTACACAACTTCTTGTCAGATTCAGTTTGTAAAATGCTGCCACAACTCAAAAATTTAATATAATCTAGGATGATCAACACGGCATTGAGTCATTCAAGTTAAGATAAATCTTTTCCAAAAGATGTAGTTCATTATTTGACATCCCGATATGCAATGGCGAATACCGCTTTATTGACACACTTTGTTTAAATAGTTCTGGGGCGGTATTCACAAAACTACTTAAGTCACAAAATTGTAAGCACCCCACTTAAATACCCAACTTAGATGACCCGTTCAGTTTAAGCGGTATTCACGAAACAATTGCGCTAAGTACCCCGCTTAAATTTGCGTCTTAAATCTAAGCGTGGTCATACCAGTCTTAAGCTACAGTCCCACCACCCCGTTAGCGAGCCCGTTAGATGCCGGCAGAGCAAATATTTGTTGCCGGCCTGGTCACCGTGTATCAGCGCAGGACCACCGTCTAGCTGCGGATCTTAACGCAGGTCAACGTAGGTCGCCGCCATGTAACGCCACATGCCGGCAACCGTCCCCGAAATTATAAAAATGTTTTATAATTGCGGGGGTGAACGGCGAACTTTTGCTTGCCGCCTATTAACGCAGGTCTGCCCCCATCTAGCGAGG
This sequence comes from Zoroaster sp. YZ-2022, assembly GCA_029582265.1. Taxonomy (NCBI): domain Eukaryota; kingdom Metazoa; phylum Echinodermata; class Asteroidea; order Forcipulatida; family Zoroasteridae; genus Zoroaster; species Zoroaster sp. YZ-2022. Next base: position 6,102,427 of record CM055816.1, read on the forward strand.
GTCTGCCGTTATCGTGCGAGGGTCCACCGCCTTCCAGCGTGTTGTTGCCGCCTTGTTGCGTGGTATGGCGCGGAACTCGAAAGAGACGGCATCAGGGAGGCATTACTGCGCTATGGGACGGCAGACCGACGCTAAGGGACGGCAGACCGACGCTATGGGACGGTACTTACACGTTAACACGCGTTAACAGGTAGTCAGGGTATATATAGGGGTTGTAGTCCCTCATCTCATCAGTGTTAAATAGTTCCTCGAACAGTACACACAAACATGGACCTCCTTGTGAATCAGAGACGAAACAGAGTACAGTTACTAAAGTGGCAGCTACAGTTAAACCAGCAGCAGAATGTGAACAATATGTTGATTCTTCAAGTTCAACAAGCACATGCTAGACACCAGAAATGTAGAAGGAGTGTGTGGGCCATTCCTTGGAAGGCGCCAGAGAGAAGATTGCAGTTAGGCCATTACTCACGTCTGATGGAAGAACTGCGCTGTGAAGATGCCAATTCCTTCAAGAACTTTGTACGTGTCGACCCAGAGATGTTCGCAGAACTGGTGGAACGTGTGACCCACAGAATCTGGAAGCAAGACACAGCATACAGGAAGGCCATAGAACCTGGAATGAAGGTGGCCATCACCCTCAGACACGTGGCCACTGGTGACAGCTACCACTCACTGATGTACGGGTTCCGAGTCCCTCACAACACCATATCCAAGTTCGTTCCTGAGGTCTGTGAGGCCATTGTAGCAGAGTACGCCCCAGAAGTCATAGCCTGCCCCAGCACACCAGAAGAATGGAGACCCATAGCTGACCAGTTCTCCCGACGCTGGAACTTGCCTCACTGTATTGGTGCTTTGGACGGAAAACACATCGCCATGACCTGCCCCCCAAATGGTGGATCGATCTTCTACAACTACAAGGGGTTCCACTCGATCATTTTGATGGCTCTGGTCGACGCTGACTACAAATTCGCCTGGGTGGACGTCGGCAGCGATGGCTCTTCTGGAGATGCCCATGTCTTCAACAAGTCAGAACTGAAGGACTGCATACTTGATGACACCATCGGTTTCCCAGCTCCTGATCCACTGCCTCATGACGACAAAGACATTCCCTACTTCATTGCTGGAGATGACGCCTTCGCCCTCAGAACCTGGTTAATGAAACCATTCTCCAAACGCCAAATGACTCTTGCAGAGCGAGTCTTCAACTACAGGCTGTCCAGGGCTCGGAGAATCGTGGAGAACGCTTTTGGCATCCTGGCCCACAGGTTCCAGATCTTCCTCGGTACCATGAAACAGAAGCCATCAAATGTTTGCAGCATAGTGTTGGCCTGTGTGTGCCTTCACAACCTCATGAGACTCCGGTATCCAAGGCAACAGAACCACGATATGGACCACGAGGACCAGCACCACAACATTGTCACAGGAGTCTGGAGAGAGAACAATCCCCTGGTCCCTATTCAGGGGCCAGGTCACCAGAGACAAACTGTAGTTGCCAAACACCAAAGAGACTATCTGAAGGCCTACTTCTCTAGTCCAGTGGGAGCTGTCCCCTGGCAAACAGAGAAGATCTAATTTATAAGTTTTGTTGTTATTATAAAAATGAACAAAATGGGAATGAATAATCCCCAATGACAATAGTCAATGAGGAGTATTTGTGGCAGTTTATACTTTCAATTTGTACAATTTCAAAAACACTATTGCATATAACGTTTGTACACTTTCTACAAACACACACTTGTTGAATGCAATTGACAATTGCATTCAACAATTGTCACATCGCCCTTTATTTTTATTATCAACAGAAATAAATACTCCTCATTGAGAATTATCATTGAGGATTATTCATTCCCATTTAGTTTTATTTGTTTGATAATTACGAACAAACATAACATTTTATAATATGTTCAATTTTATTGCAACAACATAAAACATGGGCATATAAAAATATGTACACAAGAACAATATACAAGCACCAAATTGTCAAATGTCAAATGTAAACGTCACTTTCTAGGTGGGGGAGTGTTCAGAATGGTACTGGTGGGGTCTTGACTTGTGTTGAGGCACTCCAACATGGAGCCCATCGATGGGATGGACAGGGACGAGAGTCGCAGTCCATATTCACTGCTTGGTCTGCTTAGTCCTGCTTGGGGACCCATCGGGCCTGGGGTTTCCCAATGTTGGACGTCAGCACTGTGTGCCCTCTCTGGCCGGATTGCCTCTGGTTGAACTTGGGGACCTTGCCACTGTTGCCAGGCTGTCTCATGCTGCTGGGCAATACGTTGCCCAACATTGAAGGGATCTGGCACTGGCACGAAGTGCTGGGCTGATGGTGGCTGCTGTGGTGGTGGCTGCTGTGGTGGTGGCTGCTGTGGTGGTGGCTGCTGTGGTGGTGGCTGCTGTGGTGGTGGCTGCTGTGGTGGTGGCTGCTGTGGTGGTGGCTGCTGTGGTGGTGGCATCTGTGGTGGTGGCTGCTGTGGTGCCTCCCTGAGACGCCTGGTTTCAGCCTTCATCCTTTGCACGAGCGCAAAGGTTTCTCCGATGAAGGTCTCTTTGCAGGTTTCTGCCATCTTTTCAAGCTCCTTCCCCAGCCAGGAGCCCCACACTACCTCGGAGCTGATGTTGACTGGCTCCAACATCGAGCTGATACGACCCTGGAGGCGGGCGTTGTCGGCCTGCTGGGTGTGGATCGTCTGCAGCACTTGAGGTTCGAGGCGTGCCTTCGAACGCCCCTTGGTTCTCTCCCCTGGTGCTGCCTTGTGGTGCGAGGTCGATGGCTGTTGGTCTTCTGGCTCTGGCTCTGGCTCTGCACTTGGCTCTGCCCGTGGCTCTGGGAGTTGCTCGAGTTCGCTGCTGGAGTCTCCCGAGGGTGGTGGTGCTGGTTGCGAGGATGCAACTTTCTTCCTCAGACTCATGGCGGTGCGGGAGGGCATGCGCACGATGTGCTCTTCCAGGAACCCAAAGTGTCGGATCAGGAACAGGTCTCTCTCACTCTTCGGGGTGGCGGGTTGTCCGGACTTGGTATGGGTGACCTTGCCAACCTTGGTGCGGATTGACTTGTAGTAAGTCCTCAGCTGGTCACCCGTGCAGTGGAACTCAACGGCCTTCTCTTCCCAAAGTCTGTTCTTCTTTTGGCTGTCCCTGAACTCTCTGGACCCCTTGGTGAAGATAGCTGGATGCTCTAGCAGCCAATCACTAAGAACGACCTCTTGATCATCAGTCAAGGTGAACTCTGGCTTCTTTCTTTGCTTCTTGCTCCGAGGCTGTGAAGTTGACTCTTCTTCCTCTGGACCAGACAGTGGTGATGATCGCTCAGCAAGATCATCCACCACGATGCTTGAGGCTCGTGAGGATACTGGATCAGCTGTTGGGTCAGATTCAGGTTCAGGTGTTGGGTCACGTTCAGGTGTAGGGTCACGATCAGGCATCCTCTTCTTGCCACCTCTGCCTTTCCTAGCACCAGAGACAGTCTTTGAAGTAATTTTCCGGTTTCGAGGCATGGTGATGTTTCTCAGTCAAATGCTGTGAGTGGAACTGATTATGAATGGCGATGCGGCCCTTTTTATACACTTCGCCACACCACGCCATCTAGCGGGGCTGTTCCGTAGGTCTGCCGCCCCCTAACGAGGGTATGCCGCCCTCTAGCGTAGGTCTGCCGGCCTCTAACGCGCGTGCGCGGGCTGTTAGCGCCTGTTTGCCTCCCTCTGCGCAGTGCCAACGCCAATTAGCGTCTCTCTGCCGCCCGCTAGCGTGGGTCTGCCTCCCTCTAACGTGCTTGTAAGCCGGCTGTATACCGTATGTATGCCGTGTATGTGGGACTGCAATGACAAATCAGGGCGTTAAGAGACGTTAATAGACGTTAACAGACGCTACACCACAGTCATTTTAGTTCTTGATGGCGGCATCTAACGCCTCTCTGCGGCATATTAGCGGGGTGGTGGGACTGTAGCTTTAACTTTCTTAAGCGGGGCGCTTAGGTGTCATGGCGGCTTTTTTACGTGCCGCGCACCGCATAGATCTAAACGAAAGAGCAATTCGGAGAGAAAGAGTATCGTAAAAGGTGCAATCCTCTTGCAGAATTTGATGACGGGGAACTTTACTCACGGTAGATATTCGACAGAAACGGTGTTCTATTTATTACCGATCTAATAAGAGACGAAATTGCATCTCTGACCGAACGAAGCTGTGCCATTCCTCCCGAATACATATATATATATATACATATAAATGACGAATTTCATACCAGTTCTTTGACTCCTTTCGATGTTTTGAGGCTTCTTCCTTCATCTTGCTGTTCATATTTTGCCATTTCTTTTGGAGTTCAGCGACATCCCGACGCACTGATGGAAACTGGGCATTCAGTGCATCAGCAATTTCTTGCCAGGCATGCATTGTGCTTGACTTGAGACGTTATTTTAGATGAGAAACGTAGTACATTCTCACGATTCTCCCACTCGCTAAGAAGTAACTTCTCCTTCTCCGAATAGTTTGGCTTTCGGCTTTTTGCCTCTTTAGTGGCCATTGTTGCACGATTGCTATACAATGTATGTACATGTACATTGTGTGTCCGGGTGTTTTACACGCGCGCGTCTAATAATGTGAGAGGAGACGTGACGCGGACTCGAAATGTAACCAATCAAAATCATTGTTAGGGATAGATGTGCGTGATACGCGCTCGTATATGTATACGAGTTAATTGTTGTGAGATAAGCGGGGTACTAAGTTAAGCGGGGTTCTTAGACGTTTTGTGAATAGGTAGTTAAGTGCTCCACTTAAGTTAGCGGGGTGCTTACGATTTAAGGGCAATCTTAAGTGCCCTACTAAGTTAGTTTTGTGAATACCGCCCCTGACGCCTACAACCAGCGCCCGGCTTGATCGTAAACAATGATTAATTTCCCGTTTACGACGGAGCTGCTTCTATTGCTGCTTGCGCCCTCTTTTGTCTGGTAGTGGCCTTCTAACTTCAGCTCAATGTTATGCCTGACACTATGAAGATGCATGCTTGTGTCTGTACGAACTCAATATGAAACGAGGGCATAAAATTTCAGGGTGTTTTTAATGTTTCAGGCATTTCAGGTTTGCAGCATGATGCCAAAATAGCTTGGGGTCCGGGAACCATCTAAGGGCCCAGAATATTAGGGTTCTATGCTAAGTGCTGGGATATACTTCGTGATATATTCGGGTGGGATACTGGTGGGATTGTTACATAAACGTTTTATGAGAAAAACGTATTTTTTTTTAAGTACGCGCTGCGAAAAAAAAAAAAATGTTTGAACTTACGCGCTGCGTGCATTACATATGGGGCGCGCTGTACATAGTATCTGAACTTGAACGAAATAACTTACCGTGGCAATAGTAATCTTTCGGAAAGGCTAGAATCACAAAATTTAATAGGCGTATGGACCATGTCTTTAAGAATACTCTGTGAAAGTTTAACGTCAATGCTCAAATTACTTTAGAAGTTCTGGGTCTCTGAATGTTTGATAAACAATTTAACACCGTTAAACAACGATCATGCGTGTACATGAAGAACGTGACGTATACTACTATACAATGCATGACCGGTCGCAGTCGCTACGATCCCATGCCCAGTGCATGTGCCGTGCACATGTACATGTACGCTGACATAATAATACGCCCTCGCTTAGTAGTTGTGATGGCTGTCTATATTTTATGTTTTAGGTGTTTGTTCTGTGACACTAAGAACAACTAAAAATAGTGATAGGTTATTAAGTTCGCTATTTGTTTAACCAATAGGCCGGGCTCTCTCTTTATTTTGTCTCGGATTGTTGATGTTTGTTTTCTTATTAATTATTTTATGGATTTATGAATTTTAATACATTTTGTTGGTAAAATGGATATGTATATATAGCTTTGTGATTTTGTATGTGAAATATTATGTAAAATAATGAAATTAATTTTAATTAAATCAAACAATATGTTTTGCTCGCTGAAGAAGTGACTAACGGTCCTAAATGAGAACAGTGTTTCCATTTATAATTGGTTAAAATAAATAATGCTTTAATAATTTATCGATGGAAATAATCACAACTAGATATAAGTTTTTGTCACAACAAAAACAAGGTGTTCGGTTGAAGTTAAAATGGTTACGTCATCAATTCGAAGTGTTGGAGAAGTCAAATGTTAACGTCTGTTGAAGTTCTCGCGAGAAGTTTATTTGAATACAATACAATACTGAATTTAGAAATTATTTTAATATTAAACTTTGACTTCCGGTTTGGACAGGAAGTAAGGTCAAATTGGGGTCACCTTTGTGTAAATACTTTTGACAATTAACAATCTGTACAATGGTACAAAAATGTCAATTTACCTCCTGTGGTTGTTGAGATATGATTTTTTTTAAATATTAAACTTTCACTTCCGTTTTGGATAGGAAGTAAGGTCAAATTGGGGTATAAATATTTTTTGACAATTAACGATCTGTATAATGGTACATTTGTGAATTTACCTCTTGTGGTTGTTGAGATATGATTTTTTGAAAATATTAAACCTTGACTTCCGGTTTGGACAGGAAGTAAGGTCAAATTGGGGTCACCTTTGTGTAAATATTTTTCGACAATTAACAATCTGTATAATGGTACAAAAATTGTGAATTTACCTCTTGTGGTTGTTGAGATATGATTTCTTTTAAATATTAAACTTTGACTTCCGATTTGGACAGGAAGTAAGGTCAAATTGGGGTCACCTTTTTGTAAATATTTTTCGACAATTAACAATCTGTATAATGGTACACAAATTGTGAATTTACCTCTTGTGGTTGTTGAGATATTATTTTTTTTAAATATTAAACTTTGACTTCCGGTTTGGACAGGAAGTAAGGTCAAATTGGGGTCACCTTTTTGTAAATATTTTTTGACAATTAACGATCTGTACAATGGTACAAAAATTGTGAATTTACCTCTTGTCGTTGTTGAGATATGATTTTTTTGTAATGTTAAACTTTGACTTCCGGTTTGGACAGGAAGTAAGGTCAAATTGGGGTCATGTTTTTGTAAATATTTTTCGACAATTAACAATCTATACAATAGTGCCAAAAATGTCCATTTACCTGTTGTGGTTGTTGAGATATGATTTTTTTAAATATTAAACTTTGACTTACGGCTTCCGGTTTGGACAGGAAGTAAGGTCAAATCGGGGTCACTCACAACTGGAGTTTCATCTACTTGTTAAGTTCTAAGTACATGCCAAGTTTCAAGTTCATGTGAAGTTTGCAAGTATGTTTTTGTTTGCGGACAAGATGGGGGAGAAGAAGAAGAAGAAGAAGAAGAAGAAGAAGAAGAAGAAGAAGAAGAAGAAGAAGAAGAAGAAGAAGAAGAAGAAGAAGAAGAAGAAGAAGAAGAAGAAGAAGAAGAAGAAGAAGAAGAAGAAGAAGAAGAAGAAGAAGAAGAAGAAGAAGAAGTAAAAAATAAAAAAAATTAAAAAAAAAACCGAACAAAAACAATAGGTGTTTCGGGCATATACCCGAACACCTAAAAAAAACGAAAGAAAACAAGAGGTGTTTCGGGCATATACCCGAACACCTAATAATTCTCAGTGGGTTTCGGGCATTGCTAGATCAACCATTTCACCCTCATTGTGACTTTTGTTGTATTTTCTTTTTGGAAAAACACCCTTTTCAACAGTACCTGTTTGGTTGGGAATATGGCAAGGATTAGGCAGAATGATGCATAATATTCATTATATTCACAGGCATAGCCGTTATACGAAGCGGTAGTTGCTCGAAGATCCCCACAGGCATAGACATTATACGAAGCGGTACTGTAGTTGTCTAAGATGACCTTACCTACAGCTTTTATGCCAAGGTGTCAATCATCACGGGCGTAAATCCGGGGGGGGGGGGATACATACCCCCACTTTTTGGCCCAGGGGGATGGTCCATAGGATCATCTCCTTGAATTATTCAAGCGGTAAAAAAAAAATAATAATCGAATAATTCGTGCAAAAAAGGGAATTTGGTTTGTTTAAATATTAATTGTCTGTTTGTTTATTTGTCTGTTTGGGTGTCATCTTTATGATAGCCGTAGGATTCTGATTGGTTGTGCACGTAACCACGGGGGGGGGGGGGATCAAGGAGTTTAACCCCCATGAGCTTGCCGATTTTTTTTTTTTCATCCTCCCCATCGTTGATCAACGTTCGAGATCTAATACTTTGTTGTAGATTATGGAAATAAATTTAAATATCTCCGACTTTTCGACACAGATTAACGCCACTGGCAATCATACATTAAGCCACTATGTCAAAACAACAAAATATGTTCCCCAAAAATCACCAAAATCATACTTATTCTGCCTGAGCTATATACTCTTAGATAGAAATAAAATGAAATTTAAAAAAACCTGTCCGTTGGAATAGGCCTACTGTCTGCTTTTGGTATCAACGCGTACCATCCGACTTTTTAGAGTGGGGAACAGCATATCAAATGTTAGCCTATCCTGGCTACTGACGACTAGGCTATACCGTTTTTCTTGCAACACCATAATTATTAATAAAGCGATCAGAATGCACCACAGAGCGTCCAAAGTCAAAATATTTTCGTGATTCTGAATACAGTAAGGCAGGCCCCTACAACGTATATAAATAATTGTCTCCCACTATTTTAATGGCCAATACAAAACCATGACCAAAATAATTAAGTATGCCCATCCTGAGGAGTATACTACAGTTTTTTTTACAACCCCATCAAAAGTAAAATACGTCGTCATAAAGCGCTCGGAATAACAATCGGTTTTTGTCCATAGTTGTATTATTTGTTTTCCGTTTCATGCTACTGTAAAGGTTTTGTTGGTACCTATTTGGATTTTGATTGGTTTTGGATTTTGTCGTTTTGTTCAGGATCTCAAATCCCAGAGAAATAGGAAGCAGGGGTTTTATCCCTCTAATAATCTTAAAGGGGTGAGTGATGCATTCATCAGCCCCCCCCCCTTCAAAAACAAAACATTTTGCCATATTTTTACATCCAGTCTATGTACCTTTTTCAAAAAGATTAGGACAATTTATGAAAATAATTTTATTTTGTCCTGCACTTTATATAATTCTTAATTTATTTATTTATTTATTTGCTGTTTTATTTTAACAGGGTAGCCTCCTCAGTTAAAGAATTGCGTTCTTTGAGGGCTCTGTATTAAACCAATATTAAAAGTTAAACCAATCTACAAATAAAAATTTAAAGTACACAAATAAAAGCAGTAAATAGAAATAATTGGCTTTAACCTATGCCATCTCGGGTTCCATGAATATGGCACCTCCAGACCAGTTTATCCAGCATGGCAGTCCTCAGTTTGTTCATGCTGTCAAGGCCTGTGTCGTTCCGCAGTACACTGGTGTAGCTAGTCCGACCTCTACCTCTTCTTGCTTTGCCCTGTGTGGGCTCCCAAAGTATGAGGGGATTAGCAGACAGCTCAGGGTGCCGAACGCAGTGTCCCGCCAGTCTCATCCTCCTCTCACGGACTTTGACTGACACTCTTGGCAGGCAATCATATAGGTTGACGTTCCGTACGTGATCTCTCCAAGACACGTTGAGGGCTATTCTGAGCATGCGAGTGTAGACCCCATCAAGTGCTTTCTCTTGTTGCACAGTAAGCGTCCATGTCTCCGCTCCATATAGCAGCACAGACTCGACTGTTGCGACAAAAAGCCGTCGTTTCAGGTCATCTCTCAGCCCCGATTTCCACACTTTCCTCATATCGCGCAAAGCATTCCATGCAAGAGCTCGTCTAATCTTGATGTCCTGCTCAGTCGAGGCAATCCAGGAGCCGAGATACTTGAAGTCTTTTTTAACATCAAGCACTGTACCATCAACAAACATGAATAATTATGTGAATAAGGATAATGGAATTATTTGTTGAAAGTACTTATATATCATTCCAGAGTGATGTTCTCCTGTGATTATACCTTTAACTTATTTTGTTCTCTTTACTTATTCTGATTATCAGCCAGTTTGTTCGCGAGGCGCTGACCGTTTGTCATGACTGCGAGGCGCTGACCGTTTGTTATGACTGCGAGGCGCTGACCGTTTGTCATAACTGTTATTGGTTGGTTGTTGGTTTGGATCGTTTGTTTGGCCAAGATATATTCTTGTGTGTGGGGGGGGGGGGTGAGTTGGAAGTCTGACATCAACTACAATCCTGCAATTATTTATTTGGTGGTTAATAAACCGACTGATGCTCTAAATGTCAACTGAAACTAATATTTGGGGGATGTATCTCACCCCCACATACTCCCCTTTGGCCACGCCCCTGATCGCTTGTCGTTCATCGCTTGTCTGTAAAATGCTGCCATAACTCAAAATTTAATAATCTAGGATGATCAATACGACGTTAAAAGCAAGTCATTCAAGTGAAGATAATTCATTATTTGAATATATGCAATGGCGAATATCGCTTTATTGGCACACTCCGCGTTATTGTTGCTAGTTCCTGCGAGATACGCCGACGACCAGCGCTGCGTGAAAACACATTGATTAAACTTCCGTTGACAAGAGCTACTCCTGACGCTGGTAGCGCCCTCTTTTGTTTGGTAGTGTCCTTCTAGCTTCCCGGCTCAAGACGACACCGCAAGCTATGGCGATGTATGTTTGTGTCTGTACGAACTGAATTATGTATTACAATGGTGGACCCTTTCATGGTGTCTGAAATATTATATCTAGGGCATTGGAGTAATCGAGTCAGGCAGGTTTGCAGCATGATGCCAAAATAGCGTGCGGTTCGGGGCCCATCTTAGGGCCCGGAATATTTAGGGTTTTATGCTCAGTGCTGCAATTTGGGATATATTCGTAAACATAAAATAATTTAAAAAAATATTCAGATTCTTATGTTTTAACATTAATTATCTAAAGCTGCTTTTTATTTTACTCGATGTCCCTCGTTCATTGTGTATAGTGTCCATGCATTTTTTTTTTTTTTTACCGTGCTTAATTCTTGCATCTTAAATTATTTTGTTTTACGCTTGATTACCTTAATTACAATTGTTTTAAATGTTATATCTCAATTTCAAACTAGATCAGTTTACTTTAAATTTTTATTTGTTGACTGGTTTAACTTTTAATATTGGTTTAATACAGAGCCCTCAAAGAAAGCAGTTCTTTAACTGAGGAGTCTACCCTGTTAAAATAAAACAGCAAATAACTAAATGAAGAATTATATAAAGTGCAGGACAAAATACAATTATTTTCATAAAGTGTCCTGATCTTTTTGAAAAAGGTACATAGACTTGATGTAAAATATGGCAGAATGTTTTCGCAAGTCGAATTTTTTTGTTGGGGGTTGGGCTGATGAATTCATCGCTCACCCCTGATTATTAGGGGGTATAAAACCCCTGCTTCCTATTTCTCCGAGATTTGAGATCCTGAACAAAACTACAAAATCTAAAAACAAAATCAAAAACCAATCCAAATCCAAATAGGTACAAACAAAACCTTTACAGTAAAATGAAACGGAAAACAAATAATATAACAATGGACTTAAAATTATATATGAACACAAACTGATTGTTTACCTTTTTAAATGTTCAAATGACTCTTAAAGACTTAATGTGCAAAAAACACACTGAATTATCTACATCAATTCCATCAAATATTTAACCAGATTAGGTGAGTGTACAGCCAACATCAGGCCATAGTCTTTGTATATATTTAACTGAAATCATCTTTGATGAATCTGTGTTCCAAAGAGTTCAAACTATTGAGGTTTCCTTTCTACTCATTCAGAATTATTATTTTTTTAAATTCAGTTAGATCGTCCAACTACTTCTCAACGGATACTCCTATTGATTACGGAGTCTCAACAGAACTTAAGACACGTGAGTACCAAACCCACGTTTCCCATTATTATGTTAATGTCATTATAAAAGACAGAACATGTTTTTTACAAGTGTAATAATATTTCAAAAAGTTTTCAACGAAAACCAAAACATCTAAATAATTTTTAACAATAATCGAACATATGATTAAATCATTTCCTTTTCTAGCTTCATAGGTTTCTGGTCATAGGTCGGCTTCAAAATCGGTGCGGTGATGTGCTTTTGTTTATTTTATTTTATTTTTAATTTTTTTTTTTTTTTTTTATTTTTTTTTTGCCAACAGGGAAATACGTGATACATACATGTATACGTGGGGACCAAGTTTCGCATATACAAAGTATGGTGGCTAAGAGAGGCCTCACAAATCGAGCAAAAGTTTATACCCTATGTGAAAAAAATCATTCGAAACGCAGCATGGCAGAATACCAATCGATCCAGCAATTTTGGCTGCAATTGGACATCGTTTCATAGCAAAAAAAAAAAAAAAATGTCAACGCGTGGGTCTGATGCGACGCGCGTGGAGATAACCAGAGACTTTCTTTTTTTTATCATTTAAATAAATTGTAACTGAAACTTTTACATCTTAAAATATATTGTATATACAATACATTGAATCCAAAATATTGTATCCTATCTATCTGTCTATCCATTCAGTTTAGTAACTTCATGGTCAGACGATATTTTCATATAAAGGGTATTTTGCTTTAATATTATACAGTATACTATGTATACTATGAACTGTACTATGAACCGGCACTGTACATGTACGTGTATGCGTATTCCAAACACTATGATTTATTTTTTTCAAATACACACAATCAAGGACAGGGATAGGGAGGGAGGGGCGGACCTATGAGCATAAAAAGCTCATTCATGGCAAGGAGTCTAAGACCTAATAAGGGCATTCTTGGAATATTTTTATATTTTATTTTATGCACTCCGTGATGCAATATCAGCATTTTCAGGGCTCAAGTTGTAAATATTGTATGTAGCTCATGATGCAGTTGGGGGCCATGGACCCCTTTTGGATACATTTGATTAAGGGTGATCAGACGCGATCATTCTCCTGAGGACGATCAGAGCATACTGATCGAAACGTCGAGTTGTATCCTCCAGTTCTTTTCAGAACTAATTACTACTCAATTGAGAAATTCACATGGTGTCACCGCAATTAGTCTTACTTACATTTGATTAAGATGATTTGATGGTGTACATACTTGAAAAAGTCATAACAAATGTTTGGAGTATGCATACATGTACATACAGCACCTATACACTGTACATATACAGTGTACATTGTATACCGTATATGTATGCATACATGTACATACAGCACCTATACACTGTACATATACAGTGTACATTGTATACCGTATATGTATGCATACATGTACATACAGCACACACTGTACATATACAGTGTACATTGTATACCGTATATGTATGCATACATGTACATACAGCACCTATACACTGTACATATACAGTGTACATTGTATACCGTATATGTATGCATACATGTACATACAGCACCTATACTGTACATATACAGTGTACATTGTATACCGTATATGTATGCATACATGTACATACAGCACCTATACACTGTACATATACAGTGTACATTGTATACCGTATATGTATGCATACATGTACATACAGCACCTATACACTGTACATATACAGTGTACATTGTATACCGTATGTATGCATACATGTACATACAGCACCTATACACTGTACATATACAGTGTACATTGTATACCGTATATGTATGCATACATGTACATACAGCACCTACACTGTACATATACAGTGTACATTGTATACCGTATATGTATGCATACATGTACATACAGCACCTATACACTGTACATATACAGTGTACATTGTATACCGTATATGTATGCATACATGTACATACAGCACCTATACTGTACATATACAGTGTACATTGTATACCGTATATGTATGCATACATGTACATACAGCACCTATACACTGTACATATACAGTGTACATTGTATACCGTATGTATGCATACATGTACATGTACAGTGTACATACAGCAGCTACACTGTACATATACAGTGTGCATTGTATACCGTATATGTATGCATACATGTACATACAGCACCTATACACTGTACATATACAGTGTACATTGTATACCGTATATGTATGCATACATGTACATACAGCACCTACACTGTACATATACAGTGTGCATTGTATACCATGTATATGCATACATGTACATACAGCACCTACACTGTACATATACAGCGTACATTGTATACCGAATATGCATGCATACATGTACATACAGCACCTACACTGTACATATACAGTGTACATTGTATACCGTATATGTATGCATACATGTACATACAGCACCTACACTGTACATATACAGTGTGCATTGTATACCGTATATGTATGCATACATGTACATACAGCACCTACACTGTACATATACAGCGTACATTGTATACCGAATATGCATGCATACATGTACATACAGCACCTACACTGTACATATACAGTGTACATTGTATACCGTATATGTATGCATACATGTACATACAGCACCTATACACTGTACATATACAGTGTACATTGTATACCGTATATGTATGCATACATGTACATACAGCACCTACACTGTACATATACAGTGTACATTGTATACCGTATATGTATGCATACATGTACATCAGCACCTATACACTGTACATATACAGTGTACATTGTATACCGTAAGTAAAATACCCATTACTTGACATAATCGTCTGACCATGAAGGAGATAAGATACCAAACTGAATTTTCTTACACATATAGATTGAACAAAATATTTTAAGATGTAAAAGTTTCATTTACATGGATAATGGCCCACCTGGTCATCCATCCATTAGAAGGAGGTATTTTTTGACATTTTTTTCTGCGAACCTAGCCGGCCAAACCCTGATCAACTGAACATTATGATTGGTCCATCCTTGTTTGGGGGCAGTTTGTACGCATATAAAATATAAAAGTAATCTAACCACTCGTGTGGTCACTCGAGGGGCCCAAAATGGCAAAAAGTAACCTCTGTGGGTTTTGAAGGACACTTGACTTGAAAAGGAGATGTTATAATTATACTACTTTTGACAGCACCTTCTAGCGGATTGGGTGTACATTCACCCTGTGCGACAATTTTCAGCAAAATATCTTTACCCAATTGTGAGATATAGGCCTCTGAAAATGCCCCCCAAAAAATCACAGACGCAATTTAGAGGAGAAAAAGGGGTATATTTTTCAGGGGTCCATATCTCGGAAACGACTTGGGAGCAAAAATTTGTTTTGTGTTCATTACTCCCACAGCGGTATTTTGAAAACAAAAATCAGCAAATTCTGTGTCGGTCACTGACAACCTCTAATAGTTGGAATGGAATGACCCCTATTTTTTGTTCAACATACCTCTGTGAGAGTAATGAACGCATAACAAATTTTTGCTCCCAATTCCAAGTCGTTTCCGAGATATGGGCCCCTGAAAAATATAGCCACCGTGGGTGATTTTTGGCATTTTAAGAGGCCTATATCTCAAAATTGGTTGGGCAAAACCTCTAGGTGAGTTGGCATGGAATGACCCCGTAGGCATGTTCGGTTTGACACGATCTGTTGAATGAGGCCATGAAAATATTCATAGGTCACCGTTAGGGGGCGCTATACCCATTTTTGGTTATTTTTCATAATTTCTGGTCCCACAGCTTCCTTAATTTTTGTGTTGGCCATGACATTTGGCACAAATGTTGTCTTCAGCACGTAGATCACCCCTAGATGAACGCTATAAGCAACATTATCTTGAAACATTTTGACCCAAAATTGTGATTTATTTTAACGAATAGTACAATAAATGTAGATATAACATCCATTGTACTATTGATGACAGTTAACAAACCTCAAAACACACATTGAATGTCTTACAGTCTGAAAAAGACCTATCACCCCAGTTCCGTTTTGAAGTTGGTTCCTTTAGGAGTGACATGTTGCTGGAGCGCAAATTGCGTGATATGGAGTGTAGACTTTAAGCAGTTCAGAAATATAAATTGGAGCAATGTTATTAAAAGATTTATGAACAATTAGCATAAGTTTAAAAACAATTCTCTGTGAAACAGGAAGCCAGTGCAGTTCTTTCAAGATTGGCGTGATATGGCATGACTTTCTGGACAAAGTCACAACACGAGCTGCTGTGTTTTGTATGTGCTGAAGACGCGATACTTGATTCTGCAGGAGACCGTAGAGGTGAGCATTCCCGTTATCGATCCGTGATGTGACAAACGCATGTATAATTTGTTCAGCAGCACTTTTATTCAAGTATTTCCTTATTCGGCTAATATTTCTGATATGAAATGATGATATGCGAACAATGTTGGAGATATGAGGTTTTAAAGTCATTGTTGAGTCAAATATAACACCCAAATTACGTGCTTGTGATGAGGGGGTTATCTGCGAGTCACCAATTGTAATAAATGGAAGAGAAACTTTAGACGATTGCTGACGTGATCCAAATAGAACAAATTCTGTTTTTTCGTCGTTCAATTTCAGGAGGTTTTGTCTCATCCAACTTCGAATCTCTTGAATACATTTCTCCAGTGGGCCAGGGAGGGACCAAAGTCCGCCAAAACTAAATTGTCCATTATTTTGATGGCATTATTAGACCCAGATATCTTTTCTGACCCGCAGATGTCAATGAAAGTGTTTTTAAACATTTATGACGTCATCAAAATACTGATTTCTGATTGGACCGCGGTTGAATTCACACTCATAGCCTCAATTGCGGTTTTGCTCGTTTTAAATTACACTAATCAAGTGTATGTAATACGGCTGTAAATTATTTTAAGAATAAAATTATCGGTAAAGGAAGTTTGTGATTTAACTCCATTAAAATGTTTCTAAAAGTATCCTTACTTTCATTGAATCAATATATATATTAAACAATGAATGAATATTTACCAATAGTGTAGAGGCTTTAATGAATGAATATTTACCAATAGTGTTGGGGCTTTAATGAATGAATATTTACCAATAGTGTAGGGGCTTTAATAACTGAATATTTACCAATAGTGTAGGGGCTTTAGTGAATGAATATTTACCAATAGTGTAGGGGCTTTAATGACTGAATATTTACCAATAGTGTAGGGGCTTTAATAACTGAATATTTACCAATAGTGTAGGGGCTTTAATGAATGAATATTTACCAATAGTGTAGGGGCTTTAATGACTGAATATTTACCAATAGTGTAGGGGCTTTAATAACTGAATATTTACCAATAGTGTAGGGGCTTTAGTGAATGAATATTTACCAATAGTGTAGGGGCTTTAATGACTGAATATTTACCAATAGTGTAGGGGCTTTAGTGACTGAATATTTACCAATAGTGTAGAGGCTTTAATGACTGAAAATTTACCAATAGTGTAGGGGCTTTAATAACTGAATATTTACCAATAGTGTAGGGGCTTTAATGAATGAATATTTACCAATAGTGTGGAGGCTTTAATGAATGAATATTTTCATATATTTAGATACGTCTTGCTTTCCACTATCAAGCCACTTATAACATTTCTAACCGCATAATTATTTCTCATGGCTATCATTTTGCGAGACTTCTTGTATACGAAGCGGAAACCGCCAGGGAATAATTAAAATTAAGTCATGTCAGTTTCACTGTGCGGCGTGTGCTGCTCACAGTCGAGTTACGAAAAAGGTTCAAATTTGTTGGGATGAGGTTTACAAAAATAACTACAAAATCACAGGTCTCAGGTCGCAGCTAATTTTGGTATCAATACAAAATGTTGCTGAAAGGTTAAACTTCAGAATTTAGGCGGGAATCAGCGGGAATTTGTAGTTTCACCATATAGCTAAACAATAAAAGCTATATTTTATCATTTTATTTACCAAATTCCTCGTTTTTTGCTGATAAAATAAAAAAAACTAATTTACAATCGACTTAATTTTGAAAAAAAATGGGCCATGCACTGGGTTTACTTCAATTTACATCGCAATAGCTTCTGTCCAAAGCCTACAATTATGGCAATTTTAAATGTATTACCAGCAACCCGCTTTTATCAGCATATTTTCAGGTTTTGAGATTGTGAGGCGTTTCTACAGTCATTAAATATTAATTGGAGTTTAAATTGTTTATAAAATAGTCGTAGGGGTCTTAGCAACTTAAAAAATGTATAAACAAAATAAAAAAATAAAAAAATCTTGCACATAACACAAATGACCCATTTTTAGGACTGTGTGTTTTCGATTATTTCTTGAACCGGAAATCTTCAGTACCCGCAAACAATTTTGTAAAAAACACATAAATACTTTTAAAAATCCTCTGCGCATCGATGACTGTTAATTTGACTGCATAAATCACGAAAAGATGCGAAACATCATATTTCACGATGAGATAATTGAAGTCATGAATGCCAAAAACGATCTGTTAGAATTCACTCTTAAATTTAGAACAAGCGTTAACAATTCCAAAACTATGTACAAAAATGACAGCTCGAAATAAAGGACAACGAAAGTGAAATTACCGTAAACTGTTGCTGGCAACGACTAAACGTAATGTTTTATATTCTAATTGTGTTCAAAATGATATGGCATAAGTCTAGGTACCAGAGTAACTGCCACATGTTATTGTTATACACTGACATATTTTATACGGATGAAAGTGCTATAAGCCTTATCGCAAATGTGCGCGCAGTGAATTATGGGAAATGTACGGAAGCTTAAATGACCATCCATGTTTCCGAGTTACAGAGGTTTCCTTTATCATGGAAAGACAAAGGCAATCAGTGTTTTCAAGATAACTATTCCGTCTTTCCATGATAAATAATCGAAGTAACACGGATGGTCATTTAAGCTTCCGTAGAAATGGGTTTGGACGTTTTTTTAAAACATTTTATAGCAAAATTATGGAGAAGAAATGTTAAGAAATCAGTTGAATTATAAACAGAAAAATTAAGAAAAGAATTGATTTTTCCCAAAAAACTACGTAAATGGAAGAATTCTCAGCTGATTTCTGATCCCTGAGTGCAACATCCATATTTTAGTCTTTTAAGCATTTTTTTCTTCTAAAAAGGGGGTAAATTGCAGAAAATTTCATCGTTTTTAAAAAATAAATTAAGCATTATGATCAAAACGTGGACAAACCCACATTAGATTATAAATTGGGGTGTCGGCAGAGCGTAAAATTAAAAACATTTAAACAAATTAAAAACAATAAAAAATAAAATAAAATAAAAATAAATAAATAAATAAAAAGCGTTAGTTGAGACAAGAACTATTATCTTATCAAGAAACTATAATCTTATTATTATATTATTTTGGGACCGTCTGATATTACCGGACGTTGCCCGATTGTAGATTGGGGGCATGGATCGCCGCCCATCAGATCTGAAATGAGACTTGGCTATTTTAATTCCCACGGGATTAATATTGTATTAATTGTAGCTTTTGTCAAATGTCAATAAATTGTTGTTCCTACCGCTAATTTGATTGTATACAAAATAAAAAACAATTGAATATCAGGAATGCATAAAAAGGCAAGTGGCACAAGGCACTGTTTTCTCCTTTTTACCATTCTTTGATTTATATGCAATATATATTTTTTGTTGATGGGGATAATATTTCTAAAAGAAAATATGTTCCGAAAACCGAACTAAAGAGCTTCTTTGCCGTTAGTAGTGACATTAAAACACACTGTCGTAAAGATTGTCTTCTATTACACTGTATGCGACAACCCCATAGGAGTGAGGTTTGTAAAGAAAAAGTTAAGCAAGTTAATCGCCCTTCAATTCGCACCTTCACCCAAGGTTTGTTTATGCCACAGGGAAGGCGAATTAGTTTGAATCTCGCTCGGTAGCCAACACAGCGTGAGGTCACTGTAATCATGCTGTAATCCAATGCATGTGTGTGAGTGAGTGTGTGTGTGGATTTTGTATACGAGTGTGCAGTGTAAGGGGTTACAGAGTCATATGCATGTTCAGATGAACATACCATAGGAAAGAAAACAATGAATCCATCCCACGACCCCATGAAAGGTTTCGGCTCTTAAACCGTAGTCACACTAGAGGCGGAATGAGCCGGAATGCCGTCGGAATGAAAATTCTTTGTATATTCCTGGATATTCGAAGTGCATTCTAAAACTTCTGACTGCATTCTGAGTGCATTCCAAATATTCGGGCCCATTCTTGTGGCCGGCCCGAATGTTTTGCTCATGCTCAAAACTTTCGAGGTGCATTCGAAGTGGAGAAATATCGAACGGCATTCGAAGTGTATTCTAACTGCACTCTGACTGCATTCTAAATATTCTTACGGCATTCCAACAGCATTCGAAACATTCTGATCGCATTCGAGGGAGAATCGAAACGCCAAGCCACTTCAAATCCTGCCAGAATGTCCCGAATGCGCCTCGAATGAGCCGGAATGCACCTCGAATGCATCTTGATTGCTGCCGGAATCTATTTCGATATTAAAATAATTCAGCTGGAATGCACTTCGAATGCCGTCAGAATCTTTCGATTGCCGCTCGAATGCGGCTCGAATGCAGTCGGAACGTCCCGATTGGCCCTCGAATGAGTCCGGACGTAATTCAGAACAACGCCGAATCGCATAAAAACGCGGCCAGCTGCCGCTGGAACGTCAGTCTGCATTGAGGAGTCGCCTGGTCAACATCACGTCATGCCGCCAAGGAAGAAGGGAGCCAAGGTCAAGAAGTCCACCACTGGACGGGGCAGAGGTGCTGCAGCCCAAGAAGCCCATGAAGAGCCAGCTCCTGTTGTTGAAGATGCTCCAGCACCTTCAGAGTCTGACGCTGAGTCCACAGCCCCTGCCCCTGCTTCCCAGATGGACATAGTGGCCGAGGTCCATCAGCCAGCAGCACAGTCCTCCTCTGACAGTGATGATGAGCTTCCTCCCAGTGAGGCTGCCAAGTCCCAGAAGAAGCGCAAGAGGGAGCTGGTGACGGCTGACTTCACCGAGGAGCAGGAGCAGGAGATGGTTGACTGGCTCCAGGCCCCCGAGCAAGATTGCCTCCTCAACAAGAAGCACCCCAACTACATCAAGAAGGGCCTGAAGGACGCACTGTGGGAGCAGAAGGCCAGCGAGATGGGCAAGACCAGTGACCAGCTGAAGAAGTGGTACGCCAACATGAGATCAAGGTTTGGCAAGCTGAAGCAGACTCCCTCAGGTTCTGGCAACACTGAACTGACTGCAAGGGACCGCTGGATCCTGCGCCACTTCGAATTTCTCAGGCCCCACCTCATCGTCCAGGGAAAAAAGAGGGTCACTGTCAGTGTAAGTATTTTATTTCATTATTTTCATGTTTTCATTTTGATGTTCCTGATGAAATTCCAACCATTGTCCACATGTTTTCACATTACTTATGATTGTTTCTTCTCCAGATGAAGGCCAAGGTCCAAGCCAGGGCAGCTCCGACTGCAGCAGCAGGAGCTCCCCAGTCTGAGTCTGAGTGTGATGCCGCTGATCATCATCCCCCTGCAGCCGCTCAGTCTGATGCAGACACTTCCTTGGGGTCCAGGTCCAGGGCTACTGATCACACTGAGGCTACCAGGAGCAACATTGCTGAACTGCAAAGACAGCTGCTGAACAAGCTCTCCAAGGCTGAGAAGTCACCCCTGCAACGCCAGAAGGACACCTTTGCTGACTTCATGAAGGAGGTCACCTACACATTCCCTCCCCCCATGTGGCTGAGGTTCCAGAGTGAAGTCAACAGCCTGTTGCAGAAGTACCAGTTTGAGCTTCACCAGCAGCCTCCCATGCAGACTCAGCAGCAGCAGCAAGACGAATTGCATAGACCCTATCCTCCTGCACCTATCCCAGGGCCCGGCAGCCAGCAGTGTCCTTCAATGGGCTGGCAGCCTCATCCATCACAGTGGCCAGCACAGGTCCACCAACCGACTTCTGTCTGGGGCTCCCAGGAGGCCAGCTGGGTGCAGCAACAGCCACATCAACAGCCTCCCGTCAGAGCACAGTTTGCTCCACCCACCTACTCTGCCAGCACCCCACTGCCACAGCCTTCATCAACATCCATTCAGAGCAAGGACATGGGGAACTTCACTGGCCTGAGTGGCTTCAGCAGTGGTTCCTACAACAGCTTCACCAAGCTACTCTACACCAACAAGGCTGATGACAACCCAGAACTCAACACCCCTCGTCCAGTTGTGCACGCTCCCACACCTACCCAGCAGTCTGAGCAGTCAGAACAGGGTAATTGGAGCCAGGAGTAGTTACATTTGTGTGACATTGTGACATTATGTGGATAGTGTTTGTACAGGACAGATACTTTGTACGGGATTTGTGTGATTTGATTGTAATTGTACTTGTAAATATTTTGCATGTGTTGCATGTACAAATAAAGATGTGCACTTGAAATGTAACATGTTGTTTGTGTGATCAATTTGCCCAATAATATTTCCTATTATTATTATAGAATAATGTTACAGTAATTTAGCCCACAAACATAAACAAAACATACATTTATAAAAAACAAAGTCCAATGATAAATAACAGACAACTAACTTGCCCCTATTTGAAACACTTCAACCCCAACACCACAAATACAAAAACAACATTTAATACATTTACAATGTTCATAAACTTTAACAATACCCAAATGACAATTAAATTAGCTTTTCCCTGAATATCATGACCAGATATTTGGATAAAATATCATTTTTTGCTTTCTGTACATTTTAAACCTTGATTGTCTTTTGTTGTTTGTCTTGTCCACGTCCTGTCTCCTCTCCTTCGTCTTATGTCCTACCATCTGTTGCACTTATGTCATGTATTGAGTCTTTAAACTAAGGCGTATATTCAATTGTGATCGTCTAAGCGAGATGTGTGTGTGTGTGTGTGTGTGTTCAAGCACTGGCCGCGTTATGGGGACAGAGAACAACAGAGGGATCCGGAATTACTTAGCTGTGGGGACATTTTCATTGTCCCCACAACGTTTTTAATCCCCAAAATCCTTTGTATTTTGTCCCCACAACGCCCCGTGCGGGATTGTGTGTGTGTGTGTTGATATGATTGCGTGTGTGGATGAAGTGTTTGTGTGCCTTTATCATATTTTTTTTCTCTTTCTTTTTTCTCATTGCGTTGTAGGTACTAATTGAGTTATCCACATTATTACAAGTTCGACTTTTTAGTGGATCTCTCTTTTCCAAACTAGATTATTTAAGCTGTTTATCTTGCAAAGTATGCATTTGAATATTATTTCTGTTAAGCGATCAATTTAAATGCATCCATCAATGTACCCTATGAATAGGGGGACAAGAAAGAGGCCTTCACGCGGCGTCCCTCGTCAGTACGACTGAATAGCCCTCAACTACGATGTCGGAAGCTAACTCTCTCATCACTGCTACCTCCACCAATTCCTCTGCCGGCTGTCACAAACACGGGACCTTTTCAGGACTGGCAGTCGGTAGCATCGTATCCTTTAATTGCGAAGGCTACTCTAGTCAAAAAGAGGAACTGATCTCGGATCTTTGTGCCAAAAATAACTGTTTTGTTCTCTGCTTACAAGAGACACACCGTGCCAATGAATCTCAAGCCATTAACATCCAAGGCTACACTTTGGTGTCAGAGATTAAACATGCCAAACATGGCAGTGCGATACTAGTCAAAGAAAATGTAATACCTGAAAGTACTCGAGCTCTGGTACACCATGGAATTGAACTTCTAAGTGTCACACTCAACAATTTGACAGTTACATCAATCTACAAACCGCCACCATTAACTTTGACTTTTCCTGATAACTATTTTGATTTTGACCACAACAACATTATAATTGGAGACTTTAACTGCCACAATCATATATGGGGCTACAACAACACTGACGACACCGGCCTTTACCTTGCCGAGTGGATCACGGCGCACCAGTTTCACCTCGCACACGATCCAAAGCTACCGGCCACTTTCAACAGCGGCCGATGGAAGAGAGGATACAATCCCGATCTTGCGATGGTTTCCAATCGAATCCGTGACATGTCCTACCGGACTGTCCTCCCACACATTCCACGTTCTCAACACCGACCTCATGGACTAGTCATTAAGCCTGCGATAACACCGATTGAACAACCTTTCCGCAGACGCTTTAATCTTCAAAAGGCAAAATGGGATGACTTTACAGAAGATCTTGACGTTAATATTGACACAATCGGCGCGCCCATCTGGCAAAACTACGACAATTTCGTGAACAGTGTCCAAAAAATCGCCCGTAAAAATATACCACGAGGCTGCCGCACGAGCTACATCCCTGGCATAACACCTGATGCTAGTAAACTTCTCGAGGAATACCATCGCCTCTATGACGAAGACCCTTTCAGTGAAGAGACTATCCAAGCCGGTCTTGAATTAAACGACCTGGTCAAATATGAACGTCAGAAACGGTGGGAAGACATGGTTGAGAGTGTAAACCTAACACACAACAGTAAACGTGGTTGGCAGAAACTGTCGAAATTAAAGGGTGAGCCAAAACCAGCCACCACGTACGATGTAACCCCTGATGCTGTCGCCCACCAACTTCTACTCAACGGAAAACCCGACCGAAATAGAGACTTTCGCATACATAAGCCCATACTCCAATCCGAAAATGACGATAACACTATCCTAACCAAATTTACAATGACTGAACTGACGGACGCTATCAAGTTACTGTGTAATGGAAAAGCTCCCGGTCTAGACAGTATACACAATGAAATGATCAAACATTTTGGAATCATTACACTGTCATGGTTGCTAGAACTTATAAACGACTGTATCCGATGCCAGCAAATACCAGCAATATGGAGAAAATCAAAGGTAATTGCTCTATTAAAACCGGGAAAGGATCCTAAAAATCCGAAGAGCTACCGGCCAATATCGCTTCTCTGTACGTTATACAAACTCCTAGAGCGTATGATACTGACGAGACTACAATCTATCGTGGAAGACAAGCTGATACCACAGCAGGCAGGTTTCAGACCCGGTAAATCTTGTTGTTCACAAGTTCTGAATCTCACACAGCACATCGAGGACGGTTTTGAACTGGGCCTTATTACAGGAGCGGCATTCATTGATCTCTCAGCCGCATACGACACTGTTAACCATCGTCTACTGCTCACAAAGCTATTTCTTTTAACAGAGGACGCACCACTTACTAAATTCATCCGAACACTTTTATCATGTCGTCGTTTCTATGTAGAACTCAATGGGAAAAAGCCGATGGCGAAATCAATGCAACGGTTTACCTCAAGGCTCAGTTCTATCACCAACACTTTTCAACATCTACACTAATGACCAGCCTACACCACCGTCCACAAACAGTTTTATTTATGCCGACGATCTTTGTATTACCACCCAGAAACAATCATTTCATGAAATCGAAAAGACACTGTCCGAATCACTCTGCCTGTTACAAGATTACTACACAGCAAACCTTCTACGACCCAACCCGACAAAAACACAGCTAACCGCCTTTCACCTTAAAAACAAACAGGCTAAAGTGAAACTAAATGTGACTTGGAATGGTGTGAAGCTCGAGCATGTTGAAAACCCGGTATATCTTGGTGTAACTCTAGACCGCTCGCTAACATACAAAAAACACTGTGAAAAAACCCGCAAAAAAGTATCGACTCGAAACAACCTACTTCGTAAACTGACCGGTACCAACTGGGGCGCGAATGCCAGTACTCTCCGAACCACCGCCATGGCGCTGTGTCTATCCACAGCGGAGTATTGTTGTCCTGTGTGGGAAAGATCAACACACAGCAAAGAAGTAGACGTTGCTTTACACGAGACTTTGCGTATGGTCACCGGGTGCATTCGACCGACCCCGACACAGGATTTATCCAACCTCAGCGGTATTGCTCCACCTCGTATACGACGCAGTATACTATCAAAAAAAGAGCGACTGAAACAAATAACTGACCCCCGACACAATGTTTTCAACCATGAACCAGTAGTAGCTCGTCTCTCATCGCGAAAGAGTTTCATAACAGTGCCACCTCTAACAGGCACACCAGAAACGGCGAGAATAAATCAATGGAAAGACACTTGGGATGACGATACGAACCAGAGC
Source organism: Zoroaster sp. YZ-2022 (assembly GCA_029582265.1). Taxonomy (NCBI): domain Eukaryota; kingdom Metazoa; phylum Echinodermata; class Asteroidea; order Forcipulatida; family Zoroasteridae; genus Zoroaster; species Zoroaster sp. YZ-2022. Next base: position 6,128,363 of record CM055816.1, read on the forward strand.
AATCTCAAAAGTATGATTTACACCCGGTGGAAACTCTACCGCCCGGACATAATCTCCCTGGCCAGTGTGGCGAACAGCGAACCGTGTAAGATCTGGACATGCAGTCACACCAGCTGCAAAATGCGACTGGGGATATCAAACAAACGCGAGTTGCCGGTGTGGAGTGGACAGATGTGACATTGACCACCTAATGAATAACTGTTGTTACTATGGCACAAGACCGACGAAGGAAGACATAACCTCAATGAATGACATTGCGATACGATGGCTGATGGCAGTAGCAGACACGATATGATGATGAATATGAAGAAAAATAATTAAAACTACGAATGTATCTTGCTATTCAATGTATTTTGAGGAAATGTGTACTTTGAATTCCTTTTTTATATTACTTGGTTGGAAATAAAAATGATTTGAATTGAATTGAATTGAATTGAAACTGTAATATGTTTGTAGAAATACATTTAGAATAACTTATAACATTTTAATGACCCTGGAACTTTATTGGTAAACAGATACTTTGAGAACAAATGTAACATTTATTTTATTTCTCTCCCTTTTAAAGCTGAATATGTTATAATAATAACACAATAATATTATTGTGTCATAATTAAATAAGAAACAAAAGGCAATTATTACTTTTAATAATGATAACAATTTATTGGCACAACAACAAATCCAGTGTACATATGTCATATGTCATCATCATATCAGTCTCTTATCCATCAATCATCCTGTTCTGCCATGGCACGGCTCCTACTGGGTTGTTGAAGTAATGCTTGAGGATCTCCCGCTGCCTCTTTCCAGCCTTGGTGTCTCTGTTTCCTCCTGCAACACGCTGCACATCTTCAAGCTGAGCAAGTTGTCTCCAGGCTCCTGGCACCACGTTGTGCTGGTCATCTTCCTCATCCACCATACCATTGTGGAGAGCAGGATAACGGATCCTCATCAAGTTGTGCAGGCAGACACAGCATTCAACGATGTCCTGCACAATGGAAGGCCTTGGCTGCATGGTGGTGAGGAGGACTTGCCATCTCTGGGCCAGGATTCCAAATGCATTCTCCACCACACGTCGGCCCCTGGAGATCCTGTAGTTGCAGATCCTCTCGTCCCTCTGGAGATTCCTGTGACCATATGGCTTCATCAAGAAGGTCCTTATTCCAAAGGCATCATCTCCCAGGATAAAGTATGGCATAGGCTCGTCATCTTGGGGTATGGGGGATGGCTCAGGAAATCCTATGCTCCCGTCTTCAAGGCAGTCCTTGAGCTCAGACTCGTTGAAGATCTGAGCATCAGACATACTTCCATATGCACTGATGTCCACCCACAGGAACTTGTAGTCTCCATCCACAAGGGCCATGAGGACCACAGAGAAGAAGCCCTTGTAGTTGTGGTACAAGGAGCCGCTCTTGGCAGGTTTACTGATGGCCACATGCTTGCCATCTAGAGCTCCCACAGCATGAGGAACATTCCACCTGTTTCTGAAGACCTCCCCAATAGGTGTCCATTCTTCTGGAGTGGTGGGGCAGGTGATGACCTCATCCTTGTATTCCTCCACAATGGCTTGGCTGACTTCAGGGATGATGAGGCTGATGGTGTTCCTTGCCACACGGAAGCTGTACATGAGGCTGGGGTACTTGTCACCTGAAGCCAGGAACCTCACAGTGATGGCCAGCTTCAAGCCTGGAGGTAGCGCCTTCCTCATCTTCGTATCCTGCTTCTCTATCCTTGGCCCCACTCTCTGTATCAACTCATCAAACATGGCAGGCTCCATCCTGAGGTAGTTGAAGAAGGACTGTGGGTCTTCTACTCTGAGCTCCTCCATCAGTCTGGCGTAATGTCCATACAGCCTCCTCCTCTCCTCTGTCAGCCATGGTCGGGTCTGATATCTTCTGGGTCTTCTCCTACTGTTTCTTCTCCTGGCCTCCTCCACATCTCTTTCAAGCAGGTCTTGCTGGAGGACAGCAATCTGGAGCAAAGCAACATGGTCCAGGGGGTCCATACTCTATGATGGTTGGGCTGAGACTGATGAAAATGCTAGATTCGGGGACCATTCCGGCGGCATTCTTGATACACTCGGGACATTCGTGTTACATTCTAAGTACATTCGAAGTACATTGTAAGTATTCGAGCTGCATTCTGTTTGAATTCTTGGACGTTCGAACCATATTCGGCGGCCATTCCGGGAGTGTTCTGACTGCATTCGAGGTGAATTCGTACAGCATTCGAGGCACCTTCCAACCAGACTTCGGGCGGTATTCGGGCAGCAATCGAACCGCACTCGTACGGCATTCGAAGTGCATTCTAAATATTCTGACTGCATTCTAACAGCATTCTAAATATTCCTACTGTGTTCCAACTACATTCGAGCTGCATTCGAGAGCTAATACACCCGGAATGTGCAAGAATCATTCGAGGCGGGTTCGAAGCGCATTCTAAGTATTCGAACGGCATTCTTACAAAGCTTGGTCAATTTGAAATTCCCTCCCGAATGTGGCACGTATTTTGAAAATTCTTCATTCCGGCTGGTTCTGCTTGATTCCTGCTGATTCAGAATAAGTGTGACGGGGGCATAACTGAGAACAGACTATTGAATGTTAATGATAATGGTGTGCTGGTAACGATTATTATCTCATACATATAATGATGATTATAAACTGCCCTGCTTGACCCCATCCCCTTCCCGATCCGCCAATGCTTTGAGACGCAATTGCAATCGCGTGTTGAATTTGAATTTCAATATCATTCATTTACTGAATTTCAATAACATTCAATTACTAAAATTAATTAAAGGCCTTTGGACTTGAACTGGCTCATTAACCACAGTCAGCTTGTAAATAATATAATTGCTGAGAACAGACTATTTTTGTTCAGTTTTTGTTCGGTATTGTTGTGCTTGTAACGGTAATTATCTCAAACAAAATGACAATAAAACTACCGAATATTATATAAATCATTTGTCAACGAGAGATATGAAATCAATAAATTCGAAGTCTTTTTGATGACAGGCCAATTTAGTGCTTCATTACGTTTTTCCGCCTGCTGTCTGCTCGTATTATAAGAGGTTTTAGCTCTTACTGAGAACAGACTATTGCATTTTAAGCGGTTTTGTTCGGTATTGTTGTGCTTGTAATAGTTATTATTTCACACAAAATGACAATAAAACTACCAAATATTAATATAAATCATGTGTCAACGAGAGATATGAAATTAATAAATTTGAAGTTATTTTTTATGACAGACTAATATTATCTTGTACAGTCCAAACAGTACACGCACCTTTTATAAGCAGGGATGGATTCAGGGTAGCTGAAATGAAAATGAGACATCGTACAGCAAAAATGGGTGAAACTGCCTAAAAGGGGTCCTCGTATATAAAGTATAGGGTAAATTGATTGCAAGGTGATGAATGGACACTTGTCCTGCCTCCTTTACCCGCTAACTTTTTTCACTGCCCCCCCATCTGCCAATGATCCTTATAATATAGTATTAATTTTCATGAATCCACAAGCAAATGCATTTGTGACTTTACGTGGTGTCTGATGAGGGGGGTATACCAGTAAGGTTTAAAAGTGGCAGTGATTTCTAGAGACGACGAGAGGGATGGTATAAGCAGGACCCCCTACCTAACCTAGTACACGACACTGGAACGCTCCCGAACCCCGAGAACCTCTAGATGCCCAGACTGATATTCCCAATTGAAATATGTAGGATTTTTAATTTGTTTATTTTCTCGTTGTTGTTGTTGTTGTGTTGAGTGTATATAGATAGGTGGGGGATGTTTGCGTAGGATTGTCATCCATGACATGGACGTCTTAGCGAGTTCAATCTCCTGGGGTTTGTTTAAATAATTAAATTAGTAAATATGTTGTTAGTTTAAAGATAAGTTTAATTCAATTCTATTGTATTTGTCATGACCAGCATGAATATCGTCCTCGAGTCACCAAAAAAGTACATTGCAAATCATGTTCATGACGAGCAAAGTTATTCAGAAATCAGCTGAGAAATCCTCCGTTTGCGTGGTTTCTGGGAATAAATAAATTATTATACAAATGTTCTGTATGTGATTTAACTAATTCTTTATAATTGTCTCCATAATTTTGCTATAATACGTAAAAAACGTCAATTTTCTGACCGACCACCTTTCTCCTCCATTGACTTTGTGCACAAACGTGTGCACAACCTTTTTCCAAAACCCAACTCCCACTGATCGAGGAACCATTTTATAATATTATTCTACTTCCTTGTAATATCACTCTTGCCATGTTGAGTGATGAGTGTTACAATTCACTCTTAGATTTAGAACAAGCGTTAACAATTCCAAAACTAAGTACAAAAATGACAGCTCGAAATAAAGGACAACGAAAGTGAAATTACCGTAAAAGGTGCTGGCAACGACGAAACGTAATGTATTATATTCTTATTAGAATGTATTAGATTAGTTGTATGTCGGAGATACTGCAGTTTACAGTGAACTATATACATGTATGCCTCGTGTCTGTGTGTGAGAGAACTTCAAGGCCGTTCACACGCAAAATGGGTTGTGCATAAATGGTACTTCTGAATAGTTGTTCAGTTAAACTTCTGTTTTTGACCGGAAGGAGAGGTCAAATTGGGTCATGTCTGTGTACGAAATGTGACATGGTTCAAGATCTTTAAGATGATGCAAAGATTGTGAAAATATCTTCTGTGGTTCATGAGATATAATTTTTAGAAATATTAAACTTTGATTGAGTGTAATTCGATATCTGATGACCTCACCATGACGTCACAACTTAGGATACAAGGTCTAACTATGTGCTAAGTTTTAAGGTTCTGTGAACTCTGCAACTATGTATTTGTCTCTGGATATGTCTCACTGAGAAGAAGAAGAAAAAAATAAAAGACAAGAGTTACTTCAGGAGATATGAGTTTTCATAATATATAATTAAAATAACATAACGTGCTATACTGAATACATTAACTTCTGGTTCGGTCATCCCATATAATTGAATTTATTTCAACCGTAAGTTCCGGTTCAATCACGTCATTCATACTTCACAAAATTTTTCCTCATAATATGGGTGTCAATTGTGCCAAATTTGGTAAAATTCTGTCTAATGTTTTCTCAAGATAGCAAAAGGTGACTTTTTAAAAACCTGCCACTGTTTTTAAACTTGAACTTCCAGTTTGAACCGGAAGTAAGAGTCAATAAGGTCATGTCTTTGTAGCAAATGTCGAGTCCTCCATGTTCTGTATGATTATGAAGGAATCAAGAAATTATCTATTGTGGTTCACAAGATATAAAGTATATTGTTTTATTATAATTAATTACGTAATAATTCATTAGATGACCTCACCATGACGTCACAACGTTACCTGGAAATGATATGTTAAGGTCTAACTATTTGTTAAGCTTTAAGGTTCTTTGAACTCCGCAACTATGTTTTGACTGTACAAATACATTTACAGATTATTTTACAATCCATTTTCGTAGTTTACAGAGCCCCTACATATACGTTGGTACAGACAAAAACAATGAAATGTAACATGGTGTACATATATTTATGAGCAATCGAATAGCCAAAAGAACAATATAAATTTGTTACGATGGAAATTTATCCAATCACGATGCGCAGATAGAGGCACGTGATTCTCAAACACTTCCTGGGACAATTGCCCACACAGCCATCATCAGCACCACTCGGTCTCACAGCTGTGAATAGAAAGTCTGAAAAGTATAACAATAATAAACTTTTACTGGTGTAAAAATATGTCAAGAAGGATTGTACACTATGAGCTAGCATTAATTATCTGGAAACATCAACACTAAACTATCGATAACTGTCCATAATGACACAATTATTCTTCATGATCATGACAAAATAACATTAATAGTTTGGTTCAATTTCTGAGATGGGGGCGTTGTGATCTGTGATGATGTCATGAAACATTTTTTAGAAAAATCACCAGTCACTTTATGAATGAATAAAAAACTTACTTTTACAAACATCACAACAATACTTAAATGTTTAGGCCTTAATCTTTTTATTTATTTATTTATTTTTGCTGTTTTTAGATATGTATAAAAGACTAAAAATATAATGAAACATATCATTTGGTTATTGCATAAATTAAAATTAAAAAACCCTGCACTAACCATTTAGAAATTTGCTAACCGGCTGACCAAAAATATATATAAAAATAAACACCCAACAATTTTGGAAAAAGTTACAAACCATTTTGTTGTTCTAGACGCTTTTTCTGCCACATTGGTTATTAAACAATCATTGTTGGAAGTTGTTGATGTTTTTCGTATAAAAAATCTACACATTATTCCATTTGCAAAATTAATAAAATAACTTCTTTTCTGCTGTATTTCTTCTTTTTGCTTGGCAAACAATTATTAATGTAACAGTCGTTGGAACAGAGCATCATTCCACGTCATGTTTTTTCTGCCTGTCTGTCTTATTTCTGTCCTTATGTCCTTTTGTCGGACTTACTGTGTATTCACCTTTTGAGTGTGTTTCTTTGGTTGTCTGTAGGTTGGATTAGTGTTGGGTGTTGGTCTGTTTGTCAATTTGTTGATGTAATTATGATTTTGTATGTTGTTGTTTTTTGTGTTGTTTATGATTACCACCACAATACACTCAGGCTTCCAATCAGCAATGAGGCGGAGAGCAAATATAGCAACCGAAACAGTCATGCGCATTGTATCATCAGCATGTCACTTTATAATTGGCTGACGTAGCCATGGGCCTACCTTTCTTTGAAGAAAATTTCTTTCCTTGGGAAATCGAGAATTTCTTTTCGGCTGTTTTGTGATTTGTAAAACCATTTAGATAATTATAATTATTATGAAGCGTGTCAAAATTAGGACGAGGCAAATTATTTTAATTTTGACTGTTACATTTTAGCTGTTGACCCTGTACAGTGGCGGACCGGGAATGGCAAAGCGCAAATAAAGTGGAGAACACACACAAGTGTTAGGTAAATTGGCATGCATAGCCCCATTGCAGTCGCGTAACTTATATGGTTGGTTTAATATGTGGGCAATTGGAGAGTAGAACCAGGATTTTCAAGTCCTTTTGCCCACATTGAATTTACCAGTGACCATATAGAAGTATTGCATTCAACACAGTGATGACTTAGCTCAGACTGACTCACTGCATTTCTTCTAAACCCAGTCTAAATAGCAACTATACACTCATTAAAAGAACTATTAGCAATTTCATTTAAATCAAATCAATTATAACATTTATACACGGTGTATAAATTCCCAGAAAATATTTGTCTCAGGTGCTATCGTGTTAGCAAAATTTGATAAAATTTTAGTAAAATTTAGTAACATTATTAGCGAAATTATTGCCAAAATTAATTTGTCATACAAAGACAGAAATTCAATGAACGAATACGAACAACCTGATTGCATTCTCATTATTTTCTCGACGACACAATGAAATAAGCTGAAACATTAACAGATTGGTTTTTATACATAATTACATTTTACAAGTGTATACTAGCTTTAATATAATTTATGTTTTGATGCTTTGCATGGTGGAATATCGAGAATAACCCATGAAGTCCCCATGGTTCTCCCTGAACCATATTAACCTGTGAAGTCCACATGGTTCTCTCTGAACCATATTTCTCACTTAGCGACAGTAGAGAAAAAACGAGTTGCCCGACATTGGTTCTCCCTTGAACCTTTCTCACTTAACGAAGGTTGAGATACGAGTTGTATAAGGTTCTTTTCAGAACCTGTACCTCAGCTTCGCGTTAGTTGAGATAAACACATGGTGTTACCGCAAACCGAAACGATATTTAATATAATTATTATAACTTAGAACAAGTATGGGCTTTGCTATTTTTTCTACTGGTTATTAATGCTGCTATAGGTAAAACTTGTAGCTTTGCATGGTGAGGATGACAAGTAAGACTAATTGCGGTGACACCATGTGGAATCTCATTTGAGTAGTAATTAATGCTGCTATGTTGATTTTAACGATGGTGGTCCTCTGGGTAAACTATTGCCATGTATATTATAATGTTTCAACCATAGGTAGGCGGAGCGCACATGCGTATTATATGCCTATAGGAAGGACCAATTATGAAGCTATATATGTACATCATATCCACATGCCGGCCTCTGATTGGATGTCTCATCTTGAAAATACCTGGTATCATCAAGCTTGTGGGCGCGATTCTTTTAATGAGCGAGAGATGAGCGGTTTCAGTTAGATTGGACCAGCGCGGCACGGAAAGGAGACGCAAACCTGGAGTTCCAGAAAGCTTTCTGTCATCGTGGATAGAGTTGTTCCCTACATTTTCTGAGGAGATTGCATCTAGTTTCATCGGTTGACGGGACACCGCATCCTCGACGAGATGACCACCTTGCAATGGATGAGATTCATGGTCGTTGTGCTGTGGGGTAAGTAACATTTGTGAATGGATCCTTCAAAAAGAATCTTTTTTTGATCTCAGTAAAACAAATACAATATATTTTGGAAGAGATACATTGATTCGTATAATGAAAAGGCAGTTTGGCCACTTCAGACTCATTTTGTAAGATTTATATCACATTTTCCCCTTTTCGGTCGTTTAATCAGTGAAAAGTCTGAGATTCATTCGTATACAAAACAATAAAATTAAAAAAACTGACGTTTGGCTGCAGCAAACAATACTGTCCACTGATCGAACGACCGAAATCTGTTATTGTTTTAGCAATGTGCTCCATTTTCACAATGTACCCTAATTTTAAGCAGTGTACCCGCTTTTCACAATATCCAGTTTTGGGCAATGTTCCCCTTTTCTTGCAATGTACCCTTTTTAAGAAGTGTGCCCCCTTTTCACAATGTTCTCTTTTTGGCAGATTGTCCCCTCTTAACAATGTACCTTTTTTAGCAGGTTACCCCTCTTAACAATGTACCTTTTTAGCAGGTTACCCCTCTTAACAATGTACCTTTTTAGCAGGTTACCCCTCTTAACAATGTACCTTTTTAGCAGGTTACCCCTATTTACAATGTACCTTTTTAGCAGGTTACCCCTCTTAACAATGTACCCTTTTTTTAGCAGGTTACCCCTCTTAACAATGTACCGTTTTTTTAGCAGGTTACCCCTCTTAACAATGTACCCTTTTTTTAGCAGGTTACCCCTCTTAACAATGTACCTTTTTTAGCAGGTTACCCCTCTTAACAATGTACCTTTTTTAGCAGGTTACCCCTCTTAACAATGTACCTTTTTAGCAGGTTACCCCTCTTAACAATGTACCTTTTTAGCAGGTTACCCCTCTTAACAATGTACCTTTTTAGCAGGTTACCCCTATTTACAATGTACCTTTTTAGCAGGTTACCCCTCTTAACAATGTACCCTTTTTTTTAGCAGGTTACCCCTCTTAACAATGTACCCTTTTTTTTAGCAGGTTACCCCTCTTAACAATGTACCCTTTTTTTTAGCAGGTTACCCCTCTTAACAATGTACCCTTTTTTTAGCAGGTTACCCCTCTTAACAATGTACCCTTTGTTTAGCAGGTTACCCCTCTTAACAATGTACCCTTTTTTAAGCAGGTTACCCCTCTTAACAATGTACCTTTTTTAGCAGGTTACCCCTCTTAACAATGTACCTTTTTAGCAGGTTACCCCTCTTAACAATGTACCTTTTTAGCAGGTTACCCCTCTTAACAATGTACCTTTTTAGCAGGTTACCCCTATTTACAATGTACCTTTTTAGCAGGTTACCCCTCTTAACAATGTACCCTTTTTTTTAGCAGGTTACCCCTCTTAACAATGTACCCTTTTTTTTAGCAGGTTACCCCTCTTAACAATGTACCCTTTTTTTAGCAGGTTACCCCTCTTAACAATGTACCTTTTTAGCAGGTTACCCCTATTTACAATGTACCTTTTTAGCAGGTTACCCCTCTTCACAATGTACCTTTTTTTAGCAGGTTACCCCTCTTAACAATGTACCCTTTTTTTTAGCAGGTTACCCCTCTTAACAATGTACCCTTTTTTTTAGCAGGTTACCCCTTTTAACAATGTACCCTTTTTTTAGCAGGTTACTCCTCTTAACAATGTACCTTTTTAGCAGGTTACCCCTATTTACAATGTACCTTTTTTTTAGCAGGTTATCCCCATTTAACATGTACCCCTATTTACCGTGAACCCACATTTGCAATGTAACCCTTATTTGCTGTGATCCCCTTTTCACAGTATTGTAACGTATACCATTTTATCAGCACGCCTCCGTTTCACAATTGTTCTCCTTTTTGCAGTGTGACACCTTTTCACAATGTACCCTCATTTTACCAGCGCACCCTCTTTTCATAATGTAGACCTTTTGTCACACTGGATACGCAGAGAGAACCAAAATAAGCAAACATATAGCATAATAAATGAGTTCACTAACCTCTTCATTTCAACTGTACGCCTTGGCAATGTATAAACTGTATAAATAATGTATAACTAGAAATTATTCGTCGATATTGTTTTTATCCCTCATATCATTGTACAATACAACAATTCAATAAATCCAACATTGAAATATACTATTTATAAAATATTAATAAAGCATACATAGTAATTGTCAGTGTGTTTCGCCGGCAATTTTATTGATAATCGATTCACTTCTTTTTTTTATGGGGAAAAATTACTTTCAATATAAATTTGTTTTATTAATTTCACAAAATGATTGATCAGAACATTGTTAAACTGATGACAATCCAATCACGCGGCGATATACATTTATTGTCTTCACTTAACTACTCTTTATCCATGTTCCGGTTATTTATTTGATATCAAATTCAACAAATACTAAAGCGAAATTAATTAAATCTGCTATACTACAACATTAATAATAGACACATGATGAGATAAGGAGGATTCACTCAAAATATATATCTTAAAGTAAGAAACTTCCCGCCACTTTATTTCTCCAGTGAATATAACATTTTATTGACTGTATTATTAAAGGGACAGTATCGTCACGATCATCAGGGCATGGAATCGGAGTGCTAGTTTTAGATTAACTCAGTGACTGAAAATAATACCCCACATGATAAGGTCATATTACCATTGCTGCTGAATGAGCCAGAAATGTTCATTCACTGTGTTCATCTTAAACTAGGACACCGATTCCATGCCCTGTTGAAAGTCAGTCTGCTCTGATCGTGACGATATTTTCCCTTTAATAGACCTAGGTAGACTTGTAATTCAGACACAAACTGTACAGGAAAATGCAACAATTATCTCAATTTAGATTTTACAATCTCTCCATTCTACGTGTACCCATTAGCTTATGTTAAGTCTAACTCCAACTGTGAAATAATATAGATTATAAAACAAGAAGCCGAAAACCTATTCCACATGGTTTGCTATTTTACTGGCAATGATGTTTTTAATCCAAACACTTTTTTACATTCCTCATATAAATGAGATAATTTTCAAAACGATTGACCGAAGCATGTTTAACATTATAACACCGGTTATGAATTTATCAAGCTACGTCACCAATTAATATATTCACTTAAAGACAGTGACGCAGCCATGATTTTTTAATAGAGTGGGGGAAAACATTTTTGAGGGTAAATTTACTGAAACACAACTCAAAATGAACGGACAAATAATGTCAAAATACAGACTAAATTGCCAACGTTCAGAAGATCAGAAATACAAAGAAGATTGTGACTGCTTAAAGGGAAGGTACAGAACTAGTAATATTGGAAAAAACTACTTAGCTACTAGACTGTCTTTTAATCAAGATATACATTTAAAAATAAACAGTAAATATAAACAGAAAATAGTTAAAATACATTCAGATATTTGCTATTCATTTTAACGCGAAATTTAAGAAAGAGTATTCAGTCCTAAATTTGAAATATATATTATTACACTTTTCTTAAAAGTGACATCACCCCAGACAAAATTATTTTCTTAGGAAGATTGATACCGTCATCCTCTTTACACCAACTAAGTTTCACATTTTAATTCGAAAATCGTGTTTTTTTAAGGGAAGGTACAATGTTGGCAATATTGGCAAACCTGCTTCTGTACACGAGTATGCTTATACACTCTTTGAAACATGACATACATTAATTAACCTGTAACAATTTCAGCTTATTATGTTTGTGGCATTAACCGTATTACTCCGGCTGCTAAGGATTCTATGGGGGACACATTGTACACTTTTTGGTAAAAGCATGGTATATTGCATCCACTATGACTATCTTTACCGTGAAAACGACGTGAAAGGTCATTTTGCCGTGAAAATTTTTGCTAAGGGCAAATTCACGGTATTTTCACGCTCCAGAAATGACAAACTTTATCCACGGCAATATCACTGCGATTTCACGGCAAAAAATAATGTCTAAACTCCTATTGTTATTCATAACGGTAAACCATTCTTTCCAATGACAAAAGGGTGATAACGAGTGTCGACGGTGCGTTGACATAACGGAAACACTTGCAAATGTTTACGTTTAATCTCGTTAACCCCGACTGACACTCGAAATAATTTGACCTGCATAAATGCACGATCATACCTCTGGTCATACAAGGAACAGCGCCATGGCTATCTCCGTGTAGAAAAAGCGTTAAGGCCGGTTCATTGAAAGCGAACGCGAAATGTCATGCTTTCGAATTCGCTTCGTATTCGGCCTTGAATGGTGGAATAAGTTTGACTGTAGGCTGAATGATAATGACATTCTATTTACCTCATATTTCATATTTCGTATTTCTAAACGGCGATGCCAACAATGTACCCAGATACATTTTAGAAATAGTAAATCAAATGTTACATTCAGGACAGCGTTTCTTCTAGGATTTGAAAACTGCCCGGGCGTCCAAACTTATGTTGGATTCGAAAACTGCCCGTCCAAAACAAGCGCGAAGCTAATAATGGTGTGGGCCCCGATTTTGTTTGGATTTTAAATGCTCTCTGCTGCAATCTGAGGCTTCAAAATATTTCCTTATTTGGGGATTCTGAGTCTATGCACATAGATATTTTCTGAAAGGAAGAATAGATCCTGCCTGCCTTTTGTTGATGTTTCCGTCCGTCCGTCTGGCACGCATGCGGCGGACACAGCACTGTCATTACTTGATATAACTCAACCTCGTCCCCATGAGAAAATCGGTGCCTCTCGTTCCTTATACAGGTTGTTGGAATGAGCCGGGGCCAACAATGTGCTGCAAGATCTTAACCATCGGGAACGAAGTGCTATAGCGCGCTGGCCGGCTAACGTTACACAAATCACATCAGTATATAGTCGGCAACCAGACATCGTTTTTCACGTTTAATTTCCCACTTACTTTGGGGGATTACATGCGTCCTCAGTGTCAGTGGGTACCTGTATACCGGACATTCGCCCACGCGTCCGTGGAACACGTGCTTCCATTTTAAAAGAAACTTTGACGCTCTAACGAAATAATGTGTGAGAATTTAAAAAAATTATAGCGCGGCAGTAGTACTATCGATATGCGTGCTAGCATGGGCGCAGGCACAGGCAGCCCACTTCGCCGTATGTTAGGAACAGCGTGGCGTGGGTATAGGATAGTCTAGCTTGCTATCACCGTTCACATTATCGAACAATGGGTTGAGGGCCAGAATAGCAAGATCAAACACCGACATGGGAATTGGTCACTGTAGTTCTGTTACATACAAAAATGTAATGTAAATTGAAACGTCTTTATTTCATTCTCCTGAGGACGATCAGAGCATACTGATCGAAACGTCGAGTTGTACCCCCAGTTCTTTTCAGAACTAATTACTACTCAATTGAGATTCCACATGGTGTCACCGCAATTAGTCTTAATGTCTTTATTTCAATTTAACTAATAATAAAATACTTTTCAATAAGTCAAAATGTACATAGTCATTGGCGGATCCGGGGGGCTAAGGGGGCTGTCAGAGAGAAAAAAAAGGGAGAGAAAAAGAGAGAGAGAGGAGGGGAGGGGAGAACACACTCCCATTCCCACAGTGTGCTTCGTTTTTCTCTTCTTTTGATTATTTCATTGTAATTTTTGTAGTACTGGAAAATAATTGTTTTTGATTCTCACCCCCCCCCTAAAAAAATGTTCTGGATAGTTCTTAATATAGGGCCTAATGCGCATCAAACTCGGTTAACTTCAACACTGTAGAAATTAAATATTTCAGTTTTAACTCTAATTATGGCCGTGGGGCCGGGGAGCGCCGGGTAAAACACGGCTGTGGACATGGGCACAACTCCGCTGTTCAGCCAGGCGTATAGACTGAACAATAAGTGGGCAAGCTAAACCGGGCGTACCCTATTCATTGCCCATGAAGTACCCAAACGGCGTAATTGAAAGGCCTGTGTTCAGAAATCCCATGAAAAGGCTGTATTCGGAATGCTCTCGAAAGCCCAATCTATTATATAATATCACTCCCATTCAAGAACAGTATGGTTCACCAAACTATCAGACATCTTGAAGATTTCTATTCAAGGCGCATTCTCAGCAAATGCAGCTGGAAAATCAATTATTTCACCAGCCGTGGCTATAGCCGTCAACCGTACGCAAGGGGTTGACACCAGTTTAAACTTTTCGTAACATGTACAATTTATTTTACTAAAACAAGACGTAAACATTTCAAGGAATATCATTAATATTATTAATTAAATTTAGATTTGGTTTGGATTACTTTTAGTTTTAAATTGGGGTTATAAATCAGTAGACAAAAATCCAGTACCCCACTGGTAATTTAATGACATCATGGTCCGCGCATACTCTACACAGAGTCGTCCATAATAAACTGCGCACCTTAACCCTGGCTGGACGCTAAATATCGCTACTGATTACATGCTATTCTGACAAAACTGGTAATTTTGCTAATAGCTTAAAAATTAAATTTACCACCGAACATTTTATTTCCAAACAAATTGAGAAAAACGCTTTATTTATTTATTTATTTATTTATTAAACTGAAAGACTTTACAAAGGTAACAAAACAAAAAATCAACAAGAAAATGACTAGCGAACACATAACAGAGCAGAAAAATGTAAATATTGTACAATCTGTAAACAGAAATTTCAACCAGTACCGAATAGGAACTTTAAACTGTAGGACCGCAAGGGAAGACCTACGACTGTATGAATTGATACGAACTGCAAAAAGACTGAAATATGACGTGTTGTTTATACAAGAACATAGAAGAATTGGCGAAAACTGCGAGGAATTCAGAGAAGATCCAGAGCTACGTGGATGGAAATTTTTCTACCAAGGCTTCAAAGCCAAACATTATGGCGGTATAGGGGTGATTTTGTCGCCAAGAGCGACTTTAGTAGATTCAGAAAATGTGGAAATTGGGCGAATTGGTGTTTTTAGAATAAAATTGGTCCGCTTAAAACTCATGGCAGTGTCTGTATATGCACCCACCGAGACCGGGTCGGCAGAAAGTGGTAAAGAGCAATTTTATTCCAAGCTGAGAAAAACCGTGGAAAAATACAAAAAATCCCACCCTGCGTGGAAGGTTATAATCGGAGGAGATTTCAACGCAACAATTGGAAACGATTTTAACAATTTCTCTGCTTTTATAGGGCAGAACAACGGGCCACAAACCACCAACTCAAACGGCACCAAACTTGCAAATTTCTGCACAGATAGTCAGCTGCACGCGTTGAATACACGTTTTTTGACGAAAAAAGTCCACCGAAAGACGTGGAAATCAGCTACAGGCTATGAAAAACGCTTGGACTATTTGGTAGGTGATAAATACCTTTTAAAATGGATATCTCGAGTAAGGGTTTTCAGGTGCGTGGAGCGATATTACGACACAGACCATCACCTGCTGGGAATGGAGATCAAATACCCAACTGCAAAAACAGCCAAAATGGCAAAACTGCAAAATAAACCCCAAACCAAAAAGCAAAGACCGGATATCACCAGTCTGCGACAAAACCCAGAAATCCAGGAAATCTATTCAAAAACGGTTCAGAAGAAGCTGAATGACCACCAAAAATACCAACAAAATGTGGATATTCTAGCAGAATACATCACAAATACCCTAAAAGAGGCAACAGCCGAGGCATGCCCACCGCAAATTACGCAAAAAGAGACGCCGCCGTGGAGTGACCCAAAATACAACCAACTTTTAACCTCACGACAGCAAACGAAAGATAAAAAGGCCAGAAAATCGATCGAAACAGAGCTCAGAAAACACCGAAAAAAGCTAAAAAATGCATTCTTCAAACAACTTGCAGACGAACTGAACGAGGCGTCGATTGCAAGAAATGTGGAGAAGGAATTCGCGATGGCCAAAAACTACAAAATGAAAAAAGCAGCACCGGGACGGGACAAAAATATTGACCCTGAAAAATTAAACGAACACTTCAAACAGCATTTTGCTGAGAGAAAAATACCATTACCAGCAGAAGTAATCAACCCGGAAAATTACGAACACATTCTACCCAAAAATCCAGTAAAAACCTACCAAGGCCCACCATCAAAAATTGAAATAGGCGAAATAATCAAAAAATTGAAAAACAAAAAATGCGTCGGATCAGATGAACTGGTCGCCGAATCCATCAAGTACGCAAATTCGCCAATTTTACTGGAACTGCTTACTACACTAATGACGAAAATTTGGCAAGAAAAAACAATTCCTACTACGTGGTACCATTCAGACATCACGTGTCTGCACAAAAAGGGACCAAAAACGGACGCCGCCAACTACCGAGGGTTGTCAATTGGCGCCACACTTAGTCGGTTGATACCTATGATAACCCTTGAAAGACTGCGTGTTTCCTACGAACTGAACATGGGCGACGGACAATTTGGTTTCCGAAAGGACAAGGCAACAACGGACCCAATTTTCATCACCACACAAATGATCAAGAAAGAAGAGAAACCTTTTGGCTTGTGCTTTTTGGACTTGAAAGCTGCATACGACCATATACCGAGAGATGTACTCTTTAAAGTTGCCGAAATCAGGTCAGGGGCCGGGGAGTTGATTGGGATTTTAGAAAAATTATATGAAAATACGACTGCAAAAGTCAAGGATGCCCAGGACATTTTTCAAACTTTCACGGGATGCAGGCAGGGTGGCCAGGAATCACCGGTTTTATTTAACTATTATTTAGATTTTGTGCTGCGAGTGTGCGCACATGAGGCAGAAAAACTGGTCCCAGACCACGGGCTAAAATTTAAATACCATATTCCAACACCTGCGTCAACCGCTACCAGGGCAGACAGAAAATCCCAGCCCCAAACCGGCACGCATACACAAAAAGATGTCGAATATGCAAACGATATAGTCTTGTCTACCTACGACATAAAAGATCTGGAAAAATTACTCGACTGCTATGATACCCATTTCAAAAGATACGGGTTAACAATTTCAACGAAAAAGACCGAAACTTTACTTTTCAATTACCCGGAAGAAATTCTAAACAAAAAATCTGTAATCAAACTAAAAGGCGAAGAAATAGCAAATTCAAGACAATTCAAGTATTTAGGGTTCGTCATAAGTAACGAATCGGACTCGGATGACGCCTTCCTATCGGCCAGAATTCAAGCCGCGCAAGGAAAATGGTTTGAAATGAAGAAAATGCTGACGGATACAGATATCAGACTGTCGACCCGGATACGGATGTTGGAAGGATGCGTGAGAGCAAGGTTGCTGTATTCAGTGCAAGCGTGGAGTTTGAACGAATCCCAAATGAAGCGCCTAGAGACGGTCTGGAACGGCTACCTGAGGCGAATGATACGGGGTGGTTTTATGCGGAAAAAAGACCAAAACGACAACAAACCAGCACCCAAAAACAAGCCCAAAAACAGCACCAACACGTCCCAAAACGGCGATGACACATCACCAACAGACGACACCGTGGAGCCAGACCCAGAAAATCTCGCAACCGAATCCCAAGACGACCAGTCCATTGACTGGGGATACATGATAAATAATAAAAAATTACACGAAATTTGCCGAAGCTCCCCGCTACGCGATTTCTGTGAAAAACAGTTTTTAAAATATCACGCGCACATCATCAGAGGCAAAAACAGCAGCATACAGAAGAAAATGCTATTTGCAGATCAACGAAAATTTAAAACCAAATTCGAAACAAAAATTACCAAGCTTTTGGGTTTATCTAGTCAACAAGTTTACACAAATTTATCGGACAGGAAATTGTTCAAGGCGATGCTTGAAAACCGCTACGGCAGGCCAAGCAGACCACCCAAAGGAGCATCAGTTCCGCACGGGAAAACCAAATGATGATGATGAATGAATTTGCCGAAGATACAGCTTTTTATTCTACAAATTGTTATACATATCTATGCCTGTAGTTAATGGACAAGATAGTTTTAAAATTGGTATAATTGATGTTTTATGTTGAACTTCATGATGCTCTATTTTCCATAAAACGTTATGATACTGTTCCCCGGGGAAAATGTACCGGGAAAGAGTGCAGAGTCCGAAGACTATAGTGGCAAAGGCGGAGAGTACTATACTGTGCGCGACGGCGGGTTGGCGCGTTCGATGTTGGGTACGAGTTGACTCGTCCCCCGGACTCGGTCATAAGAAAAATAAAACAAAATTTTCCTGAAATAAGAATTAATGAATAAAATTTCAGTCATGATAGGACACCATATGTCTGAATTAATTCATTAAAAGAAAAATCGAAAAATGTTGAAAGAAAAGAAATGCTGATGAAAATAATTATTTTAAAAACTTCAAGATATATACTTTATACAAAAAAAATAAATACAAACTGTTATTTTTTTCCTGAAACGAGAAATCATGAATCAAAGTTGATACAAAAATTTCAGTCACGATAGGACACCATTAGTCTGAATACGTTCCCTAACAGAAAATTTTGACAGGAGAAAAACACTGATGAAAAGTAACGATAACATTTTGGATAATACTTTTTGCATATTACCGATATAAAATACAACAAATACTGGTTTCTTGTCCTAAAATGAGCATGTATGAATGAAAGACAAGTCCCAACAGGACACTGTGAGTATGAATTAAATCTTTTCAAAAATCTAAAATGTTGACCCAAAATTTAATGATAGAAATGACAGAAAACGTTATGATATTGTGCCCTGGGGAAAATGTTCCCGGGAAAGAGTGCAGAGTCCAATGATCATAGTGGCAGCGGAAAGGCGGAGAGCACTATACTGTGGAAGACGGCGGGCTGGCGCGTTCGATGTTGGGGGCGAGTTGACTCGTCCCCCGGACTCAGTCATAAGAAAAAATAAACAAAATCAACAGTTTTTTTTCCTGAAATAAGAATTAATGAATAACATTTCAGTCATGATAGGACAACATATGTCTGAATTAATTCCTTAAAAGAAAAATCTAAAAATGTTGAAAGAAAAATAAAGAAATACTGATGAAAATTATTATTTTAAAAACTTCAAGATCCTACTTTACACATAAAAAAATAAATACAAAACTGTTATTTTTTCCCAGAAATGAGAAATCATGAATCAAAGTTGATAAAAAAAATTCAGTCACGATAGGACACCACCAGAAATGACAGAATGACATTATGACATTATGATACTGGGCCCCAGGGAACTGTACCGGGAAATAGTGCAGAGTCCGAAGACTAAAGTGGCAGCAGTAAGGCGGAGAGAACTATAGGCAATTTCAGGCGATGTTCGGGTACGAGTTGACTCGTCCCTTGGACTCATCATACAAACAAAACTTAGAATTAAATAGGTGTTTCCCCTGAAACGAGTATTCGTAAATGAATGTTTACAAATTCGACCACCCCTTATCACAAGAATAAAGACATCGCTAGATGTCTTTTAGGCAATCCTTCGGGCTCTAGCTGGTTTTCTATCCTTACTTTGTATTTTAATTGCTTTTTTCATATCTTAAACATTTTTTTAAAATGTTTTTACCAATGTGCATTATTGTACTTTTTATCTGATGCCCGAGAAATGAAATAAATATAAATATAAATATAAATGTCACAGGGCCTGGCATACCTCTTTGGCCATAGCTTGGGCGCCCCTTTGTTCCCGGATTATAAAAGCGAATGTTGCGTAATCAGTGCGGACAGCTTTAGCCTGTCTTCGGAAAAGTTACAACTACAAGGATCAGTTTAATACAATGACTGCAAGTAGACTGCAGAGCGGCACTTTTGAGTTTCCTGCCTTTTGAAAATGTACAACCATGCACTGCAGCATGAATCCGATAGCGTCCACTTCTGGGCAATATGGTGAACACAGACACGTACCCTGTACTATCATAAAGAATTAAAGGAATCAGTTTGTGAATCAGTTTGGCTGGGTTTGCCAGTGACACTTTTCGTGTTGCGTTGTTTATCTCAGTTGAGTATAGCCTCTGGATCTACGAAATCTTCCTCATTATTGGAGATTCTCCTTAAATAAATGATTTGAATACATGGTGATGAGGTTTTGTGTAGAAACTGATGTTTCTGTCGGTTTGGTGTACACTTTTGTGCCAAGTATGCCAGTTTCACGGAAGCGTTTTCCTTTAGCATAGGCCCTACATGATTGTTTTAATTGTGAAAATGCCGTGCATCTTGTCTATTCTTTAAATGAAAATCCTGCCCATTTTTGCCCTTTTTGTATTTGTTGATGATTGTATATATATTGTTATATTGAGTATATAAAAATAAAAGCAGCCTACAACACGGGAAATGTGCCACTAAATGATGCAACATTAACAAACTTTCCTTTGTATTTGAAATGTAGTTGACCGTTTCTAACCCCCTCGCCCGGCATTTTAAAGTGTAACATTTCTCCTCAGAATGATAATCTTTTCAAACTTAATTACACTTGGGAAAATATGTTTTTTTGTTTTTAAAAAGGGGGAGTAAATGCTAAAAATCTGCATTTCCTATGATGGAGGTCAACACGAATTTGACTGTTTTTCCCAATGGTTTGCTCAATAAATGGAATGTCAATGCAGATTGCGTAACGTTACAGATTTACCTCGAACGGCAAAAGAATCCGTAGAGAATTATCTTTCCATTCATGTAAGAAGGATGTTGATTAGCCAAGAGGAGAGAGGGGCCTTTTCCTGTCCAATCATTGAACGTCTCTCTTCTTCGAGTAGTGACCCTGTAATTTATGCAAGGATCTGCATAGTCTGGTTTCACATGCAGTCAATTATGCACGTAAAGTGTGATGGTTGCAGTGGGTACTAGATTGTGCCACAAGAAACGTAGGAGACTCGTTTCTCTGAAGTCCACAATCATTAGATTTTGACAACGATTTCTCACATCAACAAAGGAAAAATAGTTGTAGAATATATTTATAGGTAGGTTTTCTTAAGTCCATATTAAAATCCCCTCTTTTAAAGAAAATTGAGCCAACTTCGATTTTAAAAAAAGAAGTTTGATGTACTTGCTGATCGGATCACACCATTACTTTTTTGGGCCATCTTTACTTTGATTTTGTGGAAGAATGTGAATAACTGAAGTTGCTGAAGTTGAACATTTTAAAACTCTGAAATCTTGAGTTGTATTTTGTATTGATGTGCATGTACATGTACTTATTAATTATATTGTGTGTAACAATACTTTCTCACATCCACCACCATCCCCATTATATAAAATGGTCTAGTCCACTGACCTATTGTTTTCAATAAACATCCGGGCTGCATGTACGTATGTGCACTCATTAGGTCATGTGCGTCCTTCTGGCCGTTCCACAGAGCATCTTATCTTTTCTGTGCGAAATCCGGTCAAAGTTCTTCATATACTGGCCATCATTCCATTACAAAGGTCAATAACGTAACCAAATATTAAGCAACTTACGCACAATGTATGCGACATTGTAGGGAAAAAATTAAAAAGTTCTTGTACATGTATAATTATTTTCAAAAGGTTTTCTGCGGTGTCTTCAAAGCAATATGGCCCTATGAAATGCAAGACGCACACTGCCTCTTTGTTTGTACAAAACATTGCGCCTCACGCAATCTTATTAGGGCCTAATTATTTATTTTATAAGTCTGTATCACACTAAATTCTTCACAAGCTCAAAGTTTGCGTTTCATCTGGGATTTGCCTAATATTTGCCTAATATTTGTTGCAATATTAGGCTTAAAAATGTTTCGTTATTGGGGATTCTGAGCCTATTTATACACATAAATGTTTTCAGAAATGAAGAATAGATCCAATTTTGCCGATCTTTCCCTCGTCGCCGCCTAGCCTAATGTAACGTTAACGTTGCAGCACATAGGCGGACAGTCTACTCGACAGCCTCGTCCCCGTAAGAAAATCCCTGTGATCTTAACCATCGGGAACGTAGTTCCATAGCGGGCGGGCCGGCTAACATTACACAAATCACAACAGTGTGTAGTCGGCAACCAGACACCGTTGTTTGTATTAATTTCCCGCTTACTTTGGGGGATTACACGCGTCCTCGGTGTGAGTGGGTATCGTACATTGTAGGCCTACATGAGAGCATGGAGCTTGCATGTACTATGGGGCGGCTGGCTCCACGACCGTGCAGTTAGCTTGGAATATGTTAGAATATTAATCCCGATGTACACGCTCAGTCAGGTAACTTACTGCCACCCTAATGTTAATCCAATTTAGAACGTCAAAATAACGGTTACCATCTCTTAGCTAATGTGAACAGTTATATCTCAGTTCAATAAGTATCCATTCATGGGGATTACGGATGGATACAAAAGGGTCAACAATGGAACAGAGGATTATCTCTGCTAGACGGCATTATAATATAGTGATGATGGAGTTGTTAAATAAAACAAGTTGTTTTATACTATAAAAAATTAGAATTTAAAATTATACGGTGGAGGTCTTGAATCAACACGCTCCGCTAATGATCGCGAAGCGTGTTTTTGATTATTAAAATAATTTTTATTTACGCTAAAGTTTACTTTAAATTCATAAGTTTTTCTATAAGATCTTTTTTTTTTTTGATTTAGATTAATCGAATTTACATTTTGTTTTTTATCGCTATCTTTATTTTTAGCCGTAAATTTAGTACGAATATTTTCTTTCATTCGATTAAATTTATCTCGTTCTTCGCAGATGAGTAAAAATTCTTCTTGCGTAATGACACCGTCTTCGATGGCTTTTGACACGTGGTTTTCTATCGTATTGAGTTTAGATAAAGCTAAAATTTTAATCTCGTCGTGTTTTTTAGCTTTTTGTAAAAAATGATGTTTCGCGTATCTGAGAGCAAACGCACCGCCTAACCCTAAAGCTAAACCTTCTAAAACAAATCCTACTGGACTCGCTACAACGCTGGCGATACTCGCGATTCCAATGGCCCCTGCTCCCATACAACCCAATTCTGCTATCGTTTCTACGATAGAGCAAGTGTTGATGATTTTATTATATTTTTTATACGTTTTCTCACGCTCTTTTTTTTCGGCTCGTAATTCTTTTACAATGTTATCGATTTTTTGCAATCGAAAGGTTTTAACATCGCTAGCTGTCGCTTCGGAAGTATCCATCATATACCGTACATCTGGATATATTTTCTTTGTTTCTGCTGCATAGATGCTCATTAATTACTATTAATAGTAAAAGATTACAATAACTTCTTTTAAGTTGTTGATTGATGAAAGGTGCGACATGTACAGCAAACCCATAGCATGGTGCATTTTCAGACCAAAATCTGTTAATTGGAGGAAAGCGTCTAAATTTTCGCACGTTTTATTGATTTTTTTTTTTTTAACATAAAACCTTACGTTCATTTTCTTCCGCTTGTAATTCTTTTTGAATGTCGTTTTCGTTTTGCAAACGCTGCACTTCGCAGCGAATTAACTCTTGGAGATTATCCGTAGTCATATTCATTATTTTATTATTAATATGGTAAAAGATTATAATTTTTAAATTATAATGGCCAAGTAACAACTTTTATATCGAAACAGATTCCAGTTTCTAAAGAGCCGAAAAAGGTCGCTCGTACAAAAACTTTTTTCCTGTAGTTTTTATTTTCTATTTTAAAGCAAATTCCACATTCTATATGTTTTGCATCTATATCATTAAAATAATCTTGCGATCTAGCATCAAACTCAAAAAAATCTGGTATACGAAGTGGGTTTATTTCTCGTTTCATAACATTAGAATAAAAAGATTCATCGTTGTATATTATTTTAGAAAAAGTTGTACAGTTTGTTATTGGTTCAAAGATGGCAAACCTCGGTATACCGATATTTGGCGAACCATTCCATTGAATGTAAAATATATCGTATAATTTATACAATGTTATATTAAGTTGAATTTCATCTCTATCGATATGTCCAGTTTTTTCAAAAACGTTTTTATCGCCGCTCGTTCGACTACTCTTTACGCTCGTACGACTAGGCCCGTAAATGCTCGCCATATTTTATTATATAGAAATTAAATAATCAAGGGTAAACTTTTAATTTTTATATTGAAACAGATTTTTTTATTTAGAGCGCCTAAAAAGCTTCCTTGTACAAAAACTTTTTCATCTCGCGTTTGAAAACAAATTTCGTACTGTACGTGCTGCGAAGTGTCGTTGAAAACTAAACTTTTATCTCGAGAGGGAGAAGGAATATGATACGTTGGCGTCAAAATTACCCTCTGCCGAATGTGAAAAAATAGCATTGGTTTTCATAAATTTTACAAAAATGGCGCAGTATGCGGTGATTGATTGAACATGTAAAAGGGTATTTTAAGCGCACCGTGCCATCCGAGTATAATTCGATATTTTTCGACAAGAACTATTGTTTGTAAAATATCATCTCTATCGATATAGCCGTGTTGTTCGTAAATGCTACTTTGTTGTTGTAAGGCGCTAGATGTAACTCGCTCGCTTTTACGACTAGGACCGTAAATACTCGCCATAATTTATATAAGTAAATTATTTAATTTCAAATGTTAAAAAAATTGGCATACCGTGATTATTTATTTCTCTACCTAATGGATCTTTAATTTGAAAACTCGTTAAACGTGTCAATTTTAAGGTTTTTTCGTAACGGATTTTTAAATTCCATATACATACTTTCTCCCAACGATTTATCTTGTAACGGAAAAACGTTTAAAATAGTACAAGGTTTACCATCACAAACATTTTCGCTCGTACAAATTTGATCGCAATGAATGTATATCATTTTAAAAGGTAGTAAATCGAGTTTTTTTCCTTGGTGCTCTCCTTGGGCTAGATATTCATTATCAAATCCGAGTAAATTAGCTAATCCCGATGAAAATTTAATTCTTCGTCTTTGTTGAGTAATATTTATAATAGATTTACCGATTGTTTTATCGATGACAAACGTTACCCAAGGTGCGTTTTTTGAAACAATATCGATAATTTCAACGAGATTATAAAGCCCCGGTTCGATAATCACGATACTTTGTTCCTGACTTTGTTCATTTCTTTCGTTTATTATATCTTTTATTAAAAATATTTTTTTCTTTTTTACGGATATTATAATATCCTACCCAAATGTTAACGCTATTTAATGATATCGTAAGATTACCGCTTTTATTATCGATGGCATTATTTAATGAGATTGTACTATTTAAATTTTTAATTTCGGCCGTATGATGCATTTATAAATTATAAATTATATTTATAATTAATAAAAAATGACGTTTCCATTAGCATTTAAGAGTAATTTTTCGCTTTCATATCCACAATCTGGAAATTTTATAGCGGATCAAAATTTTAATGCTAGCGATTTAACGAGTATAAAAATTTACATCAACAAAAATGATTTTTTAACGTACAACTCGACGATGTTTTTAGCAACTACAAGTTGCCTCAGGTTCGTAGTCAAAAGTACTCGATGATTGGCATTATAATCCGTAAAAGTTTTATCAAAATCAAATAAATGTTGTAACGTACTGCAGCACAACGAGATGCGGTGTGGGTTATAAACATTTAAATCATTCCAATGTGATGATTCGTAGTTTTTTTTAGATTTCACGTTTATTATCAAATGAGACGATTACTCAAAGAAATGTGTTGTCCTACATCTTTTCAAAATTATTTTAGCGCGTTCGACAATAATATAGACATTAGCGCGTATAAAAAAATATGTAAAGACTTTCACCTCTCAACATCGGACCATTGGAAACAACGAGTAGATACGTACAGCGATGGATTAGGCACCGCTTATTTTTGGCGAAACATTGGTAAAAGATACGATCCAGTACCTGGACACAACTACGACAATTCTATTTTAAATCGCAACTCTGACCCTATTCCTCTCAACAATCTTAGCGCAAACTTTGAAGCGGGGGAAAAAAGAATGGATTTTGACGACGGTGTACATAATCGAAAAGAACGTACCATTAGAGTAGGTTACATTTTGCAATCTGAACGCGTTGAAACAGCGTGGACTAAATTTATATTGTCTTTTGGATTAGCGCGGGGTTTTACGGATATCGGTATAGAACGAATTAATGATTCTATAAGAACGTACGTTTATGCGATATTGGGAGCTCAAGTACGAGCTAAAAGTGGATTTCTTACACCCGGTACCGGTTTAGATGCGCAGCGTGAATTTATAAATATAGTGGATGCTGAGATTGATTCTCCGGTCGATTTACAATCTAGTATCGATCGCTATCAAAAATCTTTATCAGATACTAAAACGCAATTAAATTTTATCGTTGGAGAATTATTATACATGATACCTAGTGATATGAATATGCGTATAGGTACGTACGTCGGATACAACAATAATACTTTAATCGCAACGTCTGATTTATCGTTAGGATTGAATCAAGACGTGAATTCAGATCCCATTCCTTCTCCTCTTCCATCTTTACAATCGACGCCACCGTTAGCCGCTAAACATGTGCAAGATGATCTAGCATCGAGCCCTACAATAACAAATGTGCAAGAATATCCCTCTACAATAACCCAAGACTCTTTGGAAGAATCGAACGATAGCCACCAAAAAGAAAAAAATGCTTTAATTATTGGTTTTGCTATACTCGGTGGACTCGGCGTTATGATTTACGAATTGCTAGGCTAGAGTTTGTTTTCTGCATCCAAGTTAGAATTAAAACGCCAACCCCCGTCAAGGCCAGCCACAAATGTTCTGCCGTCCATGTGACGATGCCAGAAGCTGTTTTAAATAACCAACTTGTGACCGCACCGATAATACCCGGTAAAGCGGCTAACGCTTTTTCTCCGAGTTTTGCTAATACACTCGCCAGATTTTTTAATGTTTTTTGTATCCACTCTTTTACACCACTCGGCTCAGGTGGTGTAGGTTCTGGTGGCGTAGGTTTTGGTGGTGCGGGTTTTGGTGGTGCGGGTTTTGGTAAAGCTGATTTCGCTGTATTAACGATCGATTCGACGATAAAAGCGATAGTCATACTAAATGCCGTTAATATACTAACGATCGTTATACCTTGTTCTCTAAATAAAGTTTTTATTCTTTCACCCAACGTAGCGTCTATATATCTCACTTTATATAACGTTTCTTTTATTCTATTTAATTCGCTTCTATTTTTATAATCAAACTTGATTATTTGTTCTCTAATTGTAGGTATTTTATCTAATATTTCTTGCTCTCGTCGACGAAGTAGTTCCATCGCATTCTCATCTCCTACATCATTTTGAGCGATTCTTTCTCTAACTTTAGGTAATTCTTGCATTAGCGCATTCAACTGAGCTTCAAAATTTAATTTTTGTCCTTGGGTTGTTTTCATAAGATCTACGTTAACCCACTAATTCACGGTATACATTCATTTCCTCTTGGGTATCTGCGTTTTTAGCGAGAAACTCGAGAAATTCTTCAACCGTACGCATCGCACTATCTTCTTGTAGCTGAATACCACTGGAGTCATAATAGTAATCATCATCTAGCTGATCACCATTGGTGTCATAATAGACATCATCATCCTGTTCTTGTTCTTGTTGAATCGGTGGTGGAGTTGGTAACTTTCGCGTTCCTTCTCTGCGAAGATGCGTTTTATCGACGGTAACTGTTGGTGTTGCTAGCTTTTTTAAAGTTTCATCCGCTTTTTCTTGTATCTCTTTCGATATTTTTGGTTTAGTTGTACTCCAGTCTTTTATACCCAGTTGTTCTCTCATAAATCTAGTCGGGCTATAACCCGCTGTTCTTGCTCTATTGGCTATTGTATTTAACGCAGCAAAAGTTCTGTTTTTTTATCAAGCGTTAACTTGACAGTTTTTCCATCCTCTCTGAAAAAAATACCATCGCTAAGTACGTGAAATTTTTCGTATTGCGGTACTCTATTTTTTCCCCAGCCTTGTTCTTCTACAATTTCATAAAAACTGTCAATGTAATGACTATCTGAAGTTGGTAATGTATACGTTATATTAGCGTCTTCATATTCGCGTAATTTATTTAATCTTTCTTGAAGATTTTCTTGACTAAATTCATATTATTCTTGTTGATCATCATCACCTTCAACATCATCTTTCGTTGGTGAAAAATCATTCATTTCGAATCCTTCATTCGCCATTTTACAATTACTTTTTATCTTGTTTTAACAATTTATAACTCGCGTAGCCCACTACGCTCATCCCTAAAATAATGAATAGTATTTCTCGCGTTTTTGATCTTCGCTAGGAACGTAAAAATCTTCGAGTTTGGGTTCGTTGTATAAATCTTTCGGTAAATCGAGTTGTTTGCCGCTAACGATATGATATTCATTCATCGCTTCGTCAATGTTGATGAAGGCTTTTTTAGCGTTTGATTCTTTTTGTATTCGTTCGTTTAAATAATCTAGATATTTTAAACGCTTTTTACTAAATTCGTCTCTGGCTCTCGTAAGTTGTTCTAACGCTAAATCGTGCCTTTTTCGTTCTTGTTCGGCATCGCTAGAACGAAAAGTACTAAATAAAAAATTTGATCCGGTAAAAGCCAACGCATTTATGACCGCACCGCCAATCATCATCGCTACAGACACCATTTTACTTTTTCTTTTTAATTTTTATTTAATTTTATAATTGTTAAATATAAAATATGATGAATGCGTATGGAGATGTACTCGATCCATACAGAAGATTAAGAAATCCTTTGGGATTAAAAGGATTGCGTCAAAAAGTCGTCATTACAAACAATCCGAGCGTCATTACCGAAAATCAATTGTTGACGGTTCGTTTTCCAAATTTAGGGGAAAATGACGTCATCGTTCCGGGGACGGTTAGGTGGATTAGCCTTCAACATTGTTCTCAACTCTGCAGATGATGGTACGAGAACAATGGTACATAACATAGGTAGAGCCATCGTAAAAAATATAATTATTAAAATGGAAGGAAATGAAATATTTTCATTAGACGATGCGGATGTGTTCAATTGTTATAAAGACGAATGGTTAACGAAAGATCAACGCGAAAATCTAGCGTACCAAGGAATCGAAAATGCTAACGTGACTAAATTAAGAGTAGGCGCTAGTGACGCGGTTCCCGCGGGCGGCGGAGGAAAAGATAAAGCTATCGCGGATACATTAAAAAATAGGTATCACATTCCGCTCGATTTTGAATTGTTGACCGATCATCAGCCTTTTTATCAGTCGGGGATCAGAGATCGATTGACTTACGAACTCGTGTTTAATAAATTTTCTAACGTGATTAAAAGCACCGACGATAATGCAAAATATATCATAAGTGGAATTTCTTTAGAATACCAAGTCGTTCATATACCGGAACTCGCTCGAATGATTAAAAATCAATATAGCAACCGGTTGTCGATATTGTTTGATCTAGTTCTAAGACAGAGCGTGACCCCGTTAAACAAACGCGATACGACGTGGAATATAAATTTAAATACCCCCGCAAAAAGTATGAAAGGAATATTGTTTTTATTCAAAGAGCCCAATGTGAAAGAAACGAACAAATTTTATAATCCAAAAATCGATAAAGTTTCAATTACGATCGAAGGCGTTCCCAACCAACTCTACGCGCACGGAATGAAAAGGTATCAACATTGGGAAGAAATTCAAAAATATTTCGGTGATTCGAACAAACAACATGCTATTCAAATCGTTAAAGCTCTAAATGTATCCAACGTCAAACAAGCCGATTATTTACTCAATCGATACGGTTTATTTTTAGATATGAGAACGAGCGACGACAATAAAATACACGGAAGTGGAAGACGTGTACAAAACTTATCCGAAGGAATTACCATTCAAATAGATAAAGAAGCGGAAGCCGCGGGTGAATTATACATGTACACTTTTATTATTATGGACGCGCAACTCGTTATAAGAAACGGACGTTTTGAATCTGTCGATTATTAGTATCCGACTAATATTAAAAAGGAATGTTACCTAAATATCCACACGCTGCGTTAATTTGCGGTCAAACCGGATGCGGAAAAACTGAATTTGTTTTAAATTTGTTGGAAAAGGAATATTTATAATATTTCGAGACGATCGTTATATTATGTCCCACCA
Organism: Zoroaster sp. YZ-2022; assembly: GCA_029582265.1. Taxonomy (NCBI): domain Eukaryota; kingdom Metazoa; phylum Echinodermata; class Asteroidea; order Forcipulatida; family Zoroasteridae; genus Zoroaster; species Zoroaster sp. YZ-2022. The sequence goes on from CM055816.1 coordinate 6,158,665, forward strand.
TCGGAGACAACGACACGTATCAAAATAGAAAATGGATTTGGAACGACGAGCAAGTGCTCTTTGACGATTAAAAAAATTATACAAAGCGATAAAAATGTATAGCGACGTATTCAAAGGAAACGAAACGTTGTTTATCATGGCTTTTAGCGGTAGACACGCGCATCACAGTTGTTGGGTTATTTCACAAAAATATAATAGCGTATTGAAAGATTTTAGAGAGCAACTCAAATGGGTGTGTTTATTTTATTGTAAAGATAGAGACTCGTTTGAAGATTGTCTTCGAGAAAATGATGTCATACCGACGAAAGAGTTGAGAGAGCGAGTGCATGAGAAATTAAAACGAGTCAAACATTGCAAATTGATTTTAAAAACGGATCAACCTACCGATTATGCGATTCTAGACTAAATTACTCGTTCTTACTGAATCGTTACCCTCCATTACTGAATCGTTACCCTCCATTACTGAATCGTTACCCTCTATTACTTAGTAATTACTGAATCGTTACCCTCCATTTCTGAATCGTTACCCTCCATTACTGAATCGTTACCCTCTATTACTTAGTAATTACTGAATCGTTACCCTCCATTTCTGAATCGTTACCCTCCATTACTGATTGCTTACCCTCCATTACTGAATCGTTACCCTCTATTACTTAGTAATTACTGAATCGTTACTTAAATAAATTATAAATAGTTCACAAAAATCCATCCGTGTTAAGCCCACCATCGGATGATACGAGTGACAACATGCTGCTGTTGCTGAAGCAACGAAACAAACGACTCTTGTCCATTACTGATGGGTTATCTAGCATTACTTATTGGTTACTCTCTGTTGTTTTAAATTTTACTGATTATTCTATAAATACTTATAATAAATGGAAGACCTTCATAAACTGGTAACCAAAAATCCATCCGTGTTAAGCCCACCATCCACGGATGGTAATACGAGTGACAGCCTGCTGCTGAAGCAAAAGCAACGAAACAAACGACTCTTGGCTGTTGTAGCGGGAGGAGATTCAAAAAAAAATTTAGGAAAAGAATATTCCGTCAGCTTTGTCTACAGAAGAGCGAGATGTATTATACACGCAATACGAAACTAAATTAGGCCGTGATATAACAGAGTCTTTAGGTAGCGCCATTCTAACATTATATGCCAAATTATTAGGATTTAGTTTAAATCGCATTGATTTATACGGTCATCATTTTGAAATTGACGACGAAGGTAAATTAATTACAGATTTAGAAAAAAATCCATTTATTTCGAGTATGCTTTCTACCGTAGCGTGTGATATATACTACAACTACGGTATGTTGGTAGCACCGCTCTCTGCAACGCTAATTACGCCAAAACATTTAAAAAGAAAAGAAGAATCTTGCAGATAATAAAAGCGATGGAACCGAACGAGTTGGAGAAAGCGCAGCCGGAGCAAACGCAAGCTGTGGAGACACTGTCGTCAACGCCGTCGTCAGTAACGAAGACAAACAATAAGAAAATAAAAAATCCAAACAGAGTCGCAGCTGGCAAAAAAGCCGCCGAACAGAAAAAACAAGAATTAAAAAAAGGTGCAACCAAAACTCGTTATGCGGCGCTTGCGCAGGGCAGAGCCGCTACGCTCGCGCCGCAGAGTTACGGTACCTTACCTATCCTCTTCGGGCCAAGTGGCCCATAAGGCTGCAGTGCACTCTCTCCACGCCACAGGCTTGGCTTCATTCCATGACTTCCATCCCAACTTTCCTTTCTTTCTCTACAGTACGTCTCCATGTTGTTTTCGGACGACCAACTTTCCTCCTGCCTTCAGGGACCCAAGTCATTGCAGTCTTGCAGTGGCAGTTATCCTCCATTCTAAGAACATGGCCGATCCATTTCCATCTTCTAGTTTTCACTTCATCACTGATTCGTTTTAATTTTGTTCTAGTGAGTATTTCATCGTTTGATACGACATAAGGCCATCTAGAGTGCTGTACCAGAAAGCGCTGGAATAAACTACTACTATATTGCTATTGCCTTAGCCGTTGGGGGTTTTGCTTATTACTTGTTTTCCAATCAACAGCCAGCGTCGGTAAAAGCTCCGCCAGCGCTTGCGCCGGGCAGAGCCGCTATACCAAAACCCCCACCAACACCCAAACCTATACCCACGCCAACTGTTTTTGAAATGGAATAAAAAAAAATTAAATAAAATTATATTTACAAGTATAAAATATGATGGATACAAAAGGAATCGTCAATTCAGCTTATCACAGTACCGTTTTGGGACTTTTTACTATTTTATACAGCATGCTCGGTAAAAAAGTATTAAACATAAATCCACCCGATTTAGGAAAATTGGATATAAAAGACGGGTTAAAACTATGAAAGCTCCAAATCAACCCATCTTGTATTATTTAGAAGCAGGTCCCGCTCGTAGTTTTGTAAGAGAAGAATTACAAATTGTTCCGCCAGGTACAGAAATTCCACCAATCTTATAATGACCGTATGCTAAAGTATGTATTCCATCTGGTAAAATATATCTCTTTGTGTCTAAAGGAGATAAAGATATGTTATTTACTCGCGTTGTATATAATCTATGGTTTTCATTTCTAATAAAATTCATATGGTGATAAAGCGGCTTTTTTATATATATATTTTTTAAATAAAACTTGTTTTTTAACGCCCTTAGCTTTTTTTTATATTTCTTTCGAAAAAACGGCGGGTCTTATTTCTATTTCTTTTTGTAAAAGTAACGAGTACATTTTTGGTCTTAAACCGACAATTTCGGAGATTAGAGTTCCTGCAGTCTCGTCCTTCATTTTACCCATAACTTTTTTATTCTCTTCAGAATATAAATTTTTTGGTTTTTCTTTTTCTTTTTGTCCTTGTCTTTTTCCATATCTTTATAAACATCTTCTGTTTGAATCTCGAGTAACAAGCTATCCGTATCAGTGTAAAGTAAATTACACTCGTTACCGTATTTCTTTTTTAAATGATTGTAATAAAAATCGTACATTAAATGTTTAGATAAATCTAGTATGCTCATTCCTACGTATACTGGGCGGTTGAGTAAAAGTTTTATTTTATGCATGTGAATCGCCGCTAGATCGTCATCAAAAATCCTAACCTCGGCAAAATTTGGTTTCGCGATTAATGTACGAATTTGATTTTCTGCTTTTTCATCGTTGAGACGCTTCAAATTCACGTTGACGCGATTTCGAACATTTTCCATCGTTTTTCCAAAGACTGAATTTTTTTTGAGTTTGTACAAATCTTTTTCAAAATCTGACGTTGCGTTTTTTCTGAGCTGGGTGTTTAAATTAATGTATGATTTCATCCAAGGCGTAATTGTAAATTACGATAATGAAGCACGTAGTTGCATTTATCGTATAAATTTGGAACTAATTTTGTAACGTTTGGAGCCGGTTTGTTGTTTAATAGCTCGAGCTGATACGACGACATCCATTCTGTCGGTACCCTCAACGACTCTGGCGCGAGTGGAAATGCATTGTGAGAATCGTGTAATTTTTGATTATATTCTAAATCAACTTCTAAAATGCATCCTTTTCCACGTATTAATCCTTTGTTCAAGAGTCTGTCAATTTGTTTTTTAGTCATCCATTTAAAATTACCCGTTGGCAAAGGTTGACTCATCGCATAGCCGTACAAATTATTCGCGTCTAAATATTGTATATAACTACAAGGATTTGTTTTATCGTAATCGGGTAAATAGCGGTTGTTTGCTTTTGCGTATCGCTTACTTACCATACACGTTCCTCCTCTAGTACCTTTTCTATAAATAAATGCGTGTCGGCATCCGTCAACAATTCTAAAACGACTTTCGAATGTTTAAGCAATGCGTCCCAGCTCAATCCTGGACCGGTATAATAATGAGCCGGATCTAAACCGTATTGTTTCATGCAAGTGGTACGAAAATTTTCAAACACGTCCGCCAATAAGCAAGTATCTGTACGCACGTACAAATCGTGATAATCTCCTAAATCTTTACATTTGAATGTTTTATAAACGTTTTTAGCACGCTTGTATTGTTCTTTAGTAATGTGTTGGTCGTTTAAACTACTATAAAGTTTTTCTTGTAAAGGAAGTTCAGTTTCATCAAAACGTTCAAAACTATTCATGTACTCGTAAGGATAAATACCCTTTTGTAATAAAATTTTTACTTTCTCAGGATCATGCTCGTACTTATCAGTGATTGAAAAAACGTCGTTTGATTCTACGAGTTTATCTAACGACGCTAGTAAAAATTGAGCGCTGTCGATAAATCGCAGTTGTCCGATTGAAAAAGAAATGTACTTTTCCATATTGTTTGGAATACACGTTAGATTTCCTCGCGTTTGACTCGCGGCTTGCATAATGAGATGAGAGTCGTATCCTCGCAAATTATGAAATACGACCGGAATAAAAGTTTTGTCTGGTTTTAAACTTAGTTGCAAGTTACATTTACTATGCGCCACTCCTCTATATTTACCAGTGACGTGACAATGATCGCGTACATGGCTAAACTTGTTATCACCTCCAAAAAATCACTTTTCGCATATCCAAAATTTTTTTGCATTTTTTAAAATCTTCTATACATCTTCTTCAGTCATAAACATTTTTTTTAGGATTTTTAAATATCTCGTTGATGTTTTTTACGTGTTTTTCTAATTCGTAAAAAAAAAATGCTCCGCGGCATCTTCTCCTCGGTATACAACGGGAGAACAAGTTTGACCGTCGCACCGAACGATGACGTACGAATAACCACAAACGACGTGTTCTTGCAGTTTTTTAGTATTAGTCGTATTCACATCGTCAATCTTTTTAATAATACTTTCAAAGTCGGCGTATATAACGAAAGGAACTTTTATCTTTTTATGAACATTTATAAATTTTAGCGTGTCGTTTTTGCCCTTTTCCGGCATAACGACCGCCGTCGGTCTGTCGTTAATTCCCGTACACATTTTTACATGATTTTCAAGATACGCTTCTGTTGAGTAACCCTGTAAACATCTCAAACAAAAATGTTGACGATGTTCGTGTTTGGTTTGGTCGTAAAGTAATTTATTTATATCTTTAATCCAAACGTAGTGAAATTTATTTTCTTTATAAATTAATAATAAATTAATACGATCTATATCCGCGGGTTGATCGCTGAGTTTGTAAACTATAATTGATTTTGATTCGTAACCAAAAACGTTTATCGCGATACAATTTTGTTTCTCTACTTTTTTTACTTGATTAATCGGAGTTGGAGTGTCAATATTATCAAAATTTAAACCATCTTCCGTCGGGTAATTAGACGTTCTTTCCGGATGAATTTTCACGGGTAAAAGAGCGCTACGAAGCGCCCAACGTAAACAATCGTCGTCTTTGTTTTTTACGTTGATGCACGCTTTTTTATTTTTTATGTAGTCGCATAACTCGATATAAGAACCGCCTCTCAAAGGTTGATATCTTGAGATGGTAATACTCATACCCACCACCCGATCTACGATCCACCCAGAACCCTCTTGCGTCCATTTTTCTAAAGCCTCTTGAATTTGTGAAAAAACGGTATTAAATACATTTTCGACACCATTCAAATTAAATCAAACATTTTGCCTATTATTATGAAAATTAGACTCCACATAATCGATAGTACCGTCTGGTTTATCTTTACGTAAATTAATAAGTATATATATCATAAACTTAAATGACGTAAATTCTTGCAAGTGTAAAGAAAACTTGGCTCTAATCTTTGGCTTTGCCGCTTCCCAAAAAATGTTTAAATCTTTTTCTTTGCTATGATTAAGCGGAACGGTCATTCTTCGTTGACGTAAATATCTTCTGCCGTCAATTGGTGGTTCGTCAAATCTCAACTCTTCTTCTTGATCGTAAAACCTTTTAATAGCGGCGATGTAGTCTTTTTTTTAACAACTGCCCTCTTTTCCCGATACCGCGTTGAGGTAGCTCAATATTTTCAGACGCTATAAGCTCTCTCAGTTCGACTAAATTTACTTTATACAACGGCTTTTGTTTATGCCGTTTTATATATATTTTTTACTGCATTGTAATAAGAACGTTTATCAACTTTACCCTTTTGGTTTTGCATAAGAATTAATGCTCTGTGTTCTCGCGCAAACTCTTTCAATTCTCTCAACGTCCACTTGGATAAGTATCTTCTTCTTTCTTCCATACTCTCTTTACTATTAATCTACATAATATCGAATCGTTATTTCAATTTTTTAGCGACTAAAACCAATATCTTTTTTCGGGGATGGATTTTACATCTTTTTTAAAACTTGACAATAATCTTACCTATACATACACCAACATACCTACCCCTTTCATGACGTCATCAACAAATTATGACGTCATCAACCACCCACATTTTATTCACATATCAGCGATCACGCCCACAAAAAGGGCACTTGTCCTAGAACCGGCATCTGACATACTACTCCAATACGTGTATCGAAGTACTCATAATTCCTCAATAGAATGCATACAACGAATCTCAAGGCATTTTCAATTGTTTTGTTATAGACACAACGTAATAATATGATACCTGATTGTTAAATGTGTATCTTAATTCATAGCATGTCACTTTACTCGTAGACATAGTTTTGCCAACATTACCAATGATGTACCTTCCCTTTCATGTATATATCTTGACTCAAAGAGAGAACGAATACTTTTAGAAGCAGTTTTGTCAACATTACCAATGTTGTACCTTCCCTTTCATGTATATATTTTTACTCAAAGAGAGTACGTATACTCTTGAAAGCAGTTTTGCCAACATGACCAACATGACCTTCCCTTTATTGTATACCTTGATTCAAAGAAAGTAAGCATACTCCGTAGAAGCAGTTTTGCCAACATGACCAATGTTGTACCTTCCCTTTAATGTATACCTTGATTCAAAGAGAGTAAGCATACTCATAGAAGCAGTTTTGCCAACATTAACAATGTTGTACCTTCCCTTAATGGATAGCTTTAAGCGAGGGGTGTAGCCAAAGGGAGTGTATGGTGCAACAACTCCACCCCTTCCAATATTCAGTCGGCAAATAAAACACCAAATCAAACCATTGAAGCAGCACGTATGTTCATAATGTATGAGTCACCCAGCTCTAGATGTCATGATTGCACAATACATTACACTACTAACGTTCGCCATAGCAAACGATGCTTTTGTAATGAGCAAGGACTAAAATCAAACATCGTTTACACACGTTTGACATGCAGGAAATATTTTTAAAATTCTGTTTATATAAAGAATATTAATTATATTTAAATATGTTTGACTCAAACAATTCAAAACAATTTGCAACGAAACAAAATCGAAACTGAGGCCGAAGTGAACAAAAACGTTTTCTATTCCCATAATTAATTACTATTTTGAATTATCTAAATAAAACAGGCATACTGTCGTACAATCAGCACAACATGAATAGCATTTTAGTGTTTTTAGGTGAACAAAGATTGTACAGTTTTAAAACGAATCATTTTACACGATTATTTCGTCACTTTCTGCACAGTGATTGTCATACAACAATGTCAAAACGGCGTTGTCAAAAATATGAAATAAAATATGTTTTTGTTTTTTTAACGTTATCATTATCCAACATTGTCGATTACATGTGCTAAGTCAATGACAGGAAATGAAAGCACAAACATGCATGTACGATAAGACCATTGATGATAAGGCGTTACATTGTGCTTGTACATTTATAATAGGCCTACATACACGTTCACCGGCTGGGTCGCACAAAGACATACCGAGGAGTGTCGTGGCCGAGCGGTATAGCTTACTGGACTCACGTTCTGGTGTTAGCAGCAGAATGTGGGTTCGAATCCCGGCTGTGACACTTGTGTTCTTGAGCAAGACACTTAACCATAATTGCTTATAGGGGCAGAGGCAGTTTAATAACTGCCTTGTTCTGGACTCGTTACGCCTCCTAGTCCTATTCGCACCGTGAAGAGGCTGGTTATTAACTTGTCTTGTTTCGGTGCGAGGGGCTGGTTTCCTCAGTATTGGGTCGTTGTAACAACTCAATGACTTAGTAGCCCCCACCTTGGAGTGGCCATTGGCCTTGTGTGGGGCGATTTGCGTAAAAAAACGAATACGTGCACGGCGCGAGAGGTCGTCTGCCTCACGCGCTCGATACTGCATGCGTACTGAAAATTAGCAAAGCACCATTCTCCACATGTACAATTTTTGTTCGTCTGAAAAATAATGTATGACTTTGATTGAATATGTCTTCAAATGTTGAGCACAGCGTTAATATAAATAAAGAACAAAAGTAAAAATGCATAAGAATAATGTAAGAATATTTTGGAAAACATTTGAAAGGTTTACAACGCGCTATATTTGTAATTTATAAAAATAAAATTATTAATTTTCAAGAAACATTTCACTGAACTTAAACTTAAATGTAATTTAATTTTCAAGACAAAAATTCACCAAACTGAAAATTAAATGGCATCTTTTTCTCACTACAAGGCGGCAGATATAGGCTTGTATTTGTTGTACCTTGCAAGGTGAATTAATTTCTGGGGAAAAAACACCTTGTCCCCTAATTAAATAAATTAATTTTTACAGAAAATCGCGAAGGAGCTGCGTGTAAATTTGATTCTTAACGCTCTCATAACCTTTTATACAAATAAAAGTATCTAGAAATGTGAAAATGCACAGTATAGTAACCAATACACGTATCAAAATAATTAGTAGTTTAAATTTATATTAATCAATGTGGAGAACTCGTAATTGTAATGATTACATCTGTATTAGAATTAGTAAGCGAGGTGTGTGCGCTGACAACACTTATGCTAGGTAAACTCTTATTTCAACGCATTTGTTTAGTATTCAAGAATTACAATGGCAAATCATCGTATTTTTGTATTCTCGTAAAATTATGCAGCCTGCCAGCAGGGGCTCCAATCCTTGGATCCGCCAATGTATCCGCCAAGGTATCCCCAACAATTTCAGAGATGTTGGCCAATTCAATCTCCCCCACTTGTTCTCCTCTTATTAGACTATTCTGCCATATTGTTTGCATCAATAGTCTGTAGTTAGCTGATATCATACCACATAAGATTAGATTTATATGATAATAAGTTTTATAATATGCTTCTAATTGCATCAAAGAGCGTCTAGAACTCAAAACCTTTCAGGGCCATTTTGGACGGGTCCCAAGCCTATATAATTAGTGGCTTCGTGTTGCGCGTTCACATGATTTCATTCTCCAATTGACAGTAGATTTGAACCTCCTTTGTCCTTCAGTTTTAATATCTTTATTTTGCTGATGAAAAGCCGACGCCAATGCGATCTGTGTATCGAGGTACTCTTTCCCGCCATTTTTGTATTATACTGGATCCAAAAAGCCAGTCCTTCATAACCTTGTAAATATTTTCTAAAGAATGTACTGAATTATAGCTTCAATACTATTAATTTCCTGAATCCTGGTGAACATGTTTTCATTGAGCAATATGGCTCGTAATATGTTTGATTGACGTATGAACGACAACTGAAACAGCCGTGACATTGGCTTTACACGCATGTTGATGTCTACACTTTCCTTATTGCACTAGTAGCTATTTCTGGGTCAAGGTTTTCTTTGCACCTATATACGCCTGCTTATATGTTTACTATGTTTTTGTTACAATCAACCGCAATGCAAACAGAATAAGCTCGTCCTGAGCGAGTTTTGCCTGAACGTTCATATTTCATATTTGTAATAAAATATTTATTGATTTCATTTAAAACTTTTGCTGGAAATTCGACATTTAAAGGAATGGATAAAATACAAAAATTTGAAAATAAAAAGCTTCAAAAATAATTTTCATTAAGGATAAAATGATTTCACATCGACATTTGTTAATCACGCAACATGACTGAATGAGCAATCCAGGGAGAAAATGGATCGACAGAAAAATAAAAATAAATACTTAGACATTTATAATATTCTAGAAAGTACTTGATACAGAGATAATGATAGTCAGGGTTGAAAAGATAACAGAAAGAAAACAACAACAACAAATATTTAAGCACGAAAAAAAATATGAATACAAAATAGACAGACAACAAGCAGTGAGTTTTACAGTTGGCCAAAACATTCCTACTTTTCTAATCACTTAATCTCCCATCTTCAAAGTAAACCTGGAATTGACGGAGAGCAAGATGATGGTTCGTCACTTTGGTCCCCCGCCGGATATGGGTCCTGGCTCACACGGTAAATACGACTGGGTGATAAAAGTCATGCAAAGCATACCGAACAGATGCCCCAATGCACGAACAGGTGAGAAATCCTAAACTACAGATATAAAGTGATCGTTTACTCCATGGAGGTAAAAATAGATTTTTACCTCCATGTTTACTCGTACTAAGCTCGGGTCCATTATTATCCGTGGCCACGCCCCCATGGGGATTTATCCAGCAGTAAAGACCAAGCAACAATTCCTTATTGAAACAGTTTGATTTTATTTTAAGGGGAAGTTTTCATAAAAGTAATTTGGTGAAGTAAATCAGAACGTTGTTTTCGACCAGGTCATGTGTTTGTAATATCTATAATTGATTTCTACACACATTTCATGATCCGCATAAAGTATGATTAGTAATAATATAAAGAAATCTCCAAAAAATTATTAAATGAATCATGTTGGATCAAATATCATTAGGCAGCTCGCCAAATATCAACACCATCAAAGAATCACATTGAGATCCCTGGTGTTATATTCTACCAAACCAGTCAACATTTGGTAATTCTTGTAACGTTACAACTATTACCAAATTATTAACTAAAAATCAACCTGATAAATTTACTCCTCCGGAAGTGCTTTCATTTTACAGAACTGGAAAAATGTGTATAGCCGTACAATTCCAAAAGTCACCTGTTTTAGAAACGTGCCATCCAATTGAGAAGATCTTCATGAAGTAGGCCTACATGTATGATTGCCTAATAATCACAAGACAATTTTATGTCATTTTAAGTTTAAATTCTTTAAATACTTTTAACCATGACAAAAAACCTTAACTTCAAACTAGCGATGAAATGGAATGGCATGACATGTTTTTGTAAAGATTTTCTTTGGGTAAAAACTGTTAATTGAAACAATTACAGTAGCCTGACGTGCCAAAATAAATAATACATTTGACTTGACCTTTTGACTATTTATCTTCTCAGAGTGTGCACTGACCTGTGTGAATAGTGGTACGCTGGATAATGGCACCTGTCAATGTGATTGTGATCCAAATCAAAACTGGAGTGGTAAAAACTGTAGTCGTAAGTAAAATAATACGGATTATTGTGTAACTGTTTCCCGAAAATAAACAAACAAACGAACAAATATTTGACGCGTATATGTGCCAGCTGTTCGCCACCTGTTCTATTTAGCTGGGGGGGTATATCCCAATGAGCGACGTTCGACATCCAGTACTTCGTTGACTCAAGATCACTGCAAAAGGGATCATTGTAAGGTGTGCTCTAAGCAAATATCAATGTTTTACCTTTCACCATTTTAGAGAGGTTATATCATAAGAAAACTAAACCACATCAATTTTATTATCACAAAACAGTCATTTTACCCGAACTCCTTTTGTCTTGATTTCAGAAAGCCTAAGGTCCACTGAAGGAAAACAAATGGCCCTCTTACATTTACACGAGCAACAACGCACATATTTCTGGAAAATGTTTGGACAATACTTGGATGATTTTATAGATTGGTGAAATTCTTGCGTCGGGAGATAAATAATTGATTTAATTTTGCCCTACACCGACGATAAATAATTGATTTAATTTTGCCCTACACCGACGTGTGTATAGCACTGAGCATGCTCAGTGCTTTCCGAGTGTCTGTGAAAAAACTACACAGGCGACTCGGGCGGGATTCGAACCCACGACCTCCTGCTTACTAGTGCAGACGTCTTAACCTCTCGACCACCGAGCTTGCCCGATGTCGATTGGCCGGCTAGAATCCTATAGCAGCGGGTTCTGCGATATATATATATATATATATATATATAGAGATTGGCGAAATTCTTGTGTCGGGAGATAAGGCTGTTCCAATTTTATTAGTTGGTTTACGGATGCGGCGACTTATTTTGTTGAAAAATTATTTAAAAAAAAAAAAAAATGGAAATCCGTACTTTTTTATTTTATTTTTTTTTGCCCGGCGACGAATATTCAAAACATTGGTCTGAATATTTGAAAAAAACAAAAAATATTAAGTTGATTTTTAGTGTCGAGAAAACGAACTGCGAAAAAAAATCGTGAAGGCTACGTGTCTGTGTACTTGAATACCATACGTTTCGATCATGCATCCATACGTGCCGTCCTGATGATGTGCATCGGCCCCGGCCGGCCGCGCGGCGCACACAGTAAGTTGCTTGGATGGTACTTATATCCGACTCCGTGCCTCCCTCATGTCTTGATATCAAATACATACAGCGCAGCGGGGCGTGCTGAACCGTGAGAACAGCCCATGTGCACTGTTCGGTGCTAGACCAGCGGCCGTGGGATTGGGTGTTATACGGGAAGTGTAATACGCGATGTAAACATAATAGTTTGATACCCGTCCCTTAATACTTGTATGTAAACAAAATGCAATGTCGCACGTTCGTCCCGTCAGCTACATGTAGCAAAGTCTGCCAAAGAATACTTTTCTGAATTCTGTGACTGTAAAGAAGGGAGGAAAGCTGGATAAACGCCTTATTGCCGTCTCCCTTGATGAAAGTATTGGTTCATTGTCCAATGCAATGGGCATCGGTGAACAATTCCTTACAATCACTGCAAGTGTCGTCGACATGACTGCCTCCGGAACGGCTAGAAATGTGATAACTGACGTAAGGCTAAATTAAAGAGTAATACACCGACATGACCGATGGCTGTAAATGTAATCCACAGCTTCGTTCGGGTGGAAATTTATCGAAATGAAGATAAACCCTGCGGACAAGCATGGAGGAATGAAGAGAAGCAATCCACTTCTAATTCTGCTAGTGCTACTGAAGAATGTCGTCTCCGACCGCCACTTTTTAAGAGGATTTTGGAATTTTTTTGCAACCACTAACCAGGTAAAACATTATTCTATCGTTTTTTTGGTGTACAGAAAGCTTAAAGTTAAACTATCTTTAAGTTTAAACTCCACTTTTTTAAAGTTTTATGATGGTTTTCGGAATTGATTTCCCTTCTAAAAAAGTCCTCCCCTTCAGGATCCTAGGGTAGAATGTCGTATCCGACTGCCACTTTTTCTCATTAAATATAACCAATAATGTAATCTTACCTACCTAGTAAGGTGGAGAACATATGGATGATGATGGACATATTCAAATTATTCCAGGATATTTATATCAATGCGCCTTGAGCACCACTCAGTTGGTGGATACGTGCGCTATATAAGTCCACACATTATTATTATTATTATGAAAAATCAGGCATTTTTGGTGTATACGATGACTTCCTCAGTCATGTCAGTCTGATCTTGTCAACTCTCCCATAAGTGACCAACATGGTCATTGTACATGCGCAGTGGCCACTATAATAGGATCCTTCTATTTTCTAAAGGAGAGGATTTTTTTAGAAGGGAAATCAAGTCCAAAAACCATCATAAAAGTGGATTTTAAATATAGTTTTCGCTTTCTGTACCCCCAAAAATCAATGGAATCATTTTTTAACTGGTTAATGGTTGTAAACAAATTAAAAAAAAAAAACCTTTCCAATTCGCAGAAACAATTATTAAAATAATACAAAATACAACTATTACCAAATTATTAACTAAAAATCAACCTGATAAATTTACTCCTCCGGAAGTGCTTTCATTTTACAGAACTGGAAAAATGTGTATAGCTGTACAATTCCAAAAGTCACCTGTTTCAGAAATGTGCCATCCAATTGAGAAGATCTTCATGGCCTAATCATAAGACAATTTTACGTAATTTTAAGTTTAAATTTTTAAAATACTTTTAACCATGACAAAAACCTTAACTTTAAACTGGCGATGAAATGGAATGGCATGACATGTTTTTTGTAAAGATTTTCTTTGGGTAAAAACTGTTAATTGGAACAATTACAGTAGCCTGACGTGCCAAAATAAATAATACATTTGACTTGACCTTTTGACTATTTATCTTTGCAGAGTGTGCACTGACCTGTGTGAATAGTGGTACGCTGGATAATGGCACCTGTCAATGTGATTGTGATCCAAATCAAAACTGGAGTGGTAAAAACTGTAGTCGTAAGTAAAATAATACGGATTATTGTGTAACTGTTCCCGAAAATAAACAAACAAACGAACAAATATTTGACGCGTATATGTGCCAGCTGTTCGCCACCTGTTCTATTTAGCTGGGGGTATATCCCAATGAGCGACGTTCGACATCCAGTACTTCGTTGACTCAAGATCACTGTAAAAGGGATCATTGTAAGATGTGCTCTAAGCAAATATCAATGTTTTACCTTTCACCATTTTAGAGAGGTTATATCATAAGAAAACTAAACCACATCAATTTTATTATCACAAAACAGTCATTTTACCCGAACTCCTTTTGTCTTGATTTCAGAAAGCCTAAGGTCCACTGAAGGAAAACAAATGGCCCTCTTACATTTACACGAGCAACAACGCACATATTTCTGGAAAATGTTTGGACAATACTTGGATGATTTTATAGATTGGTGAAATTCTTGCGTCGGGAGATAAATAATTGATTTAATTTTGCCCTACACCGACGATAAATAATTGATTTAATTTTGCCCTACACCGATGTGTGTATAGCACTGAGCATGCTCAGTGCTTTCCGAGTGTCTGTGAAAAAACTACACAGGCGACTCGGGCGGGATTCGAACCCACGACCTCCTGCTTACTAGTGCAGACGTCTTAACCTCTCGACCACCGAGCTTGCCCGATGTCGATTGGCCGGCTAGAATCCTATAGCAGCGGGTTCTGCGATATATATATATATATATATATATATATATAGATTGGCGAAATTCTTGTGTCGGGAGATAAGGCTGTTCCAATTTTATTAGTTGGTTTACGGATGCGGCGACTTATTTTGTTGAAAAATAAAATATAAAATAAAAAAAATGGAAATCCGTACTTTTCTTCCTTTTTTTTGTTGCCCGGCGACGAATATTCAAAACATTGGTCTGAATATTTGAAAAAAACAAAAAATAATAAGTTGATTTTTAGTGTCGAGAAAACGAACTGCAAAAAAAAATCGTGAAGGCTACGTGTCTGTGTACTTGAATACCATACGTTTCGATCATGCATCCATACGTGCCGTCCTGATGATGTGCATCGGCCCCGGCCGGCCGCGCGGCGCACAGTAAGTTGCTTGGATGGTACTTATATCCGACTCCGTGCCTCCCTCATGTCTTGATATCAAATACATACAGCGCAGCGGGGCGTGCTGAACCGTGAGAACAGCCCATGTGCACTGTTCGGTGCTAGACCAGCGGCCGTGGGATTGGGTGTTATACGGGAAGTGTAATACGCGATGTAAACATAATAGTTTGATACCCGTCCCTTAATACTTGTATGTAAACAAAATGCAATGTCGCACGTTCGTCCCGTCAGCTACATGTAGCAAAGTCTGCCATAGAATACTTTTCTGAATTCTGTGACTGTAAAGAAGGGAGGAAAGCTGGATAAACGCCTTATTGCCGTCTCCCTTGATGAAAGTATTGGTTCATTGTCCAATGCAATGGGCATCGGTGAACAATTCCTTACAATCACTGCAAGTGTCGTCGACATGACTGCCTCCGGAACGGCTAGAAATGTGATAACTGACTTAAGGCTAAATTAAAGAGTAATACACCGACATGACCGATGGCTGTAAATGTAATCCACAGCTTCGTTCGGGTGGAAATTTATCGAAATGAAGATAAACCCTGCGGACAAGCATGGAGGAATGAAGAGAAGCAATCCACTTCTAATTCTGCTAGTGCTACTGAAGAATGTCGTCTCCGACCGCCACTTTTTAAGAGGATTTTTGGAATTTGTTTGCAACCACTAACCAGGTAAAACATTATTCTATCGTTTTTTTGGTGTACAGAAAGCTTAAAGTTAAACTATCTTTAAGTTTAAACTCCACTTGTTTTTAGTTTTATGATGGTTTTCGGAATTGATTTCCCTTCTAAAAAAGTCCTCCCCTTCAGGATCCTAGGGTAGAATGTCGTATCCGACTGCCACTTTTTCTCATTAAATATAACCAATAATGTAATCTTACCTACCTAGTAAGGTGGAGAACATATGGATGATGATGGACATATTCAAATTATTCCAGGATATTTATATCAATGCGCCTTGAGCACCACTCAGTTGGTGGATACGTGCGCTATATAAGTCCACACATTATTATTATTATTATGAAAAATCAGGCATTTTTGGTGTATACGATGACTTCCTCAGTCATGTCAGTCTGATCTTGTCAACTCTCCCATAAGTGACCAACATGGTCATTGTACATGCGCAGTGGCAACTATAATAGGATCCTTCTTTTTTTCTAAAGGAGAGGATTTTTTTAGAAGGGAAATCAAGTCCAAAAACCATCATAAAAGTGGATTTTAAATATAGTTTTCGCTTTCTGTACCCCCAAAAATCAATGGAATCATTTTTTAACTGGTTAATGGTTGTAAAAAAAAATTTAAAAAAAAACCTTTCCAATTCGCAGAAACAATTATTAAAATAATACAAAATACAACTATTACCAAATTATTAACTAAAAATCAACCTGATAAATTTACTCCTCCGGAAGTGCTTTCATTTTACAGAACTGGAAAAATGTGTATAGCTGTACAATTCCAAAAGTCACCTGTTTCAGAAATGTGCCATCCAATTGAGAAGATCTTCATGGCCTAATCATAAGACAATTTTACGTAATTTTAAGTTTAAATTTTTAAAATACTTTTAACCATGACAAAAACCTTAACTTTAAACTGGCGATGAAATGGAATGGCATGACATGTTTTTTGTAAAGATTTTCTTTGGGTAAAAACTGTTAATTGGAACAATTACAGTAGCCTGACGTGCCAAAATAAATAATACATTTGACTTGACCTTTTGACTATTTATCTTTGCAGAGTGTGCACTGACCTGTGTGAATAGTGGTACGCTGGATAATGGCACCTGTCAATGTGATTGTGATCCAAATCAAAACTGGAGTGGTAAAAACTGTAGTCGTAAGTAAAATAATACGGATTATTGTGTAACTGTTTCCCGAAAATAAACAAACAAACGAACAAATATTTGACGCGTATATGTGCCAGCTGTTCGCCACCTGTTCTATTTAGCTGGGGGTATATCCCAATGAGCGACGTTCGACATCCAGTACTTCGTTGACTCAAGATCACTGTAAAAGGGATCATTGTAAGATGTGCTCTAAGCAAATATCAATGTTTTACCTTTCACCATTTTAGAGAGGTTATATCATAAGAAAACTAAACCACATCAATTTTATTATCACAAAACAGTCATTTTACCCGAACTCCTTTTGTCTTGATTTCAGAAAGCCTAAGGTCCACTGAAGGAAAACAAATGGCCCTCTTACATTTACACGAGCAACAACGCACATATTTCTGGAAAATGTTTGGACAATACTTGGATGATTTTATAGATTGGTGAAATTCTTGCGTCGGGAGATAAATAATTGATTTAATTTTGCCCTACACCGACGATAAATAATTGATTTAATTTTGCCCTACACCGATGTGTGTATAGCACTGAGCATGCTCAGTGCTTTCCGAGTGTCTGTGAAAAACTACACAGGCGACTCGGGCGGGATTCGAACCCACGACGTCCTGCTTACTAGTGCAGACGTCTTAACCTCTCGACCACCGAGCTTGCCCGATGTCGATTGGCCGGCTAGAATCCTATAGCAGCGGGTTCTGCGATATATATATATATATATATATATATAGATTGGCGAAATTCTTGTGTCGGGAGATAAGGCTGTTCCAATTTTATTAGTTGGTTTACGGATGCGGCGACTTATTTTGTTGAAAAATAAAAAAATAAAAATAAAAAATGGAAATCCGTACTTTTTTTTAATATTTTTTTTTGCCCGGCGACGAATATTCAAAACATTGGTCTGAATATTTGAAAAAAACAAAAAATAATAAGTTGATTTTTAGTGTCGAGAAAACGAACTGCGAAAAAAAATCGTGAAGGCTACGTGTCTGTGTACTTGAATACCATACGTTTCGATCATGCATCCATACGTGCCGTCCTGATGATGTGCATCGGCCCCGGCCGGCCGCGCGGCGCACAGTAAGTTGCTTGGATGGTACTTATATCCGACTCCGTGCCTCCCTCATGTCTTGATATCAAATACATACAGCGCAGCGGGGCGTGCTGAACCGTGAGAACAGCCCATGTGCACTGTTCGGTGTTAGACCAGCGGCCGTGGGATTGGGTGTTATACGAGAAGTGTAATACGCGATGTAAACATAATAGTTTGATACCCGTCCCTTAATACTTGTATGTAAACAAAATGCAATGTCGCACGTTCGTCCCGTCAGCTACATGTAGCAAAGTCTGCCAAAGAATACTTTTCTGAATTCTGTGACTGTAAAGAAGGGAGGAAAGCTGGATAAACGCCTTATTGCCGTCTCCCTTGATGAAAGTATTGGTTCATTGTCCAATGCAATGGGCATCGGTGAACAATTCCTTACAATCACTGCAAGTGTCGTCGACATGACTGCCTCCTGAACGGCTAGAAATGTGATAACTGACGTAAGGCTAAATTAAAGAGTAATACACCGACATGACCGATGGCTGTAAATGTAATCCACAGCTTCGTTCGGGTGGAAATTTATCGAAATGAAGATAAACCCTGCGGACAAGCATGGAGGAATGAAGAGAAGCAATCCACTTCTAATTCTGCTAGTGCTACTGAAGAATGTCGTCTCCGACCGCCACTTTTTAAGAGGATTTTGGAATTTTTTTGCAACCACTAACCAGGTAAAACATTATTCTATCGTTTTTTTGGTGTACAGAAAGCTTAAAGTTAAACTATCTTTAAGTTTAAACTCCACTTTTTTAAAGTTTTATGATGGTTTTCGGAATTGATTTCCCTTCTAAAAAGTCCTCCCCTTCAGGATCCTAGGGTAGAATGTCGTATCCGACTGCCACTTTTTCTCATTAAATATAACCAATAATGTAATCTTACCTACCTAGTAAGGTGGAGAACATATGGATGATGATGGACATATTCAAATTATTCCAGGATATTTATATCAATGCGCCTTGAGCACCACTCAGTTGGTGGATACGTGCGCTATATAAGTCCACACATTATTATTATTATTATGAAAAATCAGGCATTTTTGGTGTATACGATGACTTCCTCAGTCATGTCAGTCTGATCTTGTCAACTCTCCCATAAGTGACCGACATGGTCATTGTACATGCGCAGTGGCAACTATAATAGGATCCTTCTATTTTCTAAAGGAGAGGATCTTTTTTAGAAGGGAAATCAAGTCCAAAAACCATCATAAAAGTGGATTTTAAATATAGTTTTCGCTTTCTGTACCCCCAAAAATCAATGGAATCATTTTTTAACTGGTTAATGGTTGTAAACAAATTTAAAAAAAAAAACCTTTCCAATTCGCAGAAACAATTATTAAAATAATACAAAATACAACTATTACCAAATTATTAACTAAAAATCAACCTGATAAATTTACTCCTCCGGAAGTGCTTTCATTTTACAGAACTGGAAAAATGTGTATAGCTGTACAATTCCAAAAGTCACCTGTTTCAGAAATGTGCCATCCAATTGAGAAGATCTTCATGGCCTAATCATAAGACAATTTTACGTAATTTTAAGTTTAAATTTTTAAAATACTTTTAACCATGACAAAATCCTTAACTTTAAACTGGCGATGAAATGGAATGGCATGACATGTTTTTTGTAAAGATTTTCTTTGGGTAAAAACTGTTAATTGGAACAATTACAGTAGCCTGACGTGCCAAAATAAATAATACATTTGACTTGACCTTTTGACTATTTATCTTTTCAGAGTGTGCACTGACCTGTGTGAATAGTGGTACGCTGGATAATGGCACCTGTCAATGTGATTGTGATCCAAATCAAAACTGGAGTGGTAAAACTGTAGTCGTAAGTAAAATAATACGGATTATTGTGTAACTGTTTCCCGAAAATAAACAAACAAACGAACAAATATTTGACGCGTATATGTGCCAGCTGTTCGCCACCTGTTCTATTTAGCTGGGGTATATCCCAATGAGCGACGTTCGACATCCAGTACTTCGTTGACTCAAGATCACTGTAAAAGGGATCATTGTAAGATGTGCTCTAAGCAAATATCAATGTTTTACCTTTCACCATTTTAGAGAGGTTATATCATAAGAAAACTAAACCACATCAATTTTATTATCACAAAACAGTCATTTTACCCGAACTCCTTTTGTCTTGATTTCAGAAAGCCTAAGGTCCACTGAAGGAAAACAAATGGCCCTCTTACATTTACACGAGCAACAACGCACATATTTCTGGAAAATGTTTGGACAATACTTGGATGATTTTATAGATTGGTGAAATTCTTGCGTCTGTAGATAAATAATTGATTTAATTTTGCCCTACACCGACGATAAATAATTGATTTAATTTTGCCCTACACCGATGTGTGTATAGCACTGAGCATGCTCAGTGCTTTCCGAGTGTCTGTGAAAAAACTACACAGGCGACTCGGGCGGGATTCGAACCCACGACCTCCTGCTTACTAGTGCAGACGTCTTAACCTCTCGACCACCGAGCTTGCCCGATGTCGATTGGCCGGCTAGAATCCTATAGCAGCGGGTTCTGCGATATATATATATATATATATATATATATATAGATTGGCGAAATTCTTGTGTCGGGAGATAAGGCTGTTCCAATTTTATTAGTTGGTTTACGGATGCGGCGACTTATTTTGTTGAAAAATAAAATATAAAATAAAAAAAATGGAAATCCGTACTTTTCTTCCTTTTTTTTGTTGCCCGGCGACGAATATTCAAAACATTGGTCTGAATATTTGAAAAAAACAAAAAATAATAAGTTGATTTTTAGTGTCGAGAAAACGAACTGCGAAAAAAAATCGTGAAGGCTACGTGTCTGTGTACTTGAATACCATACGTTTCGATCATGCATCCATACGTGCCGTCCTGATGATGTGCATCGGCCCCGGCCGGCCGCGCGGCGCACAGTAAGTTGCTTGGATGGTACTTATATCCGACTCCGTGCCTCCCTCATGTCTTGATATCAAATACATACAGCGCAGCGGGGCGTGCTGAACCGTGAGAACAGCCCATGTGCACTGTTCGGTGTTAGACCAGCGGCCGTGGGATTGGGTGTTATACGGGAAGTGTAATACGCGATGTAAACATAATAGTTTGATACCCGTCCCTTAATACTTGTATGTAAACAAAATGCAATGTCGCACGTTCGTCCCGTCAGCTACATGTAGCAAAGTCTGCCAAAGAATACTTTTTTGAATTCTGTGACTCTAAAGAAGGGAGGAAAGCTGAATAAACGCCTTATTGCCGTCTCCCTTGATGAAAGTATTGGTTCATTGTCCAATGCAATGGGCATCGGTGAACAATTCCTTACAATCACTGCAAGTGTCGTCGACATGACTGCCTCCTGAACGGCTAGAAATGTGATAACTGACGTAAGGCTAAATTAAAGAGTAATACACCGACATGACCGATGGCTGTAAATGTAATCCACAGCTTCGTTCGGGTGGAAATTTATCGAAATGAAGATAAACCCTGCGGACAAGCATGGAGGAATGAAGAGAAGCAATCCACTTCTAATTCTGCTAGTGCTACTGAAGAATGTCGTCTCCGACCGCCACTTTTTAAGAGGATTTTTGGAATTTGTTTGCAACCACTAACCAGGTAAAACATTATTCTATCGTTTTTTTGGTGTACAGAAAGCTTAAAGTTAAACTATCTTTAAGTTTAAACTCCACTTGTTTTTAGTTTTATGATGGTTTTCGGAATTGATTTCCCTTCTAAAAAAGTCCTCCCCTTCAGGATCCTAGGGTAGAATGTCGTATCCGACTGCCACTTTTTCTCATTAAATATAACCAATAATGTAATCTTACCTACCTAGTAAGGTGGAGAACATATGGATGATGATGGACATATTCAAATTATTCCAGGATATTTATATCAATGCGCCTTGAGCACCACTCAGTTGGTGGATACGTGCGCTATATAAGTCCACACATTATTATTATTATTATGAAAAATCAGGCATTTTTGGTGTATACGATGACTTCCTCAGTCATGTCAGTCTGATCTTGTCAACTCTCCCATAAGTGACCGACATGGTCATTGTACATGCGCAGTGGCAACTATAATAGGATCCTTCTATTTTCTAAAGGAGAGGATCTTTTTTAGAAGGGAAATCAAGTCCAAAAACCATCATAAAAGTGGATTTTAAATATAGTTTTCGCTTTCTGTACCCCCAAAAATCAATGGAATCATTTTTTAACTGGTTAATGGTTGTAAACAAATTTAAAAAAAAAAACCTTTCCAATTCGCAGAAACAATTATTAAAATAATACAAAATACAACTATTACCAAATTATTAACTAAAAATCAACCTGATAAATTTACTCCTCCGGAAGTGCTTTTATTTT
Organism: Zoroaster sp. YZ-2022; assembly: GCA_029582265.1. Taxonomy (NCBI): domain Eukaryota; kingdom Metazoa; phylum Echinodermata; class Asteroidea; order Forcipulatida; family Zoroasteridae; genus Zoroaster; species Zoroaster sp. YZ-2022. The sequence goes on from CM055816.1 coordinate 6,181,258, forward strand.
ACAGAACTGGAAAAATGTGTATAGCTGTACAATTCCAAAAGTCACCTGTTTCAGAAATGTGCCATCCAATTGAGAAGATCTTCATGGCCTAATCATAAGACAATTTTACGTAATTTTAAGTTTAAATTTTTTAAATACTTTTAACCATGACAAAAACCTTAACTTTAAACTGGCGATGAAATGGAATGGCATGACATGTTTTTTGTAAAGATTTTCTTTGGGTAAAAACTGTTAATTGGAACAATTACAGTAGCCTGACGTGCCAAAATAAATAATACATTTGACTTGACCTTTTGACTATTTATCTTTGCAGAGTGTGCACTGACCTGTGTGAATAGTGGTACGCTGGATAATGGCACCTGTCAATGTGATTGTGATCCAAATCAAAACTGGAGTGGTAAAAACTGTAGTCGTAAGTAAAATAATACGGATTATTGTGTAACTGTTTCCCGAAAATAAACAAACAAACGAACAAATATTTGACGCGTATATGTGCCAGCTGTTCGCCACCTGTTCTATTTAGCTGGGGGTATATCCCAATGAGCGACGTTCGACATCCAGTACTTCGTTGACTCAAGATCACTGTAAAAGGGATCATTGTAAGATGTGCTCTAAGCAAATATCAATGTTTTACCTTTCACCATTTTAGAGGTTATATCATAAGAAAACTAAACCACATCAA
>CM055816.1:6182439-6200469 GCA_029582265.1 Zoroaster sp. YZ-2022
GGCCACTATTATTTAGTAGTAACTTAAGTAAACGAAAGTGAAGTTTTTCAACAAAGTGGTTTTGGCAGAGGAACGTTAACGTTAACCGTTAGTCGATTAGGCAACCTACTCGAGTTCCATCGTTCCTCCACACACATTTGGCTAACAGTTGGGCCTGCCACAATCTAAGGAAGTGAAATAAGTACAATCTTACCTTTTTTAAGAAGCACTCCTTGTTTTCTTTGTTAGAATTGGGCGGAGGAGATTTATTTTTCACTTTAAAAGGTTTGACAAGCCGAACAAAAAAGTCACCGCTCATCCATGTCATCGGCCAGGGTTTAAAGACGAGTCGACCCAGCATACACATATACATACCACCACGCACGCGCTTACCACGTCCGGATCGTGTATGTACAATACTGATATGCAACTCAACTATATGCGCTGTTATTAACGCGGGGCTGATGACGTCACACACTTTTGGACCAAATTAGGATCAAATAGGGTGTATATTTTGAATAAAAGCCACAACTGCTGTTGAAAACTGTGAACATTACTGCCATGTACTCGAAATAAGACACCTTTGGTAATATAATGAAAATACAAGCGCATGGTTAATTAGTAATTAATGAAAAACATGAAGTCTCCCTAATATACCACTTGTAACTGTGGTAGATAACACACCCAAAACGCCCCTTCCATTTTTCTCAAATTGAAGCTCCTCCCAAGCATAATGGAAACCCGGCCTTAGCTTTAGCATGGTGCCCGGCATGCAACGATGTATTTGGATTAGCTGCTAGTGTGCGGGAAGTACAAACAAATATGAGCTGAAACGTTAAGGAGACTGAAATTGTCTCCAATGTCGATGTCCCTCTAATGTGTGTCCTTCTGTAACTGCAGGAAATGTCTCCGAAAGGTCCATTAGCGCTAATATATATATATGTATATATGTATATATGTATATGTATATGTATATATATATATATATATATATATATATATATATATATATATATATATATATATATATATATATATATATATATATATATATAAATTAATAAAATTCTTGTGTCGGGGAGATAAAGGCTGTTCCAATTTTATTAGTTGGTTTACAGATGCGGCGACTTATTTTGTTGAAAAATTATTTAAAAAAAAAAAAAAATGGAAATCCGTACTTTTTTTTTTTTTTTTTTACCAGCGACAGTATTCAAAACATTGGTCTGAATATTTGAAAAAAAAAACAAAAATAATAAGTTGGATTTTTAGTGTCGAGAAAACGAACTGCAGAAAAAAATCGTGAAGGCTACGTGTCTGTGTGCCAAAGATACCATACCGTTTCGATCATGCATCCATACATTGCCGTCCTGATGATGTGCATCGGCCCCGGCCGTACCGCGCGCGGCTCACGGTAAAAAAAGTTGCTTGGATGGTACTTATATCCGACTCCGTGCCTCCCTCGTATCTTGATATCAAATACATACAGCGCAGCGGGGCGTGCTGAACCGTGAGAACAGCCCATGTGCACTGTTCGGTGCTAGACCAGCGGTAGGATTGGGTGGTATACGGAAGTGTAATACGCGATGTAAACATAATAGTTTGATACCGTCCCTTAATGCTTGTATATGAGCCAAATGCAATGTCGCACGTTCATCATCAACTACGTATAGCAAAGTCTGCCAAGAATACTTTTCTGAATTCTGTGACTGTATAAAGAAAAGGGAGAAAGCTGGATAAACGCCTTGTGCCGTCTCCCTTGATGTAAGTATTGGTTTGGTATCCAAATGCAGCTGGGCATCGGTGAACAATTCCTTACAATCACTACCAAGTGTAAAATCAACATGACTACCTCCTCGGAACGACTAGAAATGTGATAACTGACGTAAAAGGCTAAAAATTAAAGAGTAATACACCGACATGACCGATGGCTGTAAATGCGCAATCCACAACTTCGTTCGGGTGGAAATTTATCAAAATGAAGATAAACCCTGCGGACAAGCATGGAGGAATGAAGGAAAGCAATCCACTTCTAATTCTGCTAGTGCTACTGAAGAATGTCGTCTCCATTCGCCACTTTTTAAGAGGATTTTTGGATTTTTGCAACCACTAACCAGGTAAAACATTGGCTATCGTTTTTTTGGTGTGCGAGAAAGCTTAAAGTTAAACTATCTTTAAGTTTAAACTCCACTTTTTAAAGTTTTATGATGGTTTTCAGAATTGATTTCCCTTCTAAAAAAGTCCTCCCCTTCAGGATCCCTAGGAGTAGAATGTCGTATCCGACTGCCTTTTTTCTCATTAAATATGACCAATAATGTAATCTTACCTACCTAGTAAGGTGGAGAACATATGGATGATGATGGACATATTCAAATTATTCAGGATATTTATATCAATGCGCCTTGAGCACCACTCAGTTGGTGGATACGTGCGCTATAATAAGATCACACGGTATTATTGTGTGTATTATTGAAAAATCAGGCATTTTTGGTGTATACGATGACTTCCTCAGTCATGTCAGTCTGATCTTGTCAACTCTCCCATAAGTGACCAACATGGTCATTGTACATGCGCAGTGGCAACTATAATAGGATCCTTCTTTTTTTCTAAAGGAGAGGATTTTTTTAGAAGGGAAATCAAGTCCAAAAACCATCATAAAAGTGGATTTTAAATATAGTTTTCGCTTTCTGTACCCCCAAAAATCAATGGAATCATTTTTTAACTGGTTAATGGTTGTAAAAAAAATTTTGTTTTAAAACCTTTCCAATTCGCAGAAACAATTATTAAAATAATACAAAATACAACTATTACCAAATTATTAACTAAAAATCAACCTGATAAATTTACTCCTCCGGAAGTGCTTTTATTTTACAGAACTGGGAAAATGTGTATAGCTGGCCACAATTCCAAAAGTCACCTGTTTCAGAAATGTGCCATCAATTTGAAGAAGATCTTCATGAAAAGCCTAATCATAAGACAATTTTACGTAATTTTAAGTTTAAATTTTTTTAAATACTTTTAACCATGACAAAATCCTTAACTTTAAACTGGCACGATGAAATGGAATGGCATGACATGTTTTTTGTAAAGATTTTCTTTGGTAAAAACTGTTGAGTAGACAATTACAGTAGCCTGACGTGCCAAAATAAATAATAGCCATTTGACTTGACCTTTTGACTGTTATCTTTTTCAGAGTATTACACTGATACCCAGCCAGCGAATAGTGGTACGCAGCACAGATATTAAGCACCTGTCAATGTGATTGTGATCCAAATCAAAACTGGAGTCAAGCAAAGCATAGTCGTAAAATGAAATAATACGGATTATTGTGCTAACTGTTTCCCGAAAATAAACAAACAAACGAACAAATATTTGACGCGTATATGTGCCAGCTGTTCGCCACCTGTTCTATTTAGCTGAGGGGTATATCCCAATGAGCGACGTTCGACATCCAGTACTTCGTTGACTCAAGATCACTGTAAAAGGGATCATTGTAAGATGTGCTCTAAGCAAATATCAATGTTTTACCTTTCTACCATTTTAGAGAGGATTGCTCATAAGAAAACCAAAGCCACATCAATTTTATTATCACAAAACAGTCATTTGCAAACTCCTTTTGTCTTTGATTTCTGAAAGCCTAAGGTCCACTGAAGGAAAACAAATGGCCCTCTTACATTTACACGAGCAACAACGCACATATTTCTGGAAAATGTTTGAATGAAAATGCCGGATGATTTTATAGATTGGTGAAATTCTTGCGTCGGGAGATAAATAATTGATTTAATTTTGCCCTACACCGACGATAAATAATTGGTTTAATTTTGCCCTACACCGATGTAGTAGCCTGGCACTGAGCATGCTCAGTGCTTTCCGAATGTCTGTGAAAAACTACACAGGCGACTCGGGCGGGATTCGAACCCACGACGTCCTGCTTACTGGTGCAGACGTCTTAACCTCTCGACCACCGAGCTTGCCCGATGTCGATTGGCCGGCTGGAATCCCTATAACAGTGAGTTCTGCGATATATATATATATATATATATATATAGATTGGCGAAATTCTTTGTGTCAGGAGATAAAGGAGCTGTTCCAATTTTATTAGTTGGTTTTACGGATGCGGCGACTTATTTTGTTGAAAACTAAAAAATAAAAAATAAAAAATGGTAAATCCGTACTTTTTTAAATGTTTGTTTTGCCCGGCGACTGATATTCAAAACATTAGTCTGAATATTTGAAAAAAAATAATAATAAGTTGATTTTTAGTGTCGAGAAAACGAACTGCGAAAAAAAATCGTGAAGGCTACGTGTCTGTGACTTGAATGCACCATACGTTTCGATCATGCATCCATACGTGCCGTCCTGATGATGTGCATCGGCCCCCGGCCGGCCGCCTCAGCACGCAGTAAAGTTGCTTGGATGGTACTTATATCCGACTCGATGCCTCCTCATGTCTTGATATCAAATACCTTACAGCGCAGCGAGGGCGTACTGAACCGTGAGAACATAGCCCATGTGCACTGTTCGGTGCTAGACCAGCGGCCAAATGGGATTGGAGCCTTATACAGGAAGTATAATACGCGATGTAAACGTAATAGTTTGATACCCCGTCGCTTAACGCAGCAATAGCAACAAATACAATATCGCACGTTCGTCCCGTCAACTTCCATGTAGCAAAGTCTGCCAAAAGAATACTTTTCTGAATTCTGCCATTGACTGTAAAGAAGGAGGAAAAGCTGGATAAAGCATATATTGCCATCTCCCTTGAGGAAAGTATTGGTTCATTGTCCAATGCAATGGGCATCAGTGAACAATTCCTTACAATCACTGCAAGAATGTCGTCGACATGACTGCCTCCGGAACAGCTAGAAATGCGATAACTGACGTAAGGCTAAATTAAAGGTAATACACCGTGACATGACCGATGGCTGTAAATGTAATCCACAGCTTCGTTCCGTTGAAATTTGTCGAAATGAAGATAAACCCTGCGGACAAGCATGGAGGAATGAAGAGAAGCAATCCACTTCTAATTCTGCTAGTGCTACTGAAGAATGTCGTCTCAAACCGCCACTTTTTAAGAGGATTTTGGAATTTTTGCAACCACTAACCGGGTAAAACATTATTCTATCGTTTTTGGTGTACCAAGCTTAAAGTTAAACTATCTTTAAGTTTCAAAACTCCACTTTTTAAGTTTTATGATGGTTTTCAGATTGATTTCCTTCTAAAAAGTCCTCCCTTCAGGATCCTAGGGTGAGAATGTCTCGTATCCGACTGCCACTTTTCTCATTAAATATAACCAACCAATGTAATCTTACCTACCTGATAATTTGGAGAACATATGGATGATGATGGACATATTCAAATTATTCCGGGATATTTGCTATCAATGCTGTGAGCACCACTCAGTTGGTGGATACCGTGCGCTATAATAAGTCGTCACATTGTGTGTTATTATTATGAAAAATGGGCATTTTTGGTGTATACGATGACTTCCACAGTCATGTCAGTCTGATCTTGTCAACTCTCCCATAAGTGACCAACATGGTCATTGTACATGCGCAGTGGCAACTATAATAGGATCCTTCTTTTTTTCTAAAGGAGAGGATTTTTTTAGAAGGGAAATCAAGTCCAAAAACCATCATAAAAGTGGATTTTAAATATAGTTTTCGCTTTCTGTACCCCCAAAAATCAATGGAATCATTTTTTAACTGGTTAATGGTTGTAAAAAAAAATTTTTTTTTAAACCTTTCCAATTCGCAGAAACAATTATTAAAATAATACAAAATACAACTATTACCAAATTATTAACTAAAAATCAACCTGATAAATTTACTCCTCCGGAAGTGCTTTTATTTTACAGAACTGGAAAAAATGTGTATAGCTGTACAATTCCAAAAGTCACCTGTTTCAAGTACTGTGCCATCAATTGAGAAGATCTTCATGGCCTAATCATGAACAATTTTACGTAATTTTAAGTTTAAATTTTAAAAATACTTTTTTAACCATGACAAAATCCTTAACTTTAAACTGGCGATGAAATGGAATGGCATGACATGTTTTGTGAAGATTTTCTTTGGGTAAAACATTAAGTGGAACAAGTACAGTAGCCTGACGTGTAAAATAAATCAAATACACTGACTGACTTGACATTTTTGACTATTTATCTTTTCAAATTGTGCGCAGACCTGTGTGAATAGTGGTACGCTGGATATAATGGCACCTGTCAATGTGATTGTGATCCAAATCAAAACTGGGTGGTAAAACTGTAGTCATAAGTAAAATAATACGGATTATTATTCTTAACTGTTTCCAAAATAAACAAACAAACGAACAAATATTTGGCGTATATGTGCCAACTGTTCGCCACCTGTTCTATTTAGCTGAGGGTATATCCCAATGAGCGACGTTCGACATCCAGTACTTCGTTGACTCAAGATCACTGTAAAGGGATCATTGTAAAGATGTGCTCTAAGCAAATATCAATGTTTACTTTTCACCATTTTAGAGGTTATATATCATAAGAAAACTAAAACACATCAATTTTATTATCATAAAACAGTCATTTACCCGAACTCCTTTGTCTTGATTTCAAGCCTAAGGTCCACTGAAGGAAAACTCGACCTCTTACATTTACACGAGGCAACAACACACATATTTCTGGAAAATGTTTGGACAATACTTGGATGATTTTATAGATTGGTAGAGAATTCTTGCGTCAGGAGATAAATAATTGTTGATTTAATTTTGCCCTACACCGACGATAAATAATTGATTTAATTTTGCCCTACACCGACGTGTGTATAGCACTGAAGCATGCTCAGTGCTTTCCGAGTGTCTGTGAAAAACTACACGGGCGACTCGGGCAGGATTCGAACCCACGACGTCCTGCTTACTGGTGCAGCCGTCTTAACCTCTCGACCACCAGGCTTGCCCGATGTCGATTGTGGCTAGAATCCTATATGCAGCAGGTTCTGCGATATATATATATATATATATATATATATAGATTGGCCGAATTCTTGTGTCGGGGAATAAAGACTGTTCCAATTTTATTGGATTGGTTTTACGGATGCGGCGACTTATTTTGTTGAAAAATAAAAAAATAAAAATAAAAAATGGAAATCCGTACTTTTTTTTAATATTTTTTTTTGCCCGGCGACGAATATTCAAAACATTGGTCTGAATATTTGAAAAAAAATAATAATAATAAGTTGATTTTTAGTGTCGAGAAAACGAACTGCGAAAAAAAATCGTGAAGGCTACGTGTCTGTGTACTTGAATACCATACGTTTCGATCATGCATCCATACGTGCCGTCCTGATGATGTGCATCGGCCCCGGCCGGCCGCGCGGCGCACAGTAAGTTGCTTGGATGGTACTTATATCCGACTCCGTGCCTCCCTCATGTCTTGATATCAAATACATACAGCGCAGCGGGGCGTGCTGAACCGTGAGAACAGCCCATGTGCACTGTTCGGTGCTAGACCAGCGGCCGTGGGATTGGGTGTTATACGGGAAGTGTAATACGCGATGTAAACATAATAGTTTGATACCCGTCCTTAAACTGTATGTAAACAAAATGCACTGTCTCACGTTCGTCCCGTCAGCTACATGTAGCAAAGTCTTCCAAAGAATACTTTTCTTAATTCTGTGACTGTAAAGAAGGGAGGAAATCTGGATAAACGCCTTATTGCCGTCTACCTTGAGGATAGTATTGGTTCATTGTCCAATGCAATGGGCATCGGTGAACAATTCTTACAATCACTGCAAGTGTCGTCGACATGACTGCCTCCCGGAACGGCTAGAAATGTGATTTACTGACGTAAGGCTAAATTAACACCGACATGACCGATGGCTGTAAAAATAATCCACAGCTTCGTTCGGGTGGAAATTTATCGAAATGAAGATAAACCCTGCGGACAAGCATGGAGGAATGAGAGAAGCAATCCACTTCTAATTCTGCTAGTGTACTGAAGAATGTCGTCTCCGACCGCACTTTTAAGAGGATTTTGGAATTTTTGAACCACTAACCAGGTAAAACATTATTCTATCGTTTTTTGGTGTACAGAAAGCTTAAAGTTAAACTATCTTTAAGTTTAAACTCCACTTTTTAAGTTTTATGATGGTTTCGGAATTGATTTCCTTCTAAAAGTCCTCCCTTCAGGATCCTAGGGTAGAATGTCATCCGACTGCCACTTTTCTCATTAAATATAACCAATAATGTAATCTACCTACCTAGTAAGGTGGAGACATGGATGATGATGACATATTCAAATTATTCCAGGATATTTATATCAATGCGCCTTGAGCACCACTCAGTTGGTGGATACGTGCCATATAAGTCCACACATTATTATTATTATATGAAAAATCAGGCATTTTGGTGTATACGATGACTTCCTCAGTCATGTCAGTCTGATCTTGTCAACTCTCCCATAAGTGACCAACATGGTCATTGTACATGCAGTGGCAACTATAATAGGATCCTTCTTTTTTCTAAAGGAGAGGATTTTTAGAAGGAAATCAAGTCCAAAACCATCATAAAAGTGGATTTTAAATATAGTTTTCGCTTTCTGTACCCCAAAATCAATGGAATCATTTTTAACTGGTTAATGGTTTAAAAAAATTTTTTAAACCTTTCAATTGGCAGAAACAATTATTAAAATAATACAAAATACAACTATTACCAAATTATTAACTAAAAAACAACCTGATAAATTTACTTTCCCCCGGAAGTGCTTTTTTTTACAGAACTGAAAATGTGTATAGTGTACAATTCCAAAAAATCACCCGTTTCAGAAATGTGCCATCCAATTGGGGAAAATCTTCAGGCTAATAAAGACAATTTTTCGTAATTTTAAGTTTAAATTTTTTAAAAATTTTAACCATGACAAAAATTTTAACAAATTGGGATGAAATGGAATGGCATGACATTTTTTTAAAGATTTTTTTTTAAAAACTTTAATTGAACAATTAAGTAGCCTGACGGAAAAAAAATATAAATTTTATTGACCTTTGACTATTTATTTTTCAGGGTGAGACCTTTTGAATAGTGGAGCTGGGTAATGGCACCGCAATGTGATTGTGATCCAAATCAAAAATGGGGTGGGAAACTGTAGTCGTAAGTAAAAAAATACGGATTTTGTAATGTTTCCAAAAAAAAACAAACGAACAAATATTTAGGATTTTGCCACCGCCACCCTTTCCCTTTTTGCGGGGGGATATCCCCAAAGAGCGACGTTCGACATCCGTACTTGTTGACTCACACTGAAAGGGATCATTGTAAGATTTCCAAGCAAATATCGTTTTTCCTTTTACCATTTTAAAAGGTTATATCAAAGAAAAATAACCACCAATTTTATTACACAAAAAAGTCATTTTTTCCCGAACCCTTTTGTCTTGATTTGAAAGCCTAATCCACTGGGAAACAAATCCCCCTTACATTTAAAAACAACGCATATTTTAAAATTTTGGGCAAATTGGGTGATTTTAGATTGGTGAAATTTTGCTGGGGGATAAATAAGATTTAATTTTTTCCCCAAACCCACGATAAATAATTGATTTTAAATTTTTCCTTTCACCCATTGGGGGTTGCACGGCATTAGGCTTTCCCAATGTCTGTGAAAACTAAAGGCGATCGGGGGGGATTAACCCCCGAGTCCCAAATGTGCAGACGTTTTAACCTCGACCACCGAGCTTGCCCGTCGATTGGGCCCGGGTAGAATCCTTTGCAGGGTTCTGGAAAATATATATATATATATATATATAGATTGGGAAATTCTTTTGTCGGGGGATAATGTTCCAATTTTATTGTTGGTTTACGGATGGGCGACTTTTTTTTTGAAAAAAAAAAAAAAAAAAATAAAAATAAATGATTTTTTTAAAATTTTTTGTGGGCGAATATTAAAAATTGGGTTTAAATTTTAAAAAAAAAAAATAATAAGTTTTTTTTAGTCGAGAAAACAACCGAAAAAAAAAACGTGAAAGGGTCGTGTCTGTGCGAAAACCTACGTTTCGATCATGCATCCATTGCCCTCCTGATGATGTGCATCGGCCCGGCCGCCGCGGGCCAAGTGTTGATGGTATTAATCCGACTGGCCTCCCCATGTCTTTATATCAAAAAAACAGCGCAGCGGGGGGAACCGTGAGAAAGCCCATGCACTGTTCGGTGCTAAAACCCGCGGCCGTGGGGTTGGGAGGGGAAGTGTAATACGCGATGTAAACGTAATAGTTTGATACCGTCCCTTAAAACTTGGTAAACAAAAAAGCAAGTCGCAGTTCGTCCCGTCAGCTACATGTAGCAAAATCGCCAAAGAATACTTTTTTGAATTTTGTGACGAAAAAAGGGAGGAAAGCGATAAAAGCCTTATTGCCGTCTCCCTTGGGAAAGTATTGGTTCAGTCCCAAAGCAAGGACGGTGAAAAATTCCAATCATGCAAGTGTCGTCGAAACTGCCTCCCGGGAAGGGGTAGAAATTTAAACTGACGTTAAAAATTAAAAGTAATAAGAAAGACCGATGGCTGTAAATGAATCCAGCTTCGTTCGGGGGAATTTTTGAAATGAAGATAAACCCCGCGGACAAGCATGGGGGGAAAGAAAGAAGCAATCCCTTTAAATTTTTAGTGTTCGAAGAAAGTCGTTCCGACCGCCACTTTTAAAGGATTTTGGAATTTTTTTTCAACCACTAACCAGGTAAAAAAAATTTTTCTATCGTTTTTTTTAAGAAAGCTTAAAATTAAACTATCTTTAAGTTTAAACCCCTTTTTAAAATTTTATATTTTTGGGAAATTTATTTCTAAAAATCCTCCCTTCAGGATCCTGGGTGAAGTGTCCACGCCCCTTTTTCTCATTAAATATAACCAATAATGTAACTACCTACCTAGTAAGGTGGAAACAAGGATGATATGAATATTTAAATTTTCCCGGGTATTTATATCAACGCCTTGAGACCATCGGGGGGTATGGGTATAAATCCCCCCCCATTATTAATTTTATGAAAAAACAGGATTTTTTTAAATTTTATGATCCCAATTGTCAGTCTGATCTTTCAACCTCCCCTATGACCCAAAATGGTCTTTTAAACGGTAACATAATAGATCCTTCTTTTTTTTTAAAAGGAAGGATTTTTTTTGAAGGGGAAAACAAGTCCAAAACCATCATAAAAGTGGATTTTAAATATGTTTTCTTTTCCCCCAAAAACAATGGAACATTTTTTAATTTAATGGTTAAAAAAATTTTTTTTTAAAACCTTCCAACCCCGAAACAATTATTAAAATAATAAAAAAACAACTATTTCAAAATTTTTAACTAAAAAACAATGATAATTTTTCCCCCGGGAAATGCTTATTTTACAGAACTGAAAAATAGCGCAACCCCAAAAATCACCTGTTTGAAATGATCCCAAATTTAAAGATCTTCTGGCCCAATATAAACAATTTTACGTAATTTTAAGTTTTAAATTTTTTTAAAAACTTTTTAAACCCTGACAAAATTAACTTTTAAAATGGGAAAATGGAATGGTAATGTTTTTGAAAAATTTTTGGGGAAAAAATTTTTTGGGAAAATTACAGTAGCCTGAGTGAAAATAAATAATACATTTGACTTGACCGATATTTATCTTTTAGAGGTGCACTGACCTGTGTGAATAGTGGTACGCTGGGTAATGGCACCGTCAATGGATTGTGATCCCAAAACAAAACTGGGGGGTAAAAATTTGTCGTAAAAAAAGGTTATTGTGTAACTGTTTCCCCAAAATAAAAACAAACGAACAAAATTTGACGTAATTTGGGGCCCCACCTTTTTTAGTGGGGGGATATCCCCAAAGAGCGACGTTCGACATCCATTTCTTGACTCAAGATCACTGTGGGGTCATTGTGATTTAAAAAATCGTTTTTCCCACCATTTAGAGGTTATATCATAAAAAACTAAACCCATCAATTTTTTTACCAAAAAAAGTCATTTTCCCCCAAATCCTTTTGTTTGATTTCAGAAAGCCTAACCACTGAAGGAAAAAAAATGGCCTCTTACATTTTCCCAGCAACAACGCCCTATTTCGGAAAATTTTGGGCAATACTTGGGTGATTTTATAGATTGGTGAAATTTTGGGCGGGGAGATAAATAATTGATTTAATTTTCCCCACCGAGATAAAAATTGATTTAATTTTTGCCCCCGATTGTATAGCATTTAGCGGGCTTTGATCTGGAAAACTAAAAGGGACTCCGGGGGGTTCAACCCACGTCCGCTTATTTGGGGGACGTCTTAACCTCTCGACCACCGAGCTTGGATGTGATTGGCCGGCTAGCTTTTTAAAAGGGGTTCTTAAAATATATATATATATATATATAGATTGGGCTTTTAAAATTTCTTTTTTTTTAAGGGTGGGACTTTTTTTTTGAAAAAAAAAAAAAAAAAAAAGGAAAAGTATTTTTTTTAAAATTTTTTTTCCCCGGGGCGAATATTCAAAACGGTCGAAAATTTTAAAAAAAAATAATAATAATTTTTTAGTGTCGAGAAAAGAACTGCGAAAAAAAACGTGAAGGCCGTTCCCGCTTAATAATACGTTTCGGGTCATGCATCCATACGTGCCGTCCTGATGATGTGCATCGGCCCCCCCCGGCTGCGCGGCCACAGTGTTGCTTTGGGTGGTCTATCCGACCCGGCCTCCCTCTGTCTTTATATCAAACCCCACAGCGCAGGGGGGCGGTGAACCGTGGGAAAAGCCCATGTGCACGTTGGTGAGACCCCGGGCCTGGGGTTGGGGTTTTCGGAAGTGTAATACGCATAAACTAATAGTTTGATACCCGTCCCCAATACGAAAACAAATCAATTGCACGTTCGTCCGTCAGTACATGTAAAAAAGTCGCCAAAAAATACTTTTCGAATTTGTGACTGTAAAAAAGGGGGTGGATAAACCCTATTGCCGTCTCCTTGGGGAAATTTGGTTCATTGTCCAATGCAATGGGCATCGGTGAACAATTTCCCCCAAACCTGCGTGTCGCATGACTGCCCCGGAAGGCTAGAAATGTGATAACTGACGGGAAAATTAAAAGTAATAACCGAAAAACGTAAAGTAATCCCCACTGTTCGGGTGAAATTTATCGAAAGAAATAAACCCGGAAAAAATGGAGGAAAAGAGAAGCAATCCATTTTAATTCTGCTAGTGTACTGAAGAAGTCGTTCCGACCGCCACTTTTTTAAAAGGATTTTTAATTTTTGAACCCCCAACCGGTAAAAATTTTCTATCGTTTTTGGTGACAGAAAGCTTAAAAAACATCTTAAATTTAAACTCCACTTTTTTAAAATGATGGTTTTTAATTATTTTTCTAAAAAATCCTCCCCCCAGGATCCTGGGGGAATGTCGTATCCGTGCCACTTTTTTTTATTAAATATAACCAATAATGTAATTTCCATGTAAGGTGGAGAAATAAGATGATGATGGGCAAATTTAAATTATTCCCGGGTATTTATATCAAAGCGCCTTTGGGCCCCCCGTTTGGGGGATACGTGCGCTATATGTCCAAAATTTTTAATTATGAAAAAGATTTTTTTGATACTTTCCCAGTCATGTACTGATCTTGTCAATTTTCCCTAATGACCAAATGGTCATTGTACAGGAGGCAAATATAAAAGGGTCCTTCTTTTTTCTAAAGGAAGGGTTTTTAGAAGGGGAAACGTCCAAAACCATCAAAAAGTGGATTTTAAAATGCGCTTTCTGACCCCCAAAATCAATGGGAAACATTTTTAACTGGTTAATGGTTGTAAAAAAAAAACCTTTCCCAAATTTCCCGAAACAAATTAAAAAAAAAAAATACAACTAACCCAAAATTTTAACTAAAAACCCTTTATAAATTTACTTTCCCCCGGAAGTGCTTTTTTTTTACAGAACTGGAAAATTTTATAGCTGTACAATTTCCAAAATATTTTTTGAAAACCAAAATTTAGAAGATCTTTGGGCCTAATATAAGACAATTTATAATTTTGTTTAAATTTTAAAAATTTTAAAAACAAAAAACCTTTAAATTTTAAAATGGCGATGAAATGGAATGGCTGACAATTTTTTTTAAAATTTTTTTGGGAAAAACTTTATGGAAAATTAAAAGCCTGACGTGCCCAAAAAAATAAAATTTGACTTTACCTTTTTATATTTATCTTTTTAGAGGGGCACTGACCGTAAAAATTGGACGCTGGATAATGGCACCGTCTGGAGGATCCAAACAAACTGGGTAAAAACTGAGTCGAAAAAAAAACGGATTATTTGTAACTGTTTCCGAAATAAACAAACAAAAAGAACAAATATTTGATTTTTATGTGCCACTGTTTCCCCCCTGTTCTTTTAGCTGGGGGATTCCCAATGAGCACGTTGACATCCCGTATGTTGACCAAGATCACTGTAAAAGGGGGTATTGTAAGATTTCTCTAAGCAAATATCAATGTTTTCCTTTCCCCTTTTAAAAGGTTATATCAAAAAAAACTAAACCACATCAATTTTATTATCACAAAAAAGTATTTCCGAACTCCTTTTTTTCTTTATTTGAAAGCCTAACCATGAAGGAAAACAAAGCCCCCTTTCATTTAAAAACAACCAATATTTCAAAATTTTTACAATACTTGGGGATTTTATAGATTGGGGGAAAATTTTGGCGGAGATAAATTGATTTAATTTTTCCCTACACCGACGATAAATAATTGTTTTAAATTTTGCCCTCAGTGTGTATAGCACTGAATTGGGCTTTTCCGGGCTTGTGAAAAAAACGGCGACTCGGGGGGGATTCGAACCCACGCCTCCGCACTGGCAGACGTCTTTAAACCCCTTTGACCACCAGCTTGCCGATGTCGATTGGCTAGAACTTTTAGCAGGGTTCTGGATATATATATATATATATATATATAGATTGGAAATTTTGGTCGGGGGATAAGGCTGTTCCCAATTTTTTTTGTTGGTTTACGGGTGGGGGACTTTTTTTATGAAAAAAAAATAAAAAAAAAAAAAAATGTATTTTTTTTTTTTTTTGCCCCGGGGCAAATTCAAAAAATTGGTCTGAAATTTTAAAAAAAAATAATGTTGATTTTAGTGTCGGGAAAAAGAACCGAAAAAAAAAACGGGAAAGGGAGGTCGTGTTTTAATACCATACTTTGGGCTGCATCCTACTGCCGTCCTGATGAGGACGGCCCCGCCGGCCG
This sequence comes from Zoroaster sp. YZ-2022, assembly GCA_029582265.1. Lineage (NCBI taxonomy): Eukaryota > Metazoa > Echinodermata > Asteroidea > Forcipulatida > Zoroasteridae > Zoroaster > Zoroaster sp. YZ-2022. The sequence continues at coordinate 6,197,593 of CM055816.1, forward strand.
CGCGGCGCACAGTGTTCGATGGTACTTAATCCGCCGTGCCTCCCCATGTCTTGATACAAAACAAAAGCGCAGGGGGCGGGTGAACCGGGGGAAAAGCCCGGCATGTTTGGTTAGACCAGCGGCCGGGGGTTGGGTGTTTAGGGAAGTGTAAACGCGATGAAACCAAAAAAGTTTGAACCCCCCCAATACTTGTAAAACAAAAAGCAATGTCGCACGTTCGTCCCGTCAGCACATGTAGCAAAGTCGCCAAAAAATACTTTCTGAATTCGTGACGTAAAAAAGGGGGAAAGCTGGATAAACGCCTTATTGCCGTCTCCTTGAGAAAGTATTGGGTTTATTGTCCCAAGCAATGGGCATCGGTGAACAATTTTACAATCACGCAAAAGGGGCGAATGACGCCCCGGGAAATAAAAAGTGATAACGACGTGGCAAATTAAAAGTAAACCGAATGACCGATGGCTGTAAAAATCCACAGCTTCGTTGGGTGAAATTTTCGAAAAGAAGATAAACCTGCGGACAAGCATGGAGGAATGAAGAGAACTCCCCTTTAATTCTGTAGGATGAAGAAGTCGTTCCACCCCCACTTTTAGAGGATTTTGGGAATTTTTTTAACCACTAAACCCGGTAAAATTATTCATTTTTTTGGTGTACAGAAAATTGTTAAACTATCTTTAAATTTAAACTCCACTTTTTTGTTTTTTTGATGGTTTTGGGGAAATTTATTTCCTTTCAAAAAATCCTCCCCCTTCAGGGTCCCCGGGTGGGGAAGTCAGGCATTTTTTAAATATCCAATAAAGTAATCTTACCTCCATAAGGGGGGAAACATAGGAGTGGAAATTCAATTTTCAGGGGAATTTTTAAAGCGCCAACCCTCGTTGGGATTTGGCGCTTATAATCCCAAATATTATTTTATTTGAAAAAAAACTTTTTGGGGTTATATTCAAAACATTCATTATCTTCAACTCTATAAAAACCAACATGGTCATTGTAAGCGTCAACTAAAAGACCTTCTTTTTTCCTAAAGGGGGAGGGTTTTTTAGGAAAACAATAAAAAACCTCTAAAAGTATTTTTAAAAAATTTTCCCTTTAAAACCCCAAAAACTGGAATAAATGGAATGGAAAAATTTTTTTAAAAAATTTCCCTTTAAAAACAATTTTAATAATTTCAAAAAAACCTATTCCAAAATTTAATAAAATAAATTTATAAATTTTTCTCCGAAATGTTTCATTTTACAGAACTGGAAAAAAGGTTATGTAAATTCCAAAATCACTGTTTAAAATGTCCATAATTAAAGATTTTTATGGCCCAATCAAAGACAATTTTACGTAATTTTAAGTTTAAATTTTTTAAAAATTTTTAACCATGAAAAAACCTTAAATTTAAACTGGGGGATGAAATGGAAGGATACATGTTTTTTAATTTTTTTTTAAAACTGTTTAAAATTATACCACGTAAAAAAAAAAAAAAAAAAAAAAAAAAAAAAAAAAAAAAAAAAAAAAAAAAAAAAAAAAAAAAAAAAAAAATAATAAAAAAAAAAAAAAAAAAAAAATAAAAAAATTATTAAAATAAAAAAAAAAAAAAAATATAAAACAAAAAAAAAAAAAAAAAAAAAAAAAAAAAAAAAAAAAAAACAAAAAAAAAAAAAAAAAAAAAAAAAAAAAAAAAAAAAAAAAAAAAAAAAAAAAAAAAAAAAAAAAAAAAAAAAAAAAAAAAAAAAAAAAAAAAAAAAAAAAAAAAAAAAAAAAAAAAAAAAAAAAAAAAATTTATTTTTTTTTTTTTTTTTTAAATTTTTTTTTTTTTTTTTTTTTTTTTTTTTTTTTTTTTTTTTTTTTTTTTTTTTTTTTTTTTTTTTTTTTTTTTTTTTTTTTTTTTTTTTTTTGTTTATTTTGTTTTTTTTTTTTTTTTTTTTTTTTTTTTTTTTTTTTTTTTTTTTTTTTTTTTTTTTTTTTTTTTTTTTTTTTTTTTTTTTTATTTTTTTTTTTATTTTATTTTTTATTTTTAATTTTTTTTTTTTTATTTAAAACATTTTATTTTTTTTTTTTATAATTTTTTTATTTTTTTATTTTTTTTTTTTTTTTTTTTTTTTTTAAACCTTTCAATTGCAGAAACAATTATTAAAAAAAATACAAAATACAACTATTACCAAAATTTTTAACTAAAAAACAACCTGATAAAAATTCTCCTCCCGGGAAATGCTTTTTATTTTTCAGAACTGGGAAAAAAGTGTACTTCCAAAAAAATCACCTGTTTCAGAAATGTCCTCAAAGGGGAAAATCTTCATGGCCCAATCTAAGACAATTTACGTAATTTTAAGTTTAAATTTTTAAATACTTTTAACCATGACAAAACCTTAACTTTAAACTGGCATAAATGGAATGGCATGACATGTTTTGTAAAAATTTTCTTTGGGGAAAACTGTTAGTGGAACAATTACAGTGCCTGACGTCCAAAATAAAAATTTAAAACATTTATTGCCTTTGACATTTATCTTTTTATTTCACTGACCTGTTAATAGTGGTCGCTGGATAATGGCACCTGTCAATGATTGTGTCCAAAACAAAACTGGAGTGGTAAAAACTGGTCGTAAGTAAAAAAATACGGATTATTGTGCTGTTTCCCCAAAAAAAACAAACAAACGAACAAATATTTGACGTTTTGTGGCTGTTCCCCTGTTCTTTAGCTGGGGTATATCAAAGACGACGTTCGACTAGTACTTCGTTGACTCAAGATATTAAAAGGGATCATTGTAAAATGCTCTAAAAATATCAATGTTTACCCTTTTACCATTTAGAGGGTTTATCTAAGAAAACAAACCACATCAATTTTTTTATCCAAAAAAGTCATTTACCCGAACTCCTTTTTTCTTGATTTCCCCA
>CM055816.1:6200969-6286009 GCA_029582265.1 Zoroaster sp. YZ-2022
AAAAAATTTTTGGGGTTGGGAAACACCGACCATTGGCGGATCCAAAGATTGGAGCCCCTGCTGGCAGGCTGCAGAATTTTACGAGAATACAAGAATACGATGATTTGCCATTGTAATTCTTGAATACTAAACAAATGCGTTGAAATAAGAGTTTGCCTAGCATAAGTGTTGTCAGCGCACGCACCTAGCTTACTAATTCTAATATATATGTAATCATTACAATTATACGAGTTCTCCACATTGATTAATATAAATTTAAGCTACTAATTATTTTGATACGTGTATTGGTTACTATACTGTGCATTTTCACGTTTCTAGATACTTTTATTTGTATAAAAGGTTATGAGAGCGTTCTAAGAATCGAATTTACACGTAGCTCGTTCGCGATTTTCTGTAAAAAATAAATGTATTTAATTAGGGGACAAGGTGTTTTTTCCCCAGAAATTAATTCACCTTGCAAGGTACAACAAATACAAGCCTATATCTGCCGCCTTGTAGTGATTGCGCAATAATTCCTTCGACTACGTCCTTGTCTACACTGTTAAAATAAACTTGTCATTCACGCCTATTAATTTGTCAAAGTGACTAGTTTTAGATAGCCTTTATTGAGTGACTAATTAATTTTTAAGAAGACTAATATATGACTAAAATAATAAGATCTTTTGACTAATGTACATTTGTTCCTTGCTTAGAAGTGTTTGTGACTTCAACAAGTTTGTCATTCTTTGATGGTCTGACTAATGTTGCCTAGTCTGTTGCAAATGGCCTGTGATAAGTTAAGGTTTGTCAGATGACTGATTTAACACAGTCGGTCGTAATGTAGAGCTATGACTAATTAAAATGTGTCAGACACTTGACTTGACAAATGTGCTTGGTCATTTTCCCGCGGTCCAAATTTAGGCGGGAATAAGTTGTTCACTCCTCCGCCATCTTAGCAATACGTACACGATCGACGACGCGACAACCACAGTACCATCACACACACACACACACCGTGTATATATATATACCTACATACACGTATGTATGTATGTACACACGTATGTATGTATGTACATACGTATGTACGTACACTAGGCATGCTGCACATATGCATGCGATGACCTTGCACTTGGCTTGGAACTACTTCTGCTACTAAAACTTCTCTGCAAATCTTCGACGAGATTATGTCCACTGTTCAAAGGTATGTCTTAATTAATTTTATTTACTAATTTAGATTGAGATGTAGTGAAGTCTAACTTGCACTAAAACCGGAAACATTCCATCCGTTAGCCTAAGCTATGGCCAGGGCACGCCTGGGCACAGACTTGTAAAGTTGTATAGTCAGTTGTTGTATTGTCTCATTTGTCTGAGTATAGTGAGTGTACGCGTACAAACAGTCTCGAAAAAAAAATCACCGGGGGAAAAAAGGAACACAGAAAACTGCTCCCAAATCCAAGAGCTCTAGCATAAACTTGAAACTAACATGACGTATGTAGGAGATGTTGCCGGTGAACAGGGTTGCACAGTCGTGTTGTTTTTGTTTTTGAAAAATGAAGTAAATTTCGGCTTAAATCTGCACTACTACTATATTAGGGGGGGGGGCTCGCGGAGCTAGCGCTGCGTGAGTGTACGTGTATGGTGAGAGCTAGCGTGGTGTGCTATTTTCCAGTCTGTCACGCAGGCGGCTGGGGTTTTCGGGCGGCTGGGGTTATGTTTAGTAAGCGAAGCTATCACACAGCCTTAAAATCAAGGCTATGCATATGGCAGCAAGCAAGATCGACCCTTTTTGGAAAGATGTTGTTTTTTGCAAGGATCATCTTTTTGAAAACGATGGCTAACTAAACTATACCGTGCAACTTTTACTTTTAGTAAAAAATTACTAACTCTCTAAAAGCGTAATTCCGTAAATAACATGACAGTAAAACACTATTCACCGGCAACATCTCATGCAAACTTCAGCCTCAGGTTAGTTTCAAGTTCATTTAATGTTGTTCCAATCCAGGCAATGTATGAGTTACATACACAATATCCTGGACCTCATTTGGCCAAATTGGCTAAATAATTAGATAGGGCCTACTACAAATAACTGAAATAATAAACAAATCTTGATCTATGTATGATGTAGTGACCCTTAACTGCTAAAGGTACTGTCAAGTTTCTCGTTATAAAACTTATAGGCATACTAGCTATTATTAGGCCTAATTAATTACTCCTATTTTTTTCACAAAGAGGATTTAGCAGAATGTCCACTGCATGCATGCAGATTATCTAGTCGATAGGAGGTCTAACATTAAGTCCGATTCTTTATACTTCTTCTTTTTTGCAGTCTAATTGGTGTAATTTGGCCAATAATGTAACACTATTTTAATATTAGGATTTTAATGTTTCTTATTTACCCAGTAAACATGCTTAATTAGCTGCCACCATAACCTTGTACCATCACTCCCTCAGCTCAGCTAGGTTGAAGGCAAAATAATACAGTAAACAAATATACTTGAAGGTCAACAAATTTAGAAATAGGTTAGTAGGCTATGTTCTCCAAAACTAATTGATTACTTTTCAGAAACAGTCAGCAGTTACCTTTTTTTTTAAAGTTTTAAACAACAACAATAGGAAATTGAAATATGGTGAATTTTCCTTGCTGTAGGTGTGAATATGAATCCAACAACTTCCTCAGATTATTGAATCATTACAGGTACTTGCACAAGGGGCCTTTGTCAGTTATAACTTGCAGTATAGAAGGATGTCACAGAGTGTTCAAGAACGTCAGGTCTTTTCAGGTTCATGTAAAGCAAAAACACTCTACGTTTTGGGAAAGATACAACAGATTACCACAAGATGATGAAGATCAGGGAAATGGAGATTTTGAAGGAAATAATATTGATGATGAACCTGAAGACTTTGCAATTGAACCTGCAGAATTCCCCATTAACACAGATTTGAAAGCAACCACATTCATTTTAGGGTTACGAGAAAATTACAAAGTCAATGATCAGACCTGCAGTTATGTTACTGAAGAGGTACATGATTTACTTGGGATAGCAAGAGAACAATTACACAAAATAGCAAGAAATACAATGCCTCAAGTACATTAAGCTGAATTATCAGACGTTTTCAAGCAATCACAAATGGAACAGTCTTTCAGCTTTTTCAGAAATACCTCTCACATTAATTCTTATGTCAAAGAGAATTTCGATTTTGTTGAACCTATTGAGCATGTGCTGGGTAGAAATGGAAAAGTAAAAAGTTTCCAGTATGTCAGTGTCACACAAACACTAAAGGCTCTTTTGAAGAAGGATGATTTTTTTGCGCATGTCATACAAGGACATCAGAATGATAGGTTTGTGAAAGACTTTTGTGATGGTTCTTTATACAAAACTCACACACTTTTCTCACAGCTTAGTCCAACCATTCAAGTTCAACTCTATAATGATGACTTTACAGTTGCCAACCCAATTGGCAACAGAGTAAAACAGCTAAAATGTTCTGCTTTTTATTTTGTTGTTGGAAATATTGAACCTCACTTAAGGTCAAAACTTTCCTCCATTCAACTTGCACTGTTATGTCCTTCAGAAGTCTTGTCTGAATATGGACTGTCACAAGTAATGGCTCCATTGATAGAAGATTTAAAACATCTTGAGTCAGTTGGCATCAACATTGAAAGAGATGGCTACATTCATAATTTCAGGGGAACACTTTCCATGGTAGTCGCCGACAATTTGGCTGCTCATAGCATCGGCGGATTTCAGGAAAGTTTTAACACACAGCGTTTCTGTAGATTCTGCATGATTACCAAGAATGAGGTGGCAAATCATTTCCGCGATACCAATCTTATTCCGAGAAGTACAGAGTCTTTCAATGAGCAGGTAGACCTGGTGGAGCAAATGCCAGATGTTGCACGAATATATGGAGTGAAGAGAAGCAGTCCACTAAACCAGCTAGATCACTATCATGTTGTAGATGGACTACCATCAGACATTGCCCATGACCTGTTTGAGGGTGTAATTCCTTATGTCATGGAAAATGTTATTCGTCACTGTGTCAGTGAAGGATTTTTCACTTTAGAGTACTTAAATGAGCAGATAGAAAATTTCCCTTATTCGGGAACTGACAAAACAAATAAGCCATCTAAAATGTCCACACAGCTTGGGAATTTCAAGGTTAAACAGAAGGCAGTACAATGTTGGTGCTTTATTAGGCTTTTGCCCTTGATGGTTGGTAATAGAATACCTGTGGATGACAGAGTCTGGGGAGTTCTCCTTTCTCTTCTGGATGTAGTGCAAGTAAGTACTGCTCTTCAAGTAGATCTTGCTCTCTGTAACTTTCTAGCAGACTTGATAGAAATGTTCTTGGAGAAATATATCAGAGAGTTTCCAGAGGTTTCAATTAAACCCAAGTTCCACTATATCACCCATTATCCTAAATTGATGATGAAATTTGGTCCACTTGTACATTGCTGGACTTTGAGGTTCGAGGGTAAGCATCTCTACTTCAAGGAAATATCTCACCACACCAAAAATAGAAAAAACATGTGCAGAACCCTTGCAACACGACATGAATACTTTCAAGCTTGGTTTAGATCCAAATCTAATCTTTTGGAAGATGTTGTTGAGCATACATGTGGGAATCTTCTACCTGTAACGCTACTGTTAAGACCTATACAAGCCATATTACTACCTCAACTCGGAGATAAGGAATCTGTCTACACGGCCAAGAAAGTGAAATGTAACGGTACATGGTATGGTCAAGGATGGGCTGTTGCTGAAGGCATAACCCCTGAAGGATTTGTCCAGTTTGCTGTTATTGAATTATGTTGTTTAATTGATGGAGAGGTCTCTCTTGTTTGCCAAAAGGCTGCAAATACAACGTATATACCACATATTCATGGCTATGAATTCACCCTGAGTGATGAATTTGTTGTGAAGAAAGTTTCAGGCTTGATTGACCATTATGCACTTAGTGTTTACCGTAGTAACCAGGGAATGATAGTTGTGCCGCGCCATCACATACATGTACCAGAGGTATAACCAAGTAATTACACAGTGGGTTTAAAGTGTAGGCCAAAGACCAATCTAAATGATTCTTTTTACAGTGTAAAAAGGTATAAGAGTTAGGAAAAACCAATGACCCGTGATTGATCAAACTAGGTTAAATTTGAAAAGTCTTTGCATCCTCAGTTTGAAGACATTTTATATATGTTGTCCTGGAGTCACAATTCCTTATAAGTCTGCTAATTGCTTTGATAAGTGTAGAGTTGAAAAAATAGATTATTACTAGTGGAAACCGCTGACTGGAACTGATCAGTAATTTATTGTTTTGGAATGAACTTTTTGTTTTGTTTTATGATGCTAAAATTCTCTTCACATACAATTAGATTCCTGTTGATCTATGGAAATCAACGAAAAAAAAATTTGAATTTGCATTAAACGAGATGGGGAGCAAGGATGATGTGCATGTTGTGGACATCAAGGAGAAAGCATGTCAGCTTTTCAACCTGCACATCGACCAAATCCAAGCTAAGCTCTGGGACAAGGGATATGAGGACTGGGTGGATGCAGATGATATTGGGCCGGATAAATAAAAGTTAGCAATTGCTTCCTAGCAAAAGGTGTAAGCAATAGCAAATGGTTATCAAGTAAAAGCTCTAGGTCAAGCAATTGCTGAAAAAATTATAAATAACCTTCTTCTTTGACTAGCACCTGTTGCTTGGCTGGGTTAGCAATTGCTTATGGGTATAACAATGATGGGAGGTTAGTTCCGGTTAGCCTAGTGGTTGTATATGAGGCATGTGTTAGTAGTCTGCGAATACATCAGCAACATGGATGCTGCCGAAGAATTGGGGAATGGTACAAATAGTGAGCAATCTTTGATCGAACTGTTCGTTAGTATAATCAAAGAGTACCCTGTTCTAATCGAGAAAAGTCAGTTGCCGGGGGAAAAAGACATGAAGGCAAATGCACTTAAAAAAGCACAAATGCCAATTGCTACCAACACTGGTAAAGCCATGCATGGATGAGAAGCACATTTTGAAAAAGATAGCAAACATGAAAGGTCAAGTGAAGAAGAAAACAGATGGAATGCAAATAGGAAATAGGAAGATTGTTTTGGTTCCATGGGAACAAGATCTGTACAACATCTTCAAAGGGGATGAAAACCCGACTATTACGAAGATGACATGCGCCATTTCTGCTGGTTTCAAAACAAGTACTTCGACTGCTGCTAGCCACTCAAAATTTTTTAAATTGAACCGAAATAATTGCCGGTATCTGGTAGGATTGACTTTATCACGATTTAATCTTTCATTGTACACCTTTTCATGTTCCCTTACATGCATAAACTTGGCCATGATGGCAGGAGTAATGCAACATGCAAGTGTTAGCAAATGCGCAAGCTCCTTATTGAGGATCTTGTAAAAATACTAGCAAGGGCTACAAGTCATTAGTAAAAGGTCTGGTTTATATATATGCTTCCAAGCAAGTGCTAGTCTCTCTAGTAATTGCTTAAAAAACATAGCAATTGCTTTTGCTAACTACTGGAAGCAATTACTTGCAAGTAATTGCTCACTTTTATTCATGAAGATTTAAGAAAAAGGCTAGTACAAGCAATTGCTAGTTTTTATTTATCCGGCCCAATGAAGAGGTGGAAAACAACGGCAAAGTGCATGTATCACTTGTAGAAACAGCTACCGGTACTTGTAATAGAGATGACATCCCAACACCCAGTGAGTCTCTTGCCCCACTAACGTAAGTTTTTTGGCTCATGTAGTAAATGTGCACACGTTCCTATGATGGAGTCAAATTTTACAATTTTTATAATGATTTTATCTCATGTTTGGTAACAGTTGTTGGTGATTAAACATAATTTTAGCCAATAAAATACACTCGTTGGGCTCTGAAGTGCAAAAATATATTCTGTAACAGCTTGCATATTTAATAGACATTGCATCGGGGATAAAGAACATTATGTAGGTTTTTTACCCTACACCGATGTGTGATAAGCACTGTATACTCGGTCCTGCAGAAAAAAATCTACATACATATTTCACAGTTATGGAAATTCTAAAGATTTTGATTGTCTTGTTTCCAAGTATTGTTTGTTGCTCATGTATTATTTCTCCAGTATTTACTTGTTTTCTTCAACTGACCGTCAGTCTGACTCATCACGTCTGCCAAAAGAATCCATTTCCAGAACATCATCTGGAGTGCTGACGAGTTCTAACAACTGGTTGAATAACTACATGCTACCAGTCATCCCTACCAATATATCCCGCAAACTTGAAAATGGCCAAGCTCTAAAGGAGGGGGAGAGATCAGCACTACTTGAATCAATCTACAGTAGTGTCAAAAAGTACACTTAGTAAGTAGAATTAATGTCTCTACACACTAAACAGCTTCTCCTAACAGTTCAGTTTTCTTTTAAAATGACTGTATTTTGAATACATATTACACGCACGCTATTAACAGTTTTGTTGCCGAGTGAAATCAGAGGCAGTGATTTCTTTATATGGAGCATTCAAGTTTTATAAATCTCTCTTCTCGTGGGCATAAATTTATATGATGCATGTATCTTCAAATAACCTTTTACCCAAAAAGTGGGTACTTAAGTAAAGGAAAGTGAAACTTCTTGTCATGCAAATTTGTTGCTGGCAGTGGCAAGTTACATCTGTCAGTGCCTCACAATAGATGCAGCCTCTATTATGTAGACATCTCATCATGTGGGCTTTCAAATGATTGGCATATAGTTGTGGTTTTTCTTTAATATTGCAATGCAACAATGGTAGGAGAGTGTTGTTTGGGTGGAAGGCTAAGCTATATCAACTGACCCCCCCACCCCCCCCCCGCAACACACAGACACACAATGCCGTCCTCTAATTTTATTGATTTTGTTAATGTGATATTTCCTGGAGTTTTACTGCATTTTTTCTACTTTCATTCTTCCTATTTCAAATAGCTACCCAACTTCGGCACAGTACAACCATATTGTAAACTTGTTGTTTGATCGCTTCACTAAGTTGGCACAACAACCAGACATGTCCTTGGATAATGCAAGAGTAAGTGTAAATAGATTTGTTTGTGTTTTTGTAATGGTACATTAGTTTCATATTAAGCATATTTCTGTGTAATTTGCAGCAGGTACATAAACCGAAATAGTGTTTTTTTTATCCCTGATGCAATTATTACATCTATTTTTATTGTTTCTGGTAACTACTCAAATTACATGATTCGAACTGGCCTCTTATCAGCAGGCAAGCTCAGTGGTCTAGTGGTAAGACATCTAATGGTGGGGGTCGTCCGTGGGTTCGAATCCCACACTCTGCTAATCAGAAACACCAGAGCTTGAGTCCGGTGTGCTAGACCGCTCGGCCACGACATGCTAGTAGTATGCCTGTGTTTTTGGGGGGGTTTTTTTCCCACAGAACTAGGGAAAGCACTCGAGTACACCCTGCAGTGCTTAACACACATTGGTGTAGGGTAAAAAAAGACCAATACTGTTCCGTCAATCATCTTAGCAGTGCGGCATTCTTAAGAGGTTCTGTTACTGTTACTGTTCGAAAGTGTAAAATATTATACCATGGCATTGAATTCATGGATATGATATTGTAACTTAGAGCCATGATATAATTTATTTGACAATTATCCCGTTATTCATCATCAGGTCCTGTGGAAGTACAGACTACAATATAAATTTGCTAACTCTCGAAGACGCGAAGACAGCAGTGTCCAAGTGGTCATTCAGCGAAAGAGGAAATCAGGGAATAGCCAATCAATAGTCCAATCAGATGCAAAGAAAACGCCACAGTGGGGCATAGCCAATTACCAGCCAGCTAGGCCATGCTCGGAGGATGATGCATCCATCATGGCTCACATCAACTGGATGAAGCAGGAGACTACTAAAAGGAAGCCTGATTACGAGCGAATCAAGATTGCAATGTGCAAGACTCTTGCTGATCGCAGAAAACTCATTACTAAGGAAGGTGCCTCAATTCTGATGATTCAAACCACCTATCCCTGGCTTCTTGATGATGATGAGGTTGGTTTGGCTATTTTACTCTTTTTCTGATATTTTAAAGTGCAGTGTTTGTTTAAAAGTAAGTCTTAAATTTCTGTTTGGCCAAAATTAGCTGTCAGATATCAGTTCCATATACTAGCCACCAATAAATGAAAATGTGCAAATTAAAAAAGTTATTGCATGGATTCGTTTTTTTTTGTTTCAGCTTTTTGACCATGCAGTTGTTTATTGTTAACATTTGTTTATGAACAGATGCAGAATGAATTTAAATGCCTGCATGGAGAGCAAGGGATAAAACAACTCCTGGATGCTGGTTTAATCAAATACGGGAGTGTTGTGATCCAGCTTTGTAAAGGTTTGAAGAAGGAGCAACCCTGTCTTCAGGAGAGCCTTACAGCTATTGGCCTTGAACGCGACGAAAAGAGTAGAAAAGGTACATGTAATATTCTGCCTTGCCATATAATTAAGATATCATGGGTATAAATACACAGGTAGTATGCACTTACTCCATGTTTATACAAACATACAAACATTTTCTTTTTGTTTAGTACAATATCTTGAGTGCCCCAAACTACATTGTTTATTGACATTTGTCTGGTAACTTCATTTTCATAATGGTGTTTAGTTGATTGTGGTGACTTTACTAAAAGATCATTAAAAAAGCAGCAAGGAATTGACAATTCATATCCTGCTTCAATGACAAATTCTGACCCTCAGTTGTGTCCTAATCCTTAGCTCATAGCTCACTCATATGACATGGGAATACTATGTCCAGAACATAAGGTTCTGATCATGAAACCAAGTTTATCTTCAACTGGTCTTCAAAACAAATAATAAATTCTTCATTTTAATTATGCATTCCAAATTCAAATGAGATTATTACTATTTGTAGAAAACTGTTCTTTTTTATCAACAGAAGCTACTTGTACTGCTGCTACTATTGCAATACCAGCTTTGCTTAAGGAGCAGTTTTCCAACATGGTGGTTTTTGGAGAAGATTCAGTAAGTAAAATTTTAAGTTTGTTTCAAGATGGTGTTAGTCAGTGACACAAACTGTAGTGTGCATACACTGTACAATTGTACATACTTCTTGTATTCGGGCGCACAAAACAACCTGATCAGTATGTGTCACTGGCACACACAGTATTTTAACTGCAGATTTATAATCTATTTTGTCTTGGAGCAAAGACTATCAATAATTGTTGCTGTAAGGTATTGATACATTTCCTGATTCATTCGAGTTTTTGGTCTCATGTGACATGCCTCCAGATCTGAATTTTCTTTTGCATATTGTGATCTAAATCTGTTATCCGTTTCTTGATCTAACTCATTTTTTCTTTTCTTTTTTTAATGAATCCCATGCTATGAACTGTATAAACTACTATAAAACACAAATAATATCCTATTACTATATCTTGAGTACTTCCATTATTTGCACCTTTTGTTATGTTCCCTGTTTACCCTTTTTTATGGAGTGATACTGTCTATCACTGTCATGCTTTGCTTAGGTTAAATACCACACAAAAAAAGGAAATTTTTGAAGATCCACAGAACTAATTATGTATGTAAACATCTCCACTCAAACTGTAACCGGAATGAGTGTATGCTCTATTGAGGCAAAACAAATTATGTTTTCCTTTCACAAGATCTAAGAAAGCAGCTTATTTTCCCATAGGCCACAGTGCACATATACATTTCATAAGGCATAGGCTATCAAGAACATATCGTTTTCCCTCCTCTTAATTCCAATTTTCGACACAGTTAATCAGTATATGTACTTCTTTTTAATTTGTTATAGACAGAAGGTATGCCAATAATCCGTGGAGATGGAAAAGACTTGGCTTCATGCACTGCATTTGACTTGGAGATTGATGGAGTGATTATAAGTACATCTGAAGACCTTCTGTCGGCATTTGCAATATACCTGGCAGGTTTTTATGTATTTAACTTAGCGTATCCTTCATGTCTGAAGAAAACTTTGACATTCTTCCAGAAGGCAGTGTTAAATATACAGGATAATTTGAAGCCCGAGAGATCTGTTGTTTCTCTTCTTGAAAAACTAAACCAACACCTGTGAAAACGAGCAATGAATAGCATATATCTTTGTTGGCTCTTGTGTTTTGCTCTTGTTATGGAGTAAGTCGTTCAACACTTAAAACAAATGTACAAAATTGGTATTTGAAAGAAAACATTAATTCCCATCCCCTGGGTTTCAATAACCATTCAATTAACCTGTGACTATTTCATCAGATTTTAGTAATATTTTATTAAAAACAACCAAAAAATAGCCTACGTCTCATCAGGAATGTTGGTATGTTCATATATCAAACCTATTTTCATTGTAGCTATCAAAATAAGCCAATTCCCTGACCTTTACAGAATTTCAAAAGAAAACATTTCTTTGTATTCATACTGGTTTGTACTTTATAATCAGTGAGCTTTCAGATGAAACTGATCATTTTCTATTGATGATATAGCCAATCCTCCTAGCCTGTACCTTGTCTTGTAAAAATGTGGTTTGTTCTTAATGAGATATATAGATGTTATAATCTCTTGCTTGGAAAATTTACGACTTTGCTGAGCCTGTTGATTAAGTCTGAGGCTTTGATATCTGGTCAGCCTAGCATTGTTAGGATGTGTTTTTCAAAGGTATTCAAATTTGCATGAACTAAACAGACAGCACATGTAGTCCACATTAAAACAGAACTTCATCGCACAAGACCTATTAAAGAAAAGTACATAATTGTTTTGGGGAAGTGGAAGTGTAAATTAATTCCCATCCTCTAGTTAAAATTGTTTACGAATTCAATAAACCTGTGAAATTTTCATACTATTTTGTGGACGTGTTTGGTCACGTTTTAGTGAAACAACAAAAATGGTTTCTGCTTTCTCAGGGGTTTTGTGCACATTCTTATCTGTATTATTTTGACTTGAATCTGACTTCCTTTGATTATGATAGTCATAAGCAATGTAATGGTCTTCAAATGCACTATTCCTCGACTTTAACAGTAATCAGATGGGGAATTTAAAACATTTCTCTGGAGGATTCGTACTGGTGTGAACTTTTATAATCAGTGAGCATTCACACTGAAACTATTTTTTTAAATCATAACTGATCCCATATTTGTCTTTAAATCATTGCTTCGTGGAATGAAAATCATTTTAGATATTTAAAGGTATCTTAAAGATGAATGAATGATTGAAGTGTTTGAATTGAACAGGTTCTTCACATGTGCTGTATCATACATACCTTTAATTCTATCGATATGTAAGCTAATTAATTTTTTTTGTTGCAGTTGAGTGTACCACTTTAATGAATTTCATCAGAACATTTTATTTATTTATTAAATTACCAATACCATTGAAAACAGATTTGTCTTTTTGTCTTCTGTCTTACAGGTGTGATTATGATTATCAAGCAGTGGCAGATCCAGCAAGCAGCACGAGTAATCTTGATTCCTTTGGAACTCAACATTAATGTACAACATGATCTTGTAACAGTTCTCTTCTTCATTATCCGTATCCTCTCTAAAACTAGCCCCTGCCCCTGATCCATTAGCCCCCCCTCCCCTCCCCTCCACTGGCTCCTCCATAGTGCCCCGCTCAAATGCTGCTGATCTGCCACTGCTGGTTTGTTTATGTTACTAATGACTAATGTGTTCATGTCAGACTTTTGTATGACTATTGTTAATTAGTCAAAGCTAAATAATTTAATGACTAATGTGTGATTAGTCAGAGGTGAATTACAAAGAGCGAAAGTCACCTGACTATAGATTAGTCGTATCAGACAGGTTTCTGCTCTTGTCATATGACAAATATTTTCTAGTCGGGGTGTGACTAATTTTCCTTAGTAATCAACATAATTTGACTTATTTTAATAGGTCGTATGAGACATTGCCGTGGACTAATATTTTCAAGTCAAATTGACAAATTAAATTTAACAGTGTATCATCATCCTTATTTAGGCAGTTTTGAAGAAAAAGATGCCATTTAATTTTCAGTTTGGTGAACTTTTGTCTTGAAAATTAAATTACATTTAAGTTTAAGTTCAGTGAAATGTTTCTTGAAAATTAATAATTTTATTTTTATAAATTACAAATATAGCGCGTTGTAAACCTTTCAAATGTTTTCCAAAATATTGGGTAAATGGACATTATTCTTATGCATTTTTACATTTGTTCTTTGTTTATATTAACGCTGTGCTCAACATTTGAAGACAGATTCAATCAAAGTCATACATTATTTTTCAGACGAACAAAAATTGTACATGTGGAGAATGGTGCTTTGCTAAGTTTCAGTACGCATGCAGTATCGAGCGGGTAGGCAGACGACCCTCTCGCGCCGTGCACGTATTCGTTTTTTTTACGCAAATCGCCCCACACAAGGCCAATGGCCACTCCAAGGTGGGGGCTACTAAGTCATTGAGTTGTTACAACGACCCAATACTGAAGAAACCAGCCCCTCGCACCGAAACAAGACAAGTTAATAACCAGCCTCTTCACGGTGCGAATAGGACTAGGAGAGGTAACTAGTCCAGAACAAGGCATTTGTTAAACTGCCTCTGCCCCTATAAGCAATTATGGATAAGTGTCTTGCTCAAGGACACAAGTGTCACAGCTGGGATTCGAACCCACATTCTGCTGCTAACACCAGAACTTGAGTCCGGTAAGCTATACCGCTCGGCCACGACACTCCTCAGTATGTCTTTGTGCGACCCAGCCGGAGAACGTGTATGTAGGCCTATTATAAATGTACATACACAATGTAACGCCTTATCATCAATGGTCTTATCGTACATGCATGTTTGTGATTTCATTTCCTGTCATTGACTTAGCACATGTAATCGACAATATTGGATAATGATAACGTTAAAAAAACAAAAACATATTTTATTTCATATTTTTGATAACGCCGTTTTGACATTGTTGTATGCTAATCACTGTGCAGAAAGTGACGAAATAGACTATCGTGTAAAATGTATTCGTTTTAAAACTGTACAATCTTTGTTCACCTAAAAACACTAAAATGCTATTCATGTTGTGCTAATTGTACGACAGTATGCCTGTTTTATTTAGATAATTCAAAATAGTAATGTTGACAAAACTGCTTCTAAAAGTATTTGTGCTCTCTTTGAGTCAAGATATATATATGAAAGGGAAGGTACACCATTGGTAATGTTGGCAAAACTATTTCTACGAGTAAACTGACATGCTATGAATTAAGATACACATTTAACAATCAGGTTTCATATTATTACGTTGTGTCTATAACAAAACAATTGAAAATGCATTGAGATTCGTTGTATTCATTCTATTGAGGAATTATGAGTACTTCGATACACGTATTGGAGTAGTATGTCAGATGCCGGTTCTAGGACAAGTGCCCTTTTTGTGGGCGTGATCGCTGATATTTGAATAAAATGTGGGTGGTTGATGACGTCATAATTTTTTGATGACGTCATGAAAGGGGTAGGTATGTTGGTGTATGTATAGGTAAGATTATTGTCAAGTTTTAAAAACGATGTAAAATCCATCCCCGAAAAAAGATATTGGTTTTAGTCGCTAAAAAATTGAAATAACGATTCGATATTATGTAGATTAATAGTAAAGAGAGTATGGAAGAAAGAAGATACTTATCCAAGTGGACGTTGAGAGAATTGAAAGAGTTTGCGCGAGAACACAGAGCATTAATTCTTATGCAAAACCAAAAGGGTAAAGTTGATAAACGTTCTTATTACAATGCAGTAAAACATATATATAAAACGGCATAAACAAAAGCCGTTGTATAAATTAAATTTAGTCGAACTGAGAGAGCTTATAGCGTCTGAAAATATTGAGCTACCTCAACGCGGTATCGGGAAAAGAGGGCAGTTGTTAAAAAAAGACTACATCGCCGCTATTAAAAGGTTTTACGATCAAGAAGAAGAGTTGAGATTTGACGAACCACCAATTGACGGCGGAAGATATTTACGTCAACGAAGAATGACCGTTCCGCTCAATCATAGCAAAGAAAAAGATTTAAACATTTTTTGGGAAGCGGCAAAGCCAAAGATTAGAGCCAAGTTTTCTTTAGACTTGCAAGAATTTACGTCATTTAAGTTTATGATATATATACTTATTAATTTACGTAAAGATAAACCAGACGGTACTATCGATTATGTGGAGTCTAATTTTCATAATAATAGGCAAAATGTTTGATTTAATTTGAATGGTATCGAAAATGTATTTAATACCGTTTTTTCACAAATTCAAGAGGCTTTAGAAAAATGGACGCAAGAGGGTTCTGGGTGGATCGTAGATCGGGTGGTGGGTATGAGTATTACCATCTCAAGATATCAACCTTTGAGAGGCGGTTCTTATATCGAGTTATGCGACTACATAAAAAATAAAAAAGCGTGCATCAACGTAAAAAACAAAGACGACGATTGTTTACGTTGGGCGCTTCGTAGCGCTCTTTTACCCGTGAAAATTCATCCGGAAAGAACGTCTAATTACCCGACGGAAGATGGTTTAAATTTTGATAATATTGACGCTCCAACTCCGATTAATCAAGTAATAAAAGTAGAGAAACAAAATTGTATCGCGATAAACGTGTTTGGTTACGAATCAAAATCAATTATAGTTTACAAACTCAGCGATCAACCCGCGGATATAGATCGTATTAATTTATTATTAATTCATAAACAAAATAAATTTCACTACGTTTGGATTAAAGATATAAATAAATTACTTTACGACCAAACCAAACACGAACATCGTCAACATTTTTGTTTGAGATGTTTACAGGGTTACTCAACAGAAGCGTATCTTGAAAATCAGGTAAAAATGTGTACGGGAATTAACGACAGACCGACGGCGGTCGTTATGCCGGAAAAGGGTAAAAACGACACGCTAAAATTTATAAATTTTCATAAAAAGATAAAAGTTCCTTTCGTTATATACGCCGACTTTGAAAGTATTATTAAAAAGATTGACGATGTGAATACGACTAATACTAAAAAACTGCAAGAACACGTCGTTTGTGGTTATTCGTACGTCATCGTTCGGTGCGACGGTCGAACTTGTTCTCCCGTTGTATACCGAGGAGAAGATGCCGCGGAGCATTTTTAAAACGAATTAGAAAAACACGTAAAAAACATCAACGATATATTTAAAAATCCTAAAAAAATGTTTATGACTGAAGAAGATGTAGAAGATTTTAAAAATGCCAAAAAATTTGGGATATGCGAAAAGGGATTTTTTGGAGGCGATAACAAGTTTAGCCATGTACGCGATCATTGTTACGTCACTGGTAAATATAGAGGAGTGGCGCATAGTAAATGTAACTTGCAACTAAGTTTAAAACCAGACAAAACTTTTATTCCGGTCGTATTTCATAATTTGCGAGGATACGACTCTCATCTCATTATGCAAGCCGCGAGTCAAACGCGAGGAAATCTAACGTGTATTCCAAACAATATATGGAAAAGTACATTTCTTTTTCAATCGGGCAACTGCGATTTATCGACAGCGCTCAATTTTTACTAGCGTCGTTAGATAAACTCGTAGAATCAAACGACGTTTTTTCAATCACTAATAAGTACGAGCATGATCTTGAGAAAGTAAAACTTTTATTACAAAAGGGTATTTATCCTTACGAGTACATGAATAGTTTTGAACGTTTTGATGAAACTGAACTTACTTTACAAGAAAATTGTTATAGTAGTTTAAACGACCAACACATTACTAAAGAACAATACAAGCGTGCTAAAAACGTTTATAAAACATTCAAATGTAAAAATTTAGGAGATTATCACGATTTGTACGTGCGTACAGATACTTGCTTATTGGCGGACGTGTTTGAAAAATTTCGTACCACTTGCATGAAACAATACGGGTTAGATCCGGCTCATTATTATACCGGTCCAGGATTGAGCTGGGACGCATTGCTTAAACATTCGAAAGTCGTTTTAGAATTGTTGACGGATGCCGACACGCATTTATTTATAGAAAAAGGTACTAGAGGAGGAACGTGTATGGTAAGTAAGCGATACGCAAAAGCAAACAACCGCTATTTACCCGATTACGATAAAACAAAACCTTGTAGTTATATACAATATTTAGACGCGAATAATTTGTACGGCTATGCGATGAGTCAACCTTTGCCAACGGGTAATTTTAAATGGATGACTAAAAAACAAATTGACAGACTCTTGAACAAAGGATTAATACGTGGAAAAGGATGCATTTTAGAAGTTGATTTAGAATATAATCAAGAATTACACGATTTTCACAATGCATTTCCACTCGCGCCAGAGTCGTTGAGGGTACCGAAAGAATGGATGTCGTCGTATCAGCTCGAGCTATTAAACAACAAACCGGCTCCAAACGTTACAAAATTAGTTCCAAATTTATACGATAAATGCAACTACGTGCTTCATTATCGTAATTTACAATTACGCCTTGGATGAAATCATACATTAATTTAAACACCCAGCTCAGAAAAAACGCAACGTCAGATTTTGAAAAAGATTTGTACAAACTCAAGAACAATTCAGTCTTTGGAAAAACGATGGAAAATGTACGAAATCGGGTCAACGTGAATTTGAAGCGATTAAACGATGAAAAAGCAGAAAATCAAATTCGTACATTAATTGCGAAACCAAATTTTGCCGAGGTTAGGATTTTCGATCACGATCTAGCGGCGATTCACATGCATAAAACAAAACTTTTACTCAACCGCCCAGTATACGTAGGAATGAGCATACTGGAGTTATCTAAACATTTAATGTACGATTTTTATTACAATCATTGAAAAAAGAAATACGGTAACGAGTGTAATTTACTTTACACGGATACGGATAGCTTGTTACTCGAGATTCAAACAGAAGATGTTTATAAAGATATGGAAAAAGACAAGGACAAAAAAGAAAAAGAAAAACAAATTTTTTCATATTCTGAAGAGAATAAAAAAGTTATCGGTAAAATGAAGGACGAGACTGCAGGAACTCTAATCTCCGAAATTGTCGGTTTAAGACCAAAAATGTACTCGTTACTTTTACAAAAAGAAATAGAAATAAGACCCGCCGTTTTTTCGAAAGAAATTTAAAAAAGCTAAGGGCGTTAAAAAACAAGTTTTAGAACAGAAAATTAAACACTCGAGATATAAACAAGTTTTATTTAAAAAATATATATATAAAAAAGCTGCTTTATCACCATATGAATTTTATTAGAAATGAAAACCATAGATTATATACAACGCGAGTAAATAAAATATCTTTATCTCCTTTAGACACAAAGATATATATTTTACCAGATGGAATGCATACTTTAGCTTACGGTCATTATAAGATTGGTGGAATTTCTGTACCTGGCGGAACAATTTGTAATTCTTCTCTTACAAAACTACGAGCGGGACCTGCTTCTAAATAATACAAGATGGGTTAATTTGGAGCTTTCATCGTTTTAGCTTTCATCGTTTTAAATTTTTATACTCCATATAGGATCGGTCGCGCGACGTCTCGTATCTTTTTCAGCTCACCGGGTGCGTAAAATACCGAACTAAACTGCTAGTTGGGATTCTTTTTTCTTTCTTTTTAGCAATAGCTGGTGAGGCTGGATTTTGCTCAACGAGAGATAACTTAATCGCATCTTTAGGTTTTAAATTGATGAGTCTCGTCGTTTCGTTATTTAACGCTTTTACGACCGACGGTAATCTTTTAACCCATTCTCTATTTCTTGTATCCGTTGCTATTTCTTGCGCGTATTGATGAGAAAATAATCTTTCAGCCAAAGTTCTATTAAATCGCTCTACTATACCCTGAGCTCTATGATTCCCGGCTTCGCTTCTTTGGATTTTTACATCGTGTTTACTCATGATTTTAGTGACGGTTGACATAAATTCTTTTCCCGGATCGACTTTTAAAATGTTTGGTCAAGTTAACGGCGAACGTTTATAAATTTTTTCAAACGCTAGACTGACTTGAGCGGCAGTTTTATCGGTTAACGGTTCCGCTTCTTTATATCTGCTGGCTTCATCCGCAACGGTTAACGCGTACTTGTACGTCTTTTTACCTATACTATCGTGCGGAAGAAACAATAAATCTGCTTGATGAACCTCATTTGGTTTTTCCAACATACTATTTGAACTGGTCGGTCTAGGAATGTATTTAGGATACGGTAAATACATTTGCCACAAGGCTTGCTTTTTTATCCACTGTGAAACAATTTTTTTATTCACTTGGCTTTCTTGAGCTAATTTATTAATCGCGTCGAGACCTTTCCAGTATCCTTTCGGACTATAATAGACGTTTTGTAGCTTTTGTTTTATTCGTTTATCCATTTTTTTAATATATTTTATTCCGTAGAATTACTAGGCATGACAGAGTCTGGTAAAATTCCTTGTTGGACTAACCACATTTGCGTCATTGAAGCCGCTGCAACCGTCGTGGTTAGCTTTAACCCGTCTTTTATATCCAATTTTCCTAAATCGGGTGGATTTATGTTTAATACTTTTTTACCGAGCATGCTGTATAAAATAGTAAAAAGTCCCAAAACGGTACTGTGATAAGCTGAATTGACGATTCCTTTTGTATCCATCATATTTTATACTTGTAAATATAATTTGATTTAATTTTTTTTTATTCCATTTCAAAAACAGCAAGTTCTCTCGTTGGCGTGGGTATAGGTTTGGGTGTTGGTGGGGGTTTTGGTATAGCGGCTCTGCCCGGCGCAAGCGCTGGCGGAGCTTTTACCGACGCTGGCTGTTGATTGGAAAACAAGTAATAAGCAAAACCCCCAACGGCTAAGGCAATAGCAATATAGTAGTAGTTTATTCCAGCGCTTTCTGGTACAGCACTCTAGATGGCCTTATGTCGTATCAAACGATGAAATACTCACTAGAACAAAATTAAAACGAATCAGTGATGAAGTGAAAACTAGAAGATGGAAATGGATCGGCCATGTTCTTAGAATGGAGGATAATTGCCACTGCAAGACTGCAATGACTTGGGTCCCTGAAGGCAGGAAGAAAGTTGGTCGTCCGAAAACAACATGGAGACGTACTGTAGAGAAAGAAAGGAAAGAGTTGGGATGGAAGTCATGGAATGAAGCCAAGCCTGTGGCCAGTAACAGAGCTCAGTGGAGAGAGTGCACTGCAGCCTTATGGGCCACTTGGCCCGAAGAGGATAGGTAAGGTAACTCTGCGGCGCGAGCGTAGCGGCTCTGCCCGGCGCAAGCGCCGCATAACGAGTTTTGGTTGCACCTTTTTTTAATTCTTGTTTTTTCTGTTCGGCGGCTTTTTTGCCAGCTGCGACTCTGTTTGGATTTTTTATTTTCTTATTGTTCGTCTTCGTTACTGACGACGGCGTTGACGACGGTGTCTCCACAGCTTGCGTATGCTCCGGCTGCGCTTTCTCCAACTCGTTCGGTTCCATCGCTTTTATTATCTGCAAGATTCTTCTTTTCTTTTTAAATGTTTTGCCGTAATTAGCGTTGCAGAGAGCGGTGCTACCAACATACCTTAGTTGTAGTATATATCGCACGCTACGGTAGAAAGCATACTCGAAATAAATGGATCTTTTTCTAAATCTGTAATTAATTTACCTTCGTCGTCAATTTCAAAATGATGACCGTATAAATCAATGCGATTTAAACTAAATCCTAATAATTTGGCATATAATGTTAGAATGGCGCTACCTAAAGACTCTGTTATATCACGGCCTAATTTAGTTTCGTATTGCGTGTATAATACATCTCGCTCTTCTGTAGACAAAGCTGACGGAATACTCTTTTCCTAAATATTTTTTTGAATCTCCTCCCGCTACAACAGCCAAGAGTCGTTTGTTTTGTTGCTTTTGCTTCAGCAGCAGGCTGTCACTCGTATTACCATCCGTGGATGGTGGGCTTAACACGGATGGATTTTTGGTTACCAGTTTATGAAGGTCTTCCATTTATTATAAGTATTTATAGAATAATCAGTAACATTTTAAACAGAGAGTAACCAATAAGTAATGCTAGATAACCCATCAGTAATGAGCAAGAGTCGTTTGTTTCGTTGCTTCAGCAACAGCAGCAAGTTGTCACTCGTATCATCCGATAGTGGGCTTAACACGGATGGATTTTTGTGAACTTGTTCCATTTATTATAAGTATTTATAATTTATTTAAGTAACGATTCAGTAATTACTAAGTAATAGAGGGTAACGATTCAGTAATGGAGGGTAAGCAATCAGTAATGGAGGGTAACGATTCAGAAATGGAGGGTAACGATTCAGTAATTACTAAGTAATAGAGGGTAACGATTCAGTAATGGAGGGTAACGATTCAGTAATAGAGGGTAACGATTCCGTAATGGAGGGTAACGATTCAGTAAGAACGAGTAATTTAGTCTAGAATCGCATAATCGGTAGGTTGATCCGTTTTTAAAATCAATTTGCAATGTTTGACTCGTTTTAATTTCTCATGCACTCGCTCTCTCAACTCTTTCGTCGGTATGACATCATTTTCTCGAAGACAATCTTCAAACGAGTCTCTATCTTTACAATAAAATAAACACACCCATTTGAGTTGCTCTCTAAAATCTTTCAATACGCTATTATATTTTTGTGAAATAACCCAACAACTGTGATGCGCGTGTCTACCGCTAAAAGCCATGATAAGCAACGTTTCGTTTCCTTTGAATACGTCGCTATACATTTGTATCGCTTTGTTTATTGCTCGTCGTTCCAAATCCATTTTCTATTTTGATACGTGTCGTTGTCTCCGATGGTGGGACATAATATAACGATCGTCTCGAAATATTATAAATATTCTTTTTCCAACAAATTTAAAACAAATTCAGTTTTTCCGCATCCGGTTTTGACCGCAAATTAACGCAGCGTGTGGATATTTAGGTAACATTCCTTTTTAATATTAGTCGGATACTAATAATCGACAGATTCAAAACGTCCGTTTCTTATAACGAGTTGCGCGTCCATAATAATAAAAGTGTACATGTATAATTCACCCGCGGCTTCCGCTTCTTTATCTATTTGAATGGTAATTCCTTCGGATAAGTTTTGTACTCGTCTTCCACTTCCGTGTATTTTATTGTCGTCGCTCGTTCTCATATCTAAAAATAAACCGTATCGATTGAGTAAATAATCGGCTTGTTTGACGTTGGATAAATTTAGAGCTTTAACGATTTGAATAGCGTGTTGTTTGTTCGAATCACCGAAATATTTTTGAATTTCTTCCCAATGTTGATACCTTTTCATTCCGTGCGCGTAGAGTTGGTTGGGAACGCCTTCGATCGTAATTGAAACTTTATCGATTTTTGGATTATAAAATTTGTTCGTTTCTTTCACATTGGGCTCTTTGAATAAAAACAATATTCCTTTCATACTTTTTGCGGGGTATTTAAATTTATATTCCACGTCGTATCGCGTTTGTTTAACGGGGTCACGCTCTGTCTTAGAACTCGATCAAACAATATCGACAAACGGTTGCTATAATGATTTTTAATCATTCGAGCGAGTTCCGGTATATGAACGACTTGGTATTCTAAAGAAATTCCACTTATGATATATTTTGCATTATCGTCGGTGCTTTTAATCACGTTAGAAAATTTATTAAACACGAGTTCGTAAGTCAATCGATCTCTGATCCCCGACTGATAAAAAGGCTGATGATCGGTCAACAATTCAAAATCGAGCGGAATGTGATACCTATTATTTATTTAATGTATCCGCGATAGCTTTATCTTTTCCTCCGCCGCCCGCGGGAACCGCGTCAGTAGCACCTACTCTTAATTTAGTCACGTTAGCATTTTCGATTCATTGGTACGCTAGATTTTCGCGTTGATCTTTCGTTAACCATTCGTCTTTATAACAATTGAACACATCCGCATCGTCTAATGAAAATATTTCATTTCCTTCCATTTTAATAATTATATTTTTTACGATGGCTCTACCTATGTTTTGTACCATCGTTCTCGTATCATCGTCCGCAGACTGAAGAACAATGTTGAAAGCTAATCGAACCGTCCCCGGAACGATGACGTCATTTATTCCTAAATTTGGAAAACGAACCGTCAACAATTGATTTTCGGTAATGACGCTCGGATTGTTTGTAATGACGACTTTTTGACGCAATCCTTTTAATCCCAAAGGATTTCTTAAACTTCTGTATGGATCGAGTACATCTCCGTACGCATTCATCATATTTTATATTTAACAATTATAAAATTTAAAAAAAAATTAAAAAGAAAAAGTAAAATGGTGTCTGTAGCGATGATGATTGGCGGTGCGGTCATAAATGCGTTGGCTTTTACCGGATCAAATTTTTTATTTAGTACTTTTCGTTCTAGCGATGCCGAACAAGAACGAAAAAGGCACGATTTAGCGTTAGAACAACTTACGAGAGCCAGAGACGAATTTAGTAAAAAGCGTTTAAAATATCTAGATTATTTAAACGAACGAATACAAAAAGAATCAAACGCTAAAAAAGCCTTCATCAACATTGACGAAGCGATGAATGAATATCATATCGTTAGCGGCAAACAACTCGATTTACCGAAAGATTTATACAACGAACCCAAACTCGAAGATTTTTACGTTCCTAGCGAAGATCAAAAACGCGAGAAATACTATTCATTATTTTAGGGATGAGCGTAGTGGGCTACGCGAGTTATAAATTGTTAAAAAAAGATAAAAAGTAATTGTAAAATGGCGAATGAAGGATTCGAAATGAATGATTTTTCACCAACGAAAGATGATGTTGAAGGTGATGATGATCAACAAGAATAATATGAATTTAGTCAAGAAAATCTTCAAGAAAGATTAAATAAATTACGCGAATATGAAGACGCTAATATAACGTATACATTACCAACTTCAGATAGTCATTACATTGACAGTTTTATGAAATTGTAGAAGAACAAGGCTGGGGAAAAATTAGTACCGCAATACGAAAAATTTCACGTACTTAGCGATGGTATTTTTTCAGAGAGGATGGAAAAACTGTCAAGTTAACGCTTGATAAAAACAGAACTTTTGCTGCGTTAAATACAATAGCCAATAGAGCAAGAACAGCGGGTTATAGCCCGACTAGATTTATGAGAGAACAACTGGGTATAAAAGACTGGAGTACAACTAAACCAAAAATATCGAAAGAGATACAAGAAAAAGCGGATGAAACTTTAAAAAAGCTAGCAACACCAACAGTTACCGTCGATAAAACGCATCTTCGCAGAGAAGGAACGCGAAAGTTACCAACTCCACCACCGATTCAACAACAACAAGAACAGGATGATGATGTCTATTATGACACCAATGGTGATCAGCTAGATGATGATTACTATTATGACTCCAATGGTATTCAGCTACAAGAAGATAGTGCGATGCGTACGGTTGAAGAATTTCTCGAGTTTCTCGCTAAAAACGCAGATACTCAAGAGGAAATGAATGTATACCGTGAATTAGTGGGTTAACGTAGATCTTATGAAAACAACCCAAGGACAAACATTTAATTTTGAAGCTCAGTTGAATGCGCTAATGCAAGAATTACCTAAAGTTAGAGAAAGAATCGCTCAAAATGATGTAGGAGATGAGAATGCGATGGAACTACTTCGTCGACGAGAGATATTATTAGATAAAATACCTACAATTAGAGAACAAATAATCAAGTTTGATTATAAAAATAGAAGCGAATTAAATAGAATAAAAGAAACGTTATATAAAGTGAGATATATAGACGCTACGTTGGGTGAAAGAATAAAAACTTTATTTAGAGAACAAGGTATAACGATCGTTAGTATATTAACGGCATTTAGTATGACTATCGCTTTTATCGTCGAATCGATCGTTAATACAGCGAAATCAGCTTTACCAAAACCCGCACCACCAAAACCCGCACCACCAAAACCTACGCCACCAGAACCTACACCACCTGAGCCGAGTGGTGTAAAAGAGTGGATACAAAAAACATTAAAAAATCTGGCGAGTGTATTAGCAAAACTCGGAGAAAAAGCGTTAGCCGCTTTACCGGGTATTATCGGTGCGGTCACAAGTTGGTTATTTAAAACAGCTTCTGGCATCGTCACATGGGCGGCAGAACATTTGTGGCTAGCCTTGACGGGGGTTGGCGTTTTAATTCTAACTTGGATGCAGAAAAAAAAACTCTAGCCTAGCAATTCGTAAATCATAACGCCGAGTCCACCGAATATAGCAAAACCAATAATTAAAGCATTTTTTTTCCTTTTTGGTGGCTATCGTTCGATTCTTCCAAAGAGTCTTGGGTTATTGTAGAGGGATATTCTTGCACATTTGTTATTGTAGAGCTCGGTGCTAGATCATCTTGCACATGTTTAGCGGCTAACGGTGGCGTCGATTGTAAAGATGGAAGAGGAGAAGGAATGGGATCTGAATTCACGTCTTGATTCAATCCTAACGATAAATCAGACGTTGCGATTAAAATATTATTGTTGTATCCGACGTACGTACCTATACGCATATTCATATCACTAGGTATCATGTATAATAATTCTCCAACGATAAAATTTAATTGCGTTTTAGTATCTGATAAAGATTTTTGATAGCGATCGATACTAGATTGTAAATCGACCGGAGAATCAATCTCAGCATCCACTATATTTATAAATTCACGCTGCGCATCTAAACCGGTACCGGGTGTAAGAAATCCACTTTTAGCTCGTACTTGAGCTCCCAATATCGCATAAACGTACGTTCTTATAGAATCATTAATTCGTTCTATACCGATATCCGTAAAAACCGCGCTAATCCAAAAGACAATATAAATTTAGTCCACGCTGTTTCAACGCGTTCAGATTGCAAAATGTAACCTACTCTAATGGTACGTTCTTTTCGATTATGTACACCGTCGTCAAAATCCATTCTTTCCCCCCCCCCCCCCGCTTCAAAGTTTGCGCTAAGATTGTTGAGAGGAATAGGGTCAGAGTTGCGATTTAAAATAGAATTGTCGTAGTTGTGTCCAGGTACTGGATCGTATCTTTTACCAATGTTTCGCCAAAAATAAGCGGTGCCTAATCCATCGCTGTACGTATCTACTCGTTGTTTCCAATGGTCCGATGTTGAGAGGTGAAAGTCTTTACATATTTTTTTATACGCGCTAATGTCTATATTATTGTCGAACGCGCTAAAATAATTTTGAAAAGATGTAGGACAACACATTTCTTTGAGTAATCGTCTCATTTGATAATAAACGTGAAATCTAAAAAAAACTACGAATCATCACATTGGAATGATTTAAATGTTTATAACCCACACCGCATCTCGTTGTGCTGCAGTACGTTACAAAATTTATTTGATTTTGATAAAAATTTTACGGATTATAATGCCAATCATCGAGTACTTTTTGACTACGAACCTGAGGCAACTTGTAGTTGCTAAAAACATCGTCGAGTTGTACGTTAAAAAATCATTTTTGTTGATGTAAATTTTTATACTCGTTAAATCGCTAGCATTAAAATTTTGATCCGCTATAAAATTTCCAGATTGTGGATATGAAAGCGAAAAATTACTCTTAAATGCTAATGGAAACGTCATTTTTTATTAATTATAAATATAATTTATAATTTATAAATGCATCATACGGCCGAAATTAAAAATTTAAATAGTACAATCTCATTAAATAATGCCATCGATAATAAAAGCGGTAATCTTACGATATCATTAAATAGCGTTAACATTTGGGTAGGATATTATAATATCCGTAAAAAAGAAAAAAATATTTTTAATAAAAGATATAATAAACGAAAGAAATGAACAAAGTCAGGAACAAAGTATCGTGATTATCGAACCGGGGCTTTATAATCTCGTTGAAATTATCGATATTGTTTCAAAAAACGCACCTTGGGTAACGTTTGTCATCGATAAAACAATCGGTAAATCTATTATAAATATTACTCAACAAAGACGAAGAATTAAATTTTCATCGGGATTAGCTAATTTACTCGGATTTGATAATGAATATCTAGCCCAAGGAGAGCACCAAGGAAAAAAACTCGATTTACTACCTTTTAAAATGATATACATTCATTGCGATCAAATTTGTACGAGCGAAAATTTTTGTGATGGTAAACCTTGTACTATTTTAAACGTTTTTCCGTTACAAGATAAATCGTTGGGAGAAAGTATGTATATGGAATTTAAAAATCCGTTACGAAAAAACCTTAAAATTTACACGTTTAACGAGTTTTCAAATTAAAGATCCATTAGGTAGAGAAATAAATAATCACGGTATGCCAATTTTTTTAACATTTGAAATTAAATAATTTACTTATATAAATTATGGCGAGTATTTACGGTCCTAGTCGTAAAAGCGAGCGAGTTACATCTAGCGCCTTACAACAACAAAGTAGCATTTACGAACAACACGGCTATATCGATAGAGATGATATTTTACAAACAATAGTTCTTGTCGAAAAATATCGAATTATACTCGGATGGCACGGTGCGCTTAAAATACCCTTTTACATGTTCAATCAATCACCGCATACTGCGCCATTTTTGTAAAATTTATGAAAACCAATGCTATTTTTTCACATTCGGCAGAGGGTAATTTTGACGCCAACGTATCATATTCCTTCTCCCTCTCGAGATAAAAGTTTAGTTTTCAACGACACTTCGCAGCACGTACAGTACGAAATTTGTTTTCAAACGCGAGATGAAAAAGTTTTTGTACAAGGAAGCTTTTAGGCGCTCTAAATAAAAAAATATGTTTCAATATAAAAATTAAAAGTTTACCCTTGATTATTTAATTTCTATATAATAAAATATGGCGAGCATTTACGGGCCTAGTCGTACGAGCGTAAAGAGTAGTCGAACGAGCGGCGATAAAAACGTTTTTGAAAAAACTGGACATATCGATAGAGATGAAAATCAACTTAATATAACATTATATAAATTATACGATATATTTTACATTCAATAGAATGGTTCGCCAAATATCGGTATACCGAGGTTTGCCATCTTTGAACCAATAATAAACTGTACAACTTTTTCTAAAATAATATACAACGATGAATCTTTTTATTCTAATGTTATGAAACGAGAAATAAACCCGCTTCGTATACCAGATTTTTTTGAGTTTGATGCTAGATCGCAAGATTATTTTAATGATATAGATGCAAAACATATAGAATGTGGAATTTGCTTTAAAATAGAAAATACAAACTACAGGAACAAAGTTTTTGTACGAGTGACCTTTTTCGGCTCTTTAGAAACTGGAATCTGTTTCGATATAAAAGTTGTTACTTGGCCATTATAATTTAAAAATTATAATCTTTTACCATTAATAATAAAATAATGAATATGACTACGGATAATCTCCAAGAGTTAATTCGCTGCGAAGTGCAGCGTTTGCAAAACGAAAACGGCATTCAAAAAGAATTACAAGCGGAAGAAAATGAACGTAAGGTTTTATGTAAAAAAATAAATAAAATCAATAAAACGTGCGAAAATTTAGACGCTTTCTTCCAATTAACAGATTTTGGTCTAAAATTGCACTATGCTATTGGTTTGCTGTACATGTCGCACCTTTCATCAATCAACAACTTAAAATAAGTTTTTTAAATCTTTTACTATTAATAGTAATTAATGAGCATCTATGCAGCAGAAACAAAGAAAATATATCCAGATGTCCGGTATATGATGGATACTTCCGAAGCGACAGCTAGCGATGTTAAAACCTTTCGATTGCAAAAAATCGATAACATTGTAAAAGAATTACGAGCCGAAAAAAAAGAGCGTGAGAAAACGTATAAAAAATATAATAAAATCATCAACACTTGCTCTATCGTAGAAACGATAGCAGAATTGGGTTGTATGGGAGCAGGGGCCATTGGAATCGCGAGTATCGCCAGCGTTGTAGCGAGTCCAGTAGGATTTGTTTTAGAAGATTTAGCTTTAGGGTTAGGCGGTGCGTTTGCTCTCAGATACGCGAAACATCATTTTTTACAAAAAGCTAAAAAACACGACGAGATTAAAATTTTAGCTTTATCTAAACTCAATACGATAGAAAACCATCGAAGACGGTGTCATTACGCAAGAAGAATGTTTACTCATCTGCGAAGAACGAGATAAATTTAATCGAATGAAAGAAAATATTCGTACTAAATTTACGGCTAAAAATAAAGATAGCGATAAAAAACAAAATGTAAATTCGATTAATCTAAATCAAAAAAAAAAAAGATCTTATAGAAAAACTTATGAATTTAAAGTAAACTTTAGCGTAAATAAAAATTATTTTAATAATCAAAAACACGCTTCGCGATCATTAGCGGAGCGTGTTGATTCAAGACCTCCACCGTATAATTTTAAATTTTAATTGTTTATAGTATAAAACAACTTGTTTTATTTAACAACTCCATCATCACTATATTATAATGCCGTCTAGCAGAGATAATCCTCTGTTCCATTGTTGACCCTTTTGTATCCATCCGTAATCCCCATGAATGGATACTTATTGAACTGAGATATAACTGTTCACATTAGCTAAGAGATGGTAACCGTTATTTTGACGTTCTAAATTGGATTAACGTTAGGGTGGCAGTAAGTTACCTGACTGAGCGTGTACATTGGGATTAATATTCTAACATCTTCCAAGCTAACTGCACGGTCACGTGGAGCCAGCCGCCCCATATGATATAGTACATGCAAGCTCCATGCTCGCGTGTAGGCCTACAATGTACGATACCCACTCACACCGAGGACGCGTGTTATCCCCCAAAGTAAGCGGGAAATTAATACAAATAACAATGTCTGGTTGCCGACTACACACTGATGTGATTTGTAATGTTAGCCGGCCCGCCCGCTATGGAACTCCGTTCCCGATGGTTAAGATCACAGGGATTTTCTTACGGCGCGGCCGGGACGAGGTTGTCGAGTAGACTGTCCGCCTATGTGCTGCAACGTTAACGTTACATTAGGCTATCTAGGCGGCGGCGAGGGAAAGATCGACAAAATTGGATCTATTCTTCATTTCTGAAAACATTTATGTGTATAAATAGGCTCAGAATCCCCAATAACGAAACATTTTTAAGCCTAATATTGCAACAAATATTAGGCAAATATTAGGCAAATCCCAGATGAAACGCAAACTTTGAGCTTGTGAAGAATTTATAGTGTGATACAGACTTATAAAATAAATAATTAGGCCCTAATAAGATTGCGTGAGGCGCAATGTTTTGTACAAACTAAGAGGCAGTGTGCGTCTTGCATTTCATAGGGCCATATTGCTTTGAAGACACCGCAGAAAACCTTTTAAAAATAATTATACATGTACAAGAACTTTTAAATTTTTTCCCTACAATGTCGCATACATTGTGCGTAAGTTGCTTAATATTTGGTTACGTTATTGACCTTTGTAATGGAATGATGGCCAGTATATGAAGAACTTTGACCGGATTTCGCACAGAAAAGATAAGATGCTCTGTGGAACGGCCAGAAGGACGCACATGACCTAATGAGTGCACTATACGTACATGCAGCCCGGATGTTTATTGAAAACAATAGGTCAGTGGACTAGACCATTTTATATAATGGGGATGGTGGTGGATGTGAGAAAGTATTGTTACACACAATATAATTAATAAGTACATGTACATGCACATCAATACAAAATACAACTCAAGATTTCAGAGTTTTAAAATGTTCAACTTCAGCAACTTCAGTTATTCACATTCTTCCACAAAATCAAAGTAAAGATGGCCCAAAAAAGTAATGGTGTGATCCGATCAGCAAGTACATCAAACTTGTTTTTTTTTAATCGAAGTTGGCTCAATTTTCTTTAAAAGAGGGGATTTTAATATGGACTTAAGAAAACCTACCTATAAATATATTCTACAACTATTTTTCCTTTGTTGATGTGAGAAATCGTTGTCAAAATCTAATGATTGTGGACTTCAGAGAAACGAGTCTCCTACGTTTCTTGTGGCACAATCTAGTACCCACTGCAACCATCACACTTTACGTGCATAATTGACTGCATGTGAAACCAGACTATGCAGATCCTTGCATAAATTACAGGGTCACTACTCGAAGAAGAGAGACGTTCAATGATTGGACAGGAAAAGGTCCCTCTCTCCTCTTGGCTAATCAAAATCCTTCTTACATGAATGGAAAGAGAATTTTCTACGGATTCTTTTGCCGTTCGAGGTAAATCTGTAACGTTACGCAATCTGCATTGACATTCCATTTATTGAGCATACCATTGGGAAAAACAGTCAAATTCGTGTTGACCTCCATCATAGGAAATGCAGATTTTTAGCATTTACTCCCCCTTTTTAAAAACAAAAAAACATATTTTCCCAAGTGTAATTAAGTTTGAAAAGATCATCATTCTGAGAAATGTTACACTTTAAAATGCCGGGCGAGGGGGTTAGAAACGGTCAACTACATTTCAAATACAAAGGAAAGTTTGTTAATGTTGCATCATTTAGTGGCACATTTCCCGTGTTGTATAGGCTGCTTTTTATTGTTATACACTCAATATAACAATATATACAATCATCAACAAATACAAAAAGGGCAAAAATGGGCAGGGTTTTCATTTAAAGAATAGACAAGATGCACGGCATTTTCACAATTAAAACAATCATGTAGGGCCTATGCTAAAGGAAAACAGGCGCTTCCGTAAAACTGGCATATTGGCACAAAAGTGTACACCAAACCGACAGAAACATCAGTTTCTACACAAAACCTCATCACCATGTATTCAAATCATTTATTTAAGGAGAATCTCCAATAATGAGGAAGATTTCGTAGATCCAGAGGCTATACTCAACTGAGATAAACAACGCAACACGAAAAGTGTCACTGGCAAACCCAGCCAAACTGATTCACAAACTGATTCCTTTAATTCTTTATGATAGTACAGGGTACGTGTCTGTGTTCACCATATTGCCCAGACGTGGACGCTATCGGATTCATGCTGCAGTGCATGGTTGTACATTTTCAAAAGGCAGGAAACTCAAAAGTGCCGCTCTGCAGTCTACTTGCAGTCATTGTATTAAACTGATCCTTGTAGTTGTAACTTTTCCGAAGACAGGCTAAAGCTGTCCGCACTGATTACGCAACATTCGCTTTTATAATCCGGGAACAAAGGGGCGCCCAAGCTATGGCCAAAGAGGTATGCCAGGCCCTGTGACATCTAGCGATGTCTTTATTCTTGTGATAAGGGGTGGTCGAATTTGTAAACATTCATTTACGAATACTCGTTTCAGGGGAAACACCTATTTAATTCTAAGTTTTGTTTGTATGATGAGTCCAAGGGACGAGTCAACTCGTACCCGAACATCGCCTGAAATTGCCTATAGTTCTCTCCGC
The DNA here is from genome assembly GCA_029582265.1 of Zoroaster sp. YZ-2022. Lineage (NCBI taxonomy): Eukaryota > Metazoa > Echinodermata > Asteroidea > Forcipulatida > Zoroasteridae > Zoroaster > Zoroaster sp. YZ-2022. Next base: position 6,233,283 of record CM055816.1, read on the forward strand.
CTTACCGCTGCCACTTTAGTCTTCGGACTCTGCACTATTTCCCGGTACAGTTCCCCGGGGCCCAGTATCATAATGTCATAATGTCATTCTGTCATTTCTGGTGCTGTCCTATCGTGACTGAAATTTTTTTATCAACTTTGATTCATGATTTCTCATTTCTGGGAAAAAATAACAGTTTTGTATTTATTTTTTTATGTGTAAAGTAGGATCTTGAAGTTTTTAAAATAATAATTTTCATCAGTATTTCTTTATTTTTCTTTCAACATTTTTAGATTTTTCTTTTAAGGAATTAATTCAGACATATGGTGTCCTATCATGACTGAAATTTTATTCATTAATTCTTATTTCAGGAAAAAAAACTGTTGATTTTGTTTATTTTTTCTTATGACTGAGTCCGGGGGACGAGTCAACTCGTCCCCAACATCGAACGCGCCAGCCCGCCGTCTCCCACAGTATAGTGCTCTCCGCCTTTCCGCTGCCACTATGATCTTCGGACTCTGCACTCTTTCCCGGGAACATTTTCCCCAGGGCACAATATCATAACGTTTTCTGTCATTTCTATCATTAAATTTTGGGTCAACATTTTAGATTTTTGAAAAGATTTAATTCATACTCACAGTGTCCTGTCGGGACTTGTCTTTCATTCATACATGCTCATTTTAGGACAAGAAACCAGTATTTGTTGTATTTTTATATCGGTAATATGCAAAAAGTATTATCCAAAATTTTATCGTTACTTTTCATCAGTGTTTTTCTCCTGTCAAAATTTTCTGTTAGGGAACGTATTCAGACTAATGGTGTCCTATCGTGACCGAAATTTTTGTGTCAACTTTGATTCATGATTTCTCGTTTCAGGAAAAAAGTAACAGTTTGTATTTATTTATTTTTGTATAAAGTATATATCTTGAAGTTTTTAAAATAATTATTTTCATCAGCATTTCTTTTCTTTCAACATTTTTCGATTTTTCTTTTAATGAATTAATTCAGACATATGGTGTCCTATCATGACTGAAATTTTATTCATTAATTCTTATTTCAGGAAAATTTTGTTGTATTTTTCTTATGACCGAGTCCGGGGGACGAGTCAACTCGTACCCAACATCGAACGCGCCAACCCGCCGTCGCGCACAGTATAGTACTCTCCGCCTTTGCCACTATAGTCTTCGGACTCTGCACTCTTTCCCGGTACATTTTCCCCGGGGAACAGTATCATAACGTTTTATGGAAAATAGAGCATCATGAAGTTCAACATAAAACATCAATTATACCAATTTTAAAACTATCTTGTCCATTAACTACAGGCATAGATATGTATAACAATTTGTGGATTTTAGATTTTAGCAAGAAATATGTTCAATTTGTAGAATAAAAAGCTGTATCTTCGGCAAATACATTTAAAACTAAAAGTAATCCAAACCAAATCTAAATTTAATTAATAATATTAATGATATTCCTTGAAATGTTTACGTCTTGTTTTAGTAAAATAAATTGTACATGTTACGAAAAGTTTAAACTGGTGTCAACCCCTTGCGTACGGTTGACGGCTATAGCCACGGCTGGTGAAATAATTGATTTTCCAGCTGCATTTGCTGAGAATGCGCCTTGAATATAAATCTTCAAGATGTCTGATAGTTTGGTGAACCATACTGTTCTTGAATGGGAGTGATATTATATAATAGATTGGGCTTTCGAGAGCATTCCGAATACAGCCTTTTCATGGGATTTCTGACCACAGGCCTTTCAATTACGCCGTTTGGGTACTTCATGGGCAATGAATAGGGTACGCCCGGTTTAGCTTGCCCACTTATTGTTCAGTCTATACGCCTGGCTGAACAGCGGAGTTGTGCCCATGTCCACAGCCGTGTTTTACCCGGCGCTCCCCGTCCCCACGGCCATAATTAGAGTTAAAACTGAAATATTTAATTTCTATAGTGTTGAAGTTAACCGAGTTAGATGCGCATTATATTAAGAACTATCCAGAACATTTTTTTAGGGGGGGGTGAGTGAGAATCAAAAACAATTATTTTCCAGTACTACAAAAATTACAATGAAATAATCAAAAGAAGAGAAAAACGAAGCACACTGTGGGAATGGGAGTGTGTTCTCCCCTCCCCTCCTCTCTCTCTCTCTTTTTCTCTCCCTTTTTTCTCTCTTACAGCCCCCTTAGCCCCCCGGATCCGCCAATGACTATGTACATTTTGACTTATTGAAAAGTATTTTATTATTAGTTAAATTGAAATAAAGACATTAAGACTAATTGCGGTGACACCATGTGGAATCTCAATTGAGTAGTAATTAGTTCTGAAAAGAACTGGGGGTACAACTCGACGTTTCGATCAGTATGCTCTGATCGTCCTCAGGAGAATGAAATAAAGACGTTTCAATTTACATTACATTTTTGTATGTAACAGAACTACAGTGACCAATTCCCATGTCGGTGTTTGATCTTGCTATTCTGGCCCTCAACCCATTGTTCGATAATGTGAACGGTGATAGCAAGCTAGACTATCCTATACCCACGCCACGCTGTTCCTAACATACGGCGAAGTGGGCTGCCTGTGCCTGCGCCCATGCTAGCACGCATATCGATAGTACTACTGCCGCGCTATAATTTTTTTAAATTCTCACACATTATTTCGTTAGAGCGTCAAAGTTTCTTTTAAAATGGAAGCACGTGTTCCACGGACGCGTGGGCGAATGTCCGGTATACAGGTACCCACTGACACTGAGGACGCATGTAATCCCCCAAAGTAAGTGGGAAATTAAATGTGAAAAACGATGTCTGGTTGCCGACTATATACTGATGTGATTTGTGTAACGTTAGCCGGCCAGCGCGCTATAGCACTTCGTTCCCGATGGTTAAGATCTTGCAGCACATTGTTGGCCCCGGCTCATTCCAACAACCTGTATAAGGAACGAGAGGCACCGATTTTCTCATGGGGACGAGGTTGAGTTATATCAAGTAATGACAGTGCTGTGTCCGCCGCATGCGTGCCAGACGGACGGACGGAAACATCAACAAAAGGCAGGCAGGATCTATTCTTCCTTTCTGAAAATATCTATGTGTATAGACTCAGAATCCCAAGGAAATATTTTGAAGCCTCAGATTGCAGCAGAGAGCATTTAAAATCCAAACAAAATCGGGGCCCACGCCATTATTAGCTTCGCGCTTGTTTTGGACGGGCAGTTTTCGAATCCAACATAAGTTTGGACGCCCGGGCAGTTTTCAAATCCTAGAAGAAACGCTGTCCTGAATGTAACATTTGATTTACTATTTCTAAAATGTATCTGGGTACATTGTTGGCATCGCCATTTAGAAATACGAAATATGAAATATGAGGTAAATAGAATTTCATTATCATTCAGCCTACAGTCAAACTTATTCCACCATTCAAGGCCGAATACGAAGCGAATTCGAAAGCATGACATTTCGCGTTCGCTTTCAATGAACCGGCCTTAACGCTTTTTCTACATGGAGATAGCCATGGCGCTGTTCCTTGTATGACCAGAGGTATGATCGTGCATTTATGCAGGTCAAATTATTTCGAGTGTCAGTCGGGGTTAACGAGATTAAACGTAAACATTTGCAAGTGTTTCCGTTATGTCAACGCACCGTCGACACTCGTTATCACCCTTTTGTCATTGGAAAAAATGGTTTACCGTTATGAATAACAATAGGAGTTTAGACATTATTTTTTGCCGTGAAATCGCAGTGATATTGCCGTGGATAAAGTTTGTCATTTCTGGAGCGTGAAAATACCGTCAATTTGCCCTTAGCAAAAGTTTTCACGGCAAAATGACCTTTCACGTCGTTTTCACGGTAAAGATAGTCATAGTGATCGATGCAATATACCATGCTTTTACCAAAAAGTGTAGAATGTGTCCCCCATAGAATCCTTAGCAGCCGGAGTAATACGGTTAATGCCACAAACATAATAAGCTGAAATTGTTACAGGTTAATTAATGTATGTCATGTTTCAAAGAGTGTATAAGCATACTCGTGTACAGAAGCAGGTTTGCCAATATTGCCAACATTGTACCTTCCCTTAAAAAAACACGATTTTCGAATTAAAATGTGAAACTTAGTTGGTGTAAAGAGGATGACGGTATCAATCTTCCTAAGAAAATAATTTTGTCTGGGGTGATGTCACTTTTAAGAAAAGTGTAATAATATATATTTCAAATTTAGGACTGAATACTCTTTCTTAAATTTCGCGTTAAAATGAATAGCAAATATCTGAATGTATTTTAACTATTTTCTGTTTATATTTACTGTTTATTTTTAAATGTATATCTTGATTAAAAGACAGTCTAGTAGCTAAGTAGTTTTTTCCAACATTACTAGTTCTGTACCTTCCCTTTAAGCAGTCACAATCTTCTTTGTATTTCTGATCTTCTGAACGTTGGCAATTTAGTCTGTATTTTGACATTATTTGTCCATTCATTTTGAGTTGTGTTTCAGTAAATTTACCCTCAAAAATGTTTTCCCCCACTCTATTAAAAAATCATGGCTGCGTCACTGTCTTTAAGTGAATATATTAATTGATGACGTAGCTTGATAAATTCATAACCGGTGTTATAATGTTAAACATGCTTCGGTCAATCGTTTTGAAAATTATCTCATTTATATGAGGAATGTAAAAAAGTGTTTGGATTAAAAACATCATTGCCAGTAAAATAGCAAACCATGTGGAATAGGTTTTCGGCTTCTTGTTTTATAATCTATATTATTTCACAGTTGGAGTTAGACTTAACATAAGCTAATGGGTACACGTAGAATGGAGAGATTGTAAAATCTAAATTGAGATAATTGTTGCATTTTCCTGTACAGTTTGTGTCTGAATTACAAGTCTACCTAGGTCTATTAAAGGGAAAATATCGTCACGATCAGAGCAGACTGACTTTCAACAGGGCATGGAATCGGTGTCCTAGTTTAAGATGAACACAGTGAATGAACATTTCTGGCTCATTCAGCAGCAATGGTAATATGACCTTATCATGTGGGGTATTATTTTCAGTCACTGAGTTAATCTAAAACTAGCACTCCGATTCCATGCCCTGATGATCGTGACGATACTGTCCCTTTAATAATACAGTCAATAAAATGTTATATTCACTGGAGAAATAAAGTGGCGGGAAGTTTCTTACTTTAAGATATATATTTTGAGTGGTGAATCCTCCTTATCCCATCATTTGTGTATTATGTTGTAGTATAGCAGATTTAATTAATTTCGCTTTAGTATTTATTGAATTTGATATCAAATAAATAACTGGAACATGGGTAAAGAGTAGTTAGGTGAAGACAATAAATGTATATCGCCGCGTAATTGGATTGTCATCAGTTTAACAATGTTCTGATCAATCATTTTGTGAAATTAATAAAACAAATTTATATTGAAAGTAATTTTTCCCCATAAAAAAAAGAAGTGAATCGATTATCAATAAAATTGCCGGCGAAACACACTGACAATTACTATGTATGCTTTATTAATATTTTATAAATAGTATATTTCAATGTTGGATTTATTGAATTGTTGTATTGTACAATGATATGAGGGATAAAAACAATATCGACGAATAATTTCTAGTTATACATTATTTATACAGTTTATACATTGCCAAGGCGTACAGTTGAAATGAAGAGGTTAGTGAACTCATTTATTATGCTATATGTTTGCTTATTTTGGTTCTCTCTGCGTATCCAGTGTGACAAAAGGTCTACATTATGAAAAGAGGGTGCGCTGGTAAAATGAGGGTACAGTGTGAAAAGGTGTCACACTGCAAAAAGGAGAACAATTGTGAAACGGAGGCGTGCTGATAAAATGGTATACGTTACAATAATGTGAAAAGGGGATCACAGCAAATAAGGGTTACATTGCAAATGTGGGTTCACGGTAAATAGGGGTACATGTTAAATGGGAATAACCTGCTAAAAAAAAGGTACATTGTAAATAGGGGTAACCTGCTAAAAAGGTACATTTTTAAGAGGAGTAACCTGCTAAAAAAAGGGTACATTGTTAAAAGGGGTAACCTGCTAAAAAAAAGGGTACATTGTTAAGAGGGCTAACCTGCTAAAAAAAAGGTACATTGTTAAGAGGGGTAACCTGCTAAAAAAAAGGTACATTGTGAAGAGGGGTAACCTGCTAAAAAGGTACATTGTAAATAGGGGTAACCTGCTAAAAAGGTACATTGTTAAGAGGGGTAACCTGCTAAAAAAAGGGTACATTGTTAAGAGGGGTAACCTGCTAAACAAAGGGTACATTGTTAAGAGGGGTAACCTGCTAAAAAAAGGGTACATTGTTAAGAGGGGTAACCTGCTAAAAAGGTACATTGTTAAGAGGGGTAACCTGCTAAAAAGGTACATTGTTAAGAGGGGTAACCTGCTAAAAAGGTACATTGTTAAGAGGGGACAATCTGCCAAAAAGAGAACATTGTGAAAAGGGGGCACACTTCTTAAAAAGGGTACATTGCAAGAAAAGGGGAACATTGCCCAAAACTGGATATTGTGAAAAGCGGGTACACTGCTTAAAATTAGGGTACATTGTGAAAATGGAGCACATTGCTAAAACAATAACAGATTTCGGTCGTTCGATCAGTGGACAGTATTGTTTGCTGCAGCCAAACGTCAGTTTTTTTAATTTTATTGTTTTGTATACGAATGAATCTCAGACTTTTCACTGATTAAACGACCGAAAAGGGGAAAATGTGATATAAATCTTACAAAATGAGTCTGAAGTGGCCAAACTGCCTTTTCATTATACGAATCAATGTATCTCTTCCAAAATATATTGTATTTGTTTTACTGAGATCAAAAAAAGATTCTTTTTGAAGGATCCATTCACAAATGTTACTTACCCCACAGCACAACGACCATGAATCTCATCCATTGCAAGGTGGTCATCTCGTCGAGGATGCGGTGTCCCGTCAACCGATGAAACTAGATGCAATCTCCTCAGAAAATGTAGGGAACAACTCTATCCACGATGACAGAAAGCTTTCTGGAACTCCAGGTTTGCGTCTCCTTTCCGTGCCGCGCTGGTCCAATCTAACTGAAACCGCTCATCTCTCGCTCATTAAAAGAATCGCGCCCACAAGCTTGATGATACCAGGTATTTTCCAGAGGCCGCCGGCATGTGGATATGATGTACATATATAGCTTCATAATTGGTCCTTCCTATAGGCATATAATACGCATGTGCGCTCCGCCTACCTATGGTTGAAACATTATAATATACATGGCAATAGTTTACCCAGAGGACCACCATCGTTAAAATCAACATAGCAGCATTAATTACTACTCAATTGAGATTCCACATGGTGTCACCGCAATTAGTCTTACTTATCATCCTCACCATGCAAAGCTACAAGTTTTACCTATAGCAGCATTAATAACCAGTAGAAAAAATAGCAAAGCCCATACTTGTTCTAAGTTATAATAAGTATATTAAATATCGTTTCGGTTTGCGGTAACACCATGTGTTTATCTCAACTAACGCGAAGCTGAGGTACAGGTTCTGAAAAGAACCTTATACAACTCGTATCTCAACCTTCGTTAAGTGAGAAAGGTTCAAGGGAGAACCAATGTCGGGCAACTCGTTTTTTCTCTACTGTCGCTAAGTGAGAAATATGGTTCAGAGAGAACCATGTGGACTTCACAGGTTAATATGGTTCAGGGAGAACCATGGGAACTTCATGGGTTATTCTCGATATTCCACCATGCAAAGCATCAAAACATAAATTATATTAAAGCTAGTATACACTTGTAAAATGTAATTATGTATAAAAACCAATCTGTTAATGTTTCAGCTTATTTCATTGTGTCGTCGAGAAAATAATGAGAATGCAATCAGGTTGTTCGTATTCGTTCATTGAATTTCTGTCTTTGTATGAAAAATTAATTTTGGCAATAATTTCGCTAATAATGTTACTAAATTTTACTACAATTTTATCAAATTTTGCTAACACGATAGCACCTGAGACAAATATTTTCTGGGAATTTATACACCGTGTATAAATGTTATAATTGATTTGATTTAAATGAAATTGCTAATAGTTCTTTTAATGAGTGTATAGTTGCTATTTAGACTGGGTTTAGAAGAAATCCAGTGAATCAGTCTGAGCTAAGTCATCACTGTGTTGAATGCAATACTTCTATATGGTCACTGGTAAATTCAATGTAGGCAAAAGGACTTGAAAATCCTGGTTCTACTCTCCAATTGCCCACATATTAAACCAACCATATAAGTTACGCGACTGCAATGGGGCTATGCATGCCAATTTACCTAACACTTGTGTGTGTTCTCCACTTTATTTGCGCTTTGCCATTCCCGGTCCGCCACTGTACAGGGTCAACAGCTAAAATGTAACAGTCAAAATTAAAATAATTTGCCTCGTCCTAATTTTGACACGCTTCATAATAATTATAATTATCTAAATGGTTTTACAAATCACAAAAACAGCCGAAAAGAAATTCTCGATTTCCCAAGGAAAGAAATTTTCTTCAAAGAAAGGTAGGCCCATGGCTACGTCAGCCAATTAGAAAGTGACATGCTGATGATACAATGCGCATGACTGTTTCGGTTGCTATATTTGCTCTCCGCCTCATTGCTGATTGGAAGCCTGAGTGTATTGTGGTGGTAATCATAAACAACACAAAAAACAACAACAAACAAAATCATAATTACATCAACAAATTGACAAACAGACCAACACCCAACACTAATCCAACCTACAGACAACCAAAGAAACACACTCAAAAGGTGAATACACAGTAAGTCCGACAAAAGGACATAAGGACACAAATAAGACAGACAGGCAGAAAAAACATGACGTGGAATGATGCTCTGTTCCAACGACTGTTACATTAATAATTGTTTGCCAAGCAACAAGAAGAAATACAGCAGAAAAGAAGTTATTTTATTAATTTTGCAAATGGAATAATGTGTAGATTTTTTATACGAAAAACATCAACAACTTCCAACAATGATTGTTTAATAACCAATGTGGCAGAAAAAGCGTCTAGAACAACAAAATGATTTGCAAGTTTTTCCAAAATTGTTGGGTGTTTATTTTTATATATATTTTTGGTCAGCCGGTTAGCAAATTTCTAAATGGTTAGTGCAGGTTTTTTTAATTTTAATTTATGCAATAACCAAACGATATGTTTCATTATATTTTTAGTCTTTTATACATATCTAAAAACAGCAAAAATAAATAAATACATAAAAAGATTAAGGCCTAAACATTTAAGTATTATTGTGGTGTTTGTAAAAGTAAGTATTTTATTCATTCATAAAGTGACTGGTGGTTTTTCTAAAAAATGTTTCATGACATCATCACATCACAACGCCCCCATCTCAGAAATTGAACCAAACTATTAATGTCATGATCATGAAGAATAATTGTGTCATTATGGACAGTTATCGATAGTTTAGTGTTGATGTTTCCAGATAATTAATGCTAGCTCATAGTATACAATCCTTCTTGACCTATTTTTACACCAGTAAAAGTTTATTATTGTTATACTTTTCAGACTTTCTATTCACAGCTGTGAGACCGAATGGTGCTGACGATGGCTGTGTGGGCAATTGTCCCAGGAAGTGTTTGAGAATCACGTGCCTCTATCTGCGCATCGTGATTGGATAAATTTCCATCGTAACAAATTTATATTGTTCTTTTTGGCTATTCGATTGCTCATGAATATATGTACACCATGTTACATTTCATTGTTATACCTTGTCTGTACGAACGTATATGTAGGGGCTCTGTAAACTACGAAAATGGATTGTAAAATAATCTGTAAATGTATTTGTACAGTAAAAACATAGTTGCGGAGTTCAAAGAACCTTAAAGCTTAACAAATAGTTAGACCTTAACATATCATTTCCAGGTAACGTTGTGACGTCATGGTGAGGTCATCTAATGAATTATTACGTAATTAATTATAATAAAACAATATATTTTATATCTTGTGAACCACAATAGATAATTTCTTGATTCCTTCATAATCATACAGAACATGGAGGACTCGACATTTGCTACAAAGACATGACCTTGTTGTCTCTTATTTCCGGTTCAAACTGGAAGTTCAAGTTTAAAAACAGTGGCAGGTTTTATAAAAATCACCTTTTGCTATCTTGAGAAAACATTAGACAGAATTTTACCAAATTTGGCACAATTGACACCCATATTATGAGTATATAGTATATAGTATATAGTTCACTGTACACTGCAGTACCTCCAACATACAACTAATCTAATACATTCTAATAAGAATATAATACATTACGTTTCGTCGTTGCCAGCACCTTTTACGGTAATTTCACTTTCGTTGTCCTTTATTTTGAGCTGTCATTTGTGTACATAGTTTTGGAATTGTTAACGCTTGTTCTAAATCTAAGAGTGAATTGTAACACTCATCACTCAACATGTGGTAAACACATGTGTGGGTGTAAGGGATGCAAAAACGGGCGTAGCCACGCCCTTAATAGGGAAAAAAGTAGGTTACCAAGTGCAGTGGTCTAGTGGTAAAAGCATTATGTTTGATACTAATGGAAATTACAAATTACTTTGACCATGGTAAAAACAAAAATGTATTTGTGTCTTTGAGCAAGACAATTTTCTACATCCAACATGGAGGAGTAGGTTTTGTTAAATGGCAAGAGTGATATTACAAGGAAGTTGAATAATATTATAAAATGGTTCCTCGATCAGTGGGAGTTGGGTTTATAAAAAGGATGTGCACACGTTTATGCACAAAGTCAATCGAGGAGAAAGGTGGTCGGTCAGAAAATTGACGTTTTTTACGTATTATAGCACAATTATGGAGACAATTATAAAGAATTAGTTAAATCACATACAGAACATTGGTTAAGCGCATTGGACTCAAGTTCTGATGGCTGTGTCATCAGAATGTGGGTTCGAAACCTGGCGGCGACCGTGGTACTTGTGTCCTTGAGCAAGACACTTTACTGTAATTGCTTCTCTTCACCCAGGTGTATAAATGGGTACCTGTACGAGATGGTTATTGTGTTTGATTAGCCCTGTAGCGCCAAAAGGTTGCACATTGGCTGTATACTCCCGAGGGAGCTGAGAAAGATTATAGGAATGATATTGGCCCAGTGACCAGGGGTAATAATGTAATGCGCCTTGAGCACCACTCAGTTGGTGGATACGTGCGCTATATAAGACCACATATTATTATTATTATTATTATATTATTATTATTATTATTATTATTATTATTATATTTTGTTTATTCCCAGAACCCATGCAAACGGAGGATTTCTCAGCTGATTTCTGAATAACTTTGCTCGTCATGAACATGATTTGCACTGTACTTTTGGGGCGACTCGAGGACGATATTCATGCTGATCATGACGAATACAATATAATTGAATTAAACTTATCTTTAAACTAACAACATATTTACTAATTTAATTATTTAAACAGACCCCAGGAGATTGAACTCGCTAAGACGTCCATGTCATGGATGATAATCCTACGCAAACATCCCCCACCTACCTATGTACACTCAACAACAACAACAACAACAACGAGAAAATAAACAAATTAAAAATCCTACATATTTCAATTGGGGATATCAGTCTGGGCATCTAGAGGTTCTCGGGGTTCGGGAGCGTTCCAGTGTCGTGTAGGGATAATAGGTTAGGTAGGGGGTCTTGCTTATACCATCGCTCTCGTCGTCTCTAGAAATCACTGCCACTTTTAAACCTTACCGGTATACCCCCTCATCAGACACCACGTGAAGGCACAAATGCATTTGCTTGTGTGGATTCATGAAAATTAATACTATATTATGAGGATCATTGGCAGATGGGGGAGGGGGGCAGGAAAAAAATTAGCGGGTAAAGGAGGCAGGACAAGTCCATTCATCACCTTGCAATCAATTTACCCTATACTTTATATACGTGGACCTCTTTTAGGCAGTTTCACCCCTTTTTGCTGTACGATGTCTTATTTTCATTTCAGCTACCCTGAATCCATCCCTGCTTATAAAAGGTGCATGTACTGTTTGGACTGTAAAAGATAATATTAGTCTGTCATAAAAAAACTTCAAATTTATTAATTTCATATCTCTCGTTGACACATGATTTATATTAATATTTGGTAGTTTTATTGTCATTTTGTGTGAAATAATAACCATTACAAGCACAACAATACCGAACAAAAACCGCTTAAAATTCAATAGTCTGTTCTCAGTAAGAGCTGAAACCTCTCATATAATACGAGCAGACAGCGGGCGGAAAAACGTAATGAAGCACTAAATTGGCCTGTCATCAAAAATGATTTATATAATAATTATTCGGTAGTTTTATTGTCGTTTTGTTTGAGATAATTACCGTTACAAGCACAACAATACCGAACAAAAACTGAACAAAAATAGTCTGTTCTCAGTAATTGAATGTTATTGAAATTCAGTAATGGAATGTTATTGAAATTCAAATTCAACACGCGATTGCAATTGCGTCTCAAACCATTGGCGGATCGGGGATGGGGTCAAGCGGGACAGTTTATAATCATCATAATATGTATGAGATAATAATCGTTACCGGCACACCGTTACCATTAAAATTCAATAGTCTGTTCCAAAACCTTTCATGGGGTCGCGGGATGGATTCACTGTTTTCTTTCCTACGGGTATGTTCTTCTGAACATGCATATGACTCTGTAACCCCTTACACTGCACACTCGTATACAAAATACACACACACACACACACGCACACACACACATGCATTGGATTACAGCATGATTACAGTGACCTCATGCTGTGTTGCCTACCAAGCGAGATTCAAACTAATTCGCCTTCCCTGTGGCATAAACAAACCTTGGATGAAGGTGCGAATTGAAGGGCGATTAACTAACTTGCTTAACTTTTTCTTTACAAACCCCACTCCTATGGGATTGTCGCGTACAGTGTAATAGAAGACAATCTGTACGACAGTGTGTTTTAATGTCACTACTAACGGCAAAGAAGCTCTTTAGTTCGGTTTTCGGAACATATTTTCTTTTAGAAATATTATCCCCATCAACCAAAAATATATATTGCATATAAATCAAAGAATGGTAAAAAGGAGAAAACAGTGCCTTGTGCTACTTGCCTTTTTATGCATTCCTGATATTCAATTGTTTTTTTATTTTGTATACAATCAAATTAGCAGTAGGAACAACAATTTATTGACATTTGACAAAAGCTACAATTAATACAATATTAATCCCGTGGGAATTAAAATAGGCAAGTCTCATTTCAGATCTGATGGGCGGCGATCCATGCCCCCAGTCTACAATCGGGCAACGTCCGGTAATATCAGACGGTCCCAAAAAATATAATAATAAGATTATAGTTTCTTGATAAGATAATAGTTCTTGTCTCAACTAACGCTTTTTATTTATTTATTTATTTTTATTTTATTTTATTTTTTATTGTTTTTAATTTTTTTTTTAATTTTTTTAATTTTACGCTCTGCCGACACCCAATTTATAATCTAATGTGGGTTTGTCCACGTTTTGATCATAATGCTTAATTTATTTTTTAAAAACGATGAAATTTTCTGCAATTTACCCCCTTTTTAGAAGAAAAAATGCTTAAAAGACTAAAATATGGATGTTGCACCCAGGGATCAGAAATCAGCTGAGAATTCTTCCATTTTCGTAGTTTTTTGGGAAAAATCAATTCTTTTCTTAATTTTTCTGTTTATAATTCAACTGATTTCTTAACATTTTTTCTCCATAATTTTGCTATAAAATGTTTAAAAAAACACGTCCAAACCCATTTCTACGGAAGCTTAAATGACCATCCGTGTTACTTAGATTATTTATCATGGAAAGACGGAATAGTTATCTTGAAAACACTGATTGCCTTTGTCTTTCCATGATAAAGAAAACCTCTGTAACTCGGAAACATGGATGGTCATTTAAGCTTCCGTACATTTCCCATAATTCACTGCGCGCACATTTGCGATAAGGCTTATAGCACTTTCATCCGTATAAAATAATTATGTCAGTGTATAACAACAACATGTGGCAGTTACTCTGGTTCCTAGACTTATGCCATATCATTTTGAACACAATTAGAATATAAAACATTACGTTTAGTCGTTGCCAGCAACAGTTTACGGTAATTTCACTTTCGTTGTCCTTTATTTCGAGCTGTCATTTTTGTACATAGTTTTGGAATTGTTAACGCTTGTTGTAAATTTAAGAGTGAATTCTAACAGATCGTTTTTGGCATTCATGACTTCAATTATCTCATCGTGAAATATGATGTTTCGCATCTTTTCGTGATTTATGCAGTCAAATTAACAGTCATCGATGCGCAGAGGATTTTAAAAAGTATTTATGTGTTTTTTACAAAATTGTTTACGGGTACCCGGGTACTGAAGATTTCCGGTTCAAGAAATAATCGAAAACACAGTCCTAAAAATGGGTCATTTGTGTTATGTGCAAGATTGTTTTATTTTTACATTTTTTAAATACATTTTTTAAGTTGCTAAGACCCCTACGACTATTTTATAAACAATTAAAACTCCAATTAATATTTAATGACTGTAGAACCGCCTCACAATCTCAAAATCTGAAAATATGGCGATAAAAGCGGGTTGCTGGTAATAAATTAAAAATTGCCATTGTAGGCTTTGGACAGAAGCTATTGTGATGTAAATTGAAGTAAACCCAGTGAATGGCCCATATTTTATCAAAATTAAGTCGATTGTAAATTAGTTTTTTGATTTTATCAGCAAAAAACGAGGAATTTGGTAAATAAAATTATAAAATATAGATTTTATTGTTTAGCTGTGGTGGAACTACAAATTCCCGCTGATTCCCGCCTTAATTCTGAAGTTTAACCTTTCAGCAACATTTTGTATTGATACCAAAATTAGCTGCGACCTGAGACCTGTGATTTTGTAGTTATTTTTGTAAACCTCATCCCAACAAATTTGAACCTTTTTCGTAACTCGACTGTGAGCAGCGCACGCCGCACAGTGAAACTGACAATACTTAATTATTCCCTTGCGGTTTCCGCTTCGTATACAAGAAGTCTCGCAAAATGATAGCCATGAGAAATAATTATGCAGTTAGAAATGTTATAAGTGGCTTGATAGTGGAAAGCAAGACGTATCTAAATAAATGAAAATATTCAGTTATTAAAGCCCCTACACTATAATATTCATTCATTAAAGCCCCTACACTATTGGTAAATATTCATTCATTAAAGCCCCTACACTATTGGTAAATATTCAGTCATTAAAGCCCCTACACTATTGGTAAATATTCAGTCATTAAAGCCCCTACACTATTGGTAAATATTCATTCATTAAAGCCCCTACACTATTGGTAAATATTCAGTCATTAAAGCCCCTACACTATTGGTAAATATTCAGTCATTAAAGCCCCTAAACTATTGGTAAATATTCAGTCATTAAAGCCCCTACACTATTGGTAAATATTCAGTCATTAAAGCCCCTACACTATTGGTAAATATTCATTCATTAAAGCCCCTACACTATTGGTAAATATTCAGTCATTAAAGCCCCTACACTATTGGTAAATATTCAGTCATTAAAGCCCCTACACTATTGGTAAATATTCATTCATTAAAGCCCCTACACTATTGGTAAATATTCATTCATTAAAGCCCCTACACTATTGGTAAATATTCATTCATTAAAGCCCCTACACTATTGGTAAATATTCATTCATTAAAGCCCCTACACTATTGGTAAATATTCATTCATTAAAGCCCCTACACTATGGGTAAATATTCATTCATTAAAGCCCCTACACTATTGGTAAATTCGCATATCATAAATGATCATAGTTTTACATGAAAATTATGTCGGTGTTAAATTGGTCATAGTATCAACCAGGGATGAAATAATATTAGTATCAAATTAGTAAAATAGTGAAATAATGTTCAAAATTAATTGGTCTCCCTCCAGATAAAAAAAACCGAATGAATACGAAACATCTGAATGCATTTTCATTATTTTCTCGGTTAATGACACATAATAAACTGAAACTTTCACAGGTTAGTTGTTTAATGGATATATTGATTCAAAGAAAGTAAGGATACTTTCACAGGTTAGTTGCTTAATGGATATATTGATTCAAAGAAAGTAAGGATACTTTCACAGGTTAGTTGCTTAATGGATATATTGATTCAAAGAAAGTAAGGATACTTTCACAGGTTAGTTGCTTAATGGATATATTGATTCAAAGAAAGTAAGGATACTTTCACAGGTTAGTTGCTTAATGGATATATTGATTCAAAGAAAGTAAGGATACTTTCACAGGTTAGTTGCTTAATGGATATATTGATTCAAAGAAAGTAAGGATACTTTTACAGGTTAGTTGCTTAATGGATATATTGATTCAATGAAAGTAAGGATACTTTCACAGGTTAGTTGCTTAATGGATATATTGATTCAAAGAAAGTAAGGATACTTTTACAGGTTAGTTGCTTAATGGATATATTGATTCAAAGAAAGTAAGGATACTTTTACAGGTTAGTTGCTTAATGGATATATTGATTCAAAGAAAGTAAGGATACTTTCACAGGTTAGTTGCTTAATGGATATATTGATTCAAAGAAAGTAAGGATACTTTCACAGGTTAGTTGCTTAATGGATATATTGATTCAATGAAAGTAAGGATACTTTTACAGGTTAGTTGCTTAATGGATATATTGATTCAAAGAAAGTAAGGATACTTTCACAGGTTAGTTGCTTAATGGATATATTGATTCAATGAAAGTAAGGATACTTTTACAGGTTAGTTGCTTAATGGATATATTGATTCAATGAAAGTAAGGATACTTTTACAGGTTAGTTGCTTAATGGATATATTGATTCAAAGAAAGTAAGGATACTTTCACAGGTTAGTTGCTTAATGGATATATTGATTCAAAGAAAGTAAGGATACTTTCACAGGTTAGTTGTTTAATGGATATATTGATTCAAAGAAAGTAAGGATACTTTCACAGGTTAGTTGTTTAATGGATATATTGATTCAAAGAAAGTAAGGATACTTTTACAGGTTAGTTGCTTAATGGATATATTGATTCAAAGAAAGTAAGGATACTTTCACAGGTTAGTTGCTTAATGGATATATTGATTCAAAGAAAGTAAGGATACTTTCACAGGTTAGTTGCTTAATGGATATATTGATTCAAAGAAAGTAAGGATACTTTTACAGGTTAGTTGCTTAATGGATATATTGATTCAAAGAAAGTAAGGATACTTTCACAGGTTAGTTGCTTAATGGATATATTGATTCAAAGAAAGTAAGGATACTTTCACAGGTTAGTTGCTTAATGGATATATTGATTCAAAGAAAGTAAGGATACTTTCACAGGTTAGTTGTTTAATGGATATATTGATTCAAAGAAAGTAAGGATACTTTCACAGGTTAGTTGCTTAATGGATATATTGATTCAAAGAAAGTAAGGATACTTTCACAGGTTAGTTGCTTAATGGATATATTGATTCAAAGAAAGTAAGGATACTTTCACAGGTTAGTTGCTTAATGGATATATTGATTCAAAGAAAGTAAGGATACTTTCACAGGTTAGTTGCTTAATGGATATATTGATTCAAAGAAAGTAAGGATACTTTTACAGGTTAGTTGTTTAATGGATATATTGATTCAAAGAAAGTAAGGATACTTTTACAGGTTAGTTGCTTAATGGATATATTGATTCAAAGAAAGTAAGGATACTTTTACAGGTTAGTTGCTTAATGGATATATTGATTCAAAGAAAGTAAGGATACTTTTACAGGTTAGTTGCTTAATGGATATATTGATTCAAAGAAAGTAAGGATACTTTCACAGGTTAGTTGCTTAATGGATATATTGATTCAAAGAAAGTAAGGATACTTTTACAGGTTAGTTGCTTAATGGATATATTGATTCAATGAAAGTAAGGATACTTTTACAGGTTAGTTGTTTAATGGATATATTGATTCAAAGAAAGTAAGGATACTTTTACAGGTTAGTTGTTTAATGGATATATTGATTCAAAGAAAGTAAGGATACTTTTACAGGTTAGTTGCTTAATGGATATATTGATTCAAAGAAAGTAAGGATACTTTTACAGGTTAGTTGTTTAATGGATATATTGATTCAAAGAAAGTAAGGATACTTTTAGAAACATTTTTATGGAGTTAAATCACAAACTTCCTTAAAATGTTTAACGATAATTTTATCCTTAAAATAATTTACAGCCGTAACACATACACTCGATTAGTGTAATTTAAAACGAGCAAAACTGCAATTGAGGCAATGAGTGTGAATTCAACCGCGGTCCAATCAGAAATCAGTATTTTGATGACGTCATAAATGTTTAAAAACACTTTCATTGACAACTGCGGGTCAGAAAACATATCTGGGTCTAAATAAAAAATAATGGACAATTTAGTTTTGGCGCACTTTGATCCCTCCCTGGCCCAATGTGGGACAGTCCTAAAACACACCTATAGACAAACAAATAGACCGAACAAGCAAACAAACAAACAACCAATCAAAACCTAAACCATCGAGATCAACCAATCAAACAAGCAGTGTTTAAAGCACACGCACAAACAGACATACAGACAAACTGTCAGATATGATACATAAAGGGTATGATACTTAAGTCGGCGAAAGCAGCTTTTCATCTTTAAACGGGATTTTCATTATTTTGGTTCGCGGCGCCGACTGACACGATCAAACACAAAAGAAAGCTTACCTATATTTGTATTACTATACACAGGGGTAGAAAGACAAATATAGCCAAGGCGTGGAGGATGAGATGAAACGGAAGTTATTGTGTTTATGCGCGTGGATGATGTAGGCCTTGTATCTTATTGAGAAGACAAAGGCAGGTTTAGGTACTGATAATCGTACACGCGTATTATCTCCTTGATATTTACAGAGAAGCTTCTGGAAAATGAGCAAACTATTGTGAAAATTACTTTTCCATTGGATATATCTTAATGTATCATGCAGAATATTATATGTTTTTGCGAGTTGGTTGCCGACAGTAATTCCCTAGCTGACAAGCAGACAGATAAAACCAACTGTAGATCCAAGAATGTATATTGACCATGATATACTTTTTTTCATAATGTGCCCCTCTTTTTGCCTTATGCTCCTCCCCCCATTTGGATCCGTCCTTGGATAATACAAGGCAAAGAGACTTATTGACAAGCAAATGACTTTACGAAAAAACAAAACACTGAACTGTCAATCAAACAAAAATAAATAAATGAAATTAAACACAATACACCGAAAGACACAAAGATGTCACAAACATGGACAATGGATCAATTTGAAATCATTTTTGACATAGATTTTTGAGACGGTAAGACATTCAATATGTGTTTTGAGGTTTGTTAACTGTCATCAATAGTACCATGGATGTTATATCTACATTTATTGTACTTTTGGTTAAAATAAATCACAATTTTGGGTCAACATTTTTAAAGATAATATTGCTTATAGCGTCATCTAGTCGTGATCTACGTGCTGAAGACAACATTTGTGCCAAATGTCATGGCCAATACAAACATTAAGGAAGTTATGGGACCAGAAATTAGGAAAATAACCAAAAATGGGTATCGCGCCCCCTAACGGTGACCTATGATTATTTTCATGGCCTCATTCAACAGATCGTGTCAAACCGAACATGCCTACGGGGTCATTCCATGCCAACTCACCTAGAGGTTGTCAGTGACCGACTCAGATTTTGCCCAACCAATTTTGAGATATAGGCTTCTTAAAATGCCAAAAATCACCCACGCAACTTGGAGAGTGAAAAAGGGGGCGTGGCTATAATTTTCAGGGGCCCATATTTCGGAAACGACTTGGAGTTGGGAGCAAAAATTTGTTATGCGTTCATTACTACCACAGAGGTATGTTGAAAAATAAAATCAGCAAAATCTGAGTTGGTCACTGACATATTTTCAAAAATTTAGGGGTCATTCCATGCAACTATTAGAGGCTGTCAGTGACCGACACAGAATTTGCTGATTTTTGTTTTCAACATACCGCTGTGGGAGTAATGAACACAAAACAAATTTTTGCTCCCAAGTCGTTTCCGAGATATGGGCCCCTGAAAAATATACCCCTTTTTCTCCTCTAAATTGCGTCTGTGATTTTTTTGGGGCATTTTCAGAGGCCTATATCTCACAATTGGGTAAAGATATTTTGCTGAAAATTGTCGCACAGGGTGAATGTACACCCAATCCGCTAGAATCTGCTGTCAAAAGTAGTATAATTATAACATCTCGTTTACAAGTCAAGTGTCCTTCAAAACCCACAGAGGTTACTTTTTGCCATTTTGGGCCCCTCTGGTGACCACACGAGTGGTTAGATTACTTATATATTTTATATGCGTACAAACTAAGTACATATGTCTGCCCCCAAACAAGGATGGACCAATCATATATGTTCAGTTGAGGTTCCCACGTATACATGTATGTATCACGTATTTCCCTGTTGGCAAAAAAAAATAAAAATAAAAATTAATTAAAAAATAAAATAAAATAAACAAAAGCACATCACCGCACCGATATTGAAGCCGACCTATGACCAGAAACCTATGAAGCTAGAAAAGGAAATGATTTGATCATATGTTCGATTATTGTTAAAAATTATTTAGATGTTTTGGTTTTCGTTGAAAACTTTTTGAAATATTATTACACTTGTAAAAAACATGTTCTGTCTTTTATAATGACATTAACATAATAATGGGAAACGTGGGTTTGGTATTCACGTGTCTCAAGTTCTGTTGAGACTCCGTAATCAATAGGAGTATCCGTTGAGAAGTAGTTGGACTATCTAACTGAATTTAAAAAAAAAAATTCTGAATGAGTAGAAAGGAAACCTCAATAGTTTGAACTCTTTGGAACACAGATTCATCAAAGATGATTTCAGTCAAATTATACAAAGACTATGGCCTGATGTTGGCTGTACACTCACCTAATCTGGTTAAATATTTGATGGAATTGATATAGATAATTCAGTGTGTTTTTTGGAGGTTTTTTATTTTATTTTTTTGCACATTAAGTCTAGAGTCATTTGAACATTTTAAAGGTAAACAATCAGTTTGTGTTCATATATAATTTTAAGTCCATTGTTATGTTATTTGTTTTCCATTTCATTTTACTGTAAAGGTTTTGTTTGTACCTATTTGGATTTGGATTGGTTTTTGATTTTGTTTTTAGATTTTGTAGTTTTGTTCAGGATCTCAAATCTCGGAGAAATAGAAAGCAGGGGTTTTATACCCCTAATAATCTTAAAGGGGTGAGCGATGAATTCATCAGCCCAACCCCCAACAAAAAAATTCGACTTGCGAAAACATTCTGCCATATTTTACATCAAGTCTATGTCAAAAAGATCAGGACACTTTATGAAAATAATTTTATTTTGTCCTGCACTTTATATAATTCTTCATTTATTTATTTGCTGTTTTATTTTAACAGGGTAGACTCCTCAGTTAAAGAACTGCTTTCTTTGAGGGCTCTGTATTAAACAATATTAAAAGTTAAACCAATCAACAAATGAAAATTTAAAGTAAACTGATCTAGTTTGAAATTGAGATATAACATTTAAAACAATTGTAATTAAGATAATCAAGCGTAAAACAAAATAATTTAAGATGCAAGAAACAAGCACGGTAAAAAAACAAATAATGCATGGACACTATACACAATGAAGGAGGGGCATCGAGAAAAATAAAAAGCAGCTTTAGATAATTAATGTTAAAACATAAGAATCTGAATATGTTTTTATTTATTATTTTATGTTTACGAATATATCCCAAATTGCAGCACTGAACATAAAACCCTAAATATTCCGGGCCCTAAGATGGGCCCCGAACCCCACGCTATTTTGGCATCATGCTGCAAACCTGCCTGACTTGATTACTCCAATGCCCTAGATATATTTCAGACTCCATGAAAGGGTCCACCCTTGTAATGCATAATTCAGTTCGTACAGACACAAACATACATCTCCATAGCCTGCGTAAACGGTGTCGTATTGAGCCGGAAAGCTAGGACACTACCAAACAAAAGAGGGCGCTACCAGCGTCAGGAGCAGCTCTTGTCAACAGAAGTTTAATCAATGTCTTTTCACGCGGCGCTGGTCGTCGGCGTATCTCGCAGGAACTAATAATAATAATAATAAAGATTTATAGCGCGCACATATCCACCCTGCTGGGCGCTCAAGGCGCGGAAACAAAGATAAAAACATGAATACAAACAATATACAATGATAACATAGGGAAAAATTATGTACTGAGATACACGTACCTACAATGGAATTACAAATATACATCATCTTTGAAGAATTGTGACATAAGATGAGTTTTAAGCATCGACTTAAATCTAGTTATACTATGACAAGATTTGAGTTTAGTTGGAAGATGATTCCAGAGTCTCGGAGCCGCGACAGAAAAAGACCTATCACCCCAGTTCCGTTTTGATTTTGGTTCCTTTAGGTGTGACTTGTTGGTGGAGCGCTATTTTCGTGATTGAGTGTTGTCTTTAATCAGTTCAGAAATATAAATTGGAGCAATGTTATTATAAGATTTGTGAACAATTAGCATAAGTTTAAAACAATTTCTCTGTGAAACAGGAAGCCAGTGCAGTTCTTTCAAGATTGGCGTGATATGGCATGACACTTTTTGGACAAAGTCACAACACGAGCTGCTGTGTTTTGTATGTTCTGAAGACGAGATATTTGATTCTGCGGGAGACCGTAGGTAGAGCATTCCCGTTATCGAGACGTGATGTGACAAACGCATGAATAATTTGTTCAGTAGCACTTTTATTCAAGTATTTCCTTATTCGGCTGATATTTCTGATATGAAATGATGATATGCGAACAATGTTGGAGATATGAGGTTTTAAAGTCATTGTCGAGTCAAATATAACACCCAAATTACGTGCTTGTGATGAGGGGGTTATCTGCGAGTCACCAATTGCAATAGATGGAAGAGAAACTTTAGACAATTGCTGACGTGATCCAAATAGAACAAATTCTGTTTTTTCGTCGTTCAATTTCAGGAAGTTTTGTCGCATCCAACTGAATCTCTTGAATACATTTCTCCAGTGTTGTAATGCAGGAATCGGCAGGTTCTTGAGAAGATTTAAAAGTAATGTAGAGCTGCGTGTCATCAGCGTAGACATGGTAATTTAAATTATACTTCAAATGATATCACGAACTGGAAACGTATAAACAGTAAACCACTGTGGGCCGAGCACGAGCCTTGGGGTACAGAATAGTCAAGAATAACAGGCTCGGAGGTGGCATTACCAATACAAACATGTTGAGGCCTATTTAAAAGGTAGGACTTACACCAATCCAGGGCTGTGTCATGTATTCCAAGATGATATTGCAGGCGGGAGAGAAGGATTTTTGATCGACCGTGTCAAAGCGGCGCTTAAGTCTAACAAAACTAATGCAGTGATTTTTCCATCATCCATGGCAGATAAAATGTCATTGTTGACGCGGAGAAGAGCAGTTTCGTTCCATGAAATGGTTTATAGGCTGACTGAAATGTATCCGACAGGTTATTCACACGAACATGGTCAGAGATCCGTGATGAAACAACTCGCTCGATTGTTTTTCCAAGGTACTTTAAATTCGCCATACCGGTCGGTAATTTTGAAAACTTCCTTGTCCAAATTGGGTTTCTTCAGGAGTGGTTTAACATGAGCAATCTTCTGGCTATCAGGAAACAACCGGAAGAAAGAGATCTGTTTACAATAATTGTGATATACTTAGCAAACACATCAATATTTTGTTTTATTAGCGAAGTTGGCACTGGATCAAGTTCACACGATTTTGATGGCGATTTCATGATGAGTTTCTTGATCTCCGTAACACTAGTAGGCTCAAACATAGACAGTCTACATTGTGGATCCTTGCGTGATGGTGTTTGTGATAGAATGACAGGTACTGGGGAAAATAACGACGGATATTCTCAATTTTGTGACAAAAAGTTTGAAAATTCATTAGCGAGGTCCTGATTGGAGTGTAGATGGAAGCACTGGAGCTTTGGGTTTATGAAGCAGCTTTTCAACAATGTTAAAGAGTTTTTCTGATCGTCAGAGTTCTCTTCACAAGAGATGAGTAGTGAGTTATTTTGGCCTGGTTAATCATGTTCTTCACAATATCTCGTTGGTTACAGTATTCTTGCCGATGTACTCCAAGTTTTCCCATTGTCACGCCATTTTCGTTCAAGTTGACGACGGATTTTCCTTGCAGCACGAATATCATCATTGAACCAGGGGATTCAGATTGTAGTTTTACAGTTCTAGTTTTTGCGGAGCATGATCGTCCAAGATGTTACGGACAGTAGATTCAAATAGATTGACACAAGAATCCAGCTCACCATCTTCAAGGTTTACATTTTCCAGTTGAGATTCAAGATCATGACATAAATCTCTAATATTTACATTTTCCAGTGGCGAGTAGTTACAGAAATGGTAGGCATGGGAGGTTTTTAAGGTTCATATCTGCCATGATTGCATAATGATCAGATAAGCCGGGATGGATAGTTATATTCGAGATAAGAGGTGAAGTATTTTCACGCGTTATCATGAGGTCAAGACAGTGACCATATCGATGAGTGGGTGCTGTGATATGCTGGATAAGTCCATGAGCAGAGAGCAGATCTTTAAACTGATTCGCATAATTGTTTGAAGAGATGTCCATATGAATGTTAAAATCGCCGGTTAAAATAATGTCAGATGGGTGCAAGAGATAATCCACAATTAATTTCTCAAATTCCTGCAGAAAACTGGAGAAGTTTACATGTTTACCATCAACATCCCTTTCTGGTCGATAAATATTAACAAGGCGAACAGATCTAGAGTTGCACGTTACTCAGCATGCAGAGATTCAAATGTTAGGTAGTCAATGTTAACACTTTTCATACTGACAGATAAACTGGACCTAAAGAGAAGTGCAACCCTCCACCGGTCTTTTTTTGGTCTGGGGATATGATGGAGAGTAGCCAGCAGGAGTACACCACGGGGTATTAAGTCATCATCGGGTTTAAACCATGTCTCGGTTATGGCAACAAGATCCAAATTGTTTTGAAGTACAAAGTCAACAAATTCATCCGATTTGTTACATATGGATTGAGTGTTTAGTACACAGAGCTGAAGTTTAGAACTCATCATGAACATTTGGAGTTGAAGTTATGCCAATGTCGCTTGTTGATGTGGTTAAGTTCACTGCTGGGGGTTGATAAGGCAGGAGTGCTAGTTGTGTAAGGCTGTCCATTCTACGGCGACCAGCTTTTTTACCTCTATGTGTGCGGCGGTATGTTTTGGGTTGATTAGCAAGTATCCCAAGAGAGTTCAATTGACTCAATGCTGAATAAGATAAAGCTGCATCGGTACATGGAGCATTGTGAAGATTGAGTAGTTCATTGCGGCTATAGGAAATTTTATGGAGCTGAGTGGCGTTTTGGGTGTGTTGATCAGTGTTTCAGGTCCAGGGTTTGGGTTTATGTCACCAGAAATTAAGAGTTCCAGGTGAAAGGTGGCAGATGAATTATCATAGTATGATATAGGACGTCTCAAGAATTTAAGATGGCGGATCTTGGGTGAACAATCTGTAGATTGCATCTTGTAGCCATCTTCTGATGAGTCATTGAGACACAATGGTCTGGATAGCAGAGTAGAATAAACAGGATGTAGACCTCCATTGTCTGATCACAAAGTTGTTGATCCAAACAAAAGGCTTGTGGTCAAGCTACAGGTTATAATCTCTAGCTACAGGTTATAATCTAAATCAGAGTTGACTGCACAAATAAAATGAAGATCCAAAATGTATATACACTCAACAGTAAAAACTTTCTGGAGAGACAGACAAAAAAACAACAGTTTTTCACTTATTATAAGAAAACAAATGTACAAATACTCACATAAAACGTCCAGTAGATTCCAGATGTAATAAGAAATCCACTAGTATAAAAATGAAGACAAACTTGTAGCTACAAAACACTTACTTAGCACAAAAACTGTAGAGCTGTTATGAGTGGCTGCTTGCTAGGCGCTCAATCAAGTATTACTAGCAACAACAACGCGGAGTGTGTCAATAAAGCGATATTCGCCATTGCATATTGGGCTGTTAAATAATGAATTACCTTCACTTGAATGACTTGCTTTTAACGTTGTATTGAACATCCTAGATTATTAAATTTTGAGTTGTGGCAGCATTTTACAGACAAGCGATGAACGACAAGCGATCAGGGGCGTGGCCAAAGGGGAGTATGTGGGGGTGAGATACCCCCCCCCCCCCCAATATTTGTTTCAGTTGACATTTAGAGCATCAGTCGGTTTATTAACCACCAAATAAATAATTGCAGGATTGTAGTTGATGTCAGAATTGGTTAAAATAAATAATGCTTTAATAATTTATCGATGGAAATAATCACAATTAGCCATACACTGTTATGTGTGTTAAACCTGTTGCTATAAGTACATCAATAGATCATAATGATTCGCGACTACATGTATTCAATCTCACTAGCATAGTTACTTGGTGCCTGGGGGCATAACACAAATTCAATACAAATCAACAAACCATGACGGTGTTTGAACTTTAGGTTGAACACGCTTTACGGGGGATTTTAGACGTGAGATTATACTCGCAAATACATTGAATAATAATTCTCAGTGGGTTTCGGGCATTGCTAGATCAACCATTTCACCCTCATTGTGACTTTTGTTGTATTTTCTTTTTGGAAAAACACCCTTTTCAACAGAACCTGTTTGCGCTCAAGGCTTTAAATGTGTCAACTCATGTTGGGAAAATGGCAAGGATTAGGCAGAATGCTGTATATTATTCAGTATATTCACAGGCATAGCCGTTATACGAAGCGGTACTGTAGTTGTCTAAGATGACCTTACCTACAGCTTTTATGCCTAGGTGTCAATCATCACGGGCGTAAATCCGGGGGGGGGGATACATACCCCCACTTTTTGGCCCAGGGGGATGGTCCATAGGATCATCTCCTCGAATTTTTCAAGCGGTAAACAAATAATAATCGAATAATTCGTGCAAAAAGGGGAATTTGGTTTGTTTAAATATTAATAGTCTGTTTGTTTATTTGTCTGTTTGGGTGTCATCTTTATGATAGCCGTAGGATTCTGATTGGTTGTGCACGTAACCAAGGGGGGGGGGTGGGGATCAAGGAGTTTAATCCCCATGAGCTTGCCGATTTTATTATTTTTTTCACCTCCCCTCCGTTGATCAACGTTCGAGATCTAATACTTTGTTGTAGATTATCCAAATAAATTTAAATATCTCCCACTTTTCGACACGGATTAACGCCACTGGCAATCATACATTAAGCCACTATGTCAAAACAACAAAATATGTTCCCAAAAAATCACCAAAATCATACTTACTTGAGCTATATACTCTTAGATAGAAATAAAATGAAATAAAAAAAAACTGTCCGTTGGAATATAGGCCTATATACTGTCTGCTTTTGGTACCAACGCGTAGCATCCGAATTTTAGAGTGGGGAACAGCATATCAAATGTCCCCTTAAAAATCAATGTTAGCCTATCCTGGCTACTGACGACTAGGCTATATCGTTTTTCTTGCAACACTATAATTATTAATAAAGCGATCAGAATGCACCACAGAGCGTCCAAAGTCAAAATATTTTCGTGATTCTGAATAGAGTAAGGCAGGCCCCTACAACGTATAAATAATTGTCTCCCACTATTTTGATGGCCCATACAAAATCATTACCAAAATAATTAAGTATGCCCATCCTGAGGAGTATACTACATTTTTTTTTTACAACCCCATCAAAAGTAAAATACGTCGTCATAAAGCGCTCGGAATAACAATCAGTTTTTGTCCATAGTTGTATTATTTGTTTTCCGTTTCATTTTACTGTAAAGGTTTTGTTGGTACCTATTTGGATTTTGATTGGTTTAGGATTTTGTCGTGTTGTTCAGGATCTCAAATCCCAGAGAATAGGAAGCAGGGGTTTTATCCCTCTAATAATCTTAAAGGGGTGAGTGATGCATTCATCAGCCCCCCCCCCAAAAAAAAATTATGAAAATAATTTTATTTTGTCCTGCACTTTATATAATTTTTAATTAATTTATTTATTAATTTTAACAGGGTAGACTCCTCAGTTAAAGAACTGCTTTCTTTGAGGACTCTGTATTAAACAATATTAAACAATCTACAAATAAAAATTTAAAGTAAACAAATAAAAGCAGTAAATAGAAATATGGGAAAATTAATAAAGTAAACCAAAGTAAAACATTAAAACATTCTAAATAATGTCCAAAATAAAATGAAAATGGAAAAAGAGTAAAACTGATCTAGTTTGAAATTGAGATATAACATTTAAAACAATTGTAATTAAGGTAATCAAGCGTAAAACAAAATAATTTAAGATGCAAGAAACAAGCACGGTAAAACAAATAATGCATGGACACTATACACAATGAAGGAGGGGTATCGAGCAAAATAAATAGCAGGATTAGAAAATTAATGTCAAAACATAAGAATCTGAATATTTTGTTTTCATTATTTTATGTGTACGAATATATCCCAAATATATCCCGAATATATCCCGAAGTATATCCCAGCACTGAGCATAGAACCCTAAATATTCCAGGCCCTTAGATGGTTTCTGGACCCCAAGCTATTTTGGCATCATGCTGCAAACCTGAAATGCCTGAAACATTAAAAACACTCTGAAATTGTATGCCCTTGTTTCATAATTGAGTTCGTACAGACACAAGCATGCATCTTCATAGTGTCAGGGATAACATTGAGCTGGAAAGTTAGAAGGCCACTACCAGACAAAAGAGGGCGCAAGCAGCAATAGAAGCAGCTCCCGTCGTAAACGGGAAATTAATCATTGTTTACGATCAAGCCGGGCGGCGATTTTTTTTCTGCAAACAAGAATTGCCATCCCACAATATTTCAGCCAATCACATGGCACGTTATTTAAGATGACGAATATGTATAAGACATCTGATTGGCTGAAATATCGCAGGATGGCAATTCTTGTTTGCAGAAAAAAAAATTGCAGCCGGGCGCTGGTTGTAGGCGTCAGAACTGTATAACAAAGTGTGTCAATAAAGCGGTATTCGCCATTGCATATCGGGCTGTCAAATAATGAACTACATCTTTTTGCAAAGATTTATCTTAACTTGAATGACTCAATGCCGTGTTGATCATCCTAGATTATATTAAATTTTGAGTTGTGGCAGCATTTTACAAACTGAATCTGACAAGAAGTTGTGTACCATGCTCATGAGTAACCTGCCTATGTCTGTTTGCAGGGGCAACCTCGTTTTCAAATGTCATTGATTAAGTAAATTAATGGAAATATAACTACATCTATTTTATTTATTCCTTATGTCAGGAATGAACTTTTCATTGGAACTATCAGATTCATTGGGCCTGTGGTCATACAGCATGTAAGCTACAGAGTGTAGTTGTGAGAATTTCACTTTCGTATTAATTATCGTGATCGATAAAGGCGACTATAGGCTGCACAGAAAAAGTTGCATACGTTTTCAAACGCCAATGTTATTCCTTCCGTTTAACTGGGAAAAAAAATTACATTCCCTTTGAGAATTTGAAAATTAACATAAACCATAAATAAATCATGCCAAAATAAACAGGCAACAGTGCAGCATTAACGTGACAATAAGTGTTTACATTTTTATTTTGGTTCTAACTTTTTGGGCGTAAAGTCGGAAATTTAATTCCCCCGCCGCCTAGAAAAAAATCCGAGCTACGCCATTCGAAAAACGCTGCAAATGTAAACCAAAATAGAGTTATTTAAAAGCAAGATAAAGGCACTAAATGTGTTATAGTCATATGAGGGGTAGGCCATGTGTGTCGCGAGGGTGGGGTGGTGGGAGTTGCGGGCAACCACCTTTTCGGGACAGGATATTATTTAAAATAATTATTTCCAATTTTACATTGTAAATTATTTGTCTTTACACTGAACTATTTAGAGATCCCCAAAATCGCTTATATCGCAGAGCAACCTCAGCATTTGTTTGCAATTTTGTTAAATTACTCCTTGTTATTCATACGGAATGAATGACTGCAAGCCCGCTTTACCATACGGGTGCACCCCACTAAATAGTGAGGAATTCATGCGCCGAGCTATTTATCATAAAGTGTTTCTGAAAAACAAAGATTTGAGGCCCATTCATTTGATGGATTGTGTAAAAATGGCCCACTATCATAACCTGGGGGTCCTTGGCTTCCAACTGTGAGTATTTTGGACACACTAGGCCCTGAAAAAGTGGTCCTAATTTGATTTCAAGCGTAAGGCCTTTTTCCAAAATGGCTGCTTTTCAGTGTGGACGTTTTCACTACTGTAGAGGGTGGTTTTCATTGGGATGAGAATGACTCCCTGGAAACCTGGACTTTAGACAGTAAATAGAGAAGAAAATAAAAGGTTATATATCGATCAATATTTTTTCTTTTGGTTTTAAAAACTGTGGGACTTCTAAGTATTTTTTAATGATTTTTGAATATTTTGTATTTAGCACTGTTTACTATGGGAGTTTATTTAGTGCGGTGCACCCATACAGAGTAAAACAATGCGACTCGCACAACGAAACCCGAAAAATATTTTTTTTTCACTGTTCAGATGCAATACCGCCCTCAAGAGGCTGAAACTTTGTTATTCCGTTCATGTTTACAAATTACAGTACACATTACAGACAACTCCACATGTTTTAAATTTTATGCCAAAAGCTGCTCCAAAATTCATAAATATGAGTTTTCCCTCAGTATTTTGCAGTTACTAAGGTAATTTTGAAACTGAAAATACCTTTTTAAAGAATTTTATGGAGATTTGTGGATTGGGAAACTAGCAATTTCTTCTTTTTACTGAGTGAAACTGAAACAAAAGTGAAAGTGAAATGATGCTAACGTTACTCGTTATTAATAATTGGTGGTTTTGCAGATAATGCATTTAACATTACATGTCTTTGTCCTGACATTCCCCATTCATTGGATGATACTGATTCGTAGATCCTGAAGTGATGAAGACACCGACAGTGATTGAGTCAATAACTGCAGTTTGGTCTCAGAGGTATGGGATTGAGTCATAGTGCACATGTATTGTGATGTATGTTTGGAAAGTATGTCGAACCCAACAGCCACGTCTTTGTAAGAAATGACTGTTAACTGTTCAGTTTTTTTATAAGTATGTTTTTTAGCAGACAACATGACCAACATCTTACATTACAGGATGTGAATGCATTCAATGCTGAATATCTCCCAAAATATCGTTTCCATCTTCACTTGACTACACTTTTAAAGGAAAATCTGTGATATTTGTCATAATATTTGTATAGAAAATGTTTTTTTTCCGTTTTTTTTCTTCAAAATTACAATGTATTTACATGTATTTCTTTGAAAACTAGTAGATTGAAATGTACGTATATAATCCAGTTAAAATGAAGCCGGACTAGTCAAAACCCTTTCCAAGTTGTTGAAAAAAATATATAAATTACAAGTAAGGAAGTTATGGAACTAAGAGTAGGCCCAATGGCAATACCTCAAAAATGTACCATGAGTAACCATGGTATCGCCCCAATGAATTCACCCTAAAAAACTTTTAATTCACAAAATATAGACATGTGTTTGATAGCAAATTTAAGATGATGATTATGTTATTGTTTTACTGATGAGTGCATCCTATACAAAAGTGAAACAATGATTTTAGACTCATTTTGTAGGATTCACTCACATTTGTTTATCAAGTACGTATGTAGTTTAATTGTTGAAATGTTTATCCTAGCTACATAGCATGTTACTCAGGGACATTCCTGGTTTGAAATATTTGTATTCATAATACATATATTGCCTACATGAAGAATGCCAGCTGGCCACCGTTGACAGCGCCCCCTATTGATAGATCTATGCCAGGGAATAATGTGTGTTTACATTTTGTATTTAACTTTAGAGATAACGAGGAAATGTCTAAAGTGATTTATGAAGAGGACCTACCTGTTGGTTTGTCTCCATCCAAAGTGGTCAGATTCAAGCTTTATTTACATCCTGGAATTCAATGGTATGTCAAATCAGTCAGTGTTTCCTGTGAAGTTCATCGCAATATAATATTTGTATCATTGGGAAGATTTTACATAAGTACAAATTGTACTGTCTGTAAACATAATGTACAATGTATGTCACCTTGCATGACGACATGGTCGAGCGGTTTAGTGCATCGGATTTGTGTTCTGATGGCTGAGTCGTCAGAATGTGGGTTCGAATCCCAACCGCGACCATGGTGCTTGTGTCCTTGAGCAAGACACTTTACCATAATTGCTTCTCTTCACCCAGGGGTAAATGGGTACCTGTGAGGGCAGAGTTGGTTGTTGTGTTTGATTAGCCCTATATGCGCTGTAATCGCAGCAATTGAGCTATATACTCCCCAGGGAGCTGAGATGGTTTCAGGAATGATTTATGAGCCTGATGAGCAGGGGTAATAATATTATGTGCCTTGAGCACCAGTTTGGTGGATACGTGTGCTATATAAGTCCACATTATTATTATTATTATTATCAACATTCACCCTGATAATAGAAAAATTGAGAGAGATTGGTACTCACAAGGGATTAGCCGGTTATCACACCAGAGATGAGCATCTATGGCTAATGCTGCTGTGTACATACAATGTATAAGAGAGGCCATTTGTTTTTCAACAGCGTATATTTTGCTATTAAAGACAAAGGGTGTTTAATATTTCACCTCAAGTGGGTTTAATTAATAAAACTTATGTTGTTTATTTTCTGTATGACATAACCTCTCTAAAAATGGAGAAAGGTCAGTTATTGATATTTGCTCGAGTTCCTCTTTAAACATATATACATGTAGCTGTACCCTTGTGGTCTAAACTGTCTGGGTCATTTATGAATGATATAAAGTAATCAGATGTAATTTATTTTGTTTATTACAGGATTCTGCTCAGCCCGTGCAATGAAGCCTATGTGATGAACTTGTGTGTAACCTCTACTCAGATGATCATAATCTATACACCAGTACCTCTAACCCTATACCAACCTTTCATACTCACATTCTATCTCAAAGCGTTTTGATTTCCTTAGAAGCAATGGCTGAACAAATATGCTGTTTGGAAGGACTGACACATGACATTACCACAAAAGAAGCTGCACCCTCTATGCAGGTATGTCTAATGCTTTCCAGTCATTATACCGAATTGCCACAAGGCCCCTGACCATAACACCCCAAAGAAGTACGTGTACATGTATAGCCCATCTGAAAAACACCTCAAACTCATTATCCTTTCACCATCTTGTCCCATCACCATTTCCCCCATCACTATTACGCCCCATCACCATCTCTTCATCCCACCTCTTCATCCCATCTCTTCATCCCATCTCTCCATCCCATCTCTTCATCCCATCTCTTCATCCCATCTGTCCATCCCATCTGTCCATCCCATCTGTCCATCCCATCTCTTCATCCCATCTCTTCATCCCATCTCTTCATCCCATCTCTTCATCCCATCTCTTCATCCCATCTCTTCATCCCATCTCTTCATCCCATCTCTTCATCCCATCATCCCATCTCTTCATCCCATCTCTTCATCCCATCTCTTCATCCCATCTCTTCATCCCATCTCTTCATCCCATCTCTTCATCCCATCTCTTCATCCCATCTCTTCATCCCATCTCTTCATCCCATCTCTTCATCCCATCTCTTCATCCCATCTCTTCATCCCATCTCTTCATCCCATCTCTCCATCCCATCTCTTCATCCCATCTCTTCATCCCATCTGTCCATCCCATCTGTCCATCCCATCTGTCCATCCCATCTCTTCATCCCATCTGTCCATCCCATCTCTTCATCTCATCTGTCCGTCCCATCTCTTCATCTCATCTGTCTATCCCATCTGTCCCCTAAATCTTCCTCTTTTTCATTGTTTTCTCCCTAGGCTTGGGCGATATAATTTTTTTTTCATCCACAATATATCCTCGAACATATATCTTGATTTTTGATAATATCACAGTGATTGGGAATTGGTAAGCTATTTCACTTGACAGCAAAATTCATGGAGGCATGGTCTTGTTGCACTGTATAATGTACTCACACATGGTGTGGCAGCCAGAGTCACAGACCACCATGGCTAGACAGTGAGACGTACCCCATTCAATCCCCAACCCTTAACCCTAACCTTCCCAAATCTTCCAAAATCCTCTTTGCTAAAGTGAAGGAATTTGGAGGATTGAGGTTATTAGGCATACCTTTCCATGGTACACGTACATCCATGTTTGTTGTAGTGATTGCAAGGTCAGTGCTTGGGTCAGTGGACACTGTTTATTGCTCCATGCATGCAGAGAGGGTCCCTGGCCATGTACACGTATCACAGATTATAAACACATGTGTGCATACATGTACATGTCATGTGCTTGCTTTACTACTGAAGGATTTTGGAGGATTCAGGTTATGTGTAAGCAAATGGGCTGAGGGAGTTAGGGTTAATCGGTGAATTTTAAACAATGCCTGGTCAGACGGCTCCTTTGTGATCTGATAGTTGGCTTACCACAGAAGTAGTTCAATTTTGTTTCTTACTTTCGAAAGCTGAAAGTTATTTTCCATGAAATTTCTGACCCGACTGAACAATCAAGGATTTATTTTTAATCGCAATATATATTTTTTTCTTTATGATATATTTTTTTCTTTATGATATATTTATTCATAGTGATATATTTTTTCACCGCAATTTGCCGATACATCGATAATTTGAAAAGTTCTCGATATTATAATCAAATAAAAATATATATTGCGATATTCAATATTATCGTGTTATCGCCCAAGCCTATTTCTCCCTCCATTTTCCCTTCGTATCTTCAGCACTGTTCATTTATTTTTAACTTCTTGTTTTTAATATGGATTTATTTTGATAGTTGGCCGTTAATATCACTACTGAGCTATTTAGTTGGAATGGCAATGCAAGCTGGGAAACTATGAATCAAGTAAGTTATCATATCTCAATCTTATAATCCTGTAGCCACAGGAGGAGCCAGGAATTTTGAACAATGGGGGAAAAATCATTGACTCAAGAATAAAGAGAGTGGCAATGTGGCCCCCCCTTTTTTTAAACCATGCATAATATGGCGGCAAACTGATTTTAAAAGTGGGGGTAGGCAAATCTAGACCAGCGAGCACTGGCAGCCAGTTAGTAAAGGTTCAAAAGTGGGGGAGGAATCACGCCTGTGGTCTGATCATGAAATTACAGATGGTTTACTCTTGCTAAATCTCTCTATAGACACCCATCCTTAGACACATAGTTTACTCTTGCTAAATCTCTCCACAGACACCCATCCTTAGACACATACATGTAGTTTACTCTTGCTAAATCTCTCTACAGACACCCATCCTCAGACACATAGTTTACTCTTGCTAAATCTCTCTACAGACACCCATCCTTAGACACATAGTTTACTCTTGCTAAATCTCTCCACACACACCCATCCTTAGACACATAGTTTACTCTTGCTAAATCTCTCCACACACACCCATCCTTAGACACATAGTTTACTCTTGCTAAATCTCTCCACAGACACCCATCCTTAGACACTGAGCATATTTTAATTCATCATTTGATGGGATTTCTCCTTATGGCTGTGATGATCTTCTTGATTGGATTATTTTTGACAACCTTTGAGGTGATAATTGATTTTTCTTGTTTGTACAGTTACGGTTTTCAGACCATATTTTGAATAGCTGTTGTCCATGTATAGGTTATTTATATGTGTTTTATTTATGATAAATTTACTCAGTATAAATTTACTTTTTTTTAAATAAGGGAATAAATTTGTGACATGGACTTTACCACAGTATAATGTCTGAACTCGTTATTATAAATTGAATGACTATTTTGTATATCATGTCAGATAATTACAATGTTGCTGCAATATTTATACCTGCTGGTATTTTCTTGGATGTACATGTAGGTACAATGTAGAAGGCATCCATCTATATTGACTCATCGTTACAGTTTATGGCAGTGAGAAACAAATGGGTAAGTTCTTCTGTTCCTTTGGATGGGGTATGTTATTTCATTTCATTCATCCGTCACACTTTTATTTCCTTTGGCATGTATAAAGTATCTCCCAGTTATATAGCTTGCCATGTACAAAATATAGTTAGTCCCCCTCCCATTTTTGTGAAGGGCAAAAGTAACAATTTGAAATATTTCTTAACCCTAGGTATTTTGGAAACATCCCAAATATGCCAAAATCTATCAAAATGTAGTAAAAAGGTACATATGTACCCAATTGCTTGACAGTAGCAATGCAAAGCATCCATGGTTTGGCTATACACAGTCTTGAATCCAACAAAAGCAACCGTTGGAGTTTGATGGATTTGGTACACATGGCTATATGCACTTTTCACTGGTACTGTGGAGTACTGAATCCATCAAAATCAGGCAAAACCAGGAGTAGGATTTTGGAGGATTTGGGGTAGTTATGGTTAGGTAAAACTTGTAGCTTTGCATGGTGAGGAGGATAAGTAAGACTAATTGCGGTGACACCATGTGAAATGCTCAATTGAGTAGTAATTAGTTCTGAAAAGAACTGGAGGTACAACTCGACGTTTCGATCAGTATGCTCTGATCGTCCTCAGGAGAATGCCGGACTCTGGGAAAGGCTGATGCTTACGTAGGCTGCTAGAGGATTACGCGATGACAGGATGCTGGAGGATTAGTTCATTGAGGCGTGCAGGCGGGAACTGTGGATCCTAGGAGTTGGGGGAAGGAGTGTGTGCTCACTGAACCGAATCATTTGTAAACAAGCACTGGGGGAGGAGGGTGGTTGACTTAGGATATAGGAGATCCTTCAGTCTGGGGTGGGTTATGGACTTTGGATATAGAAGATCCTTCTGTCTGTAGTAGTGGTCGCCAAATGTCGCTGATGTAGAAACCGATGTCCTGTGGTACAGTGTTGTGTTAAACCATCTCGATGGCCTCTCTGATGCATCTGGGGTGCCAAGTGTTGATGGGTGTTATGAGTTGGGCTGCCTGCCAGTCGATTTGGTGGTCCTTGATGTGCGAGTGCTTGATGATGGCTGACTTTTCGAAATCTCCTCTACGGCCGTGCGTTCGGTGTTCCTTCAGTCTGATGGGGAGATTCCGTCCTGTTTCGCCGATGTACACCTTTCTGCACTCACAAGGGATCCGGTAGACTCCGGCTCTGTTGCTTGGGTCCGGTTTGTCCTTGTGGGTGTGTTGAAGTCCTTGGAGTTTGCTGGGGGCTGAGTGGTACACTTCGATGCCTGCTCGTCGGAGGATGCGTTGGAGTTTGTGTGACGTCGAACCTAGATAGGGAGACAAGCAGACAGGGTTAGATCACTTACCTTGCGTTCGGGGTTTGGAACCGGCTTCGCTGTGTTGATCTTGCTGGGATTGTAACCGTTGCGCTTGAGGGTAGTTCGGATGTTATGGTTAATTATAGTAAAAAGTGACCATACATTACAAGACCCTATAAATGTAAATCTGGGCAGAATCACCGCGGAGAAAAAATGAAATATTGGACGTTTGAGTTAATTATTTGGTATTCTTGACTCAAACTTAGACTTGACCTTATGACTCATGACACTCATGACTCAAGCTGCAGACTTGGACTCAACACTACTTGGAAGTACTCGGAGTCGGACTTGAGATTTGAGAACTTGAATATAAACTTACACGTATGTAATATTCAGTATAAACAAAGTGACATTTTATTATCTATTAACACAAATATCTCTTGTATATTTCAGGTTTTCCTGTGGTGATTATAGGCATTTCAGCAGCTGCCAAGTGGAATAACTGTTGTAGTGTAAGTCATGTTGAAACATGCTTCTCTAAATGTTTAATCAAATTATTTGTCCTCTGGAGTAAATTCCACGTTGCAATAAATACGAAAAATCTGAATGCATTTTTACTATTTTTTTTATATCAAAATCGGTGCGGTGAGGCATTTTTTAAAATATTTTTTTAAGGTAATCTTTTGTTGCCAACCAGTGAAATACGTGTGTGAAAAATGATGGTGCAATCCCATTCAGTAACACTTCATCTTGATTGACTAGTTTTTCAAAGTGTACTTAATGTACAAAATGATGTAGGTCAGTATTTGACTATTTCCGTTGTTTGTCATTTGTTGCAAGTATTGGTTCAATAGAGCCAGATTGTCTCCTCTCTTATTTTTGGATAAGACATTATTGATGTTCTTTTCAAACAGTTGTAATGTGTCCGTTTTGTATGAGTGAGTACGTTTGTTGTGTTTATTTGATTTGTTCCTCTAATAAGGAAAGCAGAACATTGAGTGTTTCATCTGGTTCTTCCAGAGTCATATGAGATGGGAGTGAGTTTCTCAGTTGTCCTTTTGGATCTGTAATTGTAAGATTTGTTCGGATTAGTT
Source organism: Zoroaster sp. YZ-2022 (assembly GCA_029582265.1). Classification (NCBI taxonomy): domain Eukaryota; kingdom Metazoa; phylum Echinodermata; class Asteroidea; order Forcipulatida; family Zoroasteridae; genus Zoroaster; species Zoroaster sp. YZ-2022. The sequence continues at coordinate 6,271,748 of CM055816.1, forward strand.
TTTCCCGAATGTGTTGGGCCTTTCTGAATGTAACAAAGGGTTGTTTTGGAAATATTTCTGAGAGTTGTTGGTTTTGTTTTGTATCAGCGGCCAATGTTTGTTTACTGCTTATTTTACATCTTTGTGGTTAATGAACAGATTATACGTCGTTGAGAAGACCAGCGGTGCTTCCTTGCCATGTTTACCTTTTAGTGGCTTATGAATCAGTTTGGCCAGTGATAATTTGTGTGTTGCGTTGTTTATCTCAGTTTGACTATATACATGTACATGTAGCTAGCCTCTGGCTAATAATTTTTGTGAGAAAATCTTGAATTTGTCTATGAAATCTTCCTCATTGTTGGTATTTCTAGCATATCGGAGAGTTTCTCCGTAGATAAATGCTTTGAATACATGGGGTGGGTGTGATGAGGTTTTGTGCAGAAACTGATATGTTTCTCTAGTATGCCAGTTTCACGGAAGTATTTTCCTTTGAAAATGGTTAAGTCAAGATAATTGATTGAGGGTTTTGAGGCGTCGTACATGTATGTGAATTTGAGAGTTGGTGCTTCTGATTCATAGTGTTTATGAGATTCTTGAAATCTTCAAGTTCACCACTATAGATGACTAGTACATCATCTCTATAGTATCACCATGTTAGGATATGATCAGCCTGTTGTAGGATTTTATTTTCGAGATCGTGTAGTGTTATGTCACAAATTTCTGGACAGGCTGTTGAGCCCATTGCACAGCCGATTTTCTGGAGGTAGAATTTATTTCCAAATTGGAAACAGTTTCTGTTGAGTATGAGTTCCAGAAGTTTTCGGATGTATTTGAATGGTGGTTTGTTGATGACATATGGATGGTTGGTTTGTACGAGGGGATTACATTCACAGTTTATTGCCTCGGTTTGGCAGATATTTGTGTACATTGAAACAACATCAATACTTGTGATAAGCACATTTTGTGCTTATCACAAAGTTTCCACAGTATGTTTGCTGTGTTGCGGGCATATGTAGGTTGGGCGGTAACTATTGGGAGGAGAAAATGATCTACAAATTCTGAGATTTTGGTGGTTGGACTCGAACATCCACTTATAATTGGTCTTCCAACAAAGGGTGTGCCTGTTGGCGGAGTTTTGTGAATTTTCGGTAGAAAACACATTGTTGGAATGTGACATGCCTGTGGGCTTGGATTGAGATATGCCAGAGTGTGCTTGTCGATGTGATTGTCATTTCGCATTTCGGTTAGGACATTATGAACTAACAGGATAGTTTCTTGTGTGATATCTTGATGGAGCTCGGTGTAGTGCTCTGATTCAAGGTGTTTGTATCCAACCTGTACAATATGTAGTCGGAGCAGTTCATAATGCAAATGCCTCTTCCTTTATCGTATGGTTTGATCACGATTTCAGGGTTGTTCCTCAGACTTTTGAGGGCAGATAGTTCAGGGCTTGTTGTGTTCTTTTACTGAGTTCTCAGACGAATATGAGCAAGTTCACATTTTGTGGCTTCTAAATAGTTTTGGAGTGTTGCACTTGAAAGATTTACTGAAAATAAGATTTACTGAAATAAGAATTCCAATCAATCCAGTAAGTTTGGCTGTAATTAGACATTGTTTCATAGCAGTACAAAACCAGAAACCAGAGCCTTTATTTTAGGGCCTTAATGACACAATGAAATAAGAATTCCAATCAGTCCAGTAAGTTTGGCTGTAATTAGACATTGTTTCATAGCAGTACAAAACCAGAAACCAGAGCCTATATTTTAGGGCCTTAATGATACTATGAAATAAGAATTCCAATCGATCCAATAAGTTCAGCTGTAATTAGACATTGTTTCATAGCAGTACAAAACCAGAAACCAGAGCCTTTATTTTAGGGCCTTAATGACACAATGAAATAAGAATTCCAATCAATCCAGTAAGTTTGGCTGTAATTAGACATTGTTTCATAGCAGTACAAAACCAGAAACCAGAGCCTTTATTTTAGGGCCTTAATGACACAATGAAATAAGAATTCCAATCAATCCAGTAAGTTTGGCTGTAATTAGACATTGTTTCATAGCAGTACAAAACCAGAAACCTGAGGCTTTATTTTAGGGCCTTAATGACACAATGAAATAAGAATTCCAATCGATCCAGTAAGTTCAGCTGTAATTAGACATTGTTTCATAGCAGTAAAAAACCAGAAACCAGAGCCTTTATTTTAGGGCCTTAATGACACAATGAAATAAGAATTCCAATCGATCCAGTAAGTTTGGCTGTAATTAGACATTGTTTCATAGCAGTACAAAACCAGAAACCTGAGCCTTTATTTTAGGGCCTTAATGACACAATGAAATAAGAATTCCAATCGATCCAGTAAGTTTGGCTGTAATTAGACATTGTTTCACTGGAGTTACATGTAAGTATTTTAGTGCCTTAATGACACAATGAAATAAGAATTCCAATCAATCCAGTAAGTTTGGCTGTAATTAGACATTGTTTCATAGCAGTACAAAACCACAAACCTGAGGCTTTATTTTAGGGCCTTAATGACACAATGAAATAAGAATTCCAATCAATCCAGTAAGTTTGGTTGGAGTTACATGTAAGTATTTTAGGGCCTTAATGACACAATGAAATAAGATAAAACTTTCACAAGTGAGAGATTTGATACTAATTATTATCTCTTGATTATTATAAAGTATGGATGCATTTACAGATAATTACTGTACCAATCGTTTGTATTAGCTTAAAGGGAAAGGTGACATTTAATTCTGTCAAGAATTGAATTACAAATCAAATATACAACTGTAAATAGTGGTACACACAGTATTTATCCTTCCATTTTATAAGTAATTACAATCCATTGTGAATTTTATCCAAAGATGTGGATATATTTTCACAATGTTTAAAATCAAACGTGTTTTGAGCTGACACTTCAGTGATTGCCTTTTACATATATTTTTCATTCCCATGTTGATTCATAATACATTGTATAGTATACATGTACTTCTTATCGCACCTGTCTCCAGGATTTGGTGTAAGGGTTTGATTTTGTAGATAAATTTCTGGAGTTACATGTAAGTGAGCACATACACTGTACATATGTGTAAAGCCTTTGATGGGGGCACTAGCATAGCCAAAGGGTTGACAGGGGGCGTGGCTACCCCCCACTGGAGTTACATGTAAGTGAGCACATACACCGTACATGTGTAAAGCCTTTGATGGGGGCACTAGCATAGCCAAAGGGTTGACAGGGGGCGTGGCTACCCCCCACTGGAGTTACATGTAAGTGAGCACATACACCGTACATGTGTAAAGCCTTTGATGGGGGCACTAGCATAGCCAAAGGGTTGACAGGGGGCGTGGCTACCCCCCCACTGGAGTTACATAGTGAGCACATACACCGTACATGTGTAAAGCCTTTGATAGGGGCAGTAGCATAGCCAAAGGGTTGACAGGGGGCGTGGCTACCCCCCACTGGAGTTACATGTAAGTGAGCACATACACCGTACATGTGTAAAGCCTTTGATGGGGGCACTAGCATAGCCAAAGGGTTGACAGGGGGGCGTGGCTACCCCCCACTGGAGTTACATGTAAGTGAGCACATACACCGTACATGTGTAAAGCCTTTGATGGGGGCACTAGCATAGCCAAAGGGTTGACAGGGGGCGTGGCTACCCCCCCACTGGAGTTACATAGTGAGCACATACACCGTACATGTGTAAAGCCTTTGATGGGGGCACTAGCATAGCCAAAGGGTTGACAGGGGGCGTGGCTACCCCCCCACTGGAGTTACATAGTGAGCACATACACCGTAAAGCCTTTGATGGGGGCAGTAGCATATAGGCAAAGGGTTGACAGGGGGCGTGGCTACCCCCCACTGGAGTTACATGTAAGTGAGCACATACACCGTACATGTGTAAAGCCTTTGATGGGGGCACTAGCATAGCCAAAGGGTTGACAGGGGGCATGGCTACCCCCCCCCACTGGAGTTACATACTGAGCACATACACCGTACATGTGTAAAGCCTTTGATAGGGGCAGTAGCATAGCCAAAGGGTTGACAGGGGGCGTGGCTACCCCCCACTGGAGTTACATGTAAGTAAACACGTACACCATACATGTGTAAAGCCTTTGATGGGGCCACTAGCATAGCCAAAGGCTTGACAGGGGGCGTGGCTACCCCCCACTGGAGTTACATGTAAGTGAGTACATACACCGTACATGTGTAAAGCCTTTGATGGGGGCAGTAGCATAGCCAAAGGGTTGACAGGGGGCGTGGCTACCCCCCACTGGAGTTACATGTAAGTAAACACGTACACCGTACATGTGTAAAGCCTTTGATGGGGGCACTAGCGTAGCCAAAGGGTTGACAGGGGGCGTGGCTACCCCCCCACTGGAGTTACATGTAAGTGAGCACGTACACCGTACATGTGTAAAGCCTTTGATGGGGGCACTAGCATAGCCAAAGGGTTGACAGGGGGCGTGGCTACCCCCACTGGAGTTACATGTAACCTTTGATGGGGGCAGCAGCATAGCCAAAGGGTTGATAGGGGGTGAAGCTTTCCCCTCCCTTTTCACTGGAGTTACATGTGAGTATGTACATGTATGTGCAAATCCTCTGATGGGGGCGGTAGCGTAACCAAAGGCTGCCCCCCCCCCCCCACTTGTAAATAAATTAAAATGATATCACCTGAGACAAATATATTTCAGCTGAGACAAAAATAATACCATCTTCAACATTACAATATATAAGTAAGTTTTATGTAAAACTGTGAGAATTACAGTGACTTTAACATTGTATTTGAGATTGCATATATTTGTGGTTTATCTTTGTGTTAATCAAAACTGATGTGATGAATAATTTGTTTTGTTCATAGATGTTGGTTGAATCCCGCTGAAGATGGTTTCATTTGGGCATTTGTCACACCGGCTAGTGTTATAATGTTGGTTAGTTACTCTATCTTTGCCAATGAAGATGGTTTCATTTGGGCATCTGTCACACCAGCTAGTGTTATAATGTTGGTGAGTTACTCTATCTTTCCCACTGAAGATGGTTTCATTTGGGCATTTATCGCACCGGCTTGTGTTATAATGTTGGTGAGTTACTCTATCTTTCCTGCTGAAGATGGTTTCATTTGGGCATCTGTCACACCAGCTAGTGTTATAATGTTGGTGAGTTACTGTATCTTTCCTGCTGAAGATGGTTTCATTTGGGCATTTGTCACACCGGCTAGTGTTATAATGTTGGTGAGTTACTCTATCTTTGCTACTGAAGATGATTTCATTTGGGCATCTGTCACACCAGCTAGTGTTATAATGTTGGTGAGTTATACTCTATCTTTCCCACTGAAGATGGTTTCATTTGGGCATTTGTCACACCGGCTAGTGTTATAATGTTGGTGAGTTACTCCATCTTTGCCACTGAAGATGGTTTCATTTGGGCATTTGTCACACCAGCTAGTGTTATAATGTTGGTGAGTTACTCTATCTTTCCCACTGAAGATGGTTTCATTTGGGCATCTGTCACACCAGCTAGTGTTATAATGTTGGTGAGTTACTGTATCTTTGCCACTGAAGATGGTTTCATTTGGGCATTTGTCACACCAGCTAGTGTTATAATGTTGGTGAGTTACTGTATCTTTGCCACTGAAGATGGTTTCATTTGGGCATTTGTCACACCGGCTTGTGTTATAATGTTGGTGAGTTACTCTATCTTTGCCACTGAAGATGGTTTCATTTGGGCATTTGTCACACCAGCTTGTGTTATAATGTTGGTGAGTTACTCTATCTTTCCCACTGAAGATGGTTTCATTTGGGCATTTGTCGCACCGGCTTGTGTTATAATGTTGGTGAGTTACTCTATCTTTCCTGCTGAAGATGGTTTCATTTGGGCATCTGTCACACCAGCTAGTGTTATAATGTTGGTGAGTTACTGTATCTTTCCTGCTGAAGATGGTTTCATTTGGGCATTTGTCACACCGGCTAGTGTTATAATGTTGGTGAGTTACTCTATCTTTGCTACTGAAGATGATTTCATTTGGGCATCTGTCACACCAGCTAGTGTTATAATGTTGGTGAGTTATACTCTATCTTTCCCACTGAAGATGGTTTCATTTGGGCATTTGTCACACCGGCTAGTGTTATAATGTTGGTGAGTTACTCCATCTTTGCCACTGAAGATGGTTTCATTTGGGCATTTGTCACACCAGCTAGTGTTATAATGTTGGTGAGTTACTCTATCTTTCCCACTGAAGATGGTTTCATTTGGGCATCTGTCACACCAGCTAGTGTTATAATGTTGGTGAGTTACTGTATCTTTGCCACTGAAGATGGTTTCATTTGGGCATTTGTCACACCAGCTAGTGTTATAATGTTGGTGAGTTACTGTATCTTTGCCACTGAAGATGTTTCATTTGGGCATTTGTCACACCGGCTTGTGTTATAATGTTGGTGAGTTACTCTATCTTTGCCACTGAAGATGGTTTCATTTGGGCATTTGTCACACCAGCTTGTGTTATAATGTTGGTGAGTTACTCTATCTTTCCCACTGAAGATGGTTTCATTTGGGCATTTGTCGCACCGGCTTGTGTTATAATGTTGGTGAGTTACTGTATCTTTCCTGCTGAAGATGGTTTCATTTGGGCATTTGTCACACCGGCTAGTGTTATAATGTTGGTGAGTTACTCTATCTTTCCCACTGAAGATGGTTTCATTTGGGCATTTGTCACACCGGCTAGTGTTATAATGTTGGTGAGTTACTCCATCTTTGCCACTGAAGATGGTTTCATTTGGGCATTTGTCACACCAGCTATAGTGTTATAATGTTGGTGAGTTACTCTATCTTTCCCACTGAAGATGGTTTCATTTGGGCATCTGTCACAGCAGCTAGTGTTATAATGTTGGTGAGTTACTGTATCTTTGCCACTGAAGATGGTTTCATTTGGGCATTTGTCACACCAGCTAGTGTTATAATGTTGGTGAGTTACTGTATCTTTGCCACTGAAGATGGTTTCATTTGGGCATCTGTCACACCGGCTTAATTGTGTTATAATGTTGGTGAGTTACTCTATCTTTGCCACTGAAGATGGTTTCATTTGGGCATCTGTCACACCGGCTTGTGTTATAATGTTGGTGAGTTACTGTATCTTTGCCACTGAAAATGGTTTCATTTGGGCATTTGTCACACCGGCTTGTGTTATAATGTTGGTGAGTTAATACTCTATCTTTGCCACTGAAGGTGGTTTCATTTGGGCATTTGTCACACCGGCTAGTGTTATAATGTTGGTGAGTTACTCTATCTTTGCCACTGAAGGTGGTTTCATTTGGGCATTTGTCATACCGGCTTGTGTTATAATGTTGGTGAGTTACTCTATCTTTGCCACTGAAGGTGGTTTCATTTGGGCATTTGTCACACCGGCTAGTGTTATAATGTTGGTGAGTTACTCTATCTTTGCCACTGAAGATGGTTTCATTTGGGCATTTGTCACACCGGCTAGTGTTATAATGTTGGTGAGTTACTGTATCTTTGCCACTGAAGATGGTTTCATTTGGGCATTTGTCACACCAGCTAGTGTTATAATGTTGGTGAGTTACTCTATCTTTGCCACTGAAGATGGTTTCATTTGGGCATTTGTCGCACCGGCTTGTGTTATAATGTTGGTGAGTTACTCTATCTTTGCCACTGAAGGTGGTTTCATTTGGGCATTTGTCACACCGGCTTGTGTTATAATGTTGGTGAGTTACTCTATCTTTGCCACTGAAGATGGTTTCATTTGGGCATCTGTTACACCAGCTTGTGTTATAATGTTGGTGAGTTACTCTATCTTTGCCACTGAAGATGGTTTCATTTGGGCATTTGTCACACCAGCTAGTGTTATAATGTTGGTGAGTTACTGTATCTTTGCCACTGAAGATGGTTTCATTTGGGCATTTGTCACACCGGCTAGTGTTATAATGTTGGTGAGTTACTCCATCTTTGCCACTGAAGATGGTTTCATTTGGGCATTTGTCACACCAGCTATAGTGTTATAATGTTGGTGAGTTACTGTATCTTTGCCACTGAAGATGGTTTCATTTGGGCATTTGTCACACCAGCTAGTGTTATAATGTTGGTGAGTTACTCTATCTTTGCCACTGAAGATGGTTTCATTTGGGCATTTGTCGCACCGGCTTGTGTTATAATGTTGGTGAGTTACTCTATCTTTGCCACTGAAGGTGGTTTCATTTGGGCATTTGTCACACCGGCTTGTGTTATAATGTTGGTGAGTTACTCTATCTTTGCCACTGAAGATGGTTTCATTTGGGCATCTGTTACACCAGCTTGTGTTATAATGTTGGTGAGTTACTCTATCTTTGCCACTGAAGATGGTTTCATTTGGGCATTTGTCACACCGGCTTGTGTTATAATGTTGGTGAGTTACTCTATCTTTCCTGCTGAAGATGGTTTCATTTGGGCATTTGTCACACCGGCTAGTGTTATAATGTTGGTGACTTACTGTATCTTTCCCACTTAAGATGGTTTCATTTGGGCATTTGTCACACCAGCTAGTGTTATAATGTTGGTGAGTTACTGTATCTTTGCCGCTGAAGATGGTTTCATTTGGGCATTTGTCACACCAGCTAGTGTTATAATGTTGGTGAGTTACTGTATCTTTCCCACTGAAGATGGTTTCATTTGGGCATTTGTCACACCGGCTAGTGTTATAATGTTGGTGAGTTACTCTATCTTTGCCACTGAAGATGGTTTCATTTGGGCATTTGTCACACCGGCTAGTGTTATAATGTTGGTGAGTTACTCCATCTTTGCCACTGAAGATGGTTTCATTTGGGCATTTGTCACACCAGCTATAGTGTTATAATGTTGGTGAGTTACTCTATCTTTCCCACTGAAGATGGTTTCATTTGGGCATCTGTCACAGCAGCTAGTGTTATAATGTTGGTGAGTTACTGTATCTTTGCCACTGAAGATGGTTTCATTTGGGCATTTGTCACACCAGCTAGTGTTATAATGTTGGTGAGTTACTGTATCTTTGCCACTGAAGATGGTTTCATTTGGGCATCTGTCACACCGGCTTAATTGTGTTATAATGTTGGTGAGTTACTCTATCTTTGCCACTGAAGATGGTTTCATTTGGGCATCTGTCACCGGCTTGTGTTATAATGTTGGTGAGTTACTGTATCTTGCCACTGAAGGTGGTTTCATTTGGGCATTTGTCGCACCGGCTTGTGTTATAATGTTGGTGAGTTACTCTATCTTTGCCACTGAAGATGGTTTCATTTGGGCATTTGTCACAATCGGCTAGTGTTATAATGTTGGTGAGTTACTCTATCTTTGCCACTGAAGATGGTTTCATTTGGGCATTTGTCACAAACTAGTGTTATAATGTTGGTGAGTTACTCTATCTTTGCCACTGAAGATGGTTTCATTTGGGCATATGTCACACCCGCTAGTGTTATAATGTAGTTGCCACTGAAGATGGGGTGAGTTACTCTATCTTTGCCACTGAAGATGGTTTCATTTGGGCATTTGTTACCAGCTTAGATGTTATAATGTTGGTGAGTTACTCTATCTTTGCCACTGAAGGTGGTTTCATTTGGGCATTTGTCACACCGGCTTGTGTTATAATGTTGGTGAGTTACTCTATCTTTGCCACTGAAGATGGTTTCATTTGGGCATCTGTCACACCAGCTTGTGTTATAATGTTGGTGAGTTACTCTATCTTTGCCACTGAAGATGGTTTCATTTGGGCATTTGTCACACCAGCTAGTGTTATAATGTTGGTGAGTTACTGTATCTTTCCCGCTGAAGATGGTTTCATTTGGGCATTTGTCACACCGGCTAGTGTTATAATGTTGGTGAGTTACTCTATCTTTCCCGCTGAAGATGGTTTCATTTGGGCATTTGTCACACCGGCTTGTGTTATAATGTTGGTGAGTTACTGTATCTTTCCTGCTGAAGATGGTTTCATTTGGGCATTTGTCACACCGGCTAGTGTTATAATGTTGGTGACTTACTGTATCTTTCCCACTTAAGATGGTTTCATTTGGGCATTTGTCACACCAGCTAGTGTTATAATGTTGGTGAGTTACTGTATCTTTGCCGCTGAAGATGGTTTCATTTGGGCATTTGTCACACCAGCTAGTGTTATAATGTTGGTGAGTTACTGTATCTTTCCCACTGAAGATGGTTTCATTTGGGCATTTGTCACACCAGCTAGTGTTATAATGTTGGTGAGTTACTGTATCTTTGCCGCTGAAGATGGTTTCATTTGGGCATTTGTCACACCAGCTAGTGTTATAATGTTGGTGAGTTACTCTATCTTTCCCGCTGAAGATGGTTTCATTTGGGCATTTGTCACACCGGCTTGTGTTATAATGTTGGTGAGTTACTCTATCTTTGCCGCTGAAGATGGTTTCATTTGGGCATTTGTCACACCGGCTTGTGTTATAATGTTGGTGAGTTACTCTATCTTTGCCGCTGAAGATGGTTTCATTTGGGCATTTGTTCAGCGCGTCCATGAAAGGTTGGACTTAATCTCAGAACATATAGGATTGTCGAGGAAATCTGCAAAACCAAGTTACATAGACTTGGACTCTGGCGACATAATGATCGGTAAACCTGAGACAGCGGTGCATATCATGAACAAATCTGATTACCTTGATGTCTTTGACAAAGTTGACAACCCAAAGGATTTTGTTCTAAAATTAGTTGCAAAATTGCTTGCCGAGGAGGAACTGGCACATTTTAATTATCATGGGGGGGAGGTGATTTGCAAACAAGGAAATATTACAAAGAAAGCACTCAAACGTCATCCAATTTTTATAGCCATAATAACACAAGCACAAATAGTATATCCAATGGAAACATCGTCAACCACCTATCCAAAACAGCTACGGGACGCAATAAATGGAAAATGTAGAAAGTTGGCAAAAAAATTAGACATAAGTTAGACATATTTTTTTCTGTTTAATTAATTTTAACATTTACTATCATCACTTGCTGTTATTTATTTTTGTTTTGGTATAAAAAACCGTGGGGTAATCCTTAAGTGTATATTTTTAAAGGTTAGACCTCCATTGACAATTACATTTGCTATCTTCACCTAAATTTACCTAAAAGTGTATATTTTTTGTTTGGGGCTAAAAAAAAACGTGGGGTAATCCTTAAGTGTATATTTTTTGTTTGGGGATAAAAACCGTGGGGTAATCCTAAAGTGTATATTTTTAAAGGTTAGACCTCCATTGACAATTACATTTGCTATCTTCACCTAAATTACCTAAAAGTGTATATTTTTTGTTTGGGGCTAAAAAAAACGTGGGGTAATCCTTATAGTGTATATTTTTTGTTTGGGGATAAAAACCGTGGGGTAATCCTAAAGTGTATATTTTTAAAGGTTAGACCTCCATTGACAATTACATTTGCTATCTTCACCTAAATTACGGACGCATTATTGGTCTAAATGTACTTTTAAAAGATACATAATGTAACATAACTTAACCCTCAATTTTATTTTGCTTGAATAAAGAATTTTCACAGAATGAATAAATGCTTAGGCCATTCCAATTTTATTAGTTGGTTTACGGATTTTTTAGGTGCTGAAAAAGGTTGTCAGACAGCGGGGAAAAAATGATGGTAAGTGTTGTATACATGTACATGTAAATCCATTGGACGACAATCAGTAGCACTAGCAGAAGTAGAAGTGGATTGCTTCTCTTCCTTCCTCCATGCTTGTCCGCAGGGTTTATCTTCATTTCGATAAATTTCCACCCGAACGAAGCTGTGGATTACAGCCATCGGTTTAGCCTAACGTCAGTTATCACATTTCTAGCCGTTCCGGAGGCAGTCATGTCGACGGCACATGCAGTGATTGTGAGGGATTGTTCACCGATGCCCATTGCATTGGACAATGAACCAATACTTTCATCAAGGGAGACGGCAATAAGGCGTTTATCCAGCTTTCCTCCCTCCTTCACAGTCACAGAATTCAGAAAAGTATTCTTTGCTGACAGGATGAACGAGCGACATGGCATTTTGTTTACATACAAGTATTAAGGGACGGGTATCAAACTATTATGTTTACATCGCGTATTACACTTTCCGTCTAACACCCAATCCCACGGCCGCTGGTCTAGCACCGAACAACAGTGCACATGGGCTGTTGTCACAGTTAAGCACGTCCCGCTGCGCTGTATGTATTTGATATCAAGACATGAGGGAGGCACGGAGTCGGATATAAGTACCATCCAAGCAACTTACTGTGCGCCGCGCGGCCGGCCGGGCCGATGCACATCATCAGGACTGCACGTATGGATGCGTGATCGAAACGTACGGTATTCAAGTACACAGACACGTAGCCTTCACGATATTTTTTTATTCGCAATTCGTTTTCTCGACACTAAAAATCAACTTATTTTATTTATTTTTTTCAAATATATCAGAGCAATGTTTTGAATATTCGTCGCCGGGCAACAACAAAAAAGGAAAAAAGTACGGATTTCCAGTTTCTGTTTTTAACACTCAGTATTTATTATTTTCGGATTTCAACCAAAGGGAAAAATAACAATTGCCTGATCATCTAGTCCTTGCGCGAGCTGAAAATTATTGTTCCTTATTTCATTGAGCTAAATAATGATCAAAGTTATCTTGGCAATCCTTCGAAAATGATTTATTAAAATTACCATGTATAAAAAACTTCTTTGACAAATAATTTGTAATTAACGAGATAAAACTGACCCGGGCATCAATTCTTCATTAAAACACGATAGCCGCAATAGTTTTTCACAGTTAGACGGGTTCGGTTTTGCTTCAGTGATTTTTGATCCCGCGGCTGGGCTGGCTGCGGCGCGCTGCGGCCCGCTCCCAAGTAGACTGTTTATTGAGCTCATTTACATATCAAAAGGGCTTCCCAATAGGTACGATTTAATGAGCTGTGTGCCTCGCGGCGGCGCTGCGTAAAATCTTGTGGTTTTGAAGCAGTTCGGCGGCGCCGCTGAGAGCCGCGGCGCACTGCAGCACGCCGACTAAAATACTTTTGACGGCTTCCCTTATAATGTTGGTGAGTTACTCTCTTTCCTGCTGAAGATAGTTTCAGACTTAGGTTCTGATTAGGCTTGGGCTGTTTTTTGGTAAAACCGAATAGTCACGTTTTTTAACCGACACCAAATTGAGGGATTTTTACTAAACTGAAATATCGCCAAATTCAGTTTTCAAAAAAAAAAAACGCGGTTTTATAAAATCATTCATTTTTGAGCCCCTCAAACACTAAATGTGCATGCACCCATTTGGGTTGACATCATTGAATTTTTTGATCATCGATTATTGACGGCCGTAGTATCGGCAATATACGGTGTTATCGTCTCAATACGCGGAATTTTTGAAAATAATATGAAAAAAATGTCGTACATTGAAGACATTGGACACCGGAAATAACTACTTTTACATGCAAGTTTTACAGGGAAGTTATCTACATGATCTCTAAAACGAGCTGACTTCTTTTTTTCCCGCTTGGTGCAACAAACACTTCATAAAAAACTAACTCATCAGAATGGCCATAAATGGCTACAGCCCCTCCCCCCCGCCCCCACCATCCCACAGCTGATAACCCCCACCATATAATAATAATGAATTTTAAAAAGTCGTTTACGGGTAATTGGATACCTATCAATCCGGCGTGGTCTTAGCAGACTTTCAACAGGGCATGGAATCAGTGTCCTAGTTTAAAGGAACAATATCATCATGGTCTTAGCAGACTTTCAACAGGGCATGGAATCGGTGTCCTAGTTTAAAGGAACAATATCATCATGGTCTTAGCAGACTTTCAACAGGGCATGGAATCGGTGTCCTAGTTTAAAGGAACAGTATCATCATGGTCTTAGCAGGCTTTCAACAGGGCATGGAATCGGTGTCCTAGTTTAAAGGAACAATATCATCATGGTCTTAGCAGACTTTCAACAGGGCATGGAATCGGTGTCCTAGTTTAAAGGAACAGTATCATCATGGTCTTAGCAGGCTTTCAACAGGGCATGGAATCGGTGTCCTAGTTTAAAGGAACAATATCATCATGGTCTTAGCAGACTTTCAACAGGTCATGGAATCGGTGTCCTAGTTTAAAGGAACTATATCATCATGGTCTTAGGAGACTTTCAACAGGGCATGGAATCGGTGTCCTAGTTTAAAGGAACAATATCATCATGGTCTTAGCAGACTTTCAACAGGGCATGGAATCGGTGTCCAAGTTGATGAACACAATGGCTGAAAATTATTGGCTCATTTATGCAGCAGCAACTGTAATGACC
>CM055816.1:6286509-6388966 GCA_029582265.1 Zoroaster sp. YZ-2022
AAACGACAAAATGGCGGTTCCCTATCATCTTGTATGAATTACCCCCCTTTGACTACGCCCCCTGATCGCTTGTCGTTGTATCGCATGTTGGTAAAATGCTGCCACAACTCAACATTTAATATAATCTAGGATGATCAACACAGCATTGAGTCATTCAAGTGAAGATAAATCTTTTCAAAAGATGTTTTTCATTATTTGACAGCCCGATATGTAACGGCATGAATACCGCTTATTGACACACTTCGCGTTGTTATATGCGCCACAACCAGCGCTGCTTGACCGAAAACAATGATTAATTTCTGTTTACAACGAGAACTACTTCTAATTACTGCTAGCGCCCTCTTTTGTTTGATAGTGGCCTTTAACCTCAATGTCATGCCTAACGCTATGAAGATGCATGCTTGTGTCTGTACGAACTCAATTATGAAACGAGGGCATACAATTTCAGAGTGTTTTAAATGTTTTTTACTCAGTTCTTTATGGATGGGATTACAAAAGGGTGGAGAGCAACCCTTTCATGGAGTTTGAAATTCTTTGACATTTTTGTTATCCGGTATCCTATAGGTTGCTTCACAGCAGGGCACCGCAATGGAGCCTCAAACCATCCATTGTTTGTTACAGTCATTATTGTACCTACTTCCAGGTACAACGAGCGCTGCAAGGATTACACCATGCTCGATATGTGGCAGAGTGCCACCCCCAAAAAAATGTCCCTATACACTAATACACTGTTGTTATTTTGTTAACGGACCTCCACACACCCCGAAATCCTCTAAAGAATTCCTAAGATTCCTGGAACACAATGAATACACAATGAACATGCTTATCGAGCGTCATATGGCAAGGATGTTCGCTCTCCAACCTGATCGTGTGCAGTTTAGGCTGACCTAGATTAGTAACGAACACGTAACGAAAACCTAACTTGTCTATTGATATGCCTAATTCCAGGTATTTTATTTATTTTAAATCCAGCTCAAAACGAGCTTCAGAGGCTCGAGCGGGGCCCACGAAATGTGTTGATTCTAGGCGCTCTCTTGCAATTATGGGTTTCAAGTTTGTGAAGTATTCTGGCTAATGATGCTATAAACAGCCTGTCTTACTGTGGGCCATCAAAATAGTGGCGGACAATTATTGATATACGGCATGGGCCTGTCTTCTGTATGGGCCATCAAATAGTGGAGACAATTATTGATATACGGCAGGGCTTCTGTATGGGGCCATCAAAATAGTAGCGGACAATTATTGATACGGTGGCTTTACTGTATGGGCCATCAAAATAGTGGCGCACAATTGATATACGTCGGGGGCCTGCCTTACTGTGGGCCATCAAGACAATTATTGATATACGTCGTAGGGCCTGCTTACTGTATGGGCCATCAAAATAGTGGCGGACAATTATTGATATACGTCGTAGGGGCCTGCCTTACTGTATGGGCCATCAAAATAGTGGCGGACAATTATTGATATACGTCGTAGGGGCCTGTCTTACTGTATGGGCCATCAAAATAGTGGCGGACAATTATTGATATACGTCGTAGGGGCCTGTCTTACTGTATGGGCCCCGCAAATAGTGGCGGATACAATTATTGATATACGTCGAGGGGCCTGTCTGGGCCATCAAAATAGTGGTGACATTATTGATATACGTCAGGGGGCCTGTCTTACTGTATGGGCTATCAAAATAGTGGCGGACAATTATTGATATACGTGTGGGGCCTGTCTTACTGTATGGGCCATCAGAGTCAGTGCTGTATTCCAGTTCAAGGGAAAAAAAATATTTTGACTTTGGACGCTCTGTGGTGCATTCTGATCGCTTTATTATTTTAACTCAACATTTACAAATAGGGGCAGTTTTTCTTCTTATCAACTTTTGATCTGCTAACGTTAATTATTACAATCTAAAAGTTAGTGCCAGGTAACTTTGCCCAAGCAGACATGTTTGGCATGAAATCTGTTCTTCTGGGATAACCTGCCCCCCCACCCAATATTTTTTCTCAGTCGACATTTCGAGCCTCAGTCGGCAAACGAACCATCAAAGGTACTCGAACAATGGTTGGTCCAAAATACATTTGCAGTCGGCAAACCTAGAGCTATGGATTTGCCGACTGCAAATGTTTTCTAAGCACTGAAGATTTGCCTAGTATACTTTGTAATATATTGTATTTTACTCACGGAAAAAGCGGGGTTTCAGGCGACAGTTCCCCTGCCCCCCCCCCCCACCCCGATCCATTTAGGGGGAAGTACATTTGTCTGGCCATATTAGTGTTGTGTCGGTAAACTTACCCACAAAAAATATTGCCACTGATGTCAGTCGGCAAATTGGCTTCCACACCCCCCCCCCAAGAAAATGCCTTCGCTACGCCCCTGTGTGTCCTCTATCGCCTTTTAAAGGAAAATCTGTGATATTTGTCCGATTTGGACAGAAAACGTGGTGGATGTATTTCACATTTTTCCATAAAATGGATGGTGGTCAAGATTTTTGCAAAAAGTACTTTGAAAATTTGAACATTTTGTCAAATAATATATTGCTTTTCATAACCATGATATTAATCTTACATTTTCTCAATAATTTTCCACTACTGACCAAGTAGGAATATGTCCATTTTGAGGATCCGTATTTCTTCCCAAAATCAATGCAAATGCAAAACATTTTTGTTTCCACAAACAAAAAAGATATTTTTGTAAAAAGCATAACCTAGGTTAGTTTATGTAACCATGCAATAATACACCATAGTACTTTTTAAAGTTTTCCGAGAAATGCTATACCAAAGGTGCGGCGAATTACGTATACGTCCGACACGTGGCCGAGTTCAGTTCAGAATGAGGCTATAACGTATTATGCTATAAAAAAAAAAGTCAACTTTTGGGGCCTATGATGAGTGAATTAAAATGTAGACTGACGTTATACCTGCAGGAAAGTTGAGACTGACTGACGTTAGATTTGGAAGTTTTCTCAACTAAGCAGCCATGATCATGATGCTGGACCACAGTGCATGCAATAAATCAGTGCAGTCTAAGCTGCAGGTGGGTACATGAAAGAATAAAATCATGACGCGCAAACTAACGTTACACCAGCGTACCAGTTTAAAATACAACACCATGTACGTGAGATCGCACGGTTGTAGACTGGTCCCTTGTCTTTATCCTTAAGAATAACGACAGGCTACTTCATACATGTTATACAGGTTATCTGTCCATCAATAAGACTTCATACATGTTATATAGGTTATCTGTCCATCAATAAGACTTCATACATGTTATACAGGTTATCTGTCCATCAATAAGACTTCATACATGTTATACAGGTTATCTGTCCATCAATAAGACTTCATACATGTTATACAGGTTATCTGTCCATCAATAAGACTTCATACATGTTATATAGGTTATCTGTCCATCAATAAGACTTCATACATGTTATACAGGTTATCTGTCCATCAATAAGACTTCATACATGTTATACAGGTTATCCGTCCATCAATAAGACTTCATGTTATACAGGTTATCTGTCCATCAATAAGACTTCATACATGTTATACAGGTTATCTGTCCATCAATAAGACTTCATACATGTTATACAGGTTATCTGTCCATCAATAAGACTTCATACATGTTATACAGGTTATCTGTCCATCAATAAGACTTCATACATGTTATACAGGTTATCTGTCCATCAATAAGACTTCATACATGTTATACAGGTTATCTGTCCATCAATAAGACTTCATACATGTTATATAGGTTATCTGTCCATCAATAAGACTTCATACATGTTATGCAGGTTATCTGTCCATCAATAAGACTTCATACATGTTATACAGGTTATCTGTCCATCAATAAGACTTCATACATGTTATACAGGTTATCTGTCCATCAATAAGACTTCATACATGTTATACAGGTTATATATCCATCAATAAGACTTCATACATGTTATACAGGTTATCTGTCCATCAATAAGACTTCATACATGTTATACAGGTTATCTGTCCATCAATAAGACTTCATACATGTTATACGGGTTATCTGTCCATCAATAAGACTTCATACATGTTATACAGGTTATCTGTCCATCAATAAGACTTCATACATGTTATACGGGTTATCTGTCCATCAATAAGACTTCATACATGTTATATAGGTTATCTGTCCATCAATAAGACTTCATACATGTTATACAGGTTATACGTCCATCAATAAGACTTCATACATGTTATACAGGTTATCTGTCCATCAATAAGACTTCATACATGTTATATAGGTTATCTGTCCATCAATAAGACTTCATACATGTTATATAGGTTATCTGTCCATCAATAAGACTTCATACATGTTATACATGTTATCTGTCCATCAATAAGACTTCATACATGTTATACAGGTTATCTGTCCATCAATAAGACTTCATACATGTTATACAGGTTATCTGTCCATCAATAAGACTTCATACATGTTATACAGGTTATCTGTCCATCAATAAGACTTCATACATGTTATACAGGTTATCTGTCCATCAATAAGACTTCATACATGTTATACATGTTATCCGTCCATCAATAAGACTTCATACATGTTATACAGGTTATCTGTCCATCAATAAGACTTCATACATGTTATACAGGTTATCTGTCCATCAATAAGACTTCATACATGTTATACAGGTTATCCGTCCATCAATAAGACTTCATACATGTTATACAGGTTATCTGTCCATCAATAAGACTTCATACATGTTATACAGGTTATCTGTCCATCAATAAGACTTCATACATGTTATATAGGTTATCTGTCCATCAATAAGACTTCATACATGTTATACAGGTTATCTGTCCATCAATAAGACTTCATACATGTTATACAGGTTATCTGTCCATCAATAAGACTTCATACATGTTATACAGGTTATCTGTCCATCAATAAGACTTCATACATGTTATACAGGTTATCTGTCCATCAATAAGACTTCATACATGTTATACAGGTTATCTGTCCATCAATAAGACTTCATACATGTTATACAGGTTATCTGTCCATCAATAAGACTTCATACATGTTATACAGGTTATCCGTCCATCAATAAGACTTCATACATGTTATACAGGTTATCTGTCCATCAATAAGACTTCATACATGTTATATAGGTTATCTGTCCATCAATAAGACTTCATACATGTTATACAGGTTATCTGTCCATCAATAAGACTTCATACATGTTATACAGGTTATCTGTCCATCAATAAGACTTCATACATGTTATACAGGTTATCTGTCCATCAATAAGACTTCATACATGTTATACAGGTTATCTGTCCATCAATAAGACTTCATACATGTTATACAGGTTATCTGTCCATCAATAAGACTTCATACATGTTATACAGGTTATCTGTCCATCAATAAGACTTCATACATGTTATACAGGTTATCTGTCCATCAATAAGACTTCATACATGTTATACAGGTTATCTGTCCATCAATAAGACTTCATACATGTTATACAGGTTATCTGTCCATCAATAAGACTTCATACATGTTATATAGGTTATCTGTCCATCAATAAGACTTCATACATGTTATACAGGTTATCTGTCCATCAATAAGACTTCATACATGTTATACAGGTTATCTGTCCATCAATAAGACTTCATACATGTTATACAGGTTATCTGTCCATCAATAAGACTTCATACATGTTATACAGGTTATCCGTCCATCAATAAGACTTCATACATGTTATACAGGTTATCTGTCCATCAATAAGACTTCATACATGTTATACAGGTTATCTGTCCATCAATAAGACTTCATACATGTTATAGAGGTTATCTGTCCATCAATAAGACTTCATACATGTTATACAGGTTATCTATCCATCAATAAGACTTCATACATGTTATACATGTTATCCGTCCATCAATAAGACTTCATACATGTTATACATGTTATCTGTCCATCAATAAGACTTCATACATGTTATATAGGTTATACGTCCATCAATAAGACTTCATACATGTTATACAGGTTATACGATTCTGAACACCTCAAATAATAAAGTTAAAACGTGTTCAGGCCCTTTTCAGCCCTTTTTCATTCAAATTAATACCCGACTCGTTTAAGCAAAAAGATAAATTCAAATTCATAAGTTGCTCCACAAGAATCGAGTTGTCACAAGGGTCGAGTTGTCACGACGGTCGAGTTGTCTCGTGGGTTGAGTTGCCGGGTCGAGTTGCCACAAGGGTCGAGATGTCTTATGACCGATTTTACAGCTCCAAAGAAAGAAGCTTTGATACTGTAATTCTTGTGATGGTACTTAGGATGATCGGGGTGGTGAGGAGAATTGAGCCACTCCTCATCCATGAAATGTCCCATATGATCAGCGTCTCAAATAGCCTCTCCTAATTCAAACTCCTACTGCCCGGCTTCACGTGCCGATCCCCGTTTAGAACTGCGGGCAGGGGTGTAAAGGCGGGTCTCTGGCGCCTTAAAACCAGTTTTCTCCGGGCAGGTGGAGCTAGTTAACCATGGGAGTTAGTCCACCTAGGGACATAGTCCAAACTCGGGTTGGCGGGGCTCGGAGCCTTGGTTGGCAGCCTACCTAGGAGAAGGAAAACTCTGATTTCAAACCCCCAACTGGGTCAAACGACTAATAGCAGTGGCGGTGGGCCTCTTCAGCTTCGTTCAGCGACCTGTCTAGGAGAAGGACACTCTGACATAAAACCTACGGCCTGAGGACTTCGCTGTCACCGTCACAGCTTGCTAGGCCATGACAGATGAACCTCAGGCTTAAAGGGTGGGGCCAGTCAGCGCAAATTGCACTCCACCTAAAAAACACATTGCGCAGGCATGAAGGACACCTCCCACGTACGCGTCCAACCTCGACAAGTCCTGTAGCGACGGGAAAGGGGCGAAACCGGCAGGTGTAAGATGACACTGGAAGCCGCAGTCCTAATCCTGCATGCAGGCGACTCAGGCACAAGTGGTCGTCTGATGGTGACTTGGAAACGACATCATCACCCGGCAGCACCCTGAGCGACCAAGCAGCCTTTTCTAGGGACGCACTGCTTGCTCCACATAGAGAGGGGCCATAGAAAAGGTGGCCTAAACAAAGTTCATTTCTCCCAGTTGGCTAGCCGCAGTCAACGGGCATCTTCAACAGCGGTCGAAACACAATACAGACTGCAGTGCAGACTGCAATACAGATCACCGTCTTGTTCGCTCCAAAGTCAAATTCTGTTTCAAACCAAAACCAATGAAGAGCCGAGCTCCTAGAAAGAAACTGAACCTAGGCACCCTTCAATCTGCAGAAAAGAGAGCAGACTTCCAAGAGAACCTGCAGTCCCGTCTCAAAGTACCTAGCACCACCTCGGAAGAGCCGTCCCCCGAAGTGCTTTGGAACCACATCAAGACCGCTGTCCTTAAAACCTGCCAGGAAACCCTTGGTTTCGCAGTAAAGAAAAACAAGGACTGGTTTTGATGAAAATAACAGTGAAATACAAGATCTGTTGGTGAAGAAAGAGCAGCACACCAAGCCCATCTTGCCCAGCCATCCTGTCAGCAGAAAAAGACAGCCTTCCGTCAGGCATGCAGCATCCTTCAGCGCAAACTCCGGGTCGTGCAGAATACATGGTGGACAACCCTCGCTGAGAAAACACAGCTTTGCGCTGATAGCGGTGACCACAAGGGGTTTTACGAAGCACTGAAAGCTTTTTTTGGCCCATCTCACCAGACCCAGAGTCCATTACGGAGTGCAGACGGAAAGGAGCTCCTTACAGGCAAAGAAGCTATTTTGGACCGCGCGCTGGTCTGAGCACTTCCATACGCTCTTCAGCACAACCCGCACAGTTTAGGAACCAGCGCTCAACCACATCCAGCAGCAGCCAGAGAAAACCAAACTTGACGAGCCACCGACTCTTCAAGAGACTGTGAAGGCCATCGAGCAGATGAAGAGTGGTAAAGCTGCAGGGGTTGATGGTATCCCACCTGAAGTATGGAAACATGGTGGCCGAGCACTACATACCAAACTCCATGAATTGTTTGTGTACTGCTGGGAGCAGGGGAAACTCCCCAAAGATCTTCGTGACGCATTATTAGTGTCCTTGTACAAAACACAAGAAGAAGAAAATCAAACTGCTCAAACGAGACTACTGGACTTTATATAAAGCATGGAGAGAAGTAAACAAACAATGTTATTTTGTTGGCGACTGGAAATTAGCAAAGTTGCCGAAAAACGGGAACCATACCTTACTCCATACTCCATGGAGTCTAGTTCTTTAGATCGCTGTCATGCAAGAGTGACGTTTTAGCTCTGACTCGACTCGACACGACATGCACAAACTCTCTCTAGTACTATACTAGTAGAGTCTGTATATAAAAATACCGCAACGATAAAAAGATAACCTTTACCAAATACTATACATTTTTTGGAGTGTCGTGGTCGAGCAGTCTGCGTCGGACTCAAGTTCTGGTGTTGTCAGAATGTGGGTTCGAATCCCGGCATGGCTGGTCACAGCGCTTGTGCCCTTGAGCAAGACACTTAACCATTATTGCTTCGTCCGTCGGATGGGACTTTCAGCTGTAGGTCCCGTGTACTAGATTAAGTAATGCACGTAACAGAACCCAGAACACTTATCGTGCAAGAGCAGGGGTTTATTCCGGTGTTTCTGGTTCACATGACAAGCGTCCTTGTTCATAGGTTTCCTCAGGCTTCTGAGCTACAGTGCTTAAGTGCGTTTTCAAAAAATACATCACATATCTCACATGGACGTACTCAGTTATTATCTGCACACATAAATTTGTCATGCATTCAAAAGAAGAAATTAGATATTTAAAAATGAGAAATTCGTTGTTGAATTTGCAGATGTACACTGTAAAAAATTTCTGTTTTTTTACACAGATTTTTTGTTTGTTATTTGATTTTACATGTTTTTTGTTTTGTTTTTGATGTAAATAAACCTCTTTCTGTAAATAGTTATGTATTTTTACATAATTTGTTGATTTTCACCCATAATTTTGTTATTAAACATAGAATTTGTAAAATAACAATCGAATTGTGGAAAGTTTCTGTTTTTTTACACAGATTTTGTGTTTGTTATTTGCTTTTACATTTTTCGTTTTTGTTTTTGATGTAATAAGTTTGTATTTTTACATATTTTGTTGATTTTTACCCATACTTTTGTTATTGAACATAAAATTTGTAAAAATACAATCGAATTGTGGAAAATGTTTTTCTTTTACAGAGATTTTTTGTTTGTTATTTGTTTTTACATTTTTGTTTTTTGTTGTTGATGTAAATAAACCTCTTTCTGTAAATATTTATGTATTTTTACATATTTTGTTGATTTTCACCCATAAGTTTGTTATTGAACATAGAATTTGTAAAATTACAGTCGAATTGTGTAAAATTTATGTTTTTTACACTTGTTTGTTATTTGCTTTTACTTTTTATGTATTTTGGGGGGGGGGTTCACCAACATTATTTGTTTCAGCACCGAGTGTGTGCACTGAATACTTGCTATATGGTATTTCTTTGTTTATGTTTTTCTAGGGGGGAAACTCATTACTATTGTCAGGCAGTCGAGTTTGTGCAAAATAGTTTATTAAATATTTATTTTAGTTATGTTTATTACCCAGTGTGTGTTAAAGACTTTACATGGTTTACTTGTTTATTTTAATATTTGTTTTATTAGGGGAGGGCATGTCACCTCTATTATTAGGCTATGTTGATAACATAAGTTAGTACCTTGTTGAGAGTGTTGTTCAATATGGACATGTTTGATTTGTTGTGTTAGATTCCCGAATAAATAACTTTTGTTTGCAAAATGGAAAACCAAATTGTAATTTAGAGTGTTATTGCATTTGTTGATATTTGACCATTTGAACTAGGACAGATTCTTGCAGTGTGGAGTGCCATAGTCGAGCGGTTTAGTGCATCGGATTTGTGTTCTGATGGCTGAGTCGTCAGAATGTGGGTTCGAATCCCAACCACGACTATGGTGCTTGTGTCCTTGAGCAAGACACTTTACCAAAATTGCTTCTCTCCACCCAGGGAGTAAATGGGTACCTGTGAGGGCAAAGTTTGTTGTTGTGTTTGATTAGCCCTATATGCACTGTAATGGCAGCAATTGAGCTGTATACTCCCCAGGGAGCTGAGATTGTTTCAGGAATGATTTATGAGCCTGATGAGCAGGGGGTAATAATATAATGCGCCTTGAGCACTAGTTTGGTGGATACGTGTTAGTAGTAGTAGTATTGCAGACGTTGTAATAAAAGTAAATACATATACAATCACGACGTATCAAAACAAAATAAATAATTTAATTTTACGGATTCAACTTATTTCAATTCAAGTGAAATTCATTAAAACGAATAAACAAATGAAACGTTTAAAAACAAACAAATGTGTA
The DNA here is from genome assembly GCA_029582265.1 of Zoroaster sp. YZ-2022. Taxonomy (NCBI): domain Eukaryota; kingdom Metazoa; phylum Echinodermata; class Asteroidea; order Forcipulatida; family Zoroasteridae; genus Zoroaster; species Zoroaster sp. YZ-2022. The sequence goes on from CM055816.1 coordinate 6,296,913, forward strand.
AAAATACCCCAAAAAAGTAATTTTACAGATTCGGATCCTTTTATATTTGCAGAAATCTGCACTGTAAAAAATTACCGTAATTTTACGGCGAAAAGTTTGTAAATTCTACGGTGAATTACCGTAATCATCCATTTCTCAGTGTTTTACGGCCGAAACCCGTATTATAGCCGCTCCCATTGCACTCTGGGATATATCCAATATGTAAATGACTGACCTTAAGTTGACCTAGCTTTGCGTTCGAATCATTTTCAAGGTTTAAATATGTGAAAATGGATGATTTTAGCCCATTTTCAAATAATTTACTGTTAATTTTATGATTAAAAAGGTAATATTTTGATGTTCTCTTCTATGTTGATGTAAAAAAGTACATTCAAAATTTTAAATATTGAAATATAGATTATAATTGCGTGCCACCATGGCTAAAAAGAGTTTCGAAAAGACAGTATATATAAAGAATACATGTTCCGTTTATTAGTAACTGGAGAGGAGTGATTGAAAAAGGAACCAGACTACGCGTACGTATAGGTAAGTGAAAGACATTGTGTACAATAAACAGTTGCATTGATTAACTCCAATATTTGCAGATCCATCCCATTATTAGATGCAGCGTTTGTTAACAGCTGCGTCATATACGGTACCCGTAAAAATATGTAAATATTCTACGTAAAATAACGGAAAGTTTCAGTAAAAACTACGATAACCGTCATTTCGCAGGCCGTAAAATAACGAGATTTTATTTCAGTGTGTAAAAGCAAAAAACAAAGTACCAAATTAAATAACTAACATTTCTGTAAATTTGAATAATTGTTGCAGGTTGTGAACACAAACAACAGAAGTTCAGTTATTTGCATTTAAAGGTTTGCCTGTATTTTGCCAAAACCATGTGGTCTGTTAATAATGATTACAACTTTTGTAATTTTTTATAATAACAACAGGTCTGTAATTGTATTTTACAAAACGAAGGGTTAAATGAAATAACAGAAAGTGCTGGCAACTCTGTTGCCAGCACTTTTTCTGTAAATTTACAAAGAAATTTTTTACAGTGTAATTCACCCAAACTTCGATTTCGTTTTTGTGTGTGCGCCCTCACTAACCCCACGCCCACCTGGGGCTTCGACTCCACATACCGAATACGTGCTCGCTAAACTCCAGATCATTTTTCAAAAACGAACACCCCTGAGAGAATCCCGGTGGCACGCATACATGTATATCCACAATTATTTTAGAGTAGGTGACTAATACAATAAACCACCTAATATTTCTAAGCAGGCATGTTATACAAATTTTGTCATTTGGTGCGTCAATTCTCAACCTTGCACAATAATAAAGACAACATTAAACCTCAGAGTGCATCACATACCGTTATGGCTTTGCGCTGTCCTCTCGTTAGCCTTTAGTCAAAGCGCACGCGGCAACCTAGTCCGAATGCCTCTTCCCTTCACATTCCTATTTTTTAAATAATGGCGCAATTGTCGCTCTTCCGTCATAAGAATAATGACGTAATTTTTATATTGTCATTATTCTAAGAAATAGTAGACTGTGAAGGGAAGAGGCATTCGGAGTAGCGACAACCCTGAACACAACAACGACCGAAAAAAGACCACGCACGCGATCGCGAGTGGCGTCCACACTTGTGTGTGGTCTTTTTTCCTGTGTTGCTGCGTAGACCTTAACTAAATGCTATATAATTTGTGGTTTCGTCTGATTTCATTCATCTAATGTACACATAGACTTTACACTTAACGGGAGATTCAATTTAAAATAATGATCGCAACTCCTCCAAAGTAATTTTAAAATGTATTCCCTGTAATTTATACACCGATGACAAAAATTTCAGAAGCAATCCCATAATAAATATTACTAAAATAAAATCGTAAGATAAAAATATTTCGACCTATTATCGTTATTGTTTATGTTAAACCGTAACGTTTGATATTAAAGGTCCTGTGAAATAGGTTTTTTTTTCATTGTATACAATAAAGTATGCCTACTGGAACATATATTTGTCATTTTTAATTTTTCCCCTCACGTTTATACCATAAAAATATAAATTTTTAAATTTAGGGAGTGCGCTTCGACACGCCCATACCCCCTCATTAACATAAAACTCGTGACGTACACTGAGGCGATTCCCGATCCGCGATCCACAGCACTTGCCCAAGTATGCGTCGTATACAGCGCACCACTGCATGCAGAGTGTTGCTAGAGAAAAAGTTTCCTCAAGTTTTCTGTCAGGTTTGAAGCTTATTATTTTCGATAATGCTATCGAGGTGTGCCGCTGCAGGTTGCAGCAACACCACCAAAGGCGGTGTTAGTCTACACCGATTTCCGTCTGATCCAAAATACAGACGTATTTGGACGACTAAAGTGAAGCTGACCGAGGTGGTCGGGACCGACGGAATACTCATTTTTATGTATTGTAGTGCACAGAAATAGGTGTTTTTTCATTGTATACAATAAAGTACGCCTATTATATTTGTCATTTGTAATTTCTTTCCCTCACGTTTATACCATACAAATATTAATTTTTAAATTTAGGAGGTGCTTTTCGACACGCCCATACCTCCTCATTAACGTAACATTCGTGACGTACACTGAGGCAATTCCCGATCCGCGATCCACAGCACTTGCAGACAGACGAGCAGACATGCTTTGAACGGGGCCTTCACAGCCAGTTCGGTATGGCTTATAAGGCCATGCTGCTACCAGATGCAATTCCAACGATATTCCCGCTAAGTAAGAAGGCGGGAAGGCTCCAACGAAGAAGAGAGGTGCTTTTTTAAAGCGAGAAAGACTTAGGGTATGTGGCCATTTAATAATACTCCCATGCATAACCCAGTCCACTTCCGTGCAAAACGACATGTTCACACCATGCTCACCGTTTCAGTGTTCACGGCATGAAAACATGCCGTGATTTTCCGCATTAATAAAAACATCGTGTCTGATTTTATATCCTGGCAAGACAAACATAAAAACATTAAACCTTTCTCATTATGCCTGCGCTTGTTTTGAGTTTTTTTTAAATGATCAGAACTTTGACTCAATTGTTTCTGTTATTTCATAAAATAACACCGTAATGTTAGCATTGCCTTCGGTGTGTTTTCCGACCGCATGATGGGGACTTGCGCTGCGTTTCATAGTACATAGAAATTCTCTACCTTTGTGTACGTCACGAACGTTTCGTTAAAACTTCGAAAATTCGGGGGGGGGGTAAATTTTTGATTATTAGATAAACAATTAATAATCCACTCGAAACAAAAAAAAACATTTAAAATTGTTTTTAATTCATACCAATCAATATAACAGCACCAAGAAATAAAGGTTGGTAAATACACTCTTCACAGGACCTTTAAACATATATTATGCTCATGTTACACTGTTAATTCAATATTCGTTTTGGTCGTTATTTTCTACATCAATTTTGTGGTTTTAGAAAACCGAGAAATAATTTTCCCTTTATTTCCCAAAGAGTACAAAATGGACTCAATAAAATTACATTTTATATGCTTCCTGGCTACAAAATTCCCTGAGGTCCTTGCCTGGCGGACCCCAATAATAATAATAATAATGTATAGATTTATATAGCGCACGTATCCACCAACTAAGTGGCGCTCAAGGCGCATTATATTATTATCCCTGCTCATAAGGCTCATAAGGCTCATAAATCATTCCTGAAACCATCTCAGCTCCCTGGGGAGTATACAGCTCAATTGCTGCCATTTCTAGCGCATATAGAGCAAACCATCTCTGCCTTCACAGGTACCCATTTAACCCCTGGGTGGAGAGAAGCAATTATGGTTAAGTGTCTTGCTCAAGGACACAGGTGTCACGGCCGGGGCTCGAACCCACACTCTGCTGCTGGCAACACCAGAACTTGAGTTCAGTGCGCTAGACCGCACGACAATCCATTTTACGTGCATTATACAACACACGGGACCTACGGCTTTACGTCCCATCCGAAGGACGAAGCAATTATGGTTAAGTACCTTGCTCAAGGACACAAGTGTCACGACCGGGGCTCGAACCCACACCCTGCTGCTGGCAACACCAGAACTTGAGTTCGGTGCGCTAGACCGCTCGGCCACGACAATCCAGCAGGACCATGAAAAAATGATTAACCCTGTGCATCGTTATGTTTGTAATGTATTGGAGGCATATCTGTATGCATTATTATACTATTGTATATTTTGAATTATTATAATAATAATAATAATAATAATAATAAAGATTTTTAGCGCGCACATATCCACCGTGCTGGGCGCTCAAGGCGCGGAAACAAAGAAAAAACATTAATACAAACAATATACAATGATAGCATAGGGAAACAAATTATGTAGCGAGATACATGTACCTACAATGCAATTACAAATATACATCATCTTTGAAGAGTTGTGACATAAGATGAGTTTTAAGCATCGACTTGAATCTGGTTATACTATGACAAGATTTGAGTTTAGTTGGAAGATGATTCCAGAGTCTCGGAGCTGCGACAGAAAACGACCTATCACCCCAGTTGCGTTTTGAAGTTGGTTCCTTGAGGAGTGCAAATTGCGTGATGGAGTGTAGACTTTAAGTAGTTCAGAAATATAAATTGGAGCAATGTTATTAAAAGATTTGTGAACAATTAGCATAAGTTTAAAAACAATTCTCTGTGAAACAGGAAGCCAGTGCAGTTCTTTCAAGATTGGCGTGATATGGCATGACTTTCTGGACAAAGTCACAACACGAGCTGCTGTGTTTTGTATGTGCTGAAGACGAGATATTTGATTCTGCGGAAGACCGTAAAGGAGAGCATTCCCGTTATCGAGCCGTGATGTGACAAATGCATGTATAATTTGTTCAGCAGCACTTTTATTCAAGTATTTCCTAATTCGGCTTATATTTCTGATATGAAATGATGATATGCGAACAATGTTGGAGATATGTGGTTTTAAAGTCATTGTCGAGTCAAATATAACACCCAAATTACGTGCATGTAATGAGGGGGTTATCTGCGAGTCACCAATTGTAATAAATGGAAGAGAAACTTTAGACAATTGCTGACGCAATAGGCCTATAATTGACATATACTGCTGTCAAACCCATAGGCTGTTCTCATTATTAACAAAATGGACTCAATAAAATTACATTTTATAAGCTTTCTGGCTACAAAATTCCCTGAGGTCCTTGCCTGGCGGACCCCAATCCAGCAGGACCATGAAAAAATAATTAACCCTGTGCATCGTTATATTTTAACGTATTGGAGGCATATCTGTATGCATTATTATTCTATTTTATATTTTGAATTACTATGATCGTTTTGAACACAATAGGCCTATAATTGACATATACTGCTGTCAAACCCATAGGCTGTTCTCATTATTAACAATGGACTCAATACAAATTACATTTTATAAGCTTCCTGGCTACAAAATTCCCTGAGGTCCTTGCCTGGCGGACCCCAATCCAGCAGGACCATGAAAAAATAATTACCCCCTTCATCGTTATGTTTGTAATGTATTGGAGCATATCTGTATGCATTATTATACTATTGTATATTTTGAATTATTATAATAATAATAATAATAATAATAATAATAATAATAAAGATTTTTAGCGCGCACATATCCACCGTGCTGGGCGCTCAAGGCGCGGAAACAAAGAAAAAACATTAATACAAACAATATACAATGATAGCATAGGGAAAACAAATTATGTACCGAGATACATGTACCTACAATGCAATTACAAATATACATCATCTTTGAAGAGTTGTGACATAAGATGAGTTTTAAGCATCGACTTGAATCTGGTTATACTATGACAAGATTTGAGTTTAGTTGGAAGATGATTCCAGAGTCTGGAGCTGCGACAGAAAACGACCTATCACCCCAGTTGCGTTTTGAAGTTGGTTCCTTGAGGAGTGCAAATTGCGTGATGGAGTGTAGACTTTAAGTAGTTCAGAAATATAAATTGGAGCAATGTTATTAAAAGATTTGTGAACAATTAGCATAAGTTTAAAAACAATTCTCTGTGAAACAGGAAGCCAGTGCAGTTCTTTCAAGATTGGCGTGATATGGCATGACTTTCTGGACAAAGTCACAACACGAGCTGCTGTGTTTTGTATGTGCTGAAGACGAGATATTTGATTCTGCGGAAGACCGTAAAGGAGAGCATTCCCGTTATCGAGCCGTGATGTGACAAATGCATGTATAATTTGTTCAGCAGCACTTTTATTCAAGTATTTCCTAATTCGGCTTATATTTCTGATATGAAATGATGATATGCGAACAATGTTGGAGATATGTGGTTTTAAAGTCATTGTCGAGTCAAATATAACACCCAAATTACGTGCATGTAATGAGGGGGTTATCTGCGAGTCACCAATTGTAATAAATGGAAGAGAAACTTTAGACAATTGCTGACGCAATAGGCCTATAATTGACATATACTGCTGTCAAACCCATAGGCTGTTCTCATTATTAACAAAATGGACTCAATAAAAATTACATTTTATAAGCTTCCTGGATACAAAATTCCCTGAGGTCCTTGCCTGGCGGACCCCAATCCAGCAGGACCATGAAAAAATAATTACCCCCTTCATCGTTATGTTTGTAATGTATTGGAGCATATCTGTATGCATTATTATTCCATTATATATTTTGAATTATTATGATCGTTTTGAACACAATAGGCCTATAATTGACATCCACCGCTGTCAAACCCATAGGCTGTTCTCATTATTAACTGTATAGTTGATCAAGTATGGCCTTGTTTTTTAAAAAACTCTATGGCGACAGTGGATGAAAAACAAACAAATAGCCATTGCCTTGGGTGATGATTCATTCATTTCATTTAAGCGTCTATGAAAAAACATTAAAACATATTTTTCAGAATCCATATTTCTGGAAAGCCAAAAGAATATGAAAAGTGTATTATAACATCATGCTAATTTTGGACACATGAGAGCACTGTTTGTGAGATCTCAATATGAAGATCACAAAATTAAGTAGCACAAAAGTGTACAATAAATAAAATCCCAAACCTTACCCAAGAAATCATTTACCTCAACCTTTACTGATCTCTGGAAAACAATTACTCAGTTAAAAACAAACCACAAACTAGTTAGGATAACAGTCTTGTTGAAAGACCGGGCAATAATTCAATTAAAACGAATTCCTGTCCAGCAAATCGTACAAGCAGTTGGGGAAAAGATATCAATCATAAAACCCCCACCACCACTTCCACTTCGCTATAGTTAAAATTGGGGTTTCAATTTGTGCCATGTTGGTTATTTATTGTTGTATTTTTTGTTTGTTTTTTGAAAAGGGGAGGGTAAAAAAATATGTTCAATGGTAAGGCCCTGCCTCCTCTTTTGCTACTTTCGATATCGATCTGCATCCATCTTTGTCAGATATTCCATGTACACAAATACAATAAGCACGGATTCTCTATATGCAAAATAACATCATGGTCATTCCATGCCAAATCACCTAGAGCTTGTCAGTGACCGACTCACATTTGGCTCATTTGGTTTTTCAACATACCTCTATGGGAGTAATGAACACACAACAAATGTTTGCTCCCAATTCCAAATTGTGCAAATTGAGCCACACAGCACAAAATACACGTTCTAGATAATCGAGTTTTAAGTTGCTCACTTTTTGAAATTGTAGTTTCACCATCATTAACGGAGAATATTGCCCAATTATGTGCACTTTTTAAAAGTACAGATTTCAAACTTATTAAATGTACAAGTTATTCAACAACAGGATGATTATTTACGGCGTAATTGATTTATTAATACAATTGTCACTTCGTGAAAACACTAGAAACGGCTTATTTTGCTCTCAATTGTCCCTTCGTGAAAATGAAAAGGCAGCGCGCGCCACTACAAGTCCCCGAATTGGCACTTCGTGAAAACAGAAAACCGCCTAGCGCGTGAGTTTTGTCCTTACAGCGCGTGAACAAAACTATGCGGATTTATCGAAATTCAGTTTTTGCGTTTTCATAAAGAGACAATTGTGAGCTATTTATATATCGGTAGTGGCGGGCGCTGCAATTGGGAAAGTTGTGTTGATTTGAGCGTTTTCTCGAAGGGATTATTGTCTTAAATTATTAATTATGTTGTGATTAACCGTCCCGTTGTTGAAAAGTTGACATATTTGGAAAGTTTGAAATCTGTTCTTTCACATAGGGCACACATTTTACATGTATCTTGCGTTTTGAATGTGACATAGTACGTTTAAAACATAGATATTACTTTAAGCTTCGATGCTGTATGGTCCAATTGTCCCTTCGTGAAAACGCAAATTGCTCTTGAGCACACACTTTGCCCTTGGCCAATTAGTGTAATGGGCCCTTTAAAAATATAGCCACACCCCCTTTTTCTCCCTCCAAGTTGCTTTGGTGATTTGTTGGCATTTTCAGAGGCCTATATCTCAATATTGGGAGACGATATTTTGCTGCAAATTGTTACACAGGGTGAATGGCAGCCAAACTGCTAGAATCTGCTATCAAAAGTAGTATATAACATCTAATGGTGAAGTTAGGGGTCCTTCAATACCCACAATTGAGCCGACGTAAGTTACCTTTTGCCATTTTTGGGCCCCTCTGGTGACCACACGAGTGGTCAGATTGCTTTTATATTTTATATGTATACAAACTAGGTACATATGTCTGAACCCCGAACAAGGATGGACCAATCATACCTTCATTGGAGGTTTGGCTGAGGTCTGAAGATAGGTTCGCAGACAAAAATGTCAAAATGCACCTTGTAATGGATGGTTGACCAGGTGGGCCACTACCCATGTAACTTTTACATCTTCAAATATTATATCCTATCCAAGTATGTAAGAAAATTCAGTTTTTGGTATATGGAGTGTCGTGGCCGAGCGGTCTAGCTTACCGGACTCAAGTTCTGGTGTTAGCAGCAGAATGTGGGTTCGAATCCCGGCCGTGACACTTGTGTCCTTGAGCAAGACACTTAACCATAATTGCATCTCTCCACCCAGGGGTTAAATGGGTACCTGTGAGGGCAGAGTTGGTTGATTAGCCCTATATGCGCTGTAATGGCAGCAATTGAGCTGTATACTCCCCAGGGAGCAGAGATGGTTTCAGGAATGATTTATGAGCCTTATGAGCCTTATGAGCAGGGGTAATGATATAATGCGCCTTGAGCACCACTTAGTTGGTGGATACGTGCGCTATATAAGTCCACAGATTATTATTATTATTATTATTATTATTATTATTATTATTATTATATTTTTTCCTTCCTGATCAGACAATATTTTCAAATAATGTGTATTTTGCCTAATTATACGGTATACAATGTACACTGTATAGTGTGCTGTATGGATGTACAAGTATGCATGCCCCAAACACTTATGATTTTTTAAAGTATGTACACCATCAAATCATCTTTATCAATGTATCCAAAAAGGGGACCATGGCCCCCCTCAAACTTTTTTGAAAAAGGAGGAGGAGGGGGAACCGTGGACCCGTTGCCCACCCTAAACCGCTTATTATGATTTGTTGAAGTATGTATACCATCATGATATCATTTTCATAAATTGCAATTGAAACTTTCATATCTAAAATATTGTACCCTACTACATGTATGTACTGTACATGCATGCCCCAAAACATTTGTTCAGACCCCAACTAAACCTACAATAATAATAATATAATAAGAATAAGAATAATAATACAGATTTGTAGCGCGCACATATCCACCCTACTGGGCGCTCAAGGCGCGGAAACAATATGAATACAAACAATATATACAATGATAGCATAGAAAAAATTATGTACCGAGATACATGTACAATGCAATTACAAATATACATCATCTTTGAAGAATTGTGACATAAGATGAGTTTTAAGCAGCGACTTAAATCTAGTTATACTATTACAAGGTTTGAGTTTACTTGGAAGATGATTCCAGTGTCTCGGAGCCGCGACAGAAAAAGACCTATCACCCCAGTTCCGTTTTGAAGTTGGTTCCTCTAGGAGTGACATGTTGCTGGAGAGCAAATTGCATGATGGAGTGTAGACATTCAGCAGTTCAGAAATATAAATTGGAGCAATGTTATTAAAAGATTTATGAACAATTAGCATAATTCTCTGTGAAACATGAAGCCAGTGCAGTTCTTTCAAGATTGATATGGCATGACTTTCTGGACAAAGTTACAACACGAGCTGCTGTGTTTTGTATGTGCTGAAGACGAGATATTTGATTCTGCGGGAGACCGTAAAGGAGAGCATTCCCGTTATCGAGCCGTGATGTGACAAACGCATGTATAATTTGCTCAGCAGCACTTTGATTCAAGTATTTCCTAATTCAGCCAATATTTCTGATATGATATAACGGTACACGAACGATGAGGTTTTAAATTCATTGTCGAGTCAAATATAACACCCAAATTCCGTGCTTGTGACGAGTGGGTAATCTGCGAGGCACCAATTGTAATAAACTTGATAATTGCTGACGCGATCCAAATAGAAGAAACTCTGTTTTTTCATTGTTCAATTTCAAGAAGTTTTGTCTCATCCGACTACGAATCTCTTGAATACATTTCTCCAGCGTTGTAATACACGAATCGGCAGGTTCTTGAGAATATTTGAAAGTAATGTAAAGCTGCGTGTCATCAGCGTAGACATGGTAATTTAAATTATACTTCAAAATGATATCATGAACCGGAAAGGTATAAACATATTTCTATTTACTGCTTTTATTTGTTTACTTTAAATTTTTATTTGTAGATTGGTTTAACTTTTAATGTTTTAATACAGAGCCCTCAAAGAACGCAGTTCTTTAACTGAGGAGGCTACCCTGTTAAAATAAAACGGCAAATAAATAAAAGAATTATATAAAGTGCAGGACAAAATACAATTATTTTCATAAAGTGTCCGAATCTTTTCGAAAAAGGTACAAAGACTTGATGTAAAAATATAAGTCGAAAATACAATTTTTTTTAGGGGGTTGGGCTGATGAATTCATCGCTCACCCCTTTAAGATTATTAGACGTATAAAAGCTCATGCTTCCTATTTCTCCGAGATTTGAGATCCTGAACAAAACTACAAAATCAAAAAACAAAATCAAAAACCAATCAAAATCCAAATAGGTACAAACAAATCCTTTACAGTAAAATGAAACGGAAAACAAATAATATAACAATGGACTTAAAATTACATATGAACACAAACTGATTGTTTACCTTTTTAAATGTTCAAATGACTCTTAAAGACTTAATGTGCAAAAAAAGCAAAACAAAAACACTGAATTAACTATATCAATTCCATCAAATATTTAACCGGATTAGGTGAATGTACAGCCAACATCAGTCCACAGTCTTTGTATATGATTGAAATCATCTTCGGTGAATTTGTGTTCCAAAGAGTTCAAACTATTGAGCTTTCCTTTCTACTCATTCAGATTGTTTTTTTTGTTAAATTAGGTTAGATCGTCCAACTACTTCACAATGGATATTCCTATTGATTATGGAGTCTCAACAGAACTTAAGACACGTCAGTACCGAACTCCTCCCTACGTTTCCCATTATTATGTTAATGTCATTATTCAAGACAGAACATGATTTTACATGTTACATTAATTATTGAAACAAATAATAAAAACTCAGACATAACAATTTCAAGTGAAAGTAAATTTATGTGAAACGGTGGTAAATTATTCATTATTTAAAATTAGTAATTGTTTTAATTTTAGATAATACCTCAAGTGTAGAGAATTATACTGCATTCATGCTTTTAAAACTCATCTTGTTTCATTCCAGTCTGTCTACCAGTGTTGTAGGTCTCGAGACCGGTTTTTCCTGGTCTCGGTCTTGGTCTCGGTCTCGATACCCTGTGGTCTCGGTCTTGGTCTCGGTCTCGGACCTCTCTGGTCTCGAAGATTTGACTGGTCACGTGTCGAGACCAGCCTTTTTAACCACTTTGCAACACATGAAAATAATCGATTATTCGTTTTTGTTTTTATTTGGTTCCGTTGAAACGTAAAACGATTTCACATTTTGTTACCAAACTTGCAGTAGATGCCTACCTTCTTTCTCGCCCCCTGTGGTGCGATCGTCATCCAACCATCAACTCATGCCCCACGCTTTATTAGGGTTCGATAAACTTGGGATCGAGTTGTGAGTGACATGTACTACCTGTTCGAAAGAACGCACGCTGTCGCCGCTGTATTAAGCATTCACATGTGGTCTCGTGTGTGTGTGTACCAGTACTTCCTGTTCCTGCACATATAGTTGTAAACTTTTTGCGCGAGTTTTTGAATTGAAGTAATCAGTATGTCAAGCAACTCATCGGTAATCAAGTTTGGTTTTAAAGACCACAAAAAATTCACGAACACAAAGGCAGGGAATAATAAGCATTCAGCAGTGTGCAATTTCTGCACCAAAATAACTCGGATAAGTGAACGATCTGGAATAAGTTTTGCATTCACCAGGCACTTGAGCCGGGCGCACAAAGCCAAGTAAGTAAGCCTACATTTATTTTGTAATTGTTGGAAATTGTTATTCAAATTTAGTGAATAAGAGTTACCCACTTTTTTAAAGTAATAAATGCCACAACACATTTTGTTCCTTCCTGGGTCGGGTTGTCATCAACTAATCTTTGTAAAGTCATGTTCATAGTGTTTTCCCCTGCTGGATCCCCTATACATGGGGTGAACTTTACAAGTCAATCATCAGTCCACATTCATTGTGGTTTTAGACATGTCCTTGTGAAATAAAATTTATTTGGTTTTAGGCTTCTTGCTATATGAATTGCCCTCCCATCTGTGAAGATTAAAACTTTGTTGTGCCAGTTCTTGTGATCTTCTTATTCTTAAGTTTTAATTAAAGTTATCATTTGTTATTGCTTTTTAAAAGGTATGAAGAGTACTTGCAGTTAGGGAAAAGTCTAAAAGAAACCAGCAAGCAACATAGCATCACTGGATTCTTGACACCATGTGCAGGAACGTCTTCCGAGGGCCAGACTGTCCACAGAGATGTTGGGAATGCTGATGTTTTTGAAATGTAATGAAAGTGTTCGTTAAAATGGGCCACAAATGATAAAAGATTTCTTTGTTTGTTAGATGGATGTAAACTTCCGATCAAGAAATGGCAAAAGTTTTTTTCTTCTTCTTGTTTTCATGAGAATAAAAGTGTTCACAAAAACACACATAAAGTTTTGTTTGACTCTTTTATTATGTTATTAATTTTATTTATGCAGGTCTCGGTCTCGGTCTCGGTCTCGGTCTGTGGTTCAACAAATAATAGTCTGACACAAACTTTGTTGTGACAATCTCAATCAATGGGGTTGGTTTATTATTAACATCACTATTTAACAATGGCACTAGTAAAATGTATGGCAGGAGTGGTAGCGTATAGGTACATGTCAATAGTTAAACTTATAATACTTGTGCTAAGTTCCGAATAGGGTGTACGAATACCAACTATTGGGTACAGTCAGTGGGGACCATCGTTCGTTCATGCGGCTTGTCACTCGGCATACGGCACGGGCACTGCTATACCGAGAGACGGGCGGCTGGTCGGTCTCTACGACGGGGACCACGTCTGGACGGGGCCAGAGTGTGTACCAGACCGCATTAGCTACATGTAGGCGAACCAATGGCCATATCGACGCCCTGCACCATTGGTTCAACGAACGAGGCTCTGGACCGTAATAGTTTGGTATATCGCACTGTCATGGATCGAGTCGCACATATATCATTCGGAATCGCACTTCGCCGAGATCAGGAAATCTCGGTGTTTATATAGAAATCTGGGGCCTTGGAATGAATAAAACATTAGCCTAGTTTAGCGTCTTAGCCAATGAGAAGCTTGGCTTCCGCGTCTAAGGGTAAAAACGTGTGCAAAATCAGGGTATACAACAGGTCCTTGTTCCATATAAGGTAAGGTATTTGACGAAAGTGAAGTGATTCAAGGGGAAAATGCTTACCGGGCATGTTAAGCTATTTGCTTGGATGCTAAGCTATTACTGCATGAGGGGAACAGCGGCTGTGCTTGGGTAGGGAGCATTACACGCGGGCCACGGCTAATGACTGAGCGGGTCAGTCACGGTGACTGTTTGGCCGTGGTTCACCCACGAACCGTGTTCGGTGTGAAGGGGTGGACTCCGAGGAAAGTATTCGGAAAATAGACTAAGTCCAAAGGACGGCTCCAAGCCACGTGGCGAGAGGGTGTGGCACGCACACAAGGCTCTCGCTGGTGTTGCATTATGCATTGCGTTGGCGCTGGATATGCATGAGCAAAAGTAACGTCCTTGTATGGATTGCATATAAATAGCGGACAATCGAGGGTCCGGGGAAACAAACTTTGGGACTTAGACTGCTTGAAAATGCATCGTAAGCAAAATATTAGAAGTGGAAGAAGTGATATCGAGGGTGCTAATATTCATCAAATTAAAGGGTAAGATTCGTAACAATATTTAACAATCAATAAGAACCTCAAAGCAAGTCATTCAAGTGGAAATAAATCTTTTCATAAGCTTCTGCTTATCGTTCTTTAGCCATATACGCAATAATGACAATTGATATTGCACATTCTATTGTGTTTGTGAGAGGTACGATGCTTGTGCAGTGTAAACACATTGATATTGCATATTGCATATTCTATAGTGTTTGTGAGAGGTATGATGCTTGTGCAGTGTAAACACATGACTACTGTCAGAGAACTGCTTCCTCTCCTTCTCTATTGTCTATATGGCCTTCTATCTGCCCACGTATCTCTTCACGTGACTGTACATATACTTGACTCTTAAGTTTGTATGTAAACACTAAGTTATGAAACAAGTTTGAGAGAGATTCTTCCTTTACACTTTGTTGTCTTATTTGTCGTCTCCTATTGGTCATATTTCTTGTTACGATGGGTAAGGAGGCAAACGGTAGGGAGAAGGTAGGGAGCACGACCTATGACCTACTCCAACTAAACGCTTCCTCCCAAATTTGTTAAACAAAAATAAAGTCTTGACCAATTAATGAATCTCTATATCAGTCGTGTAACTTTAGCTGGTTCATGCACTAGGAGGAACTTGTGGGTGGCACTTGGATGTTCGGGGGCACTTGGGCCATTTCTACCGGCCCATTACCCCCTCACTATTAACCTCTCCCATCAACCCCCCACCATCAACCCCCACCATCAATCTCCCACCATCAATCTCCCACCATCAATCTCCCACCTTCAACCTCCCACCATCAATCTCCCACCATCAATCTCCCACCATCAACCTCCCACCATCAATCTCCCACCATCAATCTCCCACCATCAATCTCCCACCATCAATCTCCCACCATCAATCTCCCACCATCAATCTCCCACCATCAATCTCCCACCATCAACCTCCCACCATCAATCTCCCACCATCAACCTCCCACCATCAATCTCCCACCATCAATCTCCCACCATCAATCTCCCACCATCAATCTCCCACCATCAATCTCCCACCATCAATCTCCCACCATCAATCTCCCACCATCAATCTCCCACCATCAATCTCCCACCATCAATCTCCCACCATCAATCTCCCACCACCAATCTCCCACCTTCAACCTCCCACCTTCAACCTCCCCATTAACCTATCAATCCCTCATCAACCTATCAATCCCTATCAACCGCATACAAAAAATAATATATTTATGAATTTCGAGAGGTTTTGTTTCAAATTAGGTTTCGTGCTGGGCTGCTGTAGTTGAAGACCTAGGCTTATAGGAAAAGGAAGATTCATTAAAAATAAATAAATAATATGTCTAAATACGCTAATGGGGTACCTGTTGTGTAAAATACAACGGAATACTGAACTTATGGGAGATCTGAATAAGTTTGTTTTGGTGTCAAAAACATTATTGGGGGACGTCGCCAACCGTCATAAATATTGGGGCGCCCACCTTAGCCCCTGCCTCACCCCTCCCCCTGCCGGAATCGCCGACCATGCAGTTGGCGGACTGTGTATACGCATCTGTGTAACAGTTGTTTGAAATAACTTCTTTTCTGCTGTATTTCTTCTTTTTGTTTGGCAAACAATTATTAATGTAACAGTCGTTGGAACAGAGCATCATTCTACGTCATGTTTTTCTGCCTGTGTGTCTTATTTCTGTCCTTATGTCCTTTGAGTGTGTTGCTTTGGTTGTCTGTAGGTTGGATTAGTGTTGGGTGTTTGTCTGTTTGTCGGTCAGGGATGCAATACTTCTACAGTGACCATATAGAAGTATTGCATTCAACACAGTGATGACTTAGCTCAGACTGACTCACTGGATTTCTTCTAAACCCAGTCTAATTAGCAACTATACACTCATTAAATGAACTATAAATTAGAGCAATGTTATTAAAAGATTTGTGAACAATTAGCATCAGTTTAAAAACAATTCTCTGTGAAACAGGAAGCCAGTGCAGTTCTTTCAAGATTGGCGTGATATGGCATGACTTTCTGGACAGTCACAACACGAGCTGCTGTGTTTTGTATGTGCTGAAGACGAGATATTTAATTCTGCGGAAGACCGTAAAGGAGAGCATTCCCGTTATCGAGCCGTGATGTGACAAACGCATGTATAATTTGTTCAGCAGCACTTTTATTCAAGTATTTCCTTATTCGGTTAATATTTCTGATATGAAATGATGATGATATGCGAACAATGTTGGAGATATGAGGTTTTAAAGTCATTGTCGAGTGAAATATAACACCCAGATTACGTGCTTGTGATGAGGGGGTTATCTGCGAGTCACCAATTGTAATAAATGGAAGAGAAACTTTAGATAATTGCTGAATTGTTGAAGGTGAGGAGGATGAGTAAGACTAATTGCGGTGACACCATGTGTAATTCTCAATTGAGTAGTAATTAGTTCTGAAAAGAACTGGAGGTACAACTCGACGTTTCGATCAGTGTGCTCTGATCGTCCTCATTTATGGGAGATCTGAATAAGTTTTAGTTACAAAATTTATTGAGTGACGTCGCCAACCGTCATAAATATTGGGGTGTCCACCTTAGCCCCTGCGTCACCCCTCCCCCTCCCGGCGGATTGTGTATACGCATCTGTGTAGTTGTGTTTGTTTGCACAAAATATTCACGAAACAGTCGTTTGAAATAACTCCTTTTCTGCTGTATTTCTTCTTTTTGTTTGGCAAACAATTATTAATGTAACAGTCGTTGGAACAGAGCGTCATTCACGTCATGTTTGTTTCTGCCTGTGTGTCTTGTTTCTGTCCTTATGTCCTTTTATCGGACTTACTGTGTATTCACCTTTTGAGTGTGTTTCTTTGGTTGTCTGTAGGTTGGATTAGTGTTGGGTGTTTGTCTGTTTGACAATTTGTAGATGTAATTATGATTTTGTTGTTATTTTTGTGTTATTTATGATTATCACAACAACAAAGCTCAGGCTTCCAATCAGCAATGAGGCGGAGCGCAAATATAGCACATCGAAATAGCAACTATACACTCATTAAAAGAACTATTGGCAATCTCATAACAAATCAATTATAACAGTTTTACTTTAAAACACGGTGTATAAATTCCCAGAAAATATCTATCTCAGGTGCTATCGTGTTAGCAAACTTTGGTAAAATTTTTGTAAAATTTAGTAAATTATTAGCGAAATTATTGTCAAAATTAATTTGTCATACAAAGACAGAAATTCAATGAACGAATACGAACAACCTGAGGTCTCGAGGACACAATGAAATAAGCTGAGACATTAACCAATTTTTATACATAATTATATCTTAGTAAATTATTAGTATAGATGCATTTATATACATTTTACAACAAGTGTATACGAGCTTTAATATAATTATTATAACTTAGAACAAGTATGGGCTTTGCTATTTTTTCTACTGGTTATTAATACTACTATGTTGATTTTAACGACGGTGGTCCTCTGGGTAAAATATTGTCATGTAAATTATGTTTCAACCATAGGTAGGCGGAGCGCACATGCGTATTATATGCCCATAGGAAGGACCAATTATGAAGCTATATATGTACATCATATCCACATGCCGACCTCTGATTGGCTGCCTCATCTTGAAAAATACCTGGTATCATCCAGCTTGTGGGCGCGATTCTTTTAATGAGCGAGAGATGAACGGTTTCAGTTAGATCGGACCAGCGCGGCACGGAAAGGAGACGCAAACCTGGAGTTCCAGAAAGCTTTCTTTCATCGTGGATAGAGCTGTTCCTTACATTTCCTGAGGAGATTGCATCTAGTTTCATCGGTTGACAGGACACCGCATCCTCGACGAGATGACCACCTTGCAATGGATGAGATTCTTGGTCGTTGTGCTGTGGGGTAAGTAACATTTGTGAACGGATCCTACAAAAAAGAGTCTTTTTTGATCTCAGTAAAACAAATACAATATATTGTAAATTAAGATTGTTATTGGAAGAGATACATTGATTCGTTTTATGAAAAGGCAGTTTGGCCACTTCAGACTCATTTTGTAAGATTATATCACATTTCCCGTTTTCGGTCGTTTAATCAGTGAAAAGTCCGAGATTCATTCGTATACAAAACAATAAAATAAAAAACTGACGTTTGACAGCAGCAAACAATAATTTTCACTGATCGAACGACCGAAATTTGTTATTGTTTCAGCAGTGTGCTCCATTTTCACAATGTACCCTAATTTTAAGCAGTGTACCCGTTTTTCACAATATCCAGTTTTGGGCAGTGTTCCTCTTTTTTTGCAATGTACCCTTTTTAAGAAGTGTGACCCTTTTCACAATGTTCTCATTTTGGCAGATTGTCCCCTCTTAACAATGTACCTTTTTTAGCAGGTTACCTCTCTTAACAATGTACCCTTTTTAGCAGGTTACCCCTCTTAACAATGTACCCTTTTTAGCAGGTTACCCCTGTTACCAATGTACCCTTTTTAGCAGGTTACCCCTCTTGATAATGTACCTTTTTTAGCAGGTTACCCCTCTTGACAATGTACCCTTTTTAGCAGGTTACCCCTCTTGACAATGTACCTTTTTAGCAGGTTACCCCTCTTAACAATGTACCCTTTTTTAGCAGGTTACCCCTCTTAACAATGTACCCTTTTTAGCAGGTTACCCCTCTTGACAATGTACCTTTTTTTTAGCAGGTTACCCCTCTTGACAATGTACCCTTTTTAGCAGGTTACCCCTCTTGACAATGTACCCTTTTTAGCAGGTTACCCCTCTTGACAATGTACCCTTTTTAGCAGGTTACCCCTCTTAACAATGTACCTTTCTTTAGCAGGTTACCCCTCTTAACAATGTACCCTTTTTAGCAGGTTACCCCTCTTAACAATGTACTCTTTTTTAGCAGGTTACCCCTCTTAACAATGTACCTTTTTTTAGCAGGTTACCCCTCTTGACAATGTACCTTTTTTAGCAGGTTACCCCTCTTGACAATGTACCCTTTTTAGCAGGTTACCCCTCTTGACATTGTACCCTTTTTAGCAGGTTACCCCTCTTAACAATGTACCTTTCTTTAGCAGGTTACCTCTCTTAACAATGTACCCTTTTTTAGCAGGTTACCTCTCTTAACAATGTACTCTTTTTATCAGTGTATCCCCTATTTAACATGTACCCCTATTTACCGTGTACCCACATTTGCAATGTAACCCTTATTTGCTGTAATCCCCTTTTCACAGTATAAACCTTTCTTGACACTGACTCTTTTTTGTAACGTATCCTATTTTTAACAGGATGCCTCCGTTTCACAATTGTACTCTTTTTACCAGCGCACCCTCTTTTCATAATGTAGCCCCTTTGTCACACTGGATACGCAGAGAGAACCAAAAAAAGCAAACATATAGCATAATAAATGAGTTCACTAACCTCTTCATTTCAACTGTACGCCTTGGCAATGTCTAAACTATATAAATAATGTATAACTAGAAATTATTCGTCGTTATTGTTTTTATCCCTCATATAATTCAACAATTCAATAGAACCAACAAAATATAAGGGGAAAAATTACCATTAAAAATAATTTTATTTTATTAATTTCACAAAATGATTGATCAGAGCATTGTTAAACTGATGACAATCCAATCACGCGGCGATATACATTTATTGTCTTCAATTAATGACTCTTTATCCATGTTCCGGTTATTTATTTGATATCAAATTCAACAAATACTTAAAGGGGGACTGACGTGGATTTAAATCAAACAGTTAAATATGTGATCGTTTTATTCTTTTATATCAGTAAAAGATCAATACATTTTTTGTTTTGTGTTTTTATTGTTTTTGAGAGTGTTATTTTACCATTGTAAAAATGCCCCCCACTTTTACGCCCTGCACGGAGGAGCTGTTCGTGACGTCATGTCGGGAAGAGAAATTCGGCTCAAAACTCGGCTCAATATGATCGCTGCACAAAACTATGTGAGCCGATGGACCTGACCACTTTACTCTTGTCAGTCGAACTTTGCTCGTCCAAATACGGCGATTTTTGGGTCACTTGGGAACAGATGAAGGCTAACACCGTCTTTGGTGGTGTTTGCTGCATCCTGCAGAAACACATCTTCCCTGCATTTTATTAGTTCCGGAAACAAAAATCACGGAAGAAATTAAATCGACGCTACGTGTGTGAAACGTTTGTATGTATATGTACATCATGTACACATCGGATCTTCCCGACCTTACGTCACATATCTTATGCAAATGAAGCTTCCACCAAACACTTCAAACATTGTTTTAAAATACTTGTACACATAAATCAATGATTAAATAGACACAGGTGGGTCTCAAAACAATATTTTATTACAAAACGCCTTAAGTACACACACAATGAAAGGATGTCAGTCCCCTTTAAGGAGTAGGTAAATAATTTTGTTCACTTTTCTTATGTTGAACAAAATTATTTTCTTACGAGATTGATACCGTCATCCTCTTTAACCAACTAAGTTTCTCATTTAATTCGAAAATCTTGTTTTTATAGGAAGGTATGCTTATACAAACTGCTTTGAAATGTATACATGACATGACATTAATTAACCTGTAACAATTTCAGCTTATTATGTTGTATCATTAACCGTATTACTCCGGCTGCTAAGGATTCTATGGGGGACACATTATACACTTTTTGGTAAAAGCATGATATATTGCATCGGGGTTCAGAAAGGGCCAATATCCTTTGATACTTTGGACCTATCTTGGGTCAAACATTGAGGGCGGGCTTTGAAAAGTGGAAGAAACAGCCCCAAAACGAGCATTCTGACGTCATGAATTATGGCTTTGCCTCGTTTTTTTTGTGCTTGATTAGATAGTTGCTTACGATCGTTTTTGAAATGTTGGGGTGGGGGACGCAAAATACCAAATCTGACCATAGTAGCCTCAACTTTGTGTAACTATTTATCTGAAATTGACAATTATAGACTGTGTTGTATATCTAGATGCATTATTGTATTTTACCTATTTTAGGGGCGATATCGATACATTAAATGATTTGTATGTCTCGGGAATCAGGTAGCAATACAGGTCTGAATTAACTTTGTATTAACAAATATTAATCTGAATATGCCTAAAAATGGAGAATTAAAATGATCAGAGAAACAAGTTCTTTGTTCTGTGAGGATGACACATATATATGCAAACCACTGCCATTCACAATTTGTATTTCAAAGTCACGCCAACCCATCAGACCCTCTCCCCGCTCCTTTTCTCACCCATCTCCACTCCTCCACACCCTCCCATACCCCTCATTCTCCTGCTCCTTTTCTCACCCATGCTTTCTCTTATGCCTATTTCTTAACATACCTTATTCATTGAGGAAGGTTGTTTTCAAGTTTTTGTTCCCACACTATTAAACTAAAATGTTGAATCAACCATATAAGAGTTCGGTCAGTGACAACACTTTATGCAGTTAAATTTAACTCAAAGAAAGTGTTTAAATACGGTAACACGGAGTCAAGTTGAGTCTAACTTTAATAATGTTAATTCAATACGTTTAAAAGCTGAATTTAACTTTATAAAGAGTTGTCACTGACAGAAGTCTATAAAATGTTCATTCAAAACACTTTAGTTTTTAGAGTGCAGCGATTGATTACATATATGAATATATTTCGCATCCCACCCCTCCTCACACCCTTCCCACATCCTCCCCAGTCCTTCCTACCCTACCTTCGCCTATAAGATGATTGTTTCATACGTAAATTATGGACAAGTGATCATCCTCAATATTTGAATTTGTTGGTTTCTGTAGCTTTTATTCAACATAAATTAAAGTTTATACTAAACGTTCCCCATCCTAACCTTGCCTTTATGATGATTTGTTCTAGAAATATGAACAGCTGTTTTGTTCTAGAAATATGAACAGCTGATTCGTTCTAGAAATATAAACAGCTGGTTATCCTAAATATTAAAGTTTGTGAGTGTATGCGGCTTTGATTCACTGTACAAAATGTTTATATTGATAATATTGATAAATTAAAAATTATCGACGATTCTCACACACCAAAACCTTACCCGTCGTTAAGAATAGAAAAATGAAAATTTAGTTATCCTAAATATTAAAGTTTGTGAGTTTCTGTAGCTTTGATTCACAAAACTTCATGTCACGGACAGGGGTAGGGTGGTGTGACTCTGTGTAGTGGTAGTGAGTCAACCCGTGAAAAGTTGGATGCCCTCTTACAGGAGACGATTAATTAATAAAAACCAATAGGGCTACAATTTCCTTGATTAACAATACACTGATTGAAATGATTTATTCAAGGAATAATATTGATCCTCAACAATAATTACAGATATGAACTTTGGGTGTCAGTATAAAATATCGATAGACCTGTAAAATGATTGTATAAAATAATAGTTGGGCGATGGGCCTAGAGCAGATCCAGAAATAAGTATTGAATATCAAATCCTATTAATTAAATCAAATAATTTTAAAATCCCATTAAATGACACAGTTTTAAAACCCTATTAGATAAATGATATAATTTTAAAATCTGAGCGCTACCGTACTATGCCGACGACCAATCACTCTCCGGTTCAATCAGTAAAATACAGAATATCCTCTTTGAAATCATTCAGTAAAAAGCCGTCGCGTATGAACGTCACATTGTACACGTCATGTAAAAGTTTTCAAACACGAAGCGTAGCCAAACCAAAAATGGCAATAAAATGACACTCCTAGTACCGGCACTAAAATCACCAAAAACAATGTTCTATAAACAATAACAGAGTGATACTTTGCGATTTTGTTGGAAATAATTAATAATTCTGCAATAAAATGGGATTTTACTCACAGAATGTTTCTCACAATACCAGCGCTTCTCAACCCAGCTAGAAGAGAGAGAGAGAGAGTGAAAGTTCGGTCACGTAAGCCACGGGCAAAGCGCTTCTAACAGAATTAATCCACAGTCACTATTTAATTTGATAGAAAATCCTACACAAAGTGACAGCTGGATATTATCCACTAATTTTACTAATTGGTCTAATTAGCAAGTAGGATAATTAATACATATGAAATAAAAATGTATTACTGCACGTACTTATTTTGCCGAGTTGGGTATTAAATTGAATGAAAAGGTTTTAAAAACACACTATTGGGCGACCAAGAACCAATAAGTGTTTTAGTTTTTAGATTCTATGGCCTCACCACACATCCGTGGTGAAAATACAAGTACGATAAATTAAGTAAGAATGACCATTTATGACAACAATTACAGTTTTCTTAGGAAGTTTCAACCTAACACCTGTTTGCAACGACTGAATCGCAATTAAAATATTGACATTTCAGTGCAAATATCTTTGTTTATTTAAATCATCCATTGTTATTTTACACACTTAGAAACACAAGAAGCATGACAAAAAAGAAGACAGTACTTGTGTATATATATATATATATATATATATATATATATATATATATTACTTGTTATCATATAGCGATGCTAATCCTGACCTTGATAACAGATCAGTAAATGAATTTACTGATCTCAGTCTTGAACTTACTGACCTTGCTCTTATATACATACTGGGGTGCCTGGCGCAGTGACCCACACTTTCCCCGTGACCCCAAATTCAAATTTAAGATGAAAACCCAACAACAAACAAACGGAAATAATAAGGGAATAAAGGTTTGTTGGGCGGTCTTTACCGAAGGATAATGGGTGATTTTGGGCGTGGTCACAGGCGATAAGGACCAAGTGGAAGCTGACGTCCTTGTCGCCCGTGACCCACACACAAAACAAGTCATTAACCTGCCGTAAAGACAAAGCGTCAAATTGTTAGTTCCATTCATAAAATGGCTGTATCGATTTAGTTTTCAAAATGTAAACAAACTGTAATTAATTTTGAATACAGCCCAATAGAAATGGGCAAATTCACACACGAAATACCCCAGTGATTACGTTTTGTCAAATCAGATTGTCACAAAATTTCCATCAATCTACAGATTGTCTGAACTGTCTTGGGCATTTATGAATAAGGTTTAATTCCATTGGAGTGTTGTTGAAGAGCACCTCTTAACCCAATCCCTGCCCCTGCCTCCCCACACCCCCATGATGAACATTTTGCCTCAGCACAATTACCTCAATGTTACCTCATTGATTAGGCATATGATGAATTTGAAAAACTGGGGAAAAAAACTGTACAATAAATAGATACAAAGTTTGTTCGTTTGACGCTAGACCCTGAATCACAATATCAGTAAAAACATGATGACTGGCGATGTGCTTTTGGCAAATGGAACAGTGTGAATTATGGGCTATGCTTGTACGTTACATCTGTGTCACAACGCTCGCGACTATCTTACATTTTGTGTAACTCATTGTGCACAGTGGGAGTTGTCAAATATAGGTGTATATCCCATGACAATGGGGGTATGGCTAACACCTCCCCACCCCCCCCCCACAGACACGTTATCCATGGTGATGGTCAATATGATTATACAACCTCCCCATACCCGATGGGTTCTGTAAAAACATTAATGGAATTTTTGCATCGGGATAATGAACAATATTGGTTTAATATTTGCCTTGTATACTAATTTTGCCTTTATATAGTTAAGACGTTAAGTTAGCCTTTAGTTAAGACGTAGAATTTTGCCTTTACTTAAGACGTTACGTTAGCTTTTAGTTAAGACGCACGCGGCCACGCCCGTAAGGAGACCACGCCTTTACCAGTCCGTTCTGTGCTCTTATGTTTTTCTTTATATTTCTCTACTGATTTGGAAGAAAAACTCAAGTATATTCTCAAATGTTACCAAAATAATTCATAGTCCTTAGTTCAAGTTTAGCTGGAGTTTGGGGTGGTTTACTGATATGTTATTACACGGCAAATAGTAATTTTTAAGCTATAATCTATGATGACATCGTTTATTTTGCATATGCTATCAAGAATTTGCATATTCACGAGCGAAACAGTGATGTCACAATTGGATCAGATGCAATGTCCTGTTTGGTTTGTTCAATAAGGTACAGCTAATCTTTTCAAACAACAATTCTCCTAATTGTTAACAAAATGCTAATTTCAGTGCTTACATTGAGATCCCATTATGACAAAACAGCGCCCTTGTGTGACAAGGATACAAAATCTTCACTTAACGTAAAAAATACACTAATTTAAACTCTCCAGATGCATGGATATTTGCTAATATATAAAATTGCATATCATAGGCTCTTTAAGATCGATCACATATAGTTCAGGATTAAGGCACTTGCCATGTTCGCCACATCTCCCACCACCACCAACATCATGTTCTATTTATTACGACGAATTTCTGTGAAAATCATGTGAAATCATTCAGCATCTGTGAATCTGTGAAATCAGATCTGTGAATCATGCAGGAAACCCGAATGTGAGGAACAAAGACAAACATTTTCAATTTCTTACCATAGTTGCTTAATTGCAAACCCCAAGATCATCCTCAAAGTTGTATAGTCAGTGTAACATTCTACATTGTGTATTACGTTTGGATAGAGTGTTGTTAGTGAGACTCAAACCTGCGACCTTCATATTACCGTACCGATGCAGCTCTCTCTAATTATTATAAAATATGGATTAGGATCAAGTGTTAAACAAGGTTCACCCAGTAACAAAATTCGATAAACATGTAATTAACCCCTTACGCCCTAGTGGCTATTGACCTTGTTTGGGGTGACTGACAGTAAATAAAAATAAATCACAGAAGAAAGCACAGCAATCTGGGTTTATATTACTGGAAACGGGGTAGTGCATAATCTCAAATCTTGCAGACACTATACAATGCATTTTTACCAACTAAAGATGAATTGTTTTTATATTTTGACACATGCTTTCATTGCGTTACGTGACGTCCCTCATTCTTGTTATTAATGAACTATTCATTTTTAATGTTATAAAGTATTCAATTAACAACTTGACATTCTTGAGTCAAGTATTTTCTAATATAATTATGCGAAGTGCACGATAATTAAATACGCATGCACATTTACTGGGATATAAAAAGCACCCTCAGTATGGCAACTCTCCCCATCCTCATTGCTATACAATACAATACTTCGTGTAAACCTGGTTTTGGTATCAATCTTCTCTACAAATAATTCTATCTGAGGTGTTATCAGTTAAACAAAGAAGTGAGTTGATAACCAATACGTGTATCCAAGTACTCTTCTCATAATTCCTCAATAGAATGAATACAACGAATCTCAATGCATTTTCAATTGTTTTGTTATAGACACAACGTAATAATATGAAACCTGATTGTTAAATGTGTATCTTAATTCATAGCATGTCAGTTTACTCGTAGAAATAGTTTTGTCAACATTACCAATGGTGTACCTTCCCTTTCATGTATATATCTTGACTCAAACTCAAAGAGAGCACGAATACTTTTAGAAGCAGTTTTGTCAACATTACCAATGTTGTACCTTCCCTTTATTGTATATACCTTGATTCAAAGAGAGTAAGCATACTCCGTAGAAGCAGTTTTGCCAACATTAGCAATGTTGTACCTTCCCTTAATGGATAGCTTTAAGCGAGGGGTGTAGCCAAAGGGAGTGTATGGTGCATTTAACAGGGAACGATTTCGTTCAAAAAATTTGCATAGCAAAACTGCGATGCAAAAATTTAATTTGCATAGCAAAATAATTTGTTTGTAGAGCAATCTGTGAATTTTGTGTAGCAAATTTAAAACTGCTTAAAATTACAGTATGTAGTGTGCATAGGTAAAGGTTTTTTTTTTTAAGGCTTTGATGTGGTTTGGTTCATAATATGAATGTCCAAATTTTACCAGAAATAATAATGTTTAGTGTCCGGAAATTGAGCCACAGGTGGTAAAAAAAACTCACGTGTAACTATTTTCACCAAATTGTAGTCATTTATGAATGTTAGTCCTCCGTCCATTTTCTTTTTTGTTTACATTATTATATCGATCGCTAAAATAGAGGCAATATCACGAAAACAAATAACCGACTGCGACATGTTCGGGTGCTTTTCAAAGTGAATTTCGCCGAGTGTAACATTACTTTGTGGTATGATCAAGCTTGATTTTGATTATTAAAATTCGTCATGAAAATGAGTGGTTGAATACGCGATCGTTTTGTGTGCCAAAATGATTCTAAATCTCACCACTACATATCGTCCATGTACGTAATTCGCAGCACTCGTGAAATGACGCACCTACCTTTGGCTTAGCATTTCTCGGAAAATTTACAAAACTATGGCGTATTACTGGTTGCATAAACTTATCTAAGTCGTGCGTGTTACAGAAATAAAAATTATAGTGAAATTGTATGATTTACTGGAAAGTTAGTGCTTGTGAAAGTGGAAAAAGTTGTTTAACCACTGATTTTACTAGATACAAATAGTAAGATATTTACAGGACCTAAATTTTTTTTCACGAACATCTGTGATTTTATTGTTCTATGCCGTTAACAAGCTGTTGTCTGTGGAAACCAAAATATATGAATGCTTTGCATTTGCATTGATTTTTAAAGAAATACTGATCCTCAAATTGGACACATTCCTTATAGAAGAATCGAACGAAGACTACTTAATTCGTTGGTGTTTATTTCGACGGTAGTGAAAAATTATTAAGAAAATGAAACATTAATATCATGGTTATGAAAAGAAATCTTTTATTTGACAAAATGTTAACAGCAATTTTACACATTTCAAAGTTTTAAAGTACTTTTTGCAAAACATTTAACCACCTTCCATTTTATTGGTCTTTCAAGAATATTGATTAAAAGTTTTGAGAGCTTCTCCAAATTATACCATTTTATTTTAAAAATCGAAAACAATATTTTTATTTTCAAGTTTAAAAACAATTTTACAACCATCTGGAATAAGATGAAACATGATTTCAACTGTTTTTCTTCTTGGGTACATTTTCTGTGCCCCCATCAACTTTAACAGTTTGGGGTGAGTCATTATACCAACATCAATTTTCTGATAGCCACAATTCTGTGCGTCTCAAAAAAACGGCGTTCAAGACATCCACGCGTATGATCATGCATTGAAATTCAGCATTTTACAAGAGAATCCTTCACTGAAACAAACTGAAACACCAAACTGCTAATTTCATTTGGAAGTTACCGTTCAGTTGATTATATAACCTTAGGTGCGTCATTTAGGGTAAATTGAGGATATATAAATGAATGCTCATTTTGTTAATATTCAAAAACTTTTATTATAAAACGAAGTTAGTAATGTTTCTAGAGTTCCTTTGTTGAATACGGCCGTAGTGATCGTATGAAGGCGCATCTGTTTGCTGTGAACTGAACACGCGGTACTGTTGTGTATAGGGGGTGGCTCAATTGCTCAATGTTTCAACCCCCAATTAAACTCAGAAGAAAAAATAAACACGTGCGAAACTATAAAAAAAAATGGGCGGTTGTTGTGTGTTTTCCATTTCGGGAATTTCGCAGAAAAATATTGCATGCACATAGAATTTTAGGCATTGCGGATAAAACCTTTACGGATTGCTGGAAAATAAAGTTGCATGTCCGGATGTACAGAGGTTTTACCTATGTGCACGTGTTTACTGTTAACACCGTTAACATCAATTAACACATACATAGTACATCCGCATTGACGTACCTCCCGGCGTGGTTATGGACACACGGAAACAAACCCAGTCGGGACGGATAGCTTGATATCTTTTGGTCGGAAATATACATGTAAACATTATTTCGGGAAAGGTTTGTGAATATGATTTTAAAAATGTTTATAAACCTGTCGAAATTTGTATCGCAAAATCTGCGATGCATTGTTTGAAATTGCATCGCAGATTGTCCAAATTACGTCAAATTTTGCGATGCGATACAGGGGAAATCGTTCACTGTGCAACAACTCCACCCCTTCCAATATTCAGTCGGCAAATAAAACACCAAATCAAACCATTGAAGCAGCACGTATGTTCTCATGAGTCACCCAGCTCTAGATGTCATGATTGCACAATACATTACACTACTAATGTTCGCCACAGCAAACGATGCTTTTGTAATGAGCAAGGACTAAAATCAAACATCATTTACACACGTTTGACATGCAGGAAATATTTTTAAAATTCTGTTTATATAAAGAATATTAATTATATTTAAATATGTTTGACTCAAACAATTCAAGAACAATTTGCAAAGAAACAAAATCGAAACTTAGGCCTAAGTGAAAACAAGTTTTATATTCCCATAATTAATTACTATTTTGAATTATCTAAAGAAAACAGGCATACTGTCGTACAATCAGCACAACATGAACAGCATTTTAGTGTTTATAGGTGAACACAGATTGTACAGTTTTAAAACGAATACATTTTACACGATAGTATATTTCGTCACTTTCTGCACAGTGTCACAATGTCTGCACAATGTCAAAACGGCGGTGTCAAAAATATGAAATAAAATATGTTTTTGTTTTTAACATTATCATTATCCAATGTTGTGGATTACATGTGCTAAGTCAATGACAGGAAATGAAAGTACAAACATGCATGTACGATAAGACCATTGATGATAAGGCCTACATAAGGCCTACATACACGTTCTCCAGCTGGGTCGCACCATGGAGGCATGGTCGCACAAAGACATACCGAGGAGTGTCGTGGCCGAGCGGTATAGCTTACTGGACTCAAGTTCTGGTGTTAGCAGCAGAATGTGGGTTCGAATCCCGGCTGTGACACTTGTGTCCTTGACCAAGACACTTAACCATAATTGCTTATAGGGGCAGAGGCAGTTTAACAACTGCCTTGTTCTGGACTAGTTACCCCTCCCAGTCCTATTCGCACGGTGAAGAGGCTGGTTATTAACTTGTCTTGTTTCGGTGCGAGGGGCTGGTTTCTTCAGTATATATAACAACTCAATGACTTAGTAGCTCCCACCTTGGAGTGGCCATTGGCCTTGTGTGGGGCGATTTGCGTATTAAAAAAAACGAATACGTGCACGGCGCGAGAGGTCGTCTGCCTCACGCGCTCGATACTGCATGCGTACTGAAACTTACCAAAGCACCATTCTCCACATGTACAATTGTTGTTCGTCTGAAAAATAATGTATGACTTTGATTGAATCTGTCTTCAAATGTTGAGCACAGCGTTAATATAAATAAAGAACAAATGTAAAAATGCATAAGAATATTTTGGAAAACATTTGAAAGGTTTACAACGCGCTATATTTGTAATTTATAAAAATACAATTATTAATTTTCAAGAAACATTTCACTGAACTTAAACTTAAATGTAATTTAATTTTCAAGACAAAAGTTCACCAAACTGAAAATTAAATGGCATCTTTTTCTTCAAAACTGCCTAAATAAGGATGATGATAGACAAGGACGTAGTCGAAGGAATTATTGCGCAATCACTACAAGGCGGCAGATATAGGCTTGTATTTGTTGTACCTTGCAAGGTGAATTAATTTCTGGGGAAAAAACACCTTGTCCCCTAATTAAATACATTTATTTTTTACAGAAAATCGCGAACGAGCTGCGTGTAAATTCGATTCTTAGAACGCTCTCATAACCTTTTATACAAATAAAAGTATCTAGAAATGTGAAAATGCACAGCATAGTAACCAATACACGTATCAAAATAATATTAGTAGTTTAAATTTCTATTAATCAATGTGGAGAACTCGTAATTGTAATCATTACATCTATATTACAATTAGTAAGCTAGGTGCGTGCGCTGACAACACTTATGCTAGGCAAACTCTTATTTCAACGCATTTGTTTAGTATTCAAGAATTACAATGGCAAATCATCGTGTTTTTGTATTCTCGTAAAATTCTGCAGCCTGCCAGCAGGGGCTCCAATCTTTGGATCCGCCAATGTATCTGCCAATGTATCTGCCAATGTATCCTCAACAATTTCAGAGATGTTGGCCAATTCAATCTCCCCCACTTGTTCCCCTCTTATTAGACTATTCTGCCATATATTGTTTGCATCAATAGTCTGTAGTTAGCTGATATCATACAACATAAGATTAGATTTATATGATAATAAGTTTTATAATATGCTTCTAATTGCATCAAAGAGCGTCTAGAACTCAAAACCTTTCAGGGCCATTTTGGACGGGTCCCAAGCCTATATAATTAGTGGCTTCGTGTTGCGCGTTCACATGATTTCATTCTCCAATTGACAGTATAGATTTGAACCCCCTTTGTCCTTCAGTTTTAATATCTTTATTTTGCTGATGAAAAGCCGATGCCAATGCGATCTGTGTATCGAGGTACTCTTTCCCGCCATTTTTGTATTATACTGGATCCAAAAAGACAGTCCTTCATAACCTTGTAAATATTTTCTAAAGATTGTACTGAATTATAGCTTCAATACTATTAATTTCCTGAATCCTGGTGAACATGTTTTCATTGAGCAATATGGCTCATAATATGTTTGATTGACGTATGAACGACAACTGAAACAGCCGTGACATTGGCTTTACATGCATGTTGATGTCTACACTTTCCTTATTGCACTAGTAGCTATTTCTGGGTCAACCTATATACGCCTGCTTATTATGTTTAATGTGTTTTTGTTACAATCAACCGCAATGCAAACAGAATAAGCTCGTCCTGAGCGAGTTTTGCCTGAACGTTCATATTTCATATTTGTAATAAAATATTATTTCATTTAAAACTTTCGCTGGAAATTCGACATTTAAAGGAATTGATAAAATACAAATTAATTTGAAAATAAAAAGCTTCAAAAATAATTTTCATTAAGGATAAAATGATTTCACATCGACATTTGTTAATCACGCAACATGACTGAATGAGCAATCCAGGGAGAAAATGGATCGACAGAAAAATAAAAATAAATACTTAGACATTTATAATATTCTAGAAAGTACTTGATACAGAAATAATGACAGTCAGGGTTGGAAAGATAACAGAAAGAAAACAACAACAACAAATATTTAAGCACGAAACAAAAATGAATACAAAATAGACAGACAACAAGCAGTGAGTTTTACAGTTGGCCAAAACATTCCTACTTTTCTAATCACTTAATCTCCCATCTTTAAAGTAAACCTGGAATTCACGGAGAGCAAGATGATGGTTCGTCACTTTGGTCCCCCGCCGGATATGGGTCCTGGACCACACGGTAAATACGACTGGGTGATTAAAGTCATGCAAAGCATACCGAACAGATGCCCCAATGCCAAAACAGGTGAGAAAACTACAGATATAAAGTGATCGTTTACTCGTACTAAGCTCGGTCCATTATTATCCGTGGCCACGCCCCCATGGGGATTTATTCAGCAGTAAAGACCAAGCAACAATTCCTTATTGAAACAGTTTGATTTTATTTGAAGGGGAAGTTTTCATAAAAGTAAATTTGGTGAAGTAAATCAGAAGGTCGTTTTCGACCAGGTCATGTGTTTGTAATATCTATAATTGATTTCTACACACATTTCATGATCCGCATAAAGTATGATTAGTAATAATATAAAGAAATCTCCAAAAATTCATTAAATGAATCATGTTGGATCAAATATCATTAGGCAGCTCGCCAAATATCAACACCATCAAAGAATCACGTTGAGATCCCTGGTGTTATATTCTAAAAACCAGTCAACATTTGGTAATTCTTGTAACGTTACAACTATTACCAAATTATTAACTAAAAATCAACCTGATAAATTTACTCCTCCGGAAGTGCTTTCATTTTACAGAACTGGAAAAATGTGTATAGCTGTACAATTCCAAAAGTCACCTGTTTCAGAAATGTGCCATCCAAATGAGAAGAGAAGACAATTTTACGTAATTTTAAGTTTAAATTTTTAAAATACTTTTAACCATGACAACAACCTTAACTTTAAACTGGCGATGAAATGGAATGGCATGACATGTTTTTTGTAAAGATTTTCTTTGGGTAAAAACTGTTAATTGGAACAATTACAGTAGCCTGACGTGCCAAAATAAATAATACATTTGACTTGACTTTTTGACTATTTATCTTCTCAGAGTGTGCACTGACCTGTGTGAATAGTGGTACCCTGGATAATGGCACCTGTCAATGTGATTGTGATCCAAATCAAAACTGGAGTGGTAAAAACTGTAATCGTAAGTAAGGCCGTTCCAATTTTATTAGTTGGTTTACGGATGCGGCGACTTATTTTGTTGAAAAATCGAAAAAAATAAAAATTGGAAATCCGTACTTTTTTTTGTTTTTTTGCCCGGCGACGAATATTCAAAACATTGGTCTGAATATTTGGGAAAACAATTAAATAAGTTGATTTTTAATGTCGAGAAAACGAATTGCGAAAAAAAAATCGTGAAGGCTAAGTGTCTGTGTACTTGAATACCATTTCGATCACGCATCCATACGTGCCGTCCTGATGATGTGCGTACAGCGCAGCGGGGCGTGCTACCGTGAGAACAGCCCATGTGCACTGTTCGGTGCTAGACCAGCGGCCGTGGGATTGGGTGTTAGACGGGAAGTGTAATACGCGATGTAAACATAATAGTTTGATACCCGTCCCTTAATACTTGTATGTAAATAAAATGCCATGTTGCACGTTCGTCCCGTCAGCAAAGTCTTCCAAAGAATACTTTTGTGACTGTAAAGAAGGGAGGTAAGCTGGATAAACGCCTTATTGCCGTCTCCCTTGATGAAAGTATTGGTTCATTGTCCAATGCAATGGGCATCGCTGAACAATTCCTTACAATCACTGCAAGTGTCGTCGACATCAGTCCGGGAAAACTCCAAATACTAAATAGGGGCAACGTTGCTATATACGGCAACCTTGAGTTGCTGAATGCGGCAACGTTTCATTATACGGCAACGTTAGGGTTGCCGTATACGGCAACTCTTTCATTCAAACGCAAAAAGGGAAACGAAATATGCAAAATTGGAATAGTGAAAATCATAAAAATATGTTCTTTGGTTCCTTACCCAAATTCCTATCTGCGCACATCAAAAGTTATCTGTGCATTTTCTTGCAAATGACCGTTTAAAATCAACACTCTAGCCCATCCGACGATTAACGTGTGACTCCATTTTTTACGTGCAAGAATGCATCCTCAATCAAGATTATTATTTTACGCATGGTTCATGAAACAAAACTTTAAACATGGTTGTTGTTCTCTAAAATATAATAATTAAAATTAACAAATAACATTATTTATGTTAATATGAGTAAACACTCTTTTTTTAAAATTGTATTTTAAATATATACTACTTACTCAAATACTAGCATGACTAGGCCTACATTGGAAATTATCAACGTCTCTCTTCGCGGGAAAAGCTCTGGAAGCGCGGGAAACTAAAATCGACGACAACATTTATACAAACAAAACTCAATTATTGGATAAAAACAGAAGTAAAAGAAGACATATTTTGCATTTATACATTGTGATTAAAGCCAGCACCTTTTGACAATGATAAATAGCCTTGAAGCTGACGTTGAAAGTGAGAAAGGACGGCGAAAACACAAGACATGTACCAAGAAATATATTGAGAAACCTAACCATCGCCGTTCTTGTTACCACAAACGAAGCCGCAGCATTGTTCTGGCCGTTTAAAAACTTGTACCGTAGGGACTAAATAGAGTATAAATCCCTAGGCCTTTGTCCGATAATGTAATTTCATGTGCGTTTGGGCTTTTTTATGTGATGGGGGCTGTCGGATAAAGCCAATTTAAAAAAAAGGGTATATACTATATATAGTGATAATTAAAGTTTTAACCCTTTGAAATACGAAAGCAAAGGAGCTTGAAATTCAGACGAGATGTAAAGTGACACTAAGTATTGAACCTACATGGAAGTGGTGAGAAAGGCTTTGGCCGAAGACCTGGTGAATCACAATCACTCCTCACTTGGCCCGTCCTAGTGACCCGATCATTATATTAGGCTGAAGAAGTTGTGGCAGCACCACTTTCAAAATTCAATAAAGGGAAGGTACAAAAACACCAGTAACTTTACAATTACAAAGAATCTAATTGAACATTACGAAAGTCATCCACCAAAATATTATTTCCGAGTTGAATTCTGCAAATTCCATTGTCAGTTCACTTCAAGCGAGACAAGTACAATAGTACACTTTTCCATTTATCCATATCAGCAGACAATGATGGCAGTGCAAATTTAAAAACAATATTTCATTTTTATCACAGTTGTACCTTCCCTTTATCAAAGATTGTGTTCCAACCCTGTATACATTTTAAAGTTGGTTTCAGTTTTAACAGTTATAACTTTCATGAACAAAATACACAGTAATTAAACAACATTAACAAATGATATTTTTCTTAATTTGATTTATTTAAATCTTTCTTTGTAATGACAACAAATTTATAATTTACTAAATATTTATTTTTAATAAGTACTTGATTGCAATCACAGCTTGGTAAATAATGAGTCAAATTCAAGAGCAATATTTATTTTTATAAATATTTATATTTATTTAAATTTCTAATTTACAAAATATTTATTTTACTAAGTACGTGATTGCAATCACAATTTAGTAAATGAATCAAATTCAAAAGCAATATTGATTAAAATGGAGAAATTATAAAAAAAATTTACAGCAGATCTTTGTGATTATACAAAAATTACTAGTCCTTGTTTTTACAATCCGCCTAAATAAAACTACAAAACATTCGCTCTGTTAATACCTTACTTATAAAAATTGCTTTGTATAATCAGCATGTGAACAAGTTACTGGAATAATTGAAAATTTTTCTGAAATTCAATATTTGACAATCTTGCCTACAGAGTGCTGTATGTGTTGATTTTTATTCTAACTTGATTTGAACCAATGGACAAAAACAAATATAAAATAAATGGTCTCGTATTTTTGTATTATAAGAGGTCCATATTTTCATGAATACAGTTGTTCAATTTAAAAGACCAATCCCCAATCCCCTCCCCACCCCAATCCCCACCCCAATCCCCACCCCAATCCCCACCCCAATCCCCACCCCCACCCCCACCCCCACCCCCACCCCCACCCCCACCCCAATCCACTATACCACACATTCCAAATGACCCTATCCACATTGATTTGAACAATGATTAAGATGTTTAATTAAAGACACAAAACAATAAAAACATCGGTTATTCAGTAGTTTTCTATAAATTTAAGCCCCTTAGCTGTATTTCGCGTTTACACACCGGAAGTTGCATTATTCGGCAACTGGTTGCCGTATACAGCAACGTTGCCGTATTTGGAGTTTTCCCGGACTGACATGACCATGCCTCCGGAACGGCTAGAACTAGAAGTAGAAATGTGATAACTGATGTTAGGCTATTGATTTAATTTTGTCCTACACCGACGTGTGTATAGCACTGTATACTCAGTGCTTTCCGAGTGTCTGTGAAAAAACTACACAGGCGACTCGGGCGGGATTCCGCTGCTATATAGGATTCTAGCCGGCCAATCGTCATCGGGCAAGCTCGGTGGTCGAGAGGTTAAGACGTCTGCATTAGTAAGCAGGAGGTCGTGGGTTCGAATCCCGCCCGAGTCGCCTGTGTAGTTTTTTCACAGACACTCGGAAAGCACTGAGCATACAGTGCTATACACACGTCGGTGTAGGGCAAAATTAAATCAATTGTTTATCTCCCGACGCAAGAATTTCACCAATCTATATTATAGTATATATATCGCGGAACCCGCTGCTATATATAGGATTCTAGCCGGCCAATCGTCATCGGGCAAGCTCGGTGGTCGAGAGGTTAAGACGTCTGCATTAGTAAGCAGGAGGTCGTGGGTTCGAATCCCGCCCGAGTCGCCTGTGTAGTTTTTTTTTTCACAGACACTCGGAAAGCACTGAGCATACAGTGCTATACACACGTCGGTGTAGGGCAAAATTAAATCAAGAATTTCACCAATCTATATGATGTTAGGCTAAATTAAATAGTATATGGAAAGAATGTCGTATCCGGCCGCCACTTTTTAAGGGCTTTTTTGGATTTTTTTTTGCAACCACTAACCAGTTAAAAAATCATTCTATCGATTTTTGGTAGTACAGAAAGCGAAAACTATCTTTAAAATCCACTTTTATGATGGTTTTCGGACTTGATTTCCCTTAAAAAAAATCCTCCCCTTCAAAAAATACATGTAGATAGGCCTAGATCCTATTAGTATTATAATTGTCACTGCGCATGTACAATGACTGTGTTGGACATTAATTGTGGAGTTTAGAAGATCAGACTGACATGACTGAGGAAGTCATCGTATACCAAAAATGCCTGATTTTTCATGAAATAAATATCCTGGAATAATTTGAAGTATATGTCCATCATCATCCATATGTTCTCCACTTTACCACCAGGTTAAAGGTAGGTAAGATTACATTATTGGTTATATTTAATGAAAAATAGTGGCGGCCAGAGTATACGACATTCTACCCGGACAAGCATGGAGGAAGGAAGAGAAGTAATCCACTTCTACTTCTGCTAGTGCTACTGAAGAATGTCGTCTCCGACTGCCACTTTTTCAGAGGATTTTTGGAATTTTTTTGCAACCACTAACCAGGTAAAAAAAATGTTTTGGTGTACAGAAAGCTTAAACTATCTTTAAACTCCAATTTTTCTTAGTTTTATGATGGTTTTCGGAATTTATTTCCCTTCTAAAAATATCCTCCCCTTCAGAAAATAGAAGGATCCTCGGGTAGAATGTCGTATCCGACTGCCACTTTTTCTCATTAAATATAACGGGTTTTCAGTTAAAAAATTATTCCTAAACCAATATGCTCAATATTTATATCAAATTAAAGGTCTTGATGAAAGAAATACAATGGTTTTTAAATCAAGAAAATAGGACGAGTAGTTTTTGAGGAATCCTGTTTTATTTAATCAAGTATACAGCATTCGATGAAGCGCGAGTGTCCATACACTGTGTACATCCCTAATGGCAACAAAACCGTTGAATCGGCCTACACACACCGTGATGCACACGCA
Source organism: Zoroaster sp. YZ-2022 (assembly GCA_029582265.1). Classification (NCBI taxonomy): domain Eukaryota; kingdom Metazoa; phylum Echinodermata; class Asteroidea; order Forcipulatida; family Zoroasteridae; genus Zoroaster; species Zoroaster sp. YZ-2022. The sequence goes on from CM055816.1 coordinate 6,335,200, forward strand.
CAGCGTTCGTGCTCGTTTCCCTCATAAGAGCTTTTGAAAGGGTGTAAAAAATGCACTCTCCGCTCGAAACTAAACAAAATTACGGCTCAAAACTTTCACATATGATAGAAAAGAGGTGTAAAGTTAATTCAGACACCATTCTTACCTTTCAACTTGAAGATTTCACCTCGAAAAAACGGTGTTTACTTTTTATCTCTTAGTAACTTCGGTTGTAGAGTAGTTATGGAGATCGAGCAAGCATGGGTATGTAAAGGAGCCCTTTGACTCAATAGGGAAACCGTTTTCATGTCAATCACAATGTACTCGGACGCGGAGACAGCTCCGAAGTGGATGCCCTCAGCAGAGTGCGGCAAATTTTGCGGGCTGAATGCGCCCGATCTCGGAACACTTCGCGAAAGGCTGGGCGGGACGAGAGTGGTTCATTCATAAAAACCTAGGCTTTTGCACGTACTTCCAATTGCTATTTTATGTACATTGTTGGATAGCTGAAACTATAAGCTTTCCAATGAGCTGTTACATGTAAGATTTCGACAGGTAAAAGTAATATAATTTTTGATTTAAATTATTGATGTTTTTTGTTGCGGGCGACGCGCTGTGCATGTGGAGGGCTTCGGTCAAGCACGTACGAACTGAAAACCCTAATATAACCAATAATGTAATCCTACCTACCTAGTAAGGTGGAGAACATATGGATGATGATGGACATATTCAAATTATTCCAGGATATTTATTTCAATGCGCCTTGAGCACCACTCAGTTGGTGGATACGTGCGCTATTATAAGTCCACACATTATTATTATTATTAGGGTTTTCAGTTTGTACATGCTTGACCGAAGCCCGCCACATGTACAGCGCATCGCCAGCAACAAAAAACATCAAAATTTTAAATCAAATTTTTTTACTACTTTTACCTGTCAAAATCTTACATGTAATAGCTCATTGGAAAGCTTATAGTTTCAGCTATCCAACAATGTACATAAAATAGCAATCGGAAGTACGTGCGAAAGCCTAGGTTTTTATGAATGAACCACTCTCATCCCGCCCAGCCTTTCACGAAGTGTTCCGAGATCGGGCGCATTCGGCGCGTAAAATTTGCCGCGCTCTGCTGATGGCATCCACTTCGGAGCTGTCTCCGAGTACATTGTGATTGACATGAAAACGGGTTTCCCTATTGAGTCAAAGGGCTCCTTTACATACCCATGCTTGCTCGATCTCCATAAATACTCTACAACCGAAGTTACGAAGAGATAAAAAGTAAACACCATTTTTTCGAGGTGAAATCTTCAAGTTGAAAGGTAAGAGCGGTGTCTGAATGAATTTTACACCTCTTTTCTATCATATGTGAAAGTTTTGAGCCGTAATTTTGTTTAGTTTTGAGCGGAGAGTGTATTTTTCACACCCTTTCAAAAACTCTTATGAGGGAAACGAGCATGAACGCTGTGCGTGTGTATCACGGTGTGTGTAGGCTGATTCAACGGTTTTGGTGTCATTAGGGATGTACACAGTGTATGGACAGTCACGCTTCATCGAATGCTGCATATTTGATTAAATAAAACAGGATTCCTCAAAACCTACTCGTCCTATTTTCTTGATTTAAAAACCATTGTATTTCTTTCATCAAGACCTTTAATTTGATATAAATATTGAGCATATTGGTTTAGGAATAATTTTTCACCTGAAAACCCTATTATTATGAAAAATCAGGCATTTTTGGTATACGATGACTTCCTCAGTCATGTCAGTCTGATCTTGTCAACTCCCCCATAAGTGACCAACATGGTCATTGTACATGCGCAGTGGCAACTATAATAGGATCCTTCTATTTTCTGAAGGGGAGGATTTTTTTAGAAGGGAAATCAAGTCTGAAAACCATCATAAAAGTGGATTTTAAATATAGTTTTCGCTTTCTGTACCCCCAAAAATCAATGGAATCATTTTTTAACTGGTTAGTGCTTGTAAAAAAAATTCCAAAAAAACCCTTTCCAATTCGCAGAAACAATTATTAAAATAATACAAAATAATAAATAAATTATAATGGGTATTAAACAGAAATTTAAAAGATGCAAAGTAGGCTTATTATAACTGACATGGAATTGCGAGATGGAGGCAAATCCCAGTATATAAAAAAAAAAGCTTATGATTGTCGTCCAATGGATTTACATGTACAGTACATGTATACAACACTTACCATCATTTTTTTTTAAAGAGTAAAATAAATAATACATTTAACTTGACTTTTTTGACTATTTATCTTTTCAGAGTGTGCACTGTCCTGTGAGAATGGTGGTATTCTGGATAAAGACACCTGTCAATGTGATTGTGATCAAAACTGGAGTGGTGAAAACTGTAGTCGTAAGTAAAATAGCACAGAAACTTGTGTTGTTGTCCCCGGAAAATAAACAAACAAACGATCGAACAAACAAACGAACGAACGAACACTATAATTTGACAAATATTTCACTCAGAATACAATAAATGTATTGTAACGTTTCTTTCTTCATGCGTTCTATTCGTATGGCAAGGGACCGGACATAATAACACACGGGAGACTGGGCTTCAGTTTAACAATATCTTTATTCACAGAATCATCTATCATCAGGTAAACACAACATTAATTGGGTTTTATTGTAAATAATCTACCTTGACTGCTACGGTGTCTGTCAGGGTGCTGGGACTATCGTTCAGTCTAAACTCAGTCGGCTCACGTCCTTCTACGACGGCAACTATTCTCTCTCCTTTTTCCCGCCTCTCGTGGCGCGCGCGAGCACGCTGCAACGCAATGCGCACCAAACGGCATGCGGCTGTTTCCTGCCAGCGTGGACCAAGCCCCACCAGCCCGACAGACAGCGCCACCTAGCGATAAACTCTACAGTATTATACACATTGCCCACTATCCAATGACGATGGATGCAGCCTAATACTAGACCTGCGTAGGTCCTATACTGTATTATACACATTGCCCACTATCCAATGACAATGGATGCAGCCTAATACTAGACCTGCGTAGGTCCTATACTGTATTATACACATTGCCCACTATCCAATGACGATGGACGTAGCCTAATACTAGACCTGCGTAGCTCCTATACTGTATTATACACACTGCCCACTATCCAATGACGATGGATGCAGCCTAATACTAGACCTGCGTAGCTCCTATACTGTATTATACACATTGCCCACTATCCAATGACGATGGATGCAGCCTAATACTAGACCTGCGTAGCTCCTATACTGTATTATACACACTGCCCACTATCCAATGACAATGGATGCAGCCTAATACTAGACCTGCGTAGGTCCTATACTGTATTATACACATTGCCCACTATCCAATGACGATGGATGCAGCCTAATACTAGACCTGCGTAGCTCCTATACTGTATTATACACACTGCCCACTATCCAATGACAATGGATGCAGCCTAATACTAGACCTGCGTAGCTCCTATACTGTATTATACACATTGCCCACTATCCAATGACGATGGATGCAGCCTAATACTAGACCTGCGTAGGTCATATACTGCATTATACACATTGCCCACTATCCAATGACAATGGATGCAGCCTAATACTAGACCTGCGTAGCTCCTATACTGTATTATACACATTGCCCACTATCCAATGACGATGGATGCAGCCTAATACTAGACCTGCGTAGCTCCTATACTGTATTGTACACAATGCCCACTATCCAATGACAATGGATGCAGCCTAATACTAGACCTGCGTAGGTCCTATACTGTATTATACACATTGCCCACTATCCAATGACAATGGATGCAGCCTAATACTAGACCTGCGTAGGTCCTATACTGTATTATACACACTGCCCACTATCCAATGACAATGGATGCAGCCTAATATTAGACCGGCGTAGCTCCTATACTGTATTATACACACTGCCCACTATCCAATGACGATGGATGCAGCCTAATACTAGACCTGCGTAGCTCCTATACTGTATTGTACACAATGCCCACTATCCAATGACAATGGATGCAGCCTAATACTAGACCTGCGTAGGTCCTATACTGTATTATACACACTGCCCACTATCCAATGACAATGGATGCAGCCTAATACTAGACCTGCGTAGGTCCTATACTGTATTATACACATTGCCCACTATCCAATGACAATGGATGTAGCCTAATACTAGACCTGCGTAGCTCCTATACTGTATTATACACACTGCCCACTATCCAATGACAATGGATGCAGCCTAATACTAGACCTGCGTAGGTCCTATACTGTATTATACACATTGCCCACTATCCAATGACAATGGATGAAGCCTAATACTAGACCTGCGTAGCTCCTATACTGTATTGTACACAATGCCCACTATCCAATGACAATGGATGCAGCCTAATACTAGACCTGCGTAGGTCCTATACTGTATTATACACACTGCCCACTATCCAATGACGATGGATGCAGCCTAATACTCGACCTGAGTAGGTCCTATACAGGGTGTCTTAAAAAAAGGAAACCGAGATTAATCTGTTTATTTCTCAGATACTGCTAAATTTTGTTTAAAATGGTAACCACCATCCTATTTCTTATGACACCAAGAAATCCATGCTACCATCACGGATGACTGAGCACAAAGTTGTGCAACGGACCATGCTAGCGACTCGTTTCTGTATGGATGGGATGGGGTTCTTCTTGAGGGGGCGGTATGAATCGGATAATAAAATGTGACTTACCTTGTTGGTGTATTGTGCTCGGTCCATGATTACTGTAGCGTTGCCTTTGTCTGCGGTGAGGATGTGGATGGAGCTATCCCGTCTGATGTCCAGTAAAGCAGAAAGCACTCCCATGTGCCACGGGACATCGGCTTCTTCATCAGCGACATTTGGTGACCAATACTACAGATTGAGGGATCTCCTATATCCTAAGTCAACCACCCTCCTTCCCCCGTGCTTGTTAACAACTGATTCAGTTTTTAGACAAAATTTATTTTGTTGGTTTTTGCTACAGTTTCCATGCTCATGAGACCTGCACTGGCTATGTACAATTATGGGATATGTATGCGCGCAAAAATTCACCTCAATTTAATGTGGGCGATTACCAAGACTATAATTACCAAAATTCATCTTGTGAAATTATTCCGTCGGAAGTGCTTTCATTTTAGGCAATACTGAAAACAAATTTTAATTAAATATCGTCAACATTTTGTAAACAAAAAAAAATTAGCTGAAATATTAATATCATTCTTCACACATTTCATGATTTTTCATGTTTTCTGAATGCATAATAAAGTGACAAAATCCACACATATAGAGTGTGCCAAAAAAGTGCAACATTCAGAAAACAAATAATTAAATGAAATCCACCCCTTTTTACCCAATCCCATTTGGGGCCCTAGATCCAGAAATACAATCAATAAAGTGAAAGGGTGTACATTTTACTTCTCACCTGGACAATGGATGCAGCCTAATACTAGACCTGCGTACATGTAGGTCCTATACTGTATTATACACATTGCCCACTATCCAATGACAATGGATGCAGCCTAATACTAGACCTGCGTAGGTCCTATACTGTATTATACACATTGCCCACTATCCAATGACAATGGATGCAGCCTAATACTAGACCTGCGTAGGTCCTATACTGTATTATACACATTGCCCACTATCCAATGACAATGGATGCAGCCTAATACTAGACCTGCGTAGGTCTTATACTGTATTATACACATTGGCCATTATCCAATGACAATGGAGACGCGCTAGATGGCGACTGTATAATTATGGTCATTAAATGCAGGAAATTACCAAGATCATATAACCAAAATTCATCATGTGAAATTATTCCGTCGGAAGTGCTTTTATATTAGACAATACTGGAAATCAAATTTTAATAAAATATTGTCGAACATTTTCCGTTAATAAAGTTTCCCAATTTCAGCAAAGTGTCAACCAAAAAAATGAGGTGAAATATTAAATTTTAATTAAATATCGTCAAACATTTTGTCGAACAAAAAATTTGCTGAAATATTAATATCATTCTACACACAAGATTGTTCTTGTATACTGAATGTATAATAAAGTGACGAAATCTTCACACATACAATAAACTAATCATATTGTAAAAAATGTTTGGTAATACGGCAATGATTTTGCAGAAGAGACGTGCTAAAATGCAATAAGACATTGCTCTTAATGCGGTCCATCATTTAAACGTGTGTAGCCTAACTACTTGACATGAAACGTTGGCCCTAGACTTCTGACTAGCACCGTCAATATAGTGCTAGATTGCTAAGGTGTTGTACAGTCATCCACAGGGCGCAGGTCAGTGTATAAGCCAGAATTTGAAAATAGCGGGGCTAAATTTGTTATTCTTTGTTATGAAAAACAGTGTCCAAGTGTTAATAATTTTTGCACGTGCTTTACAAATAAAACAGGGTATCCATTTAGCAAACAAGATGTCCAAAAGACACCCAAAGGTATTGCTGGCTAATACTGTGGCGCAGGTTCAAATCCTGCTGCAGTCAAATTTTGTTGTTCACATTTAATATGTTATAGTTTTCATAAATATCGGTTTTCGTTTTGCCACGTTATCATAAAGGGTCATATTAAACCACAGTCATCGGCAAAGACATGATAAGTAGTTTCGATAATGACATCTAATTATTTCATCAAACAAATAATTATTTATGTCACTGAGCTTTTGGAAAGTGGTCAACAGAAACACTAAAATGGAGGCATGCTAGACAGTGGTCATTTTTGTGACCCGAACTGAAATAGCAATGTACCGGAAAGTAACCTAATTACTTATCTCTTCGAAGTACATCTTGACATTTATTCAGAGACATCATATTTCATTAATAATAATAACTGCCATTTCTACAGTGCCTTTTCCAGAGAGTATATTGCGCTCAGAATTGCATGAATTAATTCAATGACAAATCTGCAGCATTTTCTCTATGTAGACAAATGGAGTATAAAGGACACAGCTTTTATAGTTCATTAGTGTTTAAAGGGGGACTGACATCCTTTATTTAAGGCGTTTTGTAATAAAATATTGTTTTTGAGACCCACCTGTGTCTATTTAATCATTGATTTCTGAGTACAAGTATTTTAAAACAATGTTTGAAGTGTTTGGGTGAGGCAACCCCGCCCCATAAGATATGTGTACATGATGTATATTTACATACATACACATTCACATACGTAGCATCGATTTCATTTCTTCCTTGATTTTTGTTTCCGGAACTCATAAAATGCCAGGAAGATGTGTTTCTGCAGGATGCAGCAACACCACCAAAGACGGTGTTAGCCTTCATCTGTTCCCAAGTGACCCAAAATATCACTGTATTTGGACGAGCAAAGTTGTCAGGTCCATCGGCTCACACAGTTTTGTGCAGCAATCATTTTGAGCCGAATTTATCTTCCCGACATGACGTCACAGCTCCTCCGTGCAGGGCGGGAACACCTAGTAAAAGTGGGGGGCATTTTTACAATGGTAAAATAACACTCTCAAAAACAATAAAAACACAAAACAAAAATCTTATTGATCTTTTACTGATATAAAATAATAAAACGATCACATATTTAACTGTTTGATTTAAATCCACGACAGTCCCCCTTTAAGGAAACAATGCACTTTGAGCTGAAATGTTAACAATAACTGCCATTATTTTTGAATGTTTCCGTAGATAATAAGGTTGTGGATACAATCGAATAGAATTTCATCAATAATAATGTACAACCCTGACTTTATTTCCAGAGTGTGCGCTATCCTGTGAGAATGGTGTGCTCAGTGATCAGAAATGTCAGTGTGATTGTTCCGGCGGCTGGAGTGGTAATTTATGCGCAGGTACGTATAAACTGTGGGATATACACTGCAAAAACTGGGATAGTTAAAACTACTCAAGTGGTGTAGGCAGTTCGCTCAATATGAACACCGTGGAAGAATAACGTTGATATCACTGAAATAGAATCTCATACATAATTTAAACCAATAATAATGTACAACCCTGACTTTACTTCCAGAGTGTGCGCTATCCTGTGAGAATAATGGTGTGCTCAATAATCAGACATGTCAGTGTGAATGTCTTGGAGACTGGAGCGGCGATTTATGCGCAGGTACGTACAAATACAGTATGCATTGCACAAACTGGTATGACACCAGTTGGCTCAATATGAGCACCACAGAATACCGTTAACATGCATCACTGGTGTTATTTGACCAAGGAACATTTAAAGGGACAATAACGTCACGATCAGAACAGACATTCCACAGGGCATGGAATCGGTGTCCTAGTTTAAGATGAAGACTGACTGAAAATTACTGGCTCATTTATGCAGCAGCGACGATAATATGACCTTATCATGTGATGTATTATTTTCAGTCATTGAGTTAATCTAAAACTAGCACTCCGATTCCATGCCCTGTTGATTGTGACGATCCTCTTAAACTATGCCACATTTACATTTCACATTAAAACCAAAGAACACCAATTGTTTTCTATATTGTCTAAATGTTACCCTGACAAATTATTCCTCCTAAAGTGCTTTCATTTTTGAGAAAATTTCTAAAATCGCCACTTTGTCCAACAGTTTCTCAATTTCAGTCGTGCCAATCAAATGAGCTGAAACAATAAATATTTTTTTCACACATTTCATGATCCTCAATGTATGATTCTATGATAATCAAAATCATGAATTTATCATTTGATAAATCAAAATTTGATTTGGTGAACTTGCAAAGAATGTTCACATACTAACTCAGAGTAAACTGCACACACAAACAAATAAATATTTCAAATCGACAAATGTTTGACGGAAAGACATGTTCAAAATAGATGTAATAGATGTAGCATAATACTTAACATGAGTAGGTCCTATACACTGATCTCTATATGATCTCTGATCTCTGGATAGGAGATCGCGCCGATTGGCTGAAGCTCATTGTTCGCCATCTTTGTTCTCCCCAAGAAAGAAGGCGCATGCGTGACGGCCGGACAGGTTTACTGCTATGGAGTGTCGTGGCCGAGCGGTCTAGCTTACCGGACTCAAGTTCTGGTGTTAGCAGCAGAATGTGGGTTCGAATCCCAGCCGTGACACTTGTGTCCTTGAGCAAGACACTTAACCATAATTGCTTCTCTCCACCCAGGGGTTAAATGGGTACCTGTGAGGGCAGAGTTGGTTGATTAGCCCTATATGCGCTGTAATGGCAGCAATTGAGCTGTATACTCCCCAGGGAGCTGAGATGGTTTCAGGAATGATTTATGAGCCTTATGAGCAGGGGTAATAATATAATGCGCCTTGAGCACCACTCAGTTGGTGGATACGTGCGCTATATAAGTCCACACATTATTGAACCAGTTGTTGTTATTGTCTGTATGCTAACATGACATTTGACTCTTGACCTTTTGGGGGAACTAACATGGCGGCCGGTTGCTTCAACTTTGTATAGGCCAATCAGCGCCCATCTCCTATCCAGTTAGTATAGAGAGTGTTCTATACTGTATTATACACAATGTTCAATATCTAATGAGAATGGAGGCTTGCTAGATAGCTACATATGGTCACTGATCAAAGTTAGAAAGGCATGGCCTGTTTCACTGAGTGACAAAAATGGTTACACATTCATAACACTAACAGAAGTAATACGAGTCTAAATTTCATCAATTCATGAAGGATAATGTTAAGGGATAAGGTACATCATTGAGAAATACGTTTTTAAGAAATAATAATTACATTTTTAAGAAAGAAAAAATTATTGTTTTTTAATGGTAACTTTTTGAAAATCGACAGAATAATTCTAATTTCAGTATGATAGAAGCAAACTGGACGGAATCCTTTCTTAGAATGATTGATGACTGTATCAACTTAACACCAAGTATGCTTTAGATAATAATTTGTTAAGTTGATAATCTGGTCATTACCAATGTTGTACCTTCCCTTTAAGTCTCAATACAATATTGTCGAGCTTATTGTATAATGACTGCATCAACTTAACACCAAGTATGCTTTAGATAATAATTTGTTAAGTTGATAATCCGGTCATTACCAATGTTGTACCTTCCCTTTTTTTAAGTCTCAATACAATATTGTCGAGCTTATTGTATAATGACTTATGGGGTATTATTTACTGTATTTTCCAGATTGTGAACTAGAATGCGACAGCACTCGTTTTCTCCACGGGTCTGATTGTGTGTGTACACTTTGCATTGGCGATGTACAGTGTTCAGGTAGGTCAAAACATGTTAATGGTTTTCACTATTTTTAAAACTTATTCTTTCCGGAATACTGTGTGGAATCGTCCCAATGCGGTATGCATTTCCCCGTATGATGACAATGAAAGATTGTGAATTGTTTGTTAATTAAAAATGACTGATAGCCGAGAAAGGAAAAATAAATAATCTAATAACAAAAACCAATAAAATGTGTCAAACCTTCCATTGCTATCCTACGAAAAAAAATATGCATGCGGCATACGGAATGTTACATGCAGTTTATCGTAATGAGAATGTGAGAACTACATGTAGTTTTATCCTTTGCAAATACTGAGAGTCAGCAGAGAGTAATCCAAACTTGTCACATAGGACTCTTTGAATAGTGCCCACTCATAATTGTCCATTGACAAACTGCACATTAAATATAACGTGAAGCTTTATTTGCAGTGAAAGGGACAATATCATCACGATGAAAGCAGACTTTCAACAGGGCATGGAATCAGTGTCCTAGTTTAAGATGAACACAGTGACTTAAAATGACTAGATAATTTATACAGCAGTAACGGTAATATTACCTTATCATGAGGGGTATTATTTTCAGTCACTAAGTTAATCTAAAAACTAACACTCCTATTCCATGCTCTGTTGATCCTGACTATATTGTCCCTTGACGCTCATGATGGCATTCCATAGAAATTAGACCGAGATGCGGTCACCTTCTGACAAATAATTTCCTGTTTTTAGAAAAGAGTACTCTTTCCTAAATTTCGTATTAGAATGAATACAAACAATCTCAATACATGTTCAATATTTTCTCGTTGAAGATACAACGTAATAAGCTGAAACTGATTGGTTGTTTGATAGATATCTTGATTCAAAGAGAACAAGGATACTCATAGAAGAATTTTGACAATATTATTATTATCCAATGTTGTGCCTTCCTTTTAATTCGCATATTACTATTATTGTTGATCCCTTCCCACTGCATCGTCCTATATCTACCATGTATGAGTATTGTCATATATGAATTGTTCTAATCCCTTACATTGAGACAATCCCCATGAGGGTAAACAATAACAAAGATTGTCTGCGAATATCATGTTATTGAAATGTCATATTATTGAAATCCCTACCCTTGGGTTTCAATAGTTTGTCCAAATCCCCAGCTCTGACCAGCTCTGACCCAGCTCGGTATCCACATTAAAATCGTTTAAATTAAATTTCAAATGTTGATTACCCCCAAATTGGTAAAAGTTAAATCAGTCTTTAACATGGAAATGGACAACTCATGAAATTACAAAAACGCAATTTAATAACTTAATTATACCCCAAGCCCTTCGCATAACAAAATATATGAAAAATCTATCACCGACCATTTATAGCAGATCTATATACATAAACAAATGTGTGGAATGACTCGAAGATGCTTGTCTCATGCCTGCATGAGAGTAAGCGTACTCATAGAAGCAGTTTTGCCAACATTACCAATGTTGTACCTTCCCTTTAATGTATATCTTGATTCAAAGAGAGTAAGCATACTCATAGAAGCAGTTTTGCCAACATTACCAATGTTGTACCTTCCCTTCAATATATATCTTGATTCAAAGAGAGTAAGCATACTCATAGAAGCAGTTTTGCCAACATTACCAATGTAGCTTCCTTTTAATCTTGAATATCTTGAATCAAAGAGAGTAAGCATACTCATAAAAAGCGTTATATCAATATTATCAATAAGTAAGACTAATTGCGGTGACACCATGTCCTCAGGAGGACGATCAGAGCATACTGATCGAAACGTCGAGTTGTACCTCCAGTTCTTTTCAGAACTAATTACTACTCAATTGAGATTCCACATGGTGTCACTGCAATTAGTCTTACTTATCATCCCCACCATGCAAAGCTACAAGTTTTACCTAAATATTATCAATGTTGAATCTTCCGTTAATCCTTCCCATATCAATATTATTGTTGACTCTACCCCCACTGCACTGTCCTATATCTACCATGTATGGGTATTCTCAAATATGAATTGTTCTAATTCCTACAATGGGACATACACAAAGTGACAATTCCCATGCTGGCAAACAATAACAAAGATTGGGCTTCAATCATTTGTCCAAATCCCCAGGTCTGGCCTCGTGCGACGTGGGGATGGGATTTAATATTTAACTGACATTAGGGCACCAAAACCCAGTTCTGTATCCACATCAAAATCGATTTTGTTTACCCCAAAATTAAATCAGTCTTTAACATGAAAATGGACAACACATGAAATTACAAAAACGCAATTTAATACGTTAATTATACCCCAAGCACTTAACATACATAAAACAATCTGTCACTGACCATTTATAGCAGAAATATAGTGTGGAATTACTCTAAGAAACTTGTTTCACGCCCGCAATAACTCAAGATACGTATACGTTCGTCCCTAATAGTATACAAATAATGAATGTTTATGAGTGCAATGGTGAGAATATTTTCATGAGTTGAATGGAACATCATTCCATCTTTCCATGTAGATCTTTGTCATTTGATTTGAGATAAAACTATAAGAATAAACAAAATATACAAGATTGTATTCTGGCATCTACTACTTTATTTTTCGGCTTATGACACACGGTTTGCTCGAATGGTTGTGTCTTGTCAAAAGAGGGCGTTTTGTACTGCTGAGTACATAACGCGCGATGTGGTCTAGCGTGCAATAGATCAAATGGGATGGAACAAAAATGCACGGTGAATGGAACCAAAATGCACGGTTGATGACGTAGGCCATGTATCCTCCAATCAAATGACAATGATCTACTTTGGTGTTGTATAATCCACATTATGTCAGGACAATGGAAGAGTTTATTATTTTACCAAGGTAAACTTGGCCGAACTAGACTTTATTTGTTGTTGTTATTTTATCATTTTGATATGAATAAAAACAATTGTAAGTTTGTTTTGTGTCTTGAGTAGATGTTTTTATTTTAATTAAATTAAAACAAAATTGTTCCAAATTTTGCACGACGCGAGAAGGCGCTGACGTACACCTGGGCAGGGAGCCTTACCCTGGCGGCATGGTCTGGTGCCCAGAGGCGGTACGGGTACCAGTCTAACCATGAGTACGTGGAGTCGTCACATGTGCTGTACATAATATACAATCACTTCCAACTAGATTACCGAGAGAACACAGCAAGCAAAGGTTTTCATTGTTTGCTAGTATACCCATTTAACCCATTATTTATAGTTTAATGAAATTCTTGCGTCGGGTGATAAACAATTGATTTAATTTTGCCCTAAGCAGGAGGTCGTGGGTTCGAATCCCGCCCGAGTCGCCTGTGAAGTTTTTCCCACAGACACTCGGAAAGCACTGATTATACAGTGCTATACAAACGTCGGTGTAGGGCAAAATTAAATCAATTAACCCATTATTGTTGGCCATTATTCATTGTTGCTACTAAAACAGTCATAAACTGCTAGCAACGTGTGTACACACGACTTATGTAATAAACAAGTCATGCACATGCAAGCACCGATCACCACCCGCTCGGCCACGCCGCTGCTTGGCCGGGCTGGTACCGTGCAACGTAGCGCACGCCTCCATTGAATCGGAACATACCAACGGATAACTGCAGGGGTTATTTGTGACATAAAAATACGTTACGGTATTTAGAACAAAAAAAAGAGACTGTTAAAAAGAGACATTAAAACTTCGTGAAACATAATAAAGCATGACACAGAGTGCCACGTAAACACGGGCTAGTGCTAAAATCTCCCAGGTGTACGTCACAGATTTTATGTTAATAAGAAGGAATGGGAGGAGCGCGGCGTCCCCCTAAAATGTTGAATTTAATTATTTTTAGTTGCACAAACGGACGCAGAACAAAATGGACAACGGGAAAATATATTCTCCAATAGGCATACTTTATTGTTTACACTGTTAAAACGGTCTATTTCATAGACCATTTAAAGTACTTCTTTTCATTTCCTCAAGTAAATTAGAAATTTTCCAATTACAAAGAAAAATGTAGAAAAAATGCCGAATAGATAAACGGGAAAACGGTGGATGTCATGTTTAACCACTTAGTCTTGTAGGATTGTAGAAAGTAAAATCATAGAATGTTACTGTATCGGGACCAATCATGGTGCGGTAATTACAATGTTTACAACATGTTTAATTCTCTTCACCATCTGAGTCCCTATATCCATTCATCAATAAATGCACTTACTAGTAATACATCTTATTATTATCTGTCATTAGATTACAGACATGAAGACTGTCAGTCCTACTATGATGCTGGTAACAAAGTGGATGGTGTTTACACCATATATCCTCAACCTGACGTGTATCCAGACGGATTGAAGGTCTACTGTTATATGTCATCGTCCCGTGCCTATATCGTAAGTTAACTTTTGTCTACCATTACCACATGCAGATTGAATCCCAACATGGGACTAGTGAGGGCGTGTTTGTTTATTCAAATCTGGGTGCGGTCATGTCACTACGGGTTAGTCGGCATCTCGGTGAAGTGATTGTAATGATTCTACGGAGAAGAAAATGGTATGATACCAAAAATAATATACCAAAACAAAACACGACAAAGAAACAAAACAAATAAGGATCAGACGAGTGATCGTTCGTCTTACTTGAATTGTTGACACTTCTAAATCTAAAAAGCTATTCCATTAAATAAAACATTCAAATTCAACTTCAATACTATCAATGTCAAATTATGTTTACAACAACATACCAAATAAAAGCAATAATGTATACTTAACTTATAAGACTATGTAAACAAAGTAAAGACAATAAATATGAAAGACTTTAATTTAATTCCCACCACTTATAATAGGCCTATACAAAGTGGCATAGTATGTACGCATTAGAGTACAACAGTTTGAAGACAAACCAGGGGAATTCCTCCGCGTGAAAACTATATAGTGATCTCGACATTGCCTAATCACTGAAATAAAAATCTGCCTATTGATGATTATAAATCATGGCTTTGTAAGATGAACAATAAAATAAGTGAAGCCACGTAAGTTAACTTGTTCATCCTTGAACTTCCAAGCAAAATTTGAACTAAGAAAAGCCAGCAAGTCTGTGCCAGGGACGGGCCCAGGGTATCGAAAAGGCAAAGGGGGTGGGGAGGTACACTGACAAGGGAGAAACACGGCAAAAGGGGTGGGGAGGTACACTGACAAGGGTGCAACACGGCAAAAGGGGTGGGGAGGTACACTGACAAGGGTGGAACACGGCAAAAGGGGTGGGGAGGTACACTGACAAGGGTGGAATACGGCAAAAGGGGTGGGGAGGTACACTGATAAGGGGAACACGGCAAAAGTGGTGGGGAGGTACACTGACAAGGGGGACACGGCAAAAGGGGTGGAGAGGTACACTGATAAGGGGAAACACGGCAAAAGGGGTGGGTAGGTACACTGACAAGGGAGGAACACGGCAAAAGAGGCGGGGAAGTACACTGACAAGGGGAATACGGCAACACGGGTGGGGAGGTACACTGACAAGGAGGCACACGGCAAAAGGGGTGAGATGTACACTGACATTCTGACAAGGGGACACGAAAAAGCGTATGGTAAATGTAATGTACATGTACATGCACGAACAAAAAGGGGACACACTCCTCTTTGACACCCCTGGATTTGTCAATGGTTTGGGCAATAATACACCCATGTCGTTTTATCTGACAATATAAAGTTACACCAGTAAATTTAAGAATTATTGAACATAATTCTGTGTTATAATCATAACATATAATCGTGGTTGATATGGCAAGTTATTTTAAATTGATAATAACGTATTTATTTATCTACACGAAGCACACCATTTGCAATCCCTCTTTGCTCAGGAAGCACAAATACAATCTGAATAGTTTTATAAGAACATGTAACTGTTAATTAATGAACACATTAAATAAATACAAATAGATACTGCTAATGTCACTACATAAACAGCCAGTGGGGGCGCACTTGAATCCTCTACATAAGTCACATTTTGTCAATTATTATGAAAAATATATTTTTTATAAATGAGTTTCAGGAAAATGTTGGAACATTTTGGGGCCAGTTTAGGATGAATTTCTGCAATTGGGAAATTTTGAGAAAACTGTTCTAAAACCACAACCATCTAAAACCACAACGCATTTTCAAACGTAACAAAATGTGTTTTGGAGGAGTTTGTTTTACTATGAATGAAAATTATGTTGGATGATCGTATGGACCATCTCCCTGGACTACAGTGGGTTTGTTTTACTATGAATGTAAATTATGTTGGATGATCGTATGGACCATCTCCCTGGACTACAGTGGGTTTATTTTACTATGAATGTAAATTATGTTGGGTGATCGTATGAACCATCTCCCTGGACTACAGTGGGTTTGTTTTACTATGAATGAAAATTATGTTGGATGATCGTATGGACCATCTCCCTGGACTACAGTGGGTTTGTTTTACTATGAATGTAAATTATGTCGGATGATCGTATGAACCATCTCCCTGGACTACAGTGGGTTTGTTTTACTATGAATGTAAATTATGTCGGATGATCGTATGAACCATCTCCCTGGACTACAGTGGGTTTGTTTTACTATGAATGTAAATTATGTTGGATGATCGTATGAACCATCTCCCTGGACTACAGTGGGTTTGTTTTACTATGAATGTAAATTATGTTGGATGATCGTATGGACCATCTCCCTGGACTACAGTGGGTTTGTTTTACTATGAATGTAAATTATGTTGGATGATCGTATGGACCATCTCCCTGGACTACAGTGGGTTTGTTTTACTATGAATGTAAATTATGTTGGATGATCGTATGAACCATCTCCCTGGACTACAGTGGGTTTGTTTTACTATGAATGTAAATTATGTTGGATGATCGTATGAACCATCTCCCTGGACTACAGTGGGATTGTTTTACTATGAATGTAAATTATGTTGGATGATCGTATGGACCATCTCCCTGGACTACAGTGGGTTTGTTTTACTATGAATGTAAATTATGTTGGATGATCGTATGGACCATTTCCCTGGACTACAGTGGGTTTGTTTTACTATGAATGTAAATTATGTTGGATGATCGTATGAACCATCTCACTGGACTACAGTGTGAGTTTTTTCGTAGTAAAGTAAAATATGTTTGATGATCGTATGAACCATCTCCCTGGACTACAGTGGGTTTGTTTTACTATGAATGTAAATTATGTTGGATGATCGTATGGACCATCTCCCTGGACTACAGTGGGTTTGTTTTACTATGAATGTAAATTATGTTGGATGATCGTATGGACCATCTCCCTGGACTACAGTGGGTTGTTTTACTATGAATGTAAATTATGTTGGATGATCGTATGAATCATCTCCCTGGACTACAGTGGGTTTGTTTTACTATGAATGTAAATTATGTTGGATGATCGTATGAACCATCTCTCTGGACTACAGTGGGTTTGTTTTACTATGAATGTAAATTATGTTGGATGATCGTATGGACCATCTCCCTGGACTACAGTGGGTTTGTTTTACTATGAATGTAAATTATGTTGGATGATCGTATGGACCATCTCCCTGGACTACAGTGGGTTTGTTTTACTATGAATGTAAATTATGTTGGATGATCGTATGGACCATCTCCCTGGACTACAGTGGGTTTGTTTTACTATGAATGTAAATTATGTTGGATGATCGTATGGACCATCTCCCTGGACTACAGTGGGTTTGTTTTACTATGAATGTAAATTATGTTGGATGATCGTATGGACCATCTCCCTGGACTACAGTGGGTTTGTTTTACTATGAATGTAAATTATGTTGGATGATCGTATGAACCATCTCCCTGGACTACAGTGGGTTTGTTTTACTATGAATGTAAATTATGTTGGTTGATCGTATGGACAATCTCCCTGTACTACAGTGGGAGTACATATACCCTGATCCCACGGGATTAACGCACATAGTCTTGTTCGTGAAATTGTTAGAAAAAAAGCTACGTCACAATAATTCATTAAGTCAAGTGGATATTATATTAAATAAAATAGTTAAGATTCAGTTTTCGATTGTTATGACAGATACTCGGCCCTATTTTGGTAAAACGATGTAAGTGAATTTTTTTAGATTTTGAGATAAAGCCATTCCCACTCAGGCGAGGGCGCTATTTACGATTCTGAAACTCTCAACATCAGGAAATTAATTGTTTGGAAGATACACTCTGTATGTTAACCTAAAATATACAAAGTTTGTGACTATAATTTACAAAATTGGTATATGTCACCTTTACATTTATTGGGAAAGCTGGAAATAAGGTAAAGTGTTGTATCCCTGACATACACCACTGTAGCAAATTAATCAAAACTTTTCAGTGATCAGTGATTAGTAAAAAACAGATAAATTCTTGATACCATATTCCAAAATAAAATGGCAGTTATTCAAACTGTAAACCCATTTTTCGCGAAATGTCCTTTTTGAGATAATTATATCATTTTACCAAAATAAGGACGTACTGCTTTTATAATAATACTTTATGGGTGGAAGTAGGTTTGGGTAAATTTGAGATATCATCGAGTGAATCGTATCTTACAATAAGGCAATGTTCATTGTCTCAAAACCTCTTCATTTATAAAAGTCCGTTGGCTATATAGAGAAGAAATCATAAAAAAAGTGAACGTCACCCATCACATAGTTTGAAACATTTGGATTGTAGAATAAATTATGAAATAATTCTTACAACATTTCAGAATATTTGTTAAATGTTCTGCAATATTTTGGATTTTTTTCTTGGGAATTGAAAATTTTGGGAGAAAGTATTTGAACTTTGAAAAACATGGTAGTCTAAACGTAAACAAAGTGCTATATTGAAGTTTATTAAATGATATTAATGTTTGGGGGAGGGGGAAGGGAGGGGTCTAACGGACCATCCACCTGGTCTAACAGTTGGGGTATACCAAGTATTCACGTCAGAGTTCACCGGGCAATATTAGTGGACGGGACGGAAAAGACGTCCCGTACAATAAGCAAAAAGGGGGCAATTAATTGACATAAAAACTTCACACTTTCTTAAATTAAAAACTATAAGTTATCACTTAAGCAGCATCCGAACACGTAATACAAACCAGGGCCGTTATGTATTAAGGATATTTTGGGGGTGAATCCTCAAATAAGACCACTGCATATTTTGATAACGAATTTAAGATATAATTTACTATATACTCTTTGGTTGTAAATCCATTTGATTTGACTAATCCTACTAAATGACAAGTCCAATACACATTACAGTGAATTGTGTCATTTTGGAAACTATGTAGTATGCTACCCATTCGTAACTTGTCTGAATTTAAGGACCATTTGGTCAGTGGTTTTTCAAAATATTGGGTTTTGGACATCAGATAAGCTTAAATAAATAGTTCGTTGTCACTGTAGAGAAGTCCAAATAAAAGGTGTTGGAACTGTATCTGTATAAACTGTAAGACTAAATGATCTGACAGAAGAAGAAAAAATAAATAGGTAGTCTGAAATAAGCTTTTGGAACAGTGGGCTGTTACTAGTGTTAGACTTGTGTAATAACCTACATGCAATAGTGTTTGACAAATTATATTTTATTTAGACAATTGTCAGACCATAATGGGCACGATCAAACTATCGACTATAAACACTATACAATTACCAATAATTATAAGGCTTTGGGTCACATGCTTATCAGAGGGGGTAGGGTGTGTTGTGGAGCGAACACGGAGGGAACTTGTTTCTGACGTCAAAAGTTCTTGACCAGAAACATGTGCAGAAACATGACATTTACAATGCCAAATGTAACTTACTCGTGAGTAGTAAACTATAAATAGCTTGTACAAACAATCATTCAATCATTTTTGAACAAAAGTTTTACTTTTTATAATTCGTCATCATGAAACCAATCATAACTTAGCAGGAAGTCAGATCAAGCTTGCTCGAAACAGTCACGTGACTATAACACATCTTAACTCGTGAAAACATTAAATACACTCAACCAATGATCAAAGCCAAAAACTTGTTTCTGGTCGTGCTAGCGAAAAAACAATGTATCACATACAGTTGGAGAAAAGTGTATGGAAAATGTCCGTAAACTACTACAAAGGCTTTATTGGAGTGTAATCTCTTGAATTTAAAGAAAATTGTCTGTAAAAGTGTAAACATTTCATTGTTCAAGACAGATTTATGTTCACTCCGTTCAAATGTGAAGTCCGAAGTTTAAAAAGTCGTTTACGGGTAATTGGAACCGAAAAATGGAACCGGGTAATGACAGTTTCGGTCGGGTGTCCGGATACCCGGCACAGCCCTACCCCCGACCACCATTATGGATCTGTCGCTGATTAATAATATTGATGTGATAAAGTGGCTCAAATACATTGAATTTCTATTGACAGTTTGTTCAATATTACTGACTTGTAACACTATAGGTAATACAGTCGCGAGAAGATGGGTCTGAGAATTTCACTCGAAGCTGGAACGAGTACAAGGACGGATTCGGCTCATTGATGTCAGACCACTGGATAGGGAATGATGCACTCCATAATCTGACAAGAGATGCACTCCATAATCTGACAAGAGATGGAGAGTGGGCGATACGTGTGGAACTGACGGATACAGATGGCAACTTCGGCATTCAGTATATTAAGCCTTTCAGCATAATGTCCTCCAACGACAATTACAAACTAAGTATTGGGACACAAAGCACAAGCGAGTACTACGGCAGCATCATTGGTATGCAACAAATTTACTTTTCAAGAATGATCAGGCAATATTGTTAACGGTCATTACTCTGATTGGTTGAAATTTACAAATATAAATTAATTCGTCACGAGTTTGGTCCCTTTTGCATTGCATTCGAAAAAAACAATACTAGAAATGTATTTTTAAATACTCCAAAAATGTATGAATATGTTTGATGAGTTTACTTTAATTATTGAAATGGAGCAATGCAAAAACTATCAAATAATAATAGAACATCAAATTTCATCTGCTAGATTCAAACATTACACATTTCGTTTTGGGGTTAATGTTGCTGGTTGTATTCCGTTTCCTAATGTTTTGTAAAGGTTACTTGGTTTGCTGACAAAGGCAGTTAGCAATACACAAAGCCAGTGGCAGCGATTTGTTATGATTGAGGGGATGGTATGGAGTTGGACAAATGACCCCAACCCCAACCCCCACCACACCCCACCCCACCCCACCACACCCCATTTTAGGCTACTAGTGTAGTGTGCCCATAATGGGAACGGAATGATTTATGGAAACAAAATGGCCTAACTACGCTGATACGGATGTCTGTAATAGCAACAAAACAATTGAATAATCTTATTATTTGTCTGCTCTGAATCAAACAAATTAGAGAGACGACAATTATTGGGGGACATTACCATTACCGTCCCTGTCATAAATACTGGGGCCTGTCTCCCGTCCCCCTGGGATCGCCGCTCTTGCTCACCTAAATTGTTTTGAGTAGTATATTAGACATTATAAATTCATTCATTTTAGGAACTACTTTTTTCTCAAAACATCTGCTAGATTCCAACGATACACATGTTGTTGTTTGGGTTTATGTTGCTGGTTAGATGAAGAACGACAAGGCTTAAAACGCTTAAAAACTTAAAATGCAATGAGCAATACACAAAACACCTAATATTATAGAACTTTACACATTTATTTACATCATTATGTTTTTGTTTTTTCCTGTTAAGGTGCACAACCTCTTGTATCTGCAGCTGGTCAACAGTTCTCAACATACGACAGAGACAATGATAAGGATCCTGACTCTAATTGTGCAGGGTTATTACAGGGAGGTTGGTGGTTTAATCGTTGTACAGGGGACAATCCTACATATGATACACTTAATGGTGAATACCCCAGCGGCATTAGATGGAATACATGGGATGGGCGTCAAATAGTGAAGAGTAAAATGGCAATAATGCGCTGCGGCAACGGAGTCTTCTCCTATAAAGGATTTTACTGTTGAATGGTTGAATGGACTAACAAGTATCAGGGCATTAGGTGAGATTCATGGTTTAGTGAACAGTGAAATGAAAACAAATCTGCTACACGGGAGTCATTTAATGTTATGGTGTATTTAAACATTTCTGTTGAGTGGTTGAATCTGCTTTTGCTCTGATAAAATTTTGACAGAAAATTCACCGACATTATTTCAGCAGATGCTGGTTTTTTTTCGTTTGATTTGTTTGCCTATAGTAAGGATCACTGAAAGGATTTCTTACATAATTTTGTGTTTCAGTTATGCTGTATGCATGACTGAAAAAGATTTTACGCAAAACGTAAAACAGGAAAAAAAATCACACAAACAGACTTACATGTATGCACCAACAGCAATCATAACCACATCATATCACTATGTATTTAGTTATGCCAAATATTGAGCAAGAAAATGCTCCAAAAACCAAGCATAAAAAACACTAGGTTTTAAATTGTATGCAGTGGGTTCAACTATAAACACAAATCATTTTTATACATGTAGATACTGTTTTAAAAACATAAAAATATGCATTTTCTTATGTTATTGCAAATAGGAAATCCAAAGTGACCTTTGAAACATTTAATAACAAAATCAACAGTTGCACCAATCGGTCATTGGTGTGTACAAAGCCATGCACAATTGAAGTGTCTTGAACCTAGTACACGTACATTTCCTGGTTTTGCACACACTTTATTTTGACAACATTGCTTTTCAGTGCGTTTTTACAAAAGGACAGTTCAGAAAGTTGTGTTGGCAAAATAAACCGTTTTCTGGTTTGAGCATTTTCACGAAGGGATTATTGTCTTAATTAAATTATTACACTGTAATTAATTGTCATGTTGAAAAGTTTTTTCACAGCCTGTTTGAAAAAAAAATTCAAGGAGGTTTCACACATATAGAACAAATGCAGTTTAACATTTATATGAAAACAACATTAAAAGTGAAACCTAATAAAAGTGGGAATTCCATGGTTACTCACGTTACATTATTCTTTTTTCATAGTTGTTGCATTATACCCAGGCCAGCACAAACAAATTATTTCAGAAATTTCTTATAATGTACGCTACTGTATATAAAAGAAAAATGGTGGTAACTGACGTTACATTTTTCTGACGTGCATAAAATGTCGCCGTTTGTCTTATATAGCGTACATATAGCAGTTTAGCACTGAAGTAAGGACTGTGAAAAAACTGATGAGTGAAATATATATTATGACATTATGAGTGAGCCCAAAACTTCACAAATGTAACGTGAGTAACCATGCGATTGGATTGTATGTAAGTTTTATTACATAAAATGTATTAATGAAATTAATCATGAATTTATTCTATCAATGGCATTTCATATTGTTTGGTTCATTTATGAGAGCCAGATGCACAAAGTTGTGATTGAAGGTGACACAGCGCCATTGTTAAGCGTGATTGGGCGATATTGGGCGTCTGTCATTTTATTGCAAGAGATGAAGGCTGGAAATATTGATATAAAACTAGTGGAAATGTCAACAAAGAAGTCAGGTGACACTGATATTAGTCTGGTCACTAGTTTGCTTTACCAATATACTCACGTCAAAGATGACCGCGGTGTGATAAAGTTCCTGGCGTGTGTACTTGTAGATCTTTCCAGTAATGTACATTTCAAGTATGTCTGTGAAACAATTATAATTGTGATATGACAGGCCAATAACTTGACCAACAAAAGCGGTACTGAAGAGAACAGAGATCTTTTAAACACTAAATTACAGATTTTTTTCCAAGACGACTTTGTAATATTTCTGAAAGATACAAATTGATTATAATATTTGAAAAGAATCTTGCAATTACATGCAGAAAAAATGGAACAATAATTTAAACTTTTAAGAAAACGCGCCTGGAAATTGAATCGTGAAAAACACGTTATTCTTTGAGGATTTAAATCTCGAAATCAGTTTAGAAGTGATTGTTATAGAGATACTCGTGTGTTTTTATTTAAATAAAATGTCATAAATTAATTGAAAATGTTTAATTGACTTAGTATATTGCACAGCATCATGAGTTTGCCCCGTTCACCAGCAATATTTTTGTTTAACTGAAAGAAAGGAGGGAAATAGTTTAAGTAAATACTTCACAAAAACGTCAACAAAGCATGGTTTAAAAATAGTTCATTGCCTAAATGAATTTATGACGGGCCGCCATCAATTCATTTGGTAATTTTATTACATTAAAAACATACATGTGATGATTTGTTTGCCTGTCTGCAAAGAAAAGGGTAATTTAAAAACTAAACTGCTGGGAATAACCGGTGAAAGTATCAACCACAAGGGTGATGCATCTTTGAGTAGATTACACAGGAATTTTGTCACTGGAGATGGAGGTCAACAAAAGTTGAGGTATTAAAGAAATGTTTCTATCAATTCGGTAAGGAATTGATGGCAGGATGTTCTTTCTGATAAATCATTGAATGAATTCATACAATTCATTCAAAAATCATCTGTTTTTGACCAAAATTAAATTAAACAAGAAATATTTGACAAAAAACATGTGGCTTTAAAAGCAAATTAATCATTTCTTCGGACTGAGAAAAATGAATGATTGGTGATCGTCCTTGCCCAAGCTGATTGTTTTCCCACCAATAAAGTTGCCCCAGCCACAGCCCCATTAGCACCCCCCCCCCCCCCCCCCCCCACACACACACCGTCAGCGGTTTTGGAGATATTCAAGTTCAGGGAAATAGATACATGTGCACGTTTTTCAAATTCCTCCCACCCTCCTTCCCATCCCATTATATGGAGAATTATATGCGTATGGGTATGGGAAGACTATAATAGGCTAATTGGGGTCAGTGTTTGTAATCAGAACAAAATGAAATCATGTTACAATTCAAATCGCTTCTCACTCATATTTTATATTTTGAAACTTACATTATCTCCAGGCTGACCATTTTCTCTAAACGAGATGGTAGTGTGACAACAAAGAAAATAAAAATCTCCCTGATTTAAAAAAAATTTTTTTTAAGGACGATCACCAATTATTTGTTTTTGTATGTGTAACATTGACCTTATGACTTTAGTGTCTATCAGCACAGCTAAATATTAAATTTAAAGGGACGAATATTCAGGACTTCTTAGAAGACATGAAGTCTTATAATTAATTTCTTCTCAACGATTTTGCTTAAAATCGATGTGCTTGATATATTAGAATGTAATATTTCGTCAATAATGGATATGTCTTAGTGGTAATGATTGTTATGGTATTTGTGAAGATGTATTTTGCACAGTCACTTTCAGTTTAATGAAGAAATAATCAAGGGAAATTTAATACAAACCTTATCTCTATGGACAAACAATAATTTGTTGCATAGGCATAAAATATCACAGTTTGTAATGAACCTTAAAGATATCAGTGTAATATAGGAATATATTTTGAGATTTAACTGATAATGAAAACAAAATATTAAAAACTAATTAATTTAGTTTTTTCAAACAAAAAATATCAAAATCGCTAAAGAAAATAATGAATTTCATTAATATAATGAATCGAAAATAAAATAACAGAAAATTCTAGGTTTATAACGGAAGTTAAATTTTATTAAATTTCAATCGAATTGAATCGAACAAAATGTAGGGGAAGTTAAATCTCGAAATATATTTTAGAGTTTAAAAGTAATTATCTAAAAGATCGTGTGCCTTTAATTGTATGCAATATTTATATAAAATGTATAACTTTCATTAGCTTTGTCTAGTATTTCACAGTATTCAGCCCTGTATCATCACAGATTGAATATTACACAATATTCATTTATCACATTAGTCTTGGGGAATGCAGGGCGCGCCAACATTGCAAGCGTAATGTTTTGTGGACTATTAACAAATAAGCATTCTCTTAAAATACAAACAAAATAATGGGAGATATTTATAGCCAACTTTAAGACAAACATTCTCTCTACGGTATGGAAAAACAACAAATTGCAGCATTTGCACTGCGAACATAACCAAGTATTCAACAACACAGTTCAATAATTATTGAAAGTTATCACTGTATAAAGTTAGGATATATATTGAGATTTAACTTACGAAATACAAAATATTTAAAAAAAATATTTTGATCGAATAAAAATCAAACCAAAAGTTTAAAAACTATTACATGAATAAAGCAAAAAATTAATTTTACTTAAATTGAATTTGAATTCAATCGAACATTTTAAGTTTATAGGGAGAATTGAAATTAACTGAATTTAAAGTGCCATTTGAATCGAATTGAATCGAAAAAATGTCTGGGGTAGTTAAATCTCAAAATATATTTTAGAATTTACAAATATTTTTATCAAAAATATTGTGCCTTTAATTGTATACAATATTTATATAAAATATTTAACTTTCATTAGCTTTGTTTAGTATTTCACAGTATTTAGTCCGGTTTTTGGTCTTCACAAGTATCGCCTCAGTGCCGCGCGTCAACATGTTTTATTTATTTATTTATTGCTATGAAACGATGTCCAATTGCAGCCAAAATTGCTGGATCGACTGGAATTCTGCCGCTCTGTGTTTTAAACGACATTTTCACATAGAGGTATGAACATTTGCCCGATTTGTGCAGAATCTCTTGGCCACCATACTTTGTGTATGGGAAATTCGGTCTGGTTACAATAACTGCGTATACATGTTAACATGTATCACTTAAAACAAAAATATTACTAAAAAAACAAAAACGGTTTTGAAGCTGACCTCTGACCAGAAACCGGAGACATTTGTATTGATGGCCTTGTCAAAGCCATCATGTGGAGTGTCGTGGCCGAGCGGTCTAGCGCACCGAATTCAAGTTCTGGTGTTGCCAGCAGCAGGGTGTGGGTTCGAGCCCCGGTCGTGACACTTGTGTCCTTGAGCAAGATACTTAACCATAATTGCTTCGTCCTTCGGATGGGACGTTAAGCCGTAGGTCCCGTGTACTAGATTAAGTAATGCACGTAAAAGAACCCAGAACACTTATCGTGGAAGTGTAAGGGGTTTACCCCGGTGTTTCTGGTTCACATTGCAAGCGCCCTTGTTTACAGGTTTCCTCAGGCTTTCGAGCTTACAGTGCTTAAGTGCGCTTTTCTGAGGCATCCCTTGGTTTCATTACCAGAAATGATTATTAATAATAATAATAATAATATATTCACATACATCATCATATATCGATATGTATATTTTCCTCTTGGGGATGCAGGGCGCCATCATTGCGAGCTTAATGTTTTGTGGACTACAAACAAGTGTATAAGCATTCTCTAAAAATACAAACCAATGGAAAATAAGGTTATGTTCCATTATACTTCATGAGGATTATGAAATTAAAAAAAAATAAAGCTTCTCCTATAAAATGAAAGTTCGCTTTCTGATAAAATTATGAAAATGTACAAACAATTTCAGACCTAGCTAAAATACTACTAGACATGATTATGGTTTACAGCAATCATACATCGATTAGAGCATATTTGGTGCCCCTTGTGTCACAGGACTATATGTACACTCACGGAATTTAAAAACGCATCAACTTATATTTCTCAATAAATATGTATAACTTATATGCAGTGATAAATTGAAGCCATAATTGTACATAGCACTTTTATTGTGTCAGTCTGATGTGAAAATTTGGGCTCATAAATTGTTAACCTATGTTCTTATTTCTCACTGCAATAATCTGCTGTTGAAAAATATGTGAAATATTGGGATGATGCGTTTTTAAATTCCGTGAGTCCATTGGTTACAACATATAAGGTACAAAGTTTATTTTCAGAAATGGTTCACTGAATGCTGTAACATGACTTTCTACCAAGAAAAGTAATGTGACAGTGTCCGTTCACCATTTAGGCATATAAAACAAAAACAATTGTAAGGGTGAACATGTTTACATAATTTCATACTAATTTTAATTCACAATTATTTGATATTTTCAGATTATTATTTAAGATCAACTAGTATGCTTATTTTTACTCGTAAGTAATACTTTCTTTAGGAATTCCTTTGCTAAAAACAAAAGAAAGAATTTGTTTGCTTAAAGGGAAGGTACAACATTGGTATTCTGTCTGATTGCCCAGATATACCAAATTATTATCTGAAAGCTAACTTGATGTGAAGTTGGTAAAGGTATCAATAAGTCTGAACATTATTCTATCAAAGGTGTTCTCATTTCAGAGAAAACATGACCAAATATGCACATTCTGTGTTTTCAGTAATAATTGTGTATGTTTTTTAACACTTGTCTCATGACTTAGACTCCGTATTGAGCTGAAACTTTCACATGTTGGTTGAATAATGTATTTATTGGTACAAAAAGAGTAAGAATACTATAAGAAGTTTTGCCAACATTATACAATGTTGTACCTTCCTTTTAATGATGTACCTTCGTTTAAAGGGACAATGACGTCAACAAAATAGCTGACTTTAAACAGGGCATGGAATCGGTGTCCTAGTTTAAGATGAACACAGTGACTGAAATTATGCGCATTTATGCAGCAGCAACAGTAATATGACCTTATCATGTTGGGTATAATTGTTGTAGTCAATGAGTAAATCTAAAACTAGCAGTCCAATTCCATGCTCTGTTGATCGTAACGAGATTGTCCCTTTAAAGCAAGTGATTGAACAAGTGACAGCTATTTCTTGAATACGATTTGGGGTAAGTAGGGAGCAGGGCACATGATATAACTCCCCACCATCCCGCCACCCCACCCCAGTGTAAAATTATACAAATTATTTTCAGTGAGGAAACAAAACGCAAATGCGAAGGAATTTCTGGAAAAATACTGCTTCTAATTGATTAAATCTCAAATATGTACAAAAATATATATAACTTGCTATTTCTATTTAAATCTGCTAAAAAATATGATCAATGTTTATCCTATCTGAATGTGTAAATGTTAAAATAAAATCAATGGGAAATATAATTTGTGTGGAACATGCGTTATTGGTCTTGATGACTTGATGATTTTGTTAATGTAAACAACTTAATTGATTGGTGATCGTCCTTACCCAACCTACTGGATTTGACTCGACCCGATTTGGCATTAATTGTTTTATTTCTTCACTTAGTCAAATTATTGGTCTAATGATAAAAGGAAATTCTGATCGCGCCTCCCTCCAGAAGTTTTCAACGGAATATTATCCCTAGACCCGACCGACTGAAGAAATCCCCCCAAAACAAAATCGCAGTAAAAGTAACGTTTTTGTAACTGGAGAAAAAATCTCCCTAAAGACACATTTGTTTTGTGAGGACAATCACCAATTTATTTGTTCACATGGCATAACCTGCTTTATATAAAGAGTACAAATCATTTATAATTGATTGTATTACTCGTTTCATGTACACAGAGGCTAATGACCTTTTAGTGTTCATGCGTTTTGCACGTACGTACGACTGTCATTAAGGTTTTGGCCAATGAAAAGCTCTGCTTTGCTGACTCCGCCCCAAGCTCCAACCCCCTCCGACCGTCGACGTCTATAGAATTTCACAATGAGTCCCGTCTGCCATTGTTCGATTTCTTTCACTCCGTTCATTTGCAACGAAGGTCGTCAAGAAGACAATGCCAACTTCATTGAGTTGTCTGCGGCTCAGAGGTTAGGACTCTTTCTGGTGATGGTGGCGTCATATTTGTTTTGCTTGCCACACACGTTTTCCTGTCTTGTTGTTGTTTTTTCTTTTTCTTGGGAGAGTTGGATCGGATTGGATTAATTGAATTGATTCTTTCTCGGGCAGGGGGTGGTGAGGTGGTGGGGTGGTGGGGTGGTGGGGTGGTGGGAATGATGACCGGCTTGGGGGCTGCGGGCTCGGTCCGTTGACAGCGGCCAGCCCCCAAGCCGGTCATTATCAGGCAGTGAAGACCGGGTCCTCACAATGTTATTCCCTTATTATTATTACCTATAATTATTATTACTGTGCCATCCCAGAAAGGATCAACAATTTTGTTTGTAATTATTGGTATATTCCTGTTTATGTGTATCTATCTGTGTGGAACCTTGATTTTTTCCTGAAAATAAAAATGAATTATAATTAAACAGCTGTAATAAAAAAGTCAGATAGAAATCACAAACATTTGCGTGGTAGCCTATACCTGCCAATATCCCGATTAATCATTTCCCGTACTCTTCTCCTTAACTGGACCTCGTTTCTTCTAAGGTAATGCTGCACAATGTCTTCTTCTGGGTTGGAGTTTTGGATAACGTAATTCACAACCAGGCCCCATTGGTTTCCATGGGCTCTGTATCCCTCTAATATCAGACGTCGCTCTTCATTATTTACAGGTAATCGGACTTGTCTGTGGGCCATGGCGAAATGTGTTGGTCTCACAGACGTAGACGTAGACGTAGACGTAGACGTAGACGTAGACAGGTGTGACACCGTCCACTAACCTAGATGAGAGCAATTTGCATTGACTCATCTACATAATGATTATGTAAACTGAAAGACGTACCTAAATGTTGTGAGTCCTTTACTTTACATTTGTATAGACGACGTACCATTTGAAAATACTCCCGATCCTAGATTAGCGGAAGTGTCACACCTGTCTACGTCTACGTCTGTGAGACCAACACATTTCATCATGGCCCACAAACAAGTCCGATTACCTGTGAATAATGATCAGAGCGACGTCAGGGATACAGAGCCCATGGAAACCAATGGGGTCTGGCTGTGGATTACTTGATTCAAAACTCCAACCCAGAAGAAGACATCGTTCAGCATTATCTCAGAAGAAACGCGATCAAGTTAAGGAGAAGAGTACGAGAAATAATTAATCGGGATATTGGCAGGTATAGGCTACCACGAAAATGCTTTTGATTGTTATCTGACTTTTTTTTATTACAGGCTGTTTAATTATAATTTATTTTTATTTTCAGAAAAAAATTCAAGGTTCCACATACATAGATACACATAAACGGGAATTTACAAATAATTACAAACAAAATAATTGATCCTTTCTGGGATGGCATCGTAATAATAATTACACTGATAGCAATTAGACAAAACTGCGTCTAATAATAGCAGATAAAAATATACATCATACCAAATTCATTATGACTATGAGGACTGGCCGACTGGAAGAAGAGAATAGAATAAGAATAAGACATAGGCCTACGGAATAGACAACAAGTAATCGTGCTATTATATATTTAAATAAACTTAGGCCTACCCGCAGGGGTACCGGGCATGCGTACGCACCCCCAAATTCCCACAATAGTCGAAGTTCATATTCATTTTTTTCAAAACGAAAATCGAAAAAGAAATATTGAAAAAGCCTCCACTTAAAATCCCACCAGTTTCAATATAGGCTATATTTCAAACTTTTCTACCCCCTTCTGTACGGGTATGCATGAATATTATTAACAAAATGTTCAAATTGTAAGTGCCAAGATGTACATTTTATCTTATCTTAGTAATGTGGGAGGCTTGGAAGGGACGGAAACCACAAGATTTGTACCTTATGGGAACTGTTTCAAAAACGCCCCTCGGATCCGTCACTGATACATAATAGTTCTTAGTGTCAGATCAGACAACCATTGAAGTACTTAGGCAGTGTGTTGTTAATCTCCATTGTTGCAAATCCACGAGTGAAATGAAATTGAACAATCGGCTACCGGACTCATTGTGAAATTCTATAGACATCGACGGTCGGAGGGGGTTGGAGCTTGGGGCGGAGTCAGCAAAGCAGAGCTTTTCATTGGCCAAGAC
This sequence comes from Zoroaster sp. YZ-2022, assembly GCA_029582265.1. Taxonomy (NCBI): domain Eukaryota; kingdom Metazoa; phylum Echinodermata; class Asteroidea; order Forcipulatida; family Zoroasteridae; genus Zoroaster; species Zoroaster sp. YZ-2022. The sequence goes on from CM055816.1 coordinate 6,367,075, forward strand.
ACTAGTATGACGTCAGAGTCACTTTTCCCGCTATTTCTTCCTGGCTATATACATTATGATATTAATGTGTATTGTATACGAAATGGATATGTGTACAAAGGGGAGGGTCAGTGGCACTGTATCCAAACCCTGAAATGCTTGTTCCCTCAACCCTCACCCTAAAATTAAATATTATCTCAGAGCAAATAAGGATTACCACTTTAGTGCCGTCAAAATGCCCTAACAAATGCCTCGCCAACCCCACCCCACCCCACCCCACCCCATCCACACCAATATACGAACTCAGCGGAGTGGGTAAGTCGGTATTATTTATATGCGATATTATTTATTGCCATTACCTTCTATAAGCTTTTATATAAATGTACTTCTATAATTAATTCAGCCAAGGTTTGGATTTGCTTGGTAGCATAGTGGTATACACGCTCGAATCTGAGTATATGTATAAGGTATAGTAATACCTTCTATAAGCTTTTATATAAATGTACTTCTATAATTACTTCAGCCAAGGTTTGGATTTGCTTGGTAGCATAGTCGTATACACGCTCGAATCTGAGTATATGTATAAGGTATAGTAATACCTTCTATAAGCTTTTATATAAATGTACTTCTATAATTACTTCAGCCAAGGTTTGGATTTGCTTGGTAGCATAGTGGTATACACGCTCGAATCTGAGTATATGTATAAGGTATAGTAATACCTTCTATAAGCTTTTATATAAATGTACTTCTATAATTACTTCAGCCAAGGTTTGGATTTGCTTGGAAGCATAGTGGTATACACGCTCGAATCTGAGTATATGTATAAGGTATAGTAATACCTTCTATAAGCTTTTATATAAATGTACTTCTATAATTATTCAGCCAAGGTTTGGATTTGCTTGGTAGCATAGTGGTATACACGCTCGAATCTGAGTTCATTTCAAAGTCTGTCTGGAATTGTTTTATTGTGGGGGTATAAATATAATTGGTTGTATTTTGTATTTATTTTTATATTTTTTTAATTATCAAATTAATTCTGAAGCAAATCATGTCTGAATAATCATAGTAATTCAAAGCTGTTGATTATTAAGTCCAACATTCAATATTAGAATACGAATGCATAATGGGAAGTGTACAATGGCAATTCTTGTTTGCAAAACAAAAATAGAAAAAAAACAGAAGCCATGGACACTGTGTTCCCCTCACGGGCGTAACTCCCGGGGGATAGGGGATATATCCCCCTCACGTTTTGGCCCAGGGGATGGTCCATAGGATCACACACCCCCCAATTTTTCATGCAGTGATAAATAATAAGCTAAAAATGTGTGCACAAAATGGGGAAATTTTGTTTGTTTCAATATTTATGGTCCGTTTGTTTCTTTGACGTCTGGGTGTTGTCTTTGTGATAGCTGTGGGATTATAATTAGTTGTGTGCCACTGGTGTAACCACGGGAGAGGGGTTCAGGGGATTCAACCCCCAATGAGCCTGCCGATTATATTTTTATTAAAACAATGCAAACAAATTTCAATATCATAGCCCCCCCCCTTTTTCGACACGGATGTTTTTTTTTTATTTGATTACTGGTCATCGTTAGATGGCGCTTTTACACTCACGTTAAGTTTTTTCCCACAAACATGTGTTTGTCCGTGTTTTTTGGCCTGATATTCAATGACCAACTTGGTTTCACTGGGAAAATCTGTAAGACGTCTTAATTTTATGTTTTACCGCCGTACATGTTTTACCACAAGGGGGCGCTATCACTCAAATTGTTGGTACTTTCGCATAGAGATATATAATAGACCTAAATGTAACCATTTTACTACTTACGCAATAAAATATTACGTTTTTCTCAAGGGGGCGCTTTAACTGAGATTTAATGTACTTTTTGTTCAACCAATATATGGAGTAAGCTTTAGAAAACATGTATTAATTCATGTAGAAAAAAACAGACAATAGACAGACAGTCACACATTACATTTACAGATGCAAATATAATCTATCAGATATAAAGAAGCCTATAGAGTAAAGGGGCGGATCAAGGGTTTTGAATAAGGAAGGAGGTACGGGGAAAAAACAGAGTGGGGCACAACAAAAAACTAAGGTATTTAACTATAATACGGCAATTAAAATAGGTGTTGTACGGACCCTTTCCCCACTCCCCCACCCGATCCGTCATTGCCTATTATCATGATAATTGCTCTATTTTAAAACCGATCCATAATCAACTGGTTCTTTTCATGACTTACTACTCAAAAGAAACTGTTCACAAGGTGTCACCGTAACAAGTCTTTACTTCTCCTTTTCACCATGCAAAGCTGCAAGTGTTACTTTTCATGCTTGAAATATACAAAATCAAATGAATCTTACAAAACGAAGCCATGTAATTCTAAAACGCCCCAGAATGTCTTATTGTATTGCACAAATTATTAAAGAGTTGCTTTGCTGTTACTGAACATGTTGCAGAAAACTAATTACAATTAACTGACCAAAACTGAACTAACGGTTTAGATATTTCCTAACCGGCTAGCTGAAACCAATATTTAAAAAAAAAAATGGAAGAATTTGCCGCCCATTTTGTTGTTCTAGACATTCTTTTTTGCCGCATTGGTTATTAAACAATCATTGTTTGAAGTTTATTGATGCTTTTTGATTGAAAATGTATACACGTTTAATTGCCAACTGTCTAGTTTGCGTGGCCGTCAGGTGACGACTTTCGATAAACCGGTTAAAACTTGAAATTTTTGGTTAAACAGTTAGCAAACTAACCGGTAACTCTTAGCACTAATAAAAATGTTATTGATAACTGAAACATTAACATGGTTGCTGATGACATTGCTACTAGTACTAGTTATAAGAAACTTTCCTTTTTTAAGGTTTATACATATATATATTTAAGCAAAAGAACAAGCAAAAAGGAAATAACACAAGTGTTGACTGTTGAACAAAATAAGTTCTGAAAGACTCATCAGTTGAATTAAATTAATATGCATGCCTTGTGAGTGTGCTTTATTTACTAACCTGTGTAGCCTGGGTCTATTATCATTTGTATATAGATTGATAAAATTCTTGCATTGGGTGATAAACAAGTGATTTGATTGACGATCCATTGCATACTGATCTGGTGTCCACTGCAACAGTCTTTACTGATTTGAGTTTGCCCTTAATTACACTGATGAATGAATCACTTTAGAGCAGGCTAATCGAAATGTTGAGAATAACCCGTGAAGTCCCTATGGTTCTCCCTGAACCATATTAACCCGTGAAGTCCCCATGGTTCTCCCTGAACCATATTTCTCACTTAGCGACAGTAGAGAAAAACGAGTTGCCCGAAATTGGTTCTCCCTTGAACCTTTCTCACTTAACGAAGGTTGAGATACGAGTTGTGCGATACGGTTCTTTTCAGAACCTGTATCTCAGCTTCACGTTAGTTGAGATAAACACATGGTGTTACCGCAAACCGAAGACCATGATGATATTGTTCCTTTAAACAAGGACACCGATTCCATGCCCTGTTGAAAGTCTGCTTAGACCATGATGATATTGTTCCTTTAAACTAGGACACCGATTCCATGCCCTGTTCAAAGTCAGCTAATACCATGATGATATTGTTCCTTTAAACTAGGACACCAATTCCATGACCTGTTGAAAGTCTGCTAAGACCATGATGACATTGTTCCTTTAAACTAGGACACCGATTCCATGCCCTGTTGAAAGTCTGCTTAGACCATGATGATATTGTTCCTTTAAACTAGGACACCGATTCCATGCCCTGTTGAAAGTCTGCTAAGACCATGATGATATTGTTCCTTTAAACTAGGACACCGATTCCATGCCCTGTTGAAAGTCTGCTAAGACCATGATGATACTGTTCCTTTAAACTAGGACACCGATTCCATGCCCTGTTGAAAGTCTGCTTAGACCATGATGATAACCTTTAAACTAGGACACCGATTCCATGCCCTGTTGAAAGTCTGCTAAGACCATGATGATATTGTTCCTTTAAACTAGGACACCGATTCCATGCCCTGTTGAAAGTCTGCTAAGACCATGATGACATTGTTCCTTTAAACTAGGACACCGATTCCATGCCCTGTTGAAAGTCTGCTTAGACCATGATGATATTGTTCCTTTAAACTAGGACACCGATTCCATGACCTGTTGAAAGTCTTCTAAGACCATGATGACATTTTTCCTTTAAACAAGGACACCGATTCCATGCCCTGTTGAAAGTCAGCTAAGACCATGCTGATATTGTTCCTTTAAACAAGGACACCGATTCCATGCCCTGTTGAAAGTCTTCTAAGACCATGATGACATTTTTCCTTTAAACTAGGACACCGATTCCATGCCCTGTTGAAAGTCTGCTAAGACCATGATGATATTGTTCCTTTAAACTAGGACACCGATTCCATGCCCTGTTGAAAGTCTGCTAACACGATGATGATATTGTTCCTTTAAACTAGGACACCGATTCCATGCCCTGTTGAAAGTCTGCTGAGACCATGATGATAACCTTTAAACGAGGACACCGATTCCATGCCCTGTTGAAAGCCTGCTAAGACCATGATGATATTGTTACTTTAAACTAGGACACCGATGCCATGCCCTGTTGAAAGTCTGCTTAATAATAATAATAATAATAATGTGTGGATTTATATAGCGCACATATCCACCAACTAAGTGGTGCTCAAGGCGCATTATATTATTATCCCTGCTCATAAGGCTCATAAGGCTCATAAATCATTCCTGAAACCATCTCATCTCCCTGGGGAGTATACAACTCAATTGCTGCCATTTCTAACGCATATAGAGCAAACCAACTCTGCATTCACAGGTACCCATTTAACCCCTGGGTGGAGAGAAGCAATTATGATTAAGTGTCTTGCTCAAGGACACAAGTGTCACTGCCGTGATTCGAACCCACATTATGTTGCTAACACCAGAACTTGAATCCGGTAAGCTAGACCGCTCGGCCACAACACCCCATGCTTAGACCATGATGATAACCTTTAAACTGGGACACAGATTCCATGCCCTGTTGAAAGTCTGCTAAGACCATGATGATATTGTTCCTTTAAACTAGGACACCGATTCCATGCCCTGTTGAAAGTCTGCTTAGACCATGATGATATTGTTCCTTAAAACTAGGACACCGATTCCATGCCCTGTTGAAAGTCTGCTCAGACCATGATGATAACCTTTAAACTAGGACACCGATTCAATGCCCTGTTGAAAGTCTGCTAAGACCATGATGATATTGTTCCTTTAAACTAGCACACCGATTCCATGACCTTTAAAAAGTCTGCTCTAATCTTGATAATATTGTCCCTTTAAACTGGCAGGGTAATCAAATTTGAAGGATTTCTTAATAATTTCCAATTTTTATAAAGTTGTGTGTAATTGTGATCTGAGTAGTTAATTTTGTACATGACATGACACAGTTTTAGTGACTTGTCAAACAGAATTGACTTCAGTAATCTGACATTAGATTTCAGAACTTGAAGTCTGTGCAGTGTAATGTGTATGCTTTATCTGAATGTCAGTACTAAGTTTATACCCTTTATCTTTCTTTAATGTTTATACGGTTTACTTCCTGACAGCAATGTGTACGGTTTACTTGCCGACAGCAATGTGTACGGTTTACTTCCTGACAGCAATGTGTACGGTTTACTTGCTGACAGCAATGTGTACGGTTTACTTCCTGACAGCAATGTGTACGGTTTACTTCCTGACAGCAATGTGTACGGTTTACTTCCTGACAGCAATGTGTACGGTTTACTTGCCGACAGCAATGTGTACGGTTTACTTGCCGACAGCAATGTGTACGGTTTACTTCCTGACAGCAATGTGTACGGTTTACTTGCAGACAGCAATGTGTACGGTTTACTTCCTGACAGCAATGTGTACGGTTTACTTGCCGACAGCAATGTGTACGGTTTACTTGCCGACAGCAATGTGTACGGTTTACTTGCCGACAGCAATGTGTACGGTTTACTTGCCGACAGCAATGTGTACGGTTTACTTGCAGACAGCAATGTGTACGGTTTACTTGCCGACAGCAATGTGTACGGTTTACTTCCTGACAGCAATGTGTACGGTTTACTTCCTGACAGCAATGTGTACGGTTTACTTGCCGACAGCAATGTGTACGGTTTACTTCCTGACAGCAATGTGTACGGTTTACTTGCAGACAGCAATGTGTACGGTTTACTTCCTGACAGCAATGTGTACGGTTTACTTGCCGACAGCAATGTGTACGGTTTACTTCCTGACAGCAATGTGTACGGTTTACTTGCCGACAGCAATGTGTACGGTTTACTTGCCGACAGCAATGTGTACGGTTTACTTCCTGACAGCAATGTGTACGGTTTACTTCCTGACAGCAATGTGTACGGTTTACTTGCCGACAGCAATGTGTACGGTTTACTTGCCGACAGCAATGTGTACGGTTTACTTCCTGACAGCAATGTGTACGGTTTACTTGTAGACAGCAATGTGTACGGTTTACTTCCCGACAGTAATGTGTACGTTTACTTGCAGACAGCAACGTGTACGGTTTACTTGTAGACAGCAATGTGTACGGTTTACTTCCTGACAGCAATGTGTACGGTTTACTTCCCGACAGTAATGTGTACGGTTTACTTCCTGACAGCAATGTGTACGGTTTACTTCCTGACAGCAATGTGTACGGTTTACTTGCCGACAGCAACGTGTATGGTTTACTTGCTGACAGCAATGTGTACGGTTTACTTGCCGACAGCAATGTGTACGGTTTACTTCCTGACAGCAATGTGTACGGTTTACTTCCTGACAGCAATGTGTACGGTTTACTTGCCGACAGCAATGTGTATGGTTTACTTGCTGACAGCAATGTGTACGGTTTACTTGCCGACAGCAATGTGTACGGTTTACTTGCAGACAGCAATGTGTACGGTTTATTTGCCGACAGCAATGTGTACGGTTTACTTCCTGATATGGTAAATCTTCCCTTTTGCGCTGTGGAGAACGTCTTAACCATGGCTGAGAATCCAAAGTAACAGTTAGGAAATGCTAAAGCCCAAGCATCCACTTGTTCCTTGCTGCTGGAGAAAGAGTGTAGATGTATCCGCTGATACATGGAACACCATCTTTTGATCATCTTCCGGCACCTTTCCTGCACTTCGATTCCCAGTGGGTCCTTTCCTGCTCCCATTAAGTGGATAACCAGCACATAGCCCAGTGTGCCTAGATCCAATAATCGTTCTAAAAATTTGATTTGTGCACTCCAGGCATGTTTGGGAATAGAGTAGTCTAATCCCACCTCACTGATGGCGGTTACCCTGGGATCAGCGAGGAGTCGCTGCAGTTCATCCCACTGCTGGTCAGTTACCTGAGGAGTTTTTTCGGGTGAATTCTCACAGCCACTTTCCATCGCCTGTCGGTGGGGAAAATAATTCTGCAGAAATTTTCCGAGTCACAGTAGTTAAGAACTCCACCAGAGAGAACTACTGGGTTCTTTGGTCTCTTGCCTGGAATTTGATCAATGGAGTGTCGTGGCCGAGCGGTCTAGCGCACCGAACTCAAGTTCTGGTGTTGCCAGCATCAGGGTGTGGTTTCGAGCCCCGGTCGTGACACTTGTGTCCTTGAGCAAGATACTTAACCATAATTGCTTCGTCCTTCGGATGGGACGTTAAGCCGTAGGTCCCGTGTACTAGATTAAGTAATGCACGTAAAAGAACCCAGAACACTTATCGTGGAAGTGTAAGGGGTTTACCCCGGTGTTTCTGGTTCACATTGCAAGCGCCCTTGTTTACAGGTTTCCTCAGGCTTTCGAGCTTACAGTGCTTAAGTGCGCTTTTCTGAGGCATCCCTTGGTTTCATTACCAGAAATGATTAATAATAATAATAAATAATAATCCTCCCCCACCCAGTGAGTTTTCCAGTCTGTCCAGATGAAAATGGCTGTCAAAACCTTCCAATACAGATGGGGTGTTGCATGGGTTCTCTCTTTCCCGACGGCTCTGCTTCCCCGTTGTTGCTCTTCCTCTCTCCTCTACATACCTGTAGTGTTTATGCCTCCCATGTCTGTCCTGATCTTTCCGTCAGCACTGGCTCCTGGTTACTCTGTTCATGTCAACAGAGACCCCAAAAACCCGTTTCTCTATCCCGCCATCCCACTGATTCCTCCAATACTCGTTGACAATGGCCAGTTCTCGTATCCCTGGGCCCTTGTGGAGTATCACATTCTAGATGTTACTTCAAAAACTGTTCTCTCTGACTGTTGCTCAGTCTATTAAACAGGAAACACAGTGGACGCCAATGAATCAATGCTGCAGGAGAATTAACTGGACACAACGAGAAATCGGGTACATTTGTCCAACCTTCCTGAATACTCAACGCCCTCATTTCTGCCTCAATTTCTGATGCAATTGTCAAGTCGCAAGCCTGCCAACGTTGATTCACGTATTCAACTAAATTGTTTACTGTTGCGGTTTCTCCCAAGATGGCTTTGCTAAGAAAGTCCAAGCTCTTTGCCCGCAATTTCCTAAAGTCCAGTTGACAAAATTCTGTCGTTCGGGATATCCTGCAAAAATCTGGGAAATGGTAGTAAACATGCCATTTCAATTTGTTGGTGACATGATCACAACCTTCTATGGGGCATGATTGTTTCCTCTTCTTCTGTGGTGGAACAGCTGGCGTGGGCGTAGTAGTAACCTTCCTTTTCCTACCACACTCCTGCCTGGTCCCGTTGTCCGAGTCTTCCAGCGCATTGTTGGGATGGCACACACTGTCCTGATACGGATTGCTGAAAACTGCCCAGCTTCTTCGAGGGCTGTCAACAATGTCCTGATTCTGATTGCTAAAACCTGCCCAGTTTCTTCTAGGGCCGTCCATTCTGGTAATATCACTATCCGTGGTATCTAAGCAAATTAAAAAAGAATACAAAAGCATACAACTCAAATGAAAAACAAAGAACAAAAATGTAAGAACGGTACTTCCGTTCCTTACTTCATCTTACACAATGGACAGATATACTTGTCCATTGCCATCCCTTCTTCTGGTGGCACATGTACACATTTGCCATGGTACCATTCGTCACATTCATCGCATTGGATCATGAAATCCCCATCGTCAAGTTTCCTGCAAATGCAGTGAACTTCGTTTGAGGCGGTCATGATTCGCAGTGAACACTGTGTTCCGGTACTCCACTCTGTACAAGTAAGGAGACAACCTCTTTACGATCAGAGCTGGGCCTTTCCAAGGAGGGCATAGGTTTTTGCATCTCCCCTTTATGGTTGCTGTGTCCAACAGGTATACCCTATCTCCCTGGTGGTATTACCCGTTTTCGAACTTTCAGATCATAGTCCCGTTTCATTCTTCTCTGAGTAGATTGCAAGGTTGACCGTGCTATTTCGTGTGCTGTTTCTATTGCTTGGGCCAGGTCTGTGCAATACTCATCAACTGAGTCTCGACATCTGGCTTTGGGAGGCAAGGGAAACAGATCAGCAGGCTGGTTAATCTCCCGTCCCAACATTAACATATTGGGTGTGAACCCTGTGCTACGGTTCACAGTTGACCGCATAGCGCCAGCAATCTGTGGCAGAAATTTATCCCATTGGTTTTGAGACTTTCCCACGTAGCATCTCACAGCGTCCATCAGTGTGCGGTTAAACCGCTCCACTTGACCATTTGCCGAAGGTCTATATGGGGTGGTTTTGGTATTGTGGATTTGCAGAACCTTGCGGAGAATAATTTACTTTCGAAATTCTTACCCTGACCTGTGACGATTTGGAGCGGGTACCCGAAAAACTCCCCTACTGCAGCTTGAGCAGTAGCCGCTGCTTTCTGCGAGGGTAATGGGATACATTCGACCCATTTCGTAAATTGGTCCACCATCATTAGTATGTGCTCATTTCCCTTTGTGGATTTGGGTAGTGGCCCAATGAAGTCAATATGTACTTTCTCCATGGGTATTCCCGCGTGGTAGTTTGTTGTCAAGGGACAGTTTCCATGTTTAGTGGCTTTCTTGCTCTGATTACAGACAGAGCAAGAAACGATATAGGTTTTGATGTCCCTGTTCATCCCGTACCAAAGGTACTTGGCCATTATCTTTGCGATGGTCATGTTAACCCCAGGATGTCCTGCTGAGGGTAGGTCATCAATAACCTGCCTCTGCAACGCTCGTGGTACAACGAGCACATTGTTGTCATAAATTTTCTTCCAGGTAATCCCTTTATCAATATTTAGCCACACGGATTTTTCCGCTGGACCCCATAGCATAACTGTGCGTTCGGGCGGTTCTTGTTGGGTTGTTATCCAGTGACGAAGGTGGGTCGGTTGACTGTCTTGTTCCTGTTTCTCCTGCATACGCTGTGTCGAAATCGGTTCCTCCAGGCCTTTAGCAACTGCTCCATTAGTACCGTCAACTAGATCTTCCCCATCCAGTGAAAACACAGGGCCTTTGGCTGTGTGAAGTATGTCAACGGTTGTTACATAGCCACCCGGTTCTTGTGGATTATCCGCCTGTATAGTGGTCTTGTTTACCTTGGGCTTGGCTGCAGGGGAATGACATCATCTACCACTTCCACGAAATGAGCCCCGTTCTGATGAGCTTTACGGCAATAATTGTATCCCTGACATGGAAGACTCTCCAGCTGGAGGCCCAATCGGTAGTTTCCACATGGATCCACACTTCCCTCTGTGCGCGAAAGTGCATCTGCATTCGGGTGCTTCCTCCGAGCCCTATGTTCGACTTTCATGTTGTACTGGCTTAATTCTTCCAGCCATCGGGCTATTTGCCCTTGAGGCTCTTTGAAGTTAAGTAGCCAGGTGAGACTGGTATGATCGGTTCTGACCAAGAATGGCTCGCCGGGTAAATTTAACCACTGCGAGCAGCTCACGCCTGGTGATACAGTAGCGGCGCTGTTCCAGTGACAAGGAAACACTCCCATACGCCACTACTCGTTCCTGATCCCCCTGAACTTGTATTAGTTCAGCTCCGATGGCGGTGTTCGACGCATCGTGTCCAAAATTAATGGATCATGAGAATTATGTTCAGTTTCCCAAGTGAACTTGTTTTTACCCGTGATATTGTAGAGCGGTGCTGCCACTGAGGCATAGTTCTTGAGGAAGGCCCGGTGGTAATTTACCAGTCTTAAAAACTGCTCCACCTGCTTAGTGTTTACCGGGACCGGCCAGTCTTTCACTGCCTTCAATGTTCTTCTTTCATTTGCATACCTCTCTCGTCAATGTCCCTGCCGAGGAATTCCACCCTGCGTTGAAACAAAACACATTTCTTCGGTTTCAACTTTAGCTGGAATTCCTGAAGTCGCTGTAGCACTTGTCGAAGGTTTACCACGTGATCAGAGAAAGACTTCCCCAACACGACTATGTTGTTTAAACATGCGAGGACAATGTCCCAATTCAGCCCTCTAAGGACAAGGTTCATGACCCGAGAAAAGTTTGCTGGGGCGTTGCACAACCCAAATCTCATTCGTACGAACTCATATAAGCCGTACTTCGGATATAGAGGGTTAGATGACGCCTGCAGCTTGCATTTTATCCAGTTAGATTTTTCCTCACTCGCAAAACTCATTGGTGTGCGTCTAAGTTTGTGTTTTACAGGTGGCGCATCCCCTGTCTCTATCTTGTGCTTAATTATGGGGAAGCGACCAAGATCAAACTCATCTTTTGCAAAGACGTCTTTGAATTCTACCACTAAGTGATTCAGTTCACTTTGCTCTTCTTCGGTTAGATGTTCTGCTGATCTGGTCAACAGATCTATCAAATACTCGGGCGGCTCGGTGTTGGCCGTAACAGCGACTGTATTGATATGTGAGGCTTCATCTCCCGGCCCAACTAGAACCTCTATGACTGCAGCCACTTCTTTTGCACTTCCCATTAGCTGGTTGTATTTCAGCCGCACATTTTTGTCTGTGGGGTTGACCATATACATGTACAGCTCCGCTTCCTGTCCAGAATCATGAACCGTCCGAGGCACCAGTACACTCAGCCCATGTGCTGGTTCAAACATAAATTGTTTGAGTGGTTCGTTCATCTTACAGTTACAGTGAACCATTTTTACCGAATTTGGTGGGACGATAGTCGTCCGCTGGATGTATATGTTTAGACGTCCTAGGGGATTGGGTCTCTTCTCCAAAATCCATGGCAATCTTCTCACCATCAAGCACCAGTATTGACTCTTGGATAAGGATGTCTATCTTGTGCCGTCTAAGAAAATCTATTCCCAGAAGCATGTCGTCTTCGATCGGCGCCACATATATATTCTCCTGAAAACACTGCCTTCCTAAAGTGTTATGTCTAATGGCCCAGCAATCATCCCTCGCATTTTCATATTTCGGCCAGCTGTATTCAAAATCACGTCCTTGATTTTGTGTGGCTTGGTGTGCAGAGACTCATAAATGCGATCCGAAATAATAGTAACTTCTGCAGCTGTGTCTACTATTGCCTTCAATGGTGTACCGTCCAAGCCTATTCTTACTTTGAACATAGAGTTTGAATTTAATTGGCATACTACTACTTCCTCCATTACCCCATAAGGGTCAGTTTCAACCTCTTCCATGTTTGGCAAGGGGTAGGAAGATGTTCTGTCCCCAATGTAGTCCTGCGACTGCTGTACGTAGTTGGCCATCCCCTCAAGTTGTTCCGTATCCTGGCTCAATTCTGGATGGATACAGCTCGACAATTTTGTTGTGTTATCCGAGGTGCTTGACATAGGATTAATCGGACCTATGTTAACTGAGCAAGAAGAAACAAATGATAAGGGTTCCGAAGTGCCCGGATTAGCCAGGGCATCTGTACTGCCAGGTACGTGTACTACTGGTGGTCGGCCAGCCGCTGTTCGGGTCGAAAGTTGGCCTCGCTCTCCGACCCGTTGCAGTTTAACTGATCCTCCATAACGAAAGAGACAGTCTTCTCTGTTTTCTGGCCTGGACAATCCCGTTTGAAATGTCCCGTTTTGCCACAGTTGTAGCAAGGACTCTTGGACGGGTCAAAGTGTGGAGACTTAGATCTCTCGCGGGGGCTGCGCGTGGTGAGAGCTGCCATTAGCTTGTCTAGGGTCCCTTGGATGGAACAGAACTTCTCTTCTACAACTGCCAGCCGTTTCTCCATAGCTAGGGACTCACTTGCGTGTGGGAGTTGAGGCTTGGGATTCTTGTTCACACCCACTGCACATAACCCTGCTTCCATCCCCTGGCTGTCATCCGTGTCAAAGGAGATCCGTTTCACCTCCCGACGGGATCTACCATAGATAGCCCTTTGGGTGTGCTGAAACCACTTAACAAGGTCTATTGCTGTTTCAATGGTGGCCGGACGGGAATTGATCGCGTATTGGCCAGCTTCGCGGTCTGAGCAGCCTTGGCAGAACTTTAACACGACTTGTTTCTGTACATGCAATTCCGGGAGATCCCAGAATGCACGTGCCGCCAGATAGAGAACACGGTCGGCCCAATCCAATATTGTTTCGTCAGCCGACGGCCGCGCATAATTAAATTGCATTTGCGTGGCTTCGGGTAAGTCTCGCAACCCGAATCTCTTCTCCATCTTCCTGACCAAATCAAAGTATTCCAGCCGTGGGTCTCATTAGATCAACATGGCATAGAACTCACTAGCCTTCGATACCAGACACCAACACAAGTTGTTTTACGGTGTTTGGCCGACCAATTACATTCATCTGCACAGGATGTGAACTTTGCGAAAAAGGCCTGCCAACTGCCCTTTCCATCATACGTTATCGTCTTCGGCAGCGCTGAGTGTTTAGGGGTGGATGGGCCCTCCCTCCCCTTTGGAAGTCTGTCTGACTAAAGAGAAGTGGGCGCATCATGCCAAAGGTTACCCGGCGGGGCATCCTCCAGTACATGAGGCGCTTCTTGTTGCCGTGCTTTAAATACAGGGCTCGCGGGCACTTGTGGTGGGGGATAACTATCAAAAGGATAAAGTGAGCCAGAAGGCTTGAACAACCAAGTCTCAGTTCTTGCAGCGTCCCCCTGAAAGTGTCCCCCTGCATCCTCAAATGGCCTACCCCGCCTCAGAGTATACGAGGCAAGTGAAGGCACCTGTTTTTTTCGGAGAGGACTTAGGGTGCGCTGCAATTGGCAACTCAGTTCGTCCCAAAATGGAACATAGGATCTGAATTAAAACAATGCTCTGAAAGTGGACATGTCCCCTACATGGGGGACCGTGTCAAGTAACTCTGCACTGTAAACATAAGTTAGTCATTGGCGCTGATAAATTCGTCAAAATGACTAACTTAGATTAGTCGTGTCTCGTTGACTAATTATTTCACCGCATGACTAATGGTTAGTCACCAATGACCAATTACGGATAGTCATTGTTTATATAAATGACTAATTAACATTAGTCACTGTTCTTGGACAGAAGTTAAGTATTGTAAAGCAAATCGTTCTTTTAGATTGTTTTTTTACTAGAAATGTCTAGTAAATCATTTGTAAACAAAGACTGTCATGAAAACAATATAGTTTTAGATATTTTCAGCATTAATGTTTAACGGATATGGTGAAAATGCCTCTTATTGTGTAATGGGTGTTCTTTTAAATCAATTTCATGATAACAAAGTGTTATTTAAAATATGAATTGTGAAGAAAGTAACAAAATACACCGATATTATTGTGCAGTTCGTATAACCTCATGACTAACACGGTTTAGTCCTGTGACTACAAAACTTACGAAAAGACGAGATTGACGAACTTCCTATATTTGTTGAACGCCACTGGTACTTTGCAGTTTTGAGAATGCCAATCAATATATACAGTGTATGCCACACCGCGGACCAGTGACGAAGCACGTTGACTTTCATTCATTCCGGTCGCCATTGTTGTTTCGACGTGTATTATATGTACGCATGCGGTATTGCATCATATCGGACATCGACCTTTTGTATTAATCAAAGGCAAAGCTAACAACATCACAATTCGTCAAGAGTCAACGAGCTCACAGATTCGTTCAAATGTCATCAGTTGCAAGGTAAGCCATTTGTATTTGTATTCGTGACTGACAATCGAACTGGAGTTATTTAAGTTGGTGACGGCATACATGGCATAACGTTAGGCCTACTTATTTTTTTACATAGCTAGCCCAGCCAGGTTGCATTACGACTAACGTCCAGGATGCGAATTCTCCACGCAATACGACTCAAAACTTCAACAATTTTTACAAACGTTTTACCTCGTTTTTAGAAGCTTTTTTCATGACCACATACTCTAGAGTCTGTCATGTATGTGTTGGGCGCGATCTTTGAAATTGTCCTTTTTTTAAATTCGCGCGGTTTGCCATTTTTTGACCGCGCAAACTTGGTTTCCTTGCACGATTTTAAAATTTGCGCAGCATAGCTCGGGCGCAAACTTTGAACACCGCGCGATCTTTGTCGTTCAACCATAAATTCTCACCACTTGTCGTGAAATATATGCTGTATGAAGAGAATTTACCTCTAGACGTTAAAAGGGTAAGTTCTAAGTAGCGTCCTGCTGGATCTTAACTTCCGTTTGAAGCGATACTTTTGTTCAATAACTTGGGAGAATGTTGTAAAAACAGGATTGCTCACGAACTGTGTAAGCATGGTAAGTTCAGAATTTCTTTTGAGGATGATAGGATACAATAATTCAAGATGGCGATAGCAGATTCCTACGGAAGCGTCAAAGGGACATGGTAAAAAAAAACGGATAATTACAAGTCATAATTGTGACTTAGCTAAGTTATAATTATGAGTTAGTTATAACTCATAATTATGACTTAGCTAAGTCATAATTATCGAGCACCAAATGTCACGCCGGATTGAAATCCTACTCATAAATGTTTTTCCTGCGACTGTTTGCTGCTCTTGCAGGAACTTTATTAACGTATGTGCACTGTGTAACTGGTATGCCGCGCATTCGCCGCGCACAGCATCGTTGGTCCCTGTCAACTGTCAGTTGTATGCGGCACACATCGTATCCTAAATATTGACAGCATCACGGCGGCCACGTTTTTTGCAGAAAGTTCACGGAAACTCTGAACGCTGGTAAGAATTTATCTTTTTGGGAAACTTAATTTGCGGATCGAATTTTGGGGAACTGTGCAACACTCACTGAGAGTCCAAAGAACACATAGAGCCACATTTCAGCGAAATCTGGCTGCAAACAAGAACGGTAGGTGTTCCAAAGTGACGACGGCAAAAAACTGTATCGGACTTTGTACACAATCCTCTATGAGGTACATGTAATGGACATGGACCTCATAGGTTCTAGGAGTAGGTCAGAGATGGTGTGGGTCGAGTTGATTTTGGTCCGAGTTGCCTACACGTACATGTAGGTACTGTAAATGTGCCAGGGGTTGATGGTTGATGATGTATTGTTTGGGCATCTGAGAAGTGGGGGGGGGGGGGGGTTACACTTCAACAATGTTTCCTGGGAGGACACCATTATAGGGTTGGATAGCTCAGTAGAGCACTGGTACAGTAATCCAGTGGTCTTGTGTTTGAATCCTGGTCCAGTCAAATTTTCTTTGCTCAAACAAAATGTATTTATTTACACTAACCTTTTTAATTGTCTTTAATTTAAATTTAACAGAGGTACATATGGGTCTTGCAAGTTGATGCATTGGCTTCACACTTTTGCCCTGAATTCTATAATTTGACAATTTTTTTTTAAAATTGGTGCTACAGGATTGTTTGTATCCAAACAAAAAATTTATTTACTGTTTATCAGGCTCTTTCAGAAATTTTTTTTGTCTTTCTTAGGCTTGATCTGAACAACTTTTCTGTTGTGTAGACCTGAAAGTACATACACGTATGTGCGTGTGTGTATGCTTGGCTTGGTACATGTACATGTAGGCTATCACCCTTTTTATCCTTCATAGAATATAAATAGCACTATTTAAATTCGGGTTGAAATTTGTCTTTTATAACCTCAGCTGTTGTTCACTTTTCTTGACTATTGATCTCTGAGTGAACTACATGTAAGTAATCCTTCACTCGAAACTTTTGATTTAGTGAACGTCTCCGTGAGTTTTCATGAATTTCATGAATTTCATGAATTTCTTGCAACATAAAACAAAGCGGAGAAAGACGAAGTGAACTGGAAATTGCAAAACTAAATCAGAAAAAGAAGAAGAAATTATGTCAGGAAGTTTAAAGAGATGTACTAATGCCTTTTCCTCTGAAACAAGATGTTTGCTTTGAACTTACTGTCTATGATGTGAATAAAGAGGTCACATTCAACATTTGTAGAACATGATCTTTAGTATATCACTGTTTTTTTCAGGCCCTCTGGAAGAATCGGCTTTTGTACAAATTTGCCAATGCCCGGAAGCGCGAGGATCAGAATGTTGACATTGTTATTACTCGGAAGCGGAAACTTCCAGTTGACGGCAGGGCCACGTCACAGCCTAAAGGAGGACCTCCCCAGTGGGGTGTTAGAAACTACCGGCCGGAACGACCATCCTCGGAGGACGATGTATCAATCCAAGTGCATATCGACTGGATGAAGATGGAGAAGCCTAAGAAAAAACCGAACTATGAACGTGTGGCTATAGCCATGGAGGCCACTTTGGCAGATCGAAGAAAACTCATCACTAAAGATCTGACACCAATTGCCATGATCAGGGAAACGTACCCCTGGCTGTTTGAAGAAGAAGAGGTTTGTTTTGTTATGTTTGAATATCGTTCTTATTAACTGTTCACAATTACCCGTCATGCAATTCTTTCTCTTAAAGGTTGTTCATAGAACGTGATATTTCATCACTTGCATGCAAAAGAGGGTTGCTGTTCAAAGTCACATTCCAAATAATTGACAAAGATCACAATTTGTAAATCAGCCCAGCCAACTGTAGTGCAGAATTAAGGTGATACAATATCAGTCACAACTATCAGTACATGTACAATTGGAATAATAATAATAATTTGAATTTATATAGCGGTAATCCATTAAAATGCTCCCTGGCGTTTAAATATATTTATCTTCAATCAAACTTGAATCCTCGATCCTGATCGGTCGATCTATGGCAACAACAGTGTGATATTGCACTGTATAGGGTTAGTAAGGCCCATATCACACCCTGCGTGTTGTGTACAGCGTGCGTGTTCCATGTTTACTGCGCGTCAAGTTTTCTTGAAGATAAATTAGTTATCCCACTTGCGCGCGTGGAATACGGAATAATGCAGCGCGTCTGTGTCTCATATACCACTCGGCCTTAGGCCTCGTGGTATATGGGACACAGACGCACTACATTATTCCGTATTCCACTCGCGCTCGTGGGATAACTAATATCCAAACTCTTGTTATCCCCGTCAACCAAGTAGGCAGTGTGGATCCTTTAGTTTTGTGAAGTGAATTCCAACGAAGTTCAAAAGTTATTAATAAATTGTAATTTTGATATGCGAATTCATAAAAATAAAAAAAATCTTCTTTATTCAATAACAACAGATACTTTCGGAGTTCAAACGCTTACAGGGACAAGACACAGGGATTGTAGAACTTCTTGAGGAAGGCCTTAAGAAATATGCGAATCCCATCCAGAAGCTGTGCAACCCAACCACGAAATTGGACAGCCTGCACCGACAAGCACTGGATATCATCCCTCTTCAACGAAATGAGTCTGCCAGAAAAGGTATTAAATTGTAAACCGTTTAGTCGAAAAGCATATATATATCTGTTATCCAAGGCAGGTGCATGGTTCAATATGTTTGGAGGGTTACAGGTTCAAAACCCGCTGTTGACCATGTACTGCGTCCTTGGACAGTGCACTAAGCTCACATGCCTCTCCTCATCCATGACTACAAGTGGGTACCTGCAAGTGCTGGGAAAAGCCTGTGATGGACTGCACATACAGGGGGATAGAGATATTTCTCCTGTTTCAAGAACAATCTTGAGCTGTGCCTTTCCAAAAGTATGTGCACTGTGATGAGTATGGATAAAATCACCACCTGCGTTGGTTGGATTTCATCCCATGAGCTCCTGCTTTTTAAAGCAAATGTCTATTCAACTCAACCATGAGGCTTGCAGAACCCACAACACGTTTGAAATGTGTATAGCAGCAGGCACCACGATCAATTATTGTATGATCTTAAAATAGTGGAAAAATGCACCTTTTACATTTACAGTTTATTGTAAACTTTGTCTTTTCAGAAGCCACTTCCGTCGCAGCCATCATTGGCATTCCAGTATTGCTACGAGAGAAGGTTGGCAGTATGCTGCTTCTTGCCCAGGAGAGAGTAAGTACACTAATTCAATATGAGTCGCTATTAACGGAGCACAATTATGAAAATTACCACAGGTTGAACTGAATGTTTCAGTCAGCATGCTTTATCATCTGAACTTGTGAAAGGTGTCACTTCAGCACATCTGACCGACCAGAATTGTTTCCTTTTATTATTGGCTTTCCTTTCTCAGAGTGAAATTACCTGAAGGTGGAAATACTGATAAGAAATTCATATTGCATGTATACTTTGCTATATCATCAGAACTCTGTTATGGCTAATGCCTATAATGCCTATAACCTTCTTAGCTTATTTTATCAGGAACTCGCTTTTTCAAGCATAATCTTAAACTTATCCTGAAAAAAAGTTATATAAATTATATTAATGAAGTTTTACGAAAAGTAGTGATTTCAAATGAAAAAGACAAGGAGATATTTTAATATAAAACGACATGGTTCTGCACATCTGCTCAACTGTAATGACATCCTGTAAATTGCAAAAGGGATGTGCTTCCCATTGTTGTCTTATAAATTAAACTTTGCTGATATTTAGTTGACTATTTACACATTTGGATGCTCTATTACAATCCCCCCGATTCGTTATTGTGACACCTTTCATAGCCCTGATCTGCTTTTGTTGCACTGTCAAAGCTGGCCGAAGACCTGCGAAAATGTTAAAGTATATTGTTGATGCATTCTTTTTTATAATTATTCTCATTGATGTACAGGACGATGGTGCACCTTACATCAACGCCAATGATCCTTCCTTTGCAGAATGCACAGAGTTTGTTACCATTGTTGATGGGGTTGAAGTGGCTCAGTCCAACAGCTTTCTCTCTGCCATGTCCGTGTATCTCTCTCTACCTTTTTATGTGTTCAATCTGGCATATCCGGCAAATTTGAAAAACTCTAACATTCTTCCAAAAGATAATCCTGAACATTCAGGACAATGTTAAGATCGAACGTGCCGTAGTCTCATTGCTAGAGAAACTAAACCGCCATCTTGAAAAGCAATGAGACCTACAGCACGTACTGTTTTCTCATGTATACCATCAGGGGTGAGATTGGTCAGGATTTTTTCCTGATTTCATTATTTTTAAAGGATTTTCCTGATTTCAAGATTTTATTGTCCGGATGTTTTCTAATTTCAGTATTTTCAAAACAATCAATTTGGAAAACTGGAATTCATCAAATGTTTGTTGTTTTACCAATAAAATTTTATATAGAACAAAGGAAATGGTTATTTTAAGGAGTGCCTGTAGGCAAAATACAAACACATACCATAGACCCTACATTGTTCTACGGACCTTGTTGAACCTCAAACCCTCCGCCAATTATTTTGTGGATTTTTCATTTTCCCCCAATCTCACCCCTGCACCATACCAGAAGTGTTTTCTCAATGAAGTGTACTGCTCCGTAATAGTCAGCACCCCAGAAAAACCTCTTTTTGGGGTATTTTTGTTTTACTTTAGCGGTATCGTAGGAAATATAGCTTACATCATGTGACGTGCTCTAAACCAATCACAAGATCAGACAGAATATGGGGTGTTAAAATAACATTATTTTCTGTTTTGTAATCTTGCCATTCAACAAAACCTTACATGCATTAGACAGAATAAGTTATATTTTGAAACCTAAACTTTCTAACAGTATATTATTTTTTACACAAATGCAACTTTGTGTTTTAAGCCTTTATTTTACTATTTGTCTTGTTTTATTCCTTGAGAAAGTATCTTGCCATTTTGAAGATGCATGGGAAACTTGATTGCACAAAAAATTGAATGCCGGTGTCGGCCGGAAGTTTGGGGCAATGATTTTGTTTTGTATTTTCGTATTATGAAAACCAAACAACAATATTTAAAAAAAATATTTTAACATGCGGGTTTATTTGCAGTTCATTCTTTTCCTCTTTGTTGTATTATGTACATTGTTATTCGATTTATTCTGTTCCATCAAGGTGCTATTCAAGAATTTACAGTGGTTTGCCACATTGCATTGAAATAAATGTTTTGAACAGATGATATCTGATTTAACTGCATCATTTTCTTTTTGTATTACAGGGCAAAGGGCATTAGTCAAGTGACTAATCAGATTAGTCATCACTTTGTATGACTAACTGCAAAAGTCGGATGACTAACCGATTAGTCATTTAAGACACTTTTATAATTGGTCAGAAGACTAACTTAAATTAGTCAAGTTTTGAATGACTAACTGCTAAAGTCAGATGACTAAGCAGTTAGTCATTTAAGACACTTTTCAAATTGGTCACAAGACTAACCTAAATTAGTCAAATTTGACTAAAATGTGACTAACTAATATTAGTCATATGGCTTATCGGACTAGTTTCAATTAGTCATTTAAGACACCATGCTGGACTAATTTTTATTAGTCAAAATGACTAACTAATGTTTACAGTGTGGTGTTATATTACCATGAGCGGTCCTCAAATCTATTATAGCGGTCGCTTGAGCATCCCCAATTCCAGGGACGGATACCAAGTCCCGGAAGGAGCAATACATGTAGTTGACCGGTATTTTCTCCGTTGGTAAGTTTCCATTTGTTTGGTGGTTTATTCGCTTGTACTTTAATTTATACAGGCACGATATATTTGAGGTAACCTAACCCTAGTACATGTACTAGGATGAACGGTACGAACAAATCAAATACTAAAACCTACGAACAGGTCACGACTAATTCACTGCTGGAAAACAGTTGTTACAT
>CM055816.1:6389466-6406912 GCA_029582265.1 Zoroaster sp. YZ-2022
TTCCCGGAATAAAATTCAGCTCTCAGACACTTCACTCGGTCAAGGCGAACTTTCTCAAAACACTCCACAGACGAGTCGTAAGCGACATCACAGGTCCTAGTGGGTGTACACTGAAGTATCTCATCAAGTCCTGTTTACCGAAGTCTTGGTTTGCTCAAGTCCTGCTTAAAATCCTCTACCAGCCCGTATTTATAGTTTTTAATCCCTTCTAGAAAATACTAAAGGTTTCTTCTTCACTTCACTTCTAGAAATTTCTGTTAAATTACATCATTTTCCAAAAATAAACTTTCAGAACGTTCTATTCATAACCCGCAAACATAATCCCGCCCCCTTTGGGGTCAACACGCGGTCACGAACGGATTATCTCCACATACGGTTTGTGTGTGTGTGTATATGTAACAACTGTTTTCCAGCAGTGAATTAGTCGTGACCTGTTCGTAGGTTTTAGTATTTGATTTGTTCGTACCGTTCATCCTAGTACATGTACTAGGGTTAGGTTACCTCAAATATATCGTGCCTGTATAAATTAAAGTACAAGCGAATAAACCACCAAACAAATGGAAACTTACCAACGGAGAAAATACCGGTCAACTACATGTATTGCTCCTTCCGGGACTTGGTATCCGTCCCTGGAATTGGGGATGCTCAAGCGACCGCTATAATAGATTTGAGGACCGCTCATGGTAATATAACACCAGAGTTACTTGACACGGTCCCCCATGTAGGGGACATGTCCACTTTCAGAGCATTGTTTTAATTCAGATCCTATGTTCCATTTTGGGACGAACTGAGTTGCCAATTGCAGCGCACCCTAAGTCCTCTCCGAAAAAAACAGGTGCCTTCACTTGCCTCGTATACTCTGAGGCGGGGTAGGCCATTTGAGGATGCAGGGGGACACTTTCAGGGGGACGCTGCAAGAACTGAGACTTGGTTGTTCAAGCCTTCTGGCTCACTTTATCCTTTTGATAGTTATTGTCCACCACAAGTGCCCGCAGGCCCTGTATTTAAAGCACGGCAACAGAAGCGCCTCATGTACTGGAGGATGCCCCGCCGGGTAACCTTTGGCATGATGCGCCCACTTCTCTTTGGTCAGACAGACTTCCAAAGGGAGGGAGGGCCCATCACCCTAAACACTCCAGCGCTGCCGAAGACGATAACGTATGATGGAAAGGGCAGTTGGCGAGCCTTTTTCGCAAAGTTCACATCCTGTGCAGATGAATGTAATTGGTCGGCCAAACACCGTAAAACAACTTGTGTTGGTGTCTGGTATCGAAGGCTAGTGAGTTCTATGCCATGTTGATCTAATGAGACCCACGGCTGGAATACTTTGATTTGGTCAGGAAGATGGAGAAGAGATTCGGGTTGCGAGACTTACCCGAAGCCACGCAAATGCAATTTAATTATGCGCGGCCGTCGGCTGACGAAACAATATTGGATTGGGCCGACCGTGTTCTCTATCTGGCGGCACGTGCATTCTGGGATCTCCCGGAATTGCATGTACAGAAACAAGTCGTGTTAAAGTTCTGCCAAGTCTGCTCAGACCGCGAAGCTGGCCAATACGCGATCACTTCCCGTCCGGCCACCATTGAAACAGCAATAGACCTTGTTAAGTGGTTTCAGCACACCCAAAGGGCTATCTATGGTAGGTCCCGTCAGGAGGTGAAACGGATCTCCTTTGACACTGATGACAGCCAGGGGATCGGGATGGAAGCAGGGTTATGCGCAGTGGGTGTGAACAAGAATCCCAAGCCTCAACTCCCACACGCAAGTGAGTCCCCAGCTATGGAGAAACGGTTGGCAGTTGTAGAAGAGAAGTTCTGTTCCATCCAAGGGACCCTAGACAAGCTAATGGCAGCTCTCACCACGCGCAGCCCCCGCGAGAGATCTAAGTCTCCACACTTTGACCCGTCCAAGAGTCCTTGCTACAACTGTGGCAAAACGGGACATTTCAAACTGGATTGTCCAGGCCAGAAAACAGAGAAGACTGTCTCTTTCGTTATGGAGGATCAGTTAAACTGCAACGGGTCGGAGAGCGAGGCCAACTTTCGACCCGAACAGCGGCTGGCCGACCACCAGTAGTACACGTACCTGGCAGTACAGATGCCCTGGCTAATCCGGGCACTTCGGAACCCTTATCATTTGGTTCTTCTTGCTCAGTTGACATAGGTCCGATTAATCCTATGTCAAGCACCTCGGATAGCACATCAAAATTGTCGAGCTGTATCCATCCGGAATTGAGCCAGGATGGAACAACTTGAGGGATGGCCAACTACATTACAGCAGTCGCAGGACTACATTAAGGGGACAGAACATCTTCCCTACCCTTGCCAAACATGGAAGAGGTTGAAACTGACCCTTATGGGGTAATGGAGGAAGTGAGTAGTATGCCAATTAAATTCAAACTCTATGTTCAAAGTAAGAATAGGCTTGGACGGTACCATTGAAGGCAATAGTAGACACAGCTGCAGAGTTACTATTATTTCGGATCGCATTTATGGGTCTCTGCACACCAAGCCACACAAAATCAAGGACGTGATTTTGAATACAGCTAGCCGAAATATGAAAATGCGAGGATGATTTGCTGGGCCATTAGACATAACACTTTAGGAAGGCAGTGTTTTCAGGAGAATATATATGTGGCGCCGATCGAAGACGACATGCTTCTGGGAATAGATTTTCTTAGACGGCACAAGATAGACATCCTTATCCAAGAGTCAATACTGGTGCTTGATGGTGAGAAGATTGCCATGGATTTTTGGAGAAGAGACCCAATCCCTAGGACGTCTAAACATATACATCCAGCGGACGACTATCGTCCCACCAAATTCGGTAAAAATGGTTCACTGTAACTGTAAGATGAGCGAACCACTCAAACAATTTATGTTTGAACCAGCACATGGGCTGAGTGTACTGGTGCCTCGGACGGTTCATGATTCTGGACAGGAAGCGGAGCTGTACATGTATATGGTCAACCCCACAGACAAAAATGTGCGGCTGAAATACAACCAGCTAATGGGAAGTGCAGAAGAAGTGGCTGCAGTCATAGAGGTTCCAGTTGGGCCGGGAGATGAAGCCTCACATATCAATACAGTCGCTGTTACGGCCGACACCGAGCCGCCCGAGTATTTGATAGATCTGTTGACCAGATCAGCAGAACATCTAACCGAAGAAGAGCAAAGTGAACTGAATCACTTAGTGGTAGAATTCAAAGACGTCTTTGCAAAAGATGAGTTTGATCTTGGTCGCTTCCCCATAATTAAGCACAAGATAGAGACAGGGGATGCGCCACCTGTAAAACACAAACTTAGACGCACACCAATGAGTTTTGCGAGTGAGGAAAAATCTAACTGGATAAAATGCAAGCTGCAGGCGTCATCTAACCCTCTATATCCGAATGGGCATCGGCACCCGTTCTGGTGAGGAAACGTGACGGAAATGTCAGATGGTGTGTCGACTATAGAGGGCTCAATGCGATCACCAGGAAGGATGTCTATCCCTTGCCGAATATAGAGGAATTGTTGGACAAGCTGGCGGAGAATGTTTGGTTTTCGAAGCTAGATGCCAATTCGGCGTACTGGAAAATAAAAATCGATGAGGAGGCACGGCCGTTACGCACCGAAAAAAAGAGTGCGCCCTCAGTTTTCAAAAAAAGACAATCGAAAATAGACATCTTTCTATGCCCTACGAGGGCGCTGTTTGTTATTGTTCAAAAAGGGTAAAACTGCCGCTTGAATACCTAAACATTTCTAAGCTTTTCATTGGCGGAAAGGTTTATGCAAATTATTTAAAGAATGCAATTGATTGAGAAAGTATGAATAAGTCTAAAAAGGTAGAAGTTCAGAGGTCAAATGATTCTGTGGGCGAACTAGGTCGCACTGCTCAGGGGTCGTGCACATGTAAATCTTAAATGATGCGAACGGTGTAGCTGCTGAAAATGTGTTCCAAAAGTCGTCATTTCTACGATAAATATCATTTCTACAGAATTATGCCACAGGTAAGTTGTATAAATGGACATTAATTGTAGGGATTGATGTGATATTAAAGTGAGGCAAGTATATTTTCTTTTCGGCGAGGTTTTAGAAAGTCTGTAAATAACGACCGAACAGTTTTATTTTTCGCACTGTCACATGTTTACGTATGAAATGCATAGTTCAGTACATGTACAAAATGTACATGCATGATCGACTATCGTTAACTTAGGCCATTAATTATCGTTAAGTAGTACATGTATATGGGGTGGGGGCGAGTTTGGGGATTACATTGGGCACTAGAGTACTGGTTCTAATTTTGAACCGTCATTTCACATGAAGTTTTACACTGACGTAGCTAAGTAAATACAGCCATGCAGTAGCAAGTGCCATATTAGTACACATGTATTACAGTACATTATAAATAATATTCACAAATTGAATTTAATGTACACAAGATTCATGAACATTTTGCAGACAGGCCTACAGGTATAACTTTCAAATATTGACATATTTTTATTGAACAGCCAATATCACTAATTTTGAACCACCTAAGCCTAATTCATCAACATAAATAATGCACGTAGCAGATTAAAGATGGTGCACGTATACCGTAAAAGTGTTTGTTTTCAAACAAACCTTGTAATAATAGTTTTATGCATTCATTTTTTATACAGAAAATAATTATTATTAATACCGTCATTATTTACAAATTTATACAGATGTTAAAAATGTTACAGTTGTGACATGAAATTGTAAATGCTTTTTGTCTTTGCCAAAACTAGAATATGAAATGTATTACTATATCATTATTTGTTTATTTGATCCTTAGGAGCCGAGTTTTCCCACAAGAGGTTTGACAAGAAGTTGTTCATGTACATGTATGACTGTCAGGTAAATATCTGTTCTGTACCTGATTATATCAACAGATTCCTTATAATATAAGTTAGTACATAGCATAATGTAACTTTTGTATATTCTATGCAAGTCACAGTCCAGCAAGAACTGTAATTATTTTGAAATTAAACCGACTGTCCCAAACCCACAAAATCAACGCATTGTTTTATTAATTCTGATGGACTGAGTGTCATAGACAGTCAAAATGCTTAGGGTAGAATGTTGTATCTGGCTGCCACTATTTTACCTACATGTACCTCACCTGGTAAGGTGGAGAACATATGGATGATGATGGACATATGCTTCAAATTATTCAAAATCAGGCATTTTGGTATACGATGACTTCCTCAGTCATGTCAGTCTGATCTTGTAAACTCCACAATTAGTGACCAACACAGTCATTGTACATGCGTAGTGGTAACTATAATAGGATCCTTCTATTTTCTGAAGGGAAGGATTTTTTTAGAAGGGAAATCAAACCGAAAACTATCATAAAGTGGATTTTAAAGATAGTTTTCCTTTCTATCTACCAAAATTGATAGAATGATTTATTTAACTAGTTAGTGGTTTGCAATTTTTTTTTTAAAGCCCTTAAAAAGTGGCGGCCGGATACGACATTCTTTCCAATGCTTAGGGTGTTAGGGTTTAAATGAACTAATTAAATTAAATTAGTTAAGTGACGTATAAAGACCGCATGTTGAACTTTTATTCTCAGTGGTATGATTGCAGTCGGTCTCGGACTACTGTAACTAATTATCAAACCTACCCCCCCCCCATTTTCCGCACTTGTTCCCAACAGCAAATTTATTCCTCACTTTTTCTTTTTTTAGCATTGATGACTTTTGACTGAACTTCTGGAATAGTTGCCACATGGTGACGCCTCATGATTGTCATCAGTTGCTGAAGGTTGTCCCTCATCCGCTGATGGCCCGGCGTGTTCTGTTGATCTGGGTATGAAGGAGGTCACCCCCTGTCCTTTCAGCATACCCACTCCAACCCCAAACCAGCATAGCTGCTCAATGGCATGATCTTCTAACAGATGCATTTTGGGTGTAATAGTGGCCGTTGGGAAAAGTCGTCTGTACGTCGACATAAAACTTTTGATGCAACCATCTATGTGGAAAATATGATGAGGCATTGATAAGGTGGGAATCATGAAACATTTGAATGTTTTGAATGATGGACACGACCATACGTATACCTACCGATTACTTGCAGGTCAGCATGTGCGACTCTATTTGAATGGTTGATTCCGTGGTGTACGTCAGCGAATTTGAGCAAAATTTCATGAAATTTGCTGCCAACCAGCTCCCTCACGTATTACTTTTGGTTGACTGGACAGTAGAATGTCGGCACATTCAAGAGTCTGGAGGGTTTTCGAGGGCAGAATCAAGTCATCAATCACTTTTAGCTGCATTGTTTAAAACTTACACAATGTTATATTATTCACAATACTGCTCAACATGCATGCATTGTCAACTAAGCATACTGCATAAGGTATACTATGGACTTGAATATTGACACAAATGAAAATATGTACCTGACAACATTTATGTACGTGATTTCCTACAAAGGCCTTTCCATGGTAGGCCTGGCGTTCTACCTTGTGACGCTTCAGAACATAATCAAGGGAACCAGCAACAGGTCCAGATCCAAAGGGAAGGTCAACGATAATATTTTCCTGTAAAGAACAATAACAGGAAATAGTTTAATTGAAATATGTGTACTAAGCTGTTTGATTCCAATGGATTTATTTATATTAAAACAAACATTGGAAACTCACCAAATCACGAATCTCTGCACAAACTGAAGGACGGCCTCGTTCAGAGATAAAAGAAGGCCACTCATTGGTTCATGTATACGCTGCACATACAATGCACGCTGCCACACCTTTAAGTGCATGTACTTTATGTGCAGTGCACATCCCAATGAATGACATTGTTTTACCTTAGAATGAGGGTGCTGTTTGTGATGTCAGTCCATATATTACATGTGTGTATATTCATTATTCTAATATATATATATATATATTTTGTATTACACTTATTTAAATTAAAAGGAAAGTGATAGTATACATACATGTATGCATAATGTTCGTAGAAAACAAAGCAATTTTACCTTCTTAATTTTCTGACTTGTTCCCATGTTAGCTGACAATCGTGCATCATTGCCAGTGTTTGGTCAGGTCCAACAGTCTTGGTCACGGTTTTCGGTTGTACATCTGGGGTCGTTGGTGGTCGCTTCATTTGCACATATGCGGGCTGATTTTAACACAAAAAGATAGATGAAATGCATTCCTATGTATTTTACTTTATTACATTTAAGGGAGCAGTATTGTCATGGTCAGAGTAGATTTTCGACAGGGCATGGAATTGATGTCCTAGTAAATATGAACACAGTGACAGAAAATTACAGGCTCATTTTTGCAGCAGCAACGGTAATTATGTCCTTATCATGCGAGGATTATTTTCAGTCACCGAGTTAATCTAATACTAGCAACCAATTCCTTGCCCTGTTTATCGCGACGATACTGCCCCTTTAATTACTGGTTTTGTTAGTATCATTACTTTGTATTATTAGGCGTACACGTATGTCTCACATGTTATTCTATTTATTTTGTTTAATTCATAAATTTCCAAAATAATTTACAAAACTTAATCACAGGGGTGTATCCAACGCATTAATGGGAATAACAATTTTTACGCTAGTTCTTTACAACAGTATAATGACCTGTTTGTATGTGGTCATGGGCGATAAGGACCTCGCCTTCGGATCGGTCCTTAATGCCCGTGGTCACGCCAAAACCAGTATTTAACCTGCAGTCAAGACCGTGTGCCAAATTTGTATTCCCTTAAATGTTATAACGCTGGGGGTATAAACATTTTACTTTAATACTAACCCGTCCTGGTGTTTTGAGCTGAGCAACCCTGTCTGTAGTTATAAGTTTTAGCCATGTCCATGCATCACTAGCTGCCTCTATTTCCTTTGGGATTGGAGTTCCTTTGCTGTGTTGGATGGCCTTGGATTTTCTAACAAATCTGCTGCTTTGATTATTTCTGGGTCTAGATTTGATTGTGGACTTGGAGACTGGGTTGCAGGTGTTGAGCATATTTTCCAATGACAAATGGCAGGCTTAGGGGGTTTGGGGAGACATACATGGTTTGCCATTGTGTCCAATTTTCCAACACTTCCACATTGTGTGCAAACAGTCAGAAGGACACTGAGTTGGAGTCTAAGAATCCTTGGAACTTGGGAAACTTCTGTATAGTTAATTGATGCTTTATAAACGGGGCATGGTACTTCGGGTTGTTTGTTAAACTGGAACCATCCAGATAGGAAGTTAGCACAGAAGTTATGTTCACAGAGGGTTTGAACTGAAGGGGAACTTAACACACATTGGCAGATGGGCAAACAAATATGGTTTCCTCATCCTTAGATTTACCAAGGATGTCAATGAGTGGCATTACATTGTAGCTGTCGGTAGTGTTTATACTGGCGAACAATTTATCTGGCAATTCCTCAGTTACTGTGGTTTTATGAAGTGGACCCCTGTATATTTTTGCTGTTGGTGTTCTACCTCTACGGTTTATTGTAGTACAGACTGTACATTGACCTACTCGTGGGTGCTTCTCCCAAGTAACAATTTCAATTCTTGTCTCTTGATGCTCACGGTTTCCTGAGGAAATGTACCGTAATGTTCTTGCACATCTGTAGCATACAAACTGGGGATGTATATCTGGATCATCACTCCATGTATTTAAATTGAAAGCTGTAGAAATTTCCTTGGTGTATTTAGTGCATGGTACTGGCTTAGTGTTATTTTTTGTATCTCTCTGAGTGACAAGTCGTCTACCACATATCCGACATAATTTGTTTAAAGAACTTATATGGAATTCCATTTTATGATGTAATAAATGTAACACTATAAATGACACATAAAAACCTGACTTGGAGTATCACTTTCATGCTGTCTCCGCGATGAGCTGACCTCCCACCGCTGAGCGCTGTGTATAATTATACTAAATGTGAAAAAACTATTTTTCATTCATAATTCCCGCGCTACTATACGTACACGCATACACGTATGGTAATAATGTGTGTACATACATACGGTATACTGTGTGTGTGTGTGCATACGTTGAACTTACACGCGCCCACACACACAACTCGTAATGCATGCATTTCTATGGGGAAAACTCGTACGAACTTGAACTTGGAGTGAAAAAACCGCCGTGAAAATAAACATTGTATCTCGAAATTTAAATTTGCCCTCATTATTATATTTTGTGTAAGAATTTAATAATTTAATAATTTAACAAGCTTTTGATATGAAATGCACAAGGAAATGATGAAAATGTGATATTTATGTCTTCCAAAAATAGTGTAAGACGTTCGTTTTTACGTTTTTCTCTGAGCCACCAAGCATAACAAAATCCTACTTTTTTATGCTTTCCCATAATGTTTATGCCCTAATATGTCCTAAAATGACAACAAATGAGAAAATATCGTTTTATTACAATATGTTTTTATTATATTTTCGAAAAATCAAATAATTACAGTAGTTTAAAAAAATTTACCCGATGCGGTCTTGTACGTGTATACGCCGCAATGTTTGTTGCACAATAAACAAACGATTATTGGAGGAAACATTTCTCAACACACGCATGATGGAGACTTCGTTTGCGTGCGCGCTATGTAATTGGAACGGCCGTGGAGGATAAAAAGAAAACGGCTTTCGTCACCAAGTACGGCTTATATGAGTTCGTACGAATGGGATTTGGGTTGTGCAACGCCCCAGCAAACTTTTCTCGGGTCATGAACCTTGTCCTTAGAGGGCTGAATTGGGACATTGTCCTCGCATGTTTAAACAACATAGTCGTGTTGGGGAAGTCTTTCTCTGATCACGTGGTAAACCTTCGACAAGTGCTACAGCGACTTCAGGAATTCCAGCTAAAGTTGAAACCGAAGAAATGTGTTTTGTTTCAACGCAGGGTGGAATTCCTCGGCAGGGACATTGACGAGAGAGGTATGCAAATGACAGAAGAACATTGAAGGCAGTGAAAGACTGGCCGGTCCCGGTAAACACTAAGCAGGTGGAGCAGTTTTTAAGACTGGTAAATTACCACCGGGCCTTCCTCAAGAACTATGCCTCAGTGGCAGCACCGCTCTACAATATCACGGGTAAAAACAAGTTCACTTGGGAAACTGAACATAATTCTCATGATCCATTAATTTTGGACACGATGCGTCGAACACCGCCATCGGAGCTGAACTAATACAAGTTCAGGGGGATCAGGAACGAGTAGTGGCGTATGGGAGTGTTTCCTTGTCACTGGAACAGCGCCGCTACTGTATCACCAGGCGTGAGCTGCTCGCAGTGGTTAAATTTACCCGGCAAGCCATTCTTGGTCAGAACCGATCATAGCAGTCTCACCTGGCTACTTAACTTCAAAGAGCCTCAAGGGCAAATAGCCCGATGGCTAGAAGAATTAAGCCAGTACAACATGAAAGTCGAACATAGGGCTGGGAGGAAGCACCCGAATGCAGATGCACTTTCGCGCACAGAGGGAAGTGTGGATCCATGTGGAAACTACCGATTGGGCCTCCAGCTGGAGAGTCTTCCATGTCAGGGATACAATTATTGCCGTAAAGCTCATCAGAACGGGGCTCATTTCGTGGAAGTGGTAGATGATGTCATTCCCCTGCAGCCAAGCCCAAGGTAAACAAGACCACTATAGAGGCGGATAATCCACAAGAACCGGGTGGCTATGTAACAACCGTTGACATACTTCACACAGCCAAAGGCCCTGTGTTTTCACTGGATGGGGAAGATCTAGTTGACGGTACTAATGGAGCAGTTGCTAAAGGCCTGGAGGAACCGATTTCGACACAGCGTATGCAGGAGAAACAGGAACAAGACAGTCAACCGACCCACCTTCGTCACTGGATAACAACCCAACAAGAACCGCCCGAACGCACAGTTATGCTATGGGGTCCAGCGGAAAAATCCGTGTGGCTAAATATTGATAAAGGGATTACCTGGAAGAAAATTTATGACAACAATGTGCTCGTTGTACCACGAGCGTTGCAGAGGCAGGTTATTGATGACCTACCCTCAGCAGGACATCCTGGGGTTAACAGGACCATCGCAAAGATAAGGGCCAAGTACTTTTGGTACGGGATGAACAGGGACATCAAAACCTATATCGTTTCTTGCTCTGTCTGTAACCAGAGCAAGAAAGCCACTAAACATGGAAAATGTCCCTTGACAAACTACCACGCGGGAATACGCATGGAGAAAGTACATATTGACTTCATTGGACCACTACCCAAATCCACAAAGGGAAATGAGCACATACTAATGATGGTGGACCAATTTACGAAATGGGTCGAATGTATCCCATTACCCTCGCAGAAAGCAGAGGCTACTGCTCAAGCTGCAGTAGGGGAGTTTTTCGGGTACCCGCTCCAAATCGTCACAGGTCAGGGTAAGAATTTCGAAAGTAAATTATTCTCCGCAAGGTTCTGCAAATCCACAATACCAAAACCACCCCATATAGACCTTTCGGCAAATGGTCCAAGTGGAGCGGTTTAACCGCACACTGATGGACGCTGTAAGATGCTACGTGGAGAAGTCTCAAAACCAATGGGATAAATTTCTGCCACAGATTGCTGGCGCTATGCGGTCAACTGTGAACCGTAGCACAGGGTTCACACCCAATATGTTAATGTTGGGACGGGAGATTAACCAGCCTGCTGATCTCATGTTTCCCTTGCCTCCCAAAGCCAGATGTCGAGACTCAGTTGATGAGTATTGCACAGACCTGGCCCAAGCAATAGAAACAGCACACGAAATAGCACGGTCAACCTTGCAATCTACTCAGAGAAGAATGAAACGGGATTATGATCTGAAAGTTCGAAAACGGGAATACCAGCAAGGAGATAAGGTATACCTGTTGGACACAGCAACCATAAAGGGGAGATGCAAAAACCTATGCCCTCCTTGGAAAGGCCCAGCTCTGATCGTAAAGAGGTTGTCTCCTTACTTGTACAGAGTGGAGTACCGGAACACAGTGTTCACTGCGAATCATGACCGCCTCAAACGAAGTTCACTGCATTTTGCAGGAAACTTGACGATGGGGATTTCATGATCCAATGCGATGAATGTGACGAATGGTACCATGGCAAATGTGTACATGTGCCACCAGAAGAAGGGATGGCAATGGACAAGTATATCTGTCCATTGTGTAAGATGAAGTAAGGAACGGAAGTACCGTTCTTACATTTTTGTTCTTTGTTTTTCATTTGAGTTGTATGCTTTTGTATTCTTTTTTAATTTGCTTAGATACCACGGATAGTGATATTACCAGAATGGACGGCCCTAGAAGAAACTGGGCAGGTTTTAGCAATCAGAATCAGGACATTGTTGACAGCCCTCGAAGAAGCTGGGCAGTTTTCAGCAATCCGTATCAGGACAGTGTGTGCCATCCCAACAATGCGCTGGAAGACTCGGACAACGGGACCAGGCAGGAGTGTGGTGGGAAAAGGAAGGTTACTACTACGCCCACGCCAGCTGTTCCACCACAGAAGAAGAGGAAACAATCATGCCCCATAGAAGGTTGTGATCATGTCACCAACAAATTGAAATGGCATGTTTACTACCATTTCCCAGATTTTTGCAGGATATCCCGAACGACAGAATTTTGTCAACTGGACTTTAGGAAATTGCGGGCAAAGAGCTTGGACTTTCTTAGCAAAGCCATCTTGGGAGAAACCGCAACAGTAAACAATTTAGTTGAATACGTGAATCAACGTTGGCAGGCTTGCGACTTGACAATTGCATCAGAAATTGAGGCAGAAATGAGGGCGTTGAGTATTCAGGAAGGTTGGACAAATGTACCCGATTTCTCGTTGTGTCCAGTTAATTCTCCTGCAGCATTGATTCATTGGCGTCCACTGTGTTTCCTGTTTAATAGACTGAGCAACAGTCAGAGAGAACAGTTTTTGAAGTAACATCTAGAATGTGATACTCCACAAGGGCCCAGGGATACGAGAACTGGCCATTGTCAACGAGTATTGGAGGAATCAGTGGGATGGCGGGATAGAGAAACGGGTTTTTGGGGTCTCTGTTGAACAGAGTAACCAGGAGCCAGTGCTGACGGAAAGATCAGGACAGACATGGGAGGCATAAACACTACAGGTATGTAGAGGAGAGAGGAAGAGCAACAACGGGGAAGCAGAGCCGTCGGGAAAGAGAGAACCCATGCAACACCCCCATCTGTATTGGAAGGTTTTGACAGCCATTTTCATCTGGACAGACTGGAAAACTCACTGGGTGGGGGAGGATTATTATTTATTATTATTATTAATCATTTCTGGTAATGAAACCAAGGGATGCCTCAGAAAAGCGCACTTAAGCACTGTAAGCTCGAAAGCCTGAGGAAACCTGTAAACAAGGGCGCTTGCAATGTGAACCAGAAACACCGGGGTAAACCCCTTACACTTCCACGATAAGTGTTCTGGGTTCTTTTACGTGCATTACTTAATCTAGTACACGGGACCTACGGCTTAACGTCCCATCCGAAGGACGAAGCAATTATGGTTAAGTATCTTGCTCAAGGACACAAGTGTCACGACCGGGGCTCGAACCCACACCCTGATGCTGGCAACACCAGAACTTGAGTTCGGTGCGCTAGACCGCTC
Source organism: Zoroaster sp. YZ-2022 (assembly GCA_029582265.1). Lineage (NCBI taxonomy): Eukaryota > Metazoa > Echinodermata > Asteroidea > Forcipulatida > Zoroasteridae > Zoroaster > Zoroaster sp. YZ-2022. The sequence goes on from CM055816.1 coordinate 6,403,035, forward strand.
GGCCACGACACTCCATTGATCAAATTACAGGCAAGAGACCAAAGAACCCAGTAGTTCTCTCTGGTGGAGTTCTTAACTACTGTGACTCGGAAAATTTCTGCAGAATTATTTTCCCCACCGACAGGCGATGGAAAGTGGCTGTGGGAATTCACCCGAAAAAACTCCTCAGGTAACTGACCAGCAGTGGGATGAACTGCAGCGACTCCTCGCTGATCCCAGGGTAACCGCCATCAGTGAGGTGGGATTAGACTACTCTATTCCCAAACATGCCTGGAGTGCACAAATCAGATTTTTAGAACGATTATTGGATCTAGGCACACTGGGCTATGTGCTGGTTATCCACTTAATGGGAGCAGGAAAGGACCCACTGGGAATCGAAGTGCAGGAAAGGTGCCGGAAGATGATCAAAAGATGGTGTTCCATGTATCAGCGGATACATCTACACTCTTTCTCCAGCAGCAAGGAACAAGTGGATGCTTGGGCTTTAGCATTTCCTAACTGTTACTTTGGATTCTCAGCCATGGTTAAGACGTTCTCCACAGCGCAAAAGGGAAGATTTACCATCACTATGAACATCTCCTCCGTGAATGCACCATTAAAGCTCGGTGAATTGCACTTTTTCCGTGAAAATGCATTTTCACGGCGAGTTCACGGTGCTTACGCCCCAGTGGTTTCGTTCACGGTGTTTTTACCGAGTATTCACCGAGTGTATGTCTCCTATTGTTATACAGTGGCTTTAATCCTATTGTACTGACACAAAAGCAAGGCATGGTTTAGGCTTAGTAGTAATAACCTCTCCCATTGTGCGCTTATCTTGGATGAATGGATTAGTCTAGTCAAAACACACGTAACGGTTCCTATCAAGTAAACAAATCCAGGGACTGAAGATTCGTGGACCGACACACAACACAGACTAGATTCCGCGTTGATCCATGGAGGATCGTGCTCCCACCACGTGTACACGGCCGTCGATTATAATTCACCAGTCATCAGGCCTATCAACACGGCTGGTGTGGGGACGGGCGTTCGCGCTAATCCTATAGCCATTTCCTACGAATAATCAACCAGAATTAGAGCCAACGGCGTCACACAGTATAACAGAAAGTTATAGATAATTAGCGACACGAAAACGCACCTCAACTTCCGTAAATCTGTCTATTTAATAATAATCGCCAGCAACATTTTTTACTGAGCTTTATTTTCCCGATGGGTGGTGTTATATTTGATTTTGACGATATATATATATATTTTTTGCTGAGTGTTATTACAGTTTTAAATTATATTGGAACAGTAGTTTGTCCTTAAAGTATTTGGCTCGTTACATTTCAAAAATGTATAGCTTTTTATAGGCCTACATTTTGCTCTGTTAAAGAGTAGGCCTAGATCAATATTTAATTAGGGGCAAAATCGCCGGAGCAAATTCCTCGGGAAAACTACTTTTTTCAAAGACGTGACAGTGCTTTTTGCTCTTTGTTCGACAAATTGGCGATATTGGTTTATTACGTGTTCTACGATTAGTCCATGCCTACTTCTCTGTCGATAAGGCGCGTAACGATTATTTTCATTGGCTAAGTCACAGGTGATTTTGTTGCAGCTGTTGTAATGCAGCTAGCCTTAAACGTGGCCCGGATGGCACACGCACGAAAAAAAAACAGCAACGCGAGTGGCGACCTCCCGCCAGATTCGTGTTGGCCAGGTACATATTAAACTTGTCAATGCCCGTTTCGTTGGTCGTGTGGAGCAAATCATGGCGCATGTCTATCCCCCGATCAAACATTGAATAAATTTGTCTAATGGTCCAACAATTTTCTAAGATACTTGTAATGTCACTAAAGTGATTTCTCAGTTCCCTTTCAATTTTTTTGGGGCGGCATTTTGGAAATCAAGGTACCAACTAAATCTTGTTATGCGCACGCAGGCATAGGGAATTCGCCGGCCTATATAACACGGATTATAGAGCTTGTAACGCTTTGTGTATCACTTCAGTGAGTTTGTATAGTTTACAGCTTAACAGAGTTTTACTTTGTAAACAACTTCCAAATCAGTAGGCCCGTGATTTTTTCAATTTGATACATGTATATACAGTAAAAAATTGGAAAATATCACACGACTGCAGCTGATTTGCAAGCTTTTAAAGGTCCTAGGAAATAGAAATTTTTAACAGTGAAAACAATAAAGTATACCTATTGGAACATATATTTGTCATTTGTCTATTTTATCCCCGCCCCTTTGCACCATTAAAAAAATAAAATCTAAAATTAGGGGGGCGCCACGCTCCTCCCCTACCTCCTCATTATCATATTATAATCCGCAAATCCGTGACGTAGACCTAGGAAGTTCGAGCGCTGCCTGCGATGAAGTTTCAGTCAAGTCGTACTCAAAACCACTGAAGTTGATGTGTCATATTAGATCTTCTTTTCAGCTAAATTTAGTAGATATCCCACATTTTTGGGAAATGCCTTGTAGGTGTGTTGTTGCTGGTGTAGCAACACCACAAAGGAAGGTGTCAGCCTTCACCGATTTCCACCAGACCCTAAATACAGGCGAATTTGGACGGCGAGTGTGAAGCTGACCAGGGCGAAATGGTCAGGACCAACGGAGCACTCTATGATATGTAGCGCTCACTTTGAGCCAACATACTTTGACCGGGGCTCCAGAGCCAGTTTGGCATGAGATTTAAAGCCATGCTGCGCCCTGATGCAGTGCCAACAATATTTCCCTTAAGTCAGAAGGCCAAGAAACGTCCAAGAGTAGCTTTCTTGAAGCGAGAAAGTCTCAGGGTAAGTTGCTTTGTTTTCCGTGTAACTTACATGTGTATGTGCACCCACAAGCAATAGGCTTATTACTAACGTTAGAGGTCGATTGTTACACTTCGCACACCACATTAACGCTAAAAATGTCGTTTCATTGTGAAGTCACTGAAGATGTCATTGTACAATTCTTTTGACAATGTTAATTATGTGTGTGATTTTTGGATCTTGTTTCAAAATCATCGAGTGCAGAATTATGTTTTGAAACGGTCATAACGACGGCTTACACAATTCACCAATGACTCCTGGCCATGTGTATCCATGCCATTGATTCGACGGGCCTTGCGCTTCGTTTTACGGTAGAGCCTACAGTACAGATTTATCGGTGCTATACGGTCATGTTTACTATGGAATCTTGCAAGTCGTGCACATACACTGTACATGTGTACGTTGCGCACAGTTTATGACCCTTTTATAATCCCACGGTTTAACCATGGAGCAACTAAACACAGTGGCAACATTGGTGCCTAACATTGGAGCTTAGTTTATTCATGGTTTATTGCTCCATGCTAACCACAATTACCGTGCCCCCGGCCTCCTAGGTCTACGTCACGAACAGCGCCACCGCGCGTTGGGCAGCATTTGAAATTAGATGAGGCAATTTTTGTAAAAATCAAATTAAAAATAATTAGCCCAATCCAGACAAAAATTAAACGTAAAATTGTTTTTTATTCATATCAATTGATAAAATAACAAAAGAAAATAAATAAGCACAATTTGACTCTTCCTAGGACCTTTAAGTACATGTACAAAGTAAAGCTCTCTGTAACCTGCGAATACGGTACACAATGATGGGGATTTCAAAAGCTACAAAGAAGCTTGGGATGTCTATGACAAGGGCACCACCTTTACCATAACAAAATTTGGACGAAAGACATATTTTTTTCCTAGCAACAACAAAACACAACGTTTATTTATACTTTTTCAATCTCAAACTGAAGAAAAAAAACACTATGTATGCCTACTCATTTTTTTTCTAGCATTCTTGCTTGACCAGACCGAAATAAAAAATATATAAATGACAAAACCAATGTACATGTATTCATGGAGGAAGGAAGTCCTCCATGA
>CM055816.1:6407412-6429912 GCA_029582265.1 Zoroaster sp. YZ-2022
GATCTCTTTTTCCCCTTGCCTCCCAAAGCCAGATGTCGAGACTCAGTTGATGAGTATTGCACAGACCTGGCCCAAGCAATAGAAACAGCACACGAAATAGCACGGTCAACCTTGCAATCTACTCAGAGAAGAATGAAACGGGACTATGATCTGAAAGTTCGTTAACGGGAATACCAGCAGCGAGATAGGGTATACCTGTTGGACACAGCAACCATAAAGGGGAGATGCAAAAAACTATGCCCTCCTTGGAAAGGCCCAGCTCTGATCGTAAAGAGGTTGTCTCCTTACTTGTACAGAGTGGAGTACCGGAACACAGTCTTCACTGCGAATCATGACCGACTCAAACGGTGCCGTGAGTCCTCGGAGCAGCGAAAAAAGGGCCAAGACCGCAAAGAAGTTCACTGCATTTGCAGGAAACCTGACGATGGGGATTTCATGATCCAATGCGATGAATGTGACGAATGGTACCATGGCAAATGTGTACATGTGCCACCAGAAGAAGGGATGGCAATGGACAAGTATATCTGTCCGTTGTGTAAGATGAAGTAAGGAACGGAAGTACCGTTCTTACTTTTTTGTTCTTTGTTTTTCATTGAGTTAGTATGCTTTTGTATTCTTTTTTAATTTGCTTAGATACCACGGATAGTGATATTACCAGTATGGACAGCCCTAGAAGAAACTGGGCAGTTTTTAGCAATCAGGATCAGGACATTGTTGACAGCCCTCGAAGAAGCTGGGCAGTTTTCAGCAATCCGTATCAGGACAGTGTGTGCCATCCCAACAATGCGGTGGAAGACTCGGACAACGAGACCAGGCAGGAGTGTGGTAGGAAAAGGAAAGTTAGTACTACGCCCACGCCAGCTGTTCCACCACAGAAGAAGAGGAAACAATCATGCCCCATAGAAGGTTGTGATCATGTCACCAACAAATTGAAATGCCATGTTTACTACCATTTCCCAGATTTTTGCAGGATATCCCAAACGACAGAATTTTGTCAACTGGACTTTAGGAAATTGCGGGCAAAGAGCTTGGACTTTCTTAGCAAAGCCATCTTGGGAGAAACCGCAACAATAAACAATTTAGTTGAATACGTGAATCAACGTTGGCAGGCTTGCGACTTGACAATTGCATCAGAAATTGAGGCAGAAATGAGGGCGTTAAGTATTCAGGAAGGTTGGACAAATGTACCCGATTTTTCGTTATGTCCAGTTAATTCTCCTGCAGCATTGATTCATTGGCGTCCACTGTGTTTCCTGTTCAATAGACTGAGCAAGGGTCAGAGAGAACAGTTTTTGAATTTACATCTAGAATGTGATACTCCACAAGGGCCCAGGGATACGAGAACTGGCCATTGTCAACGAGTATTGGAGTAATCAGTGGGGTGGCGGGATAGAGGAACAGGGTTTTTTGGGGTCTCTGTTGAACAGAGTAACCAGGAGCCAGTGCTGACGGAAAGGCTGAAGCAGAGCCATCAGGGCCCATCTGTATTGGAAGGTTTTGACAGCCATTTTCATCTGGACAGACTGGAAAACTCACTGGGTGGGGGATGATTGGAATGCAATGACAACATTCCAGGCAAGAGACCAAAGAACCCAGTAGTTCTCTCTGGTGGAGTTCTTAACTACTGTGACCCGGAAAATTTCTGCAGAATTAATTTCCCCACCGACATGCGATGGAAAGTGGCTGTGGGAATTCACCCGAAAAACCTCCTCAGGTAACTGACCAGCAGTGGGATGAACTGCAGCGACTCCTCGCTGATCCCAGGGTAACCGCCATCAGTGAGGTGGGATTAGACTACTCTATTCCCAAACATACCTGGAGTGCACAAATCAGATTTTCAGAACGATTATTGGATCTAGGCACACTGGGCTATGTGCTGGTTATCCACTTAAGGGGAGCAGGAAAGGACCCACTGGGAATCGAAGTGCAGGAAAGGTGCCGGAAGATGGTCAAAAGACGGTGTTCCAGGTATCAGCGGATACATCTACACTCTTTCTCCAGCAGCAAAGAACAAATGGATGCTTGGGCTTTAGCATTTCCTAACTGTTACTTTAGATTCTCAGCCATGGTTAAGACGTTCTCCACAGCGCAAAGGGAAGCCTTACAATCGGTTTCATGGACCCGGATTCTTCTGGAGACCGATTCCCCCCATCTGAAGGTTGATCGGGCTGCGCAGGTTAACACTCCTGCTTTCCTAGCGGATATCGGGAGCCTAGTGGCTTCAGTGAAGGAGACACCCATTGTCGAGGTGATGCGGGCAACGCAGAACAATGCCTGGGTTCTTTATGGGAGGTGACTTGGTCCAGAAGACAGGGGAAGTGTAGTAATTACGGGCTTGGGGCCACCCCTTTGTTTCAATGGATTGACCCACCTTGGGCATGCGCACCACTGCATCCCAGGGACCTCTGACCTTTTTCGCGGGCTTTCGTCGTACATCATGGAATCCAGCCGAGACTGAACAGATAGACTCTACATTTCCATGCTGTATCTTCCGCTTCTTGGAGACTAAGGAATCATTTTAGTATTTACTACGGACAACAAGATCCCTTGACAGCTCATTGGAGGTGACCAGGTCGAAGACTGGGTGAGTTCTTTCCGAAAATACTACAGCTATATCGCTATTGTACTTGGTACATATGACCTCAGATTAACAGATTTTACGGTCGTTTTTTCCCTAAAAATCAAAACTTCCATCACTGTCAGGGTGTTCAAAGTCAACATCGTCAGCATAATCACCTTCATCAGCACTTCCCACTTCATAAATCCATGAAAATATCGTGTGTTTCGCATCTTGTTGTGAGTTCCATGGAGGCCGCCATTTTTGTATTCAACGTGTGTGGTAAACCGCATAGGGTCATGTGTAATTAACGTAAACAAAAACTTGACACAATCTGAGCTCTCGGATCAGAGTGTTTCGTCTGTTCTCGTAGTCATAAACGTCATCAATAGTCAATATTTATTAGCTAATTTGCATTGGAGATACATGACCTCGAATTCTTATTGGTTAGTTGCGTATTTTGTTGTCAAAACAAGTCAAAACACAACGATGTTGTCAGGTGATGACGTCGGGCCTATGTAGTGTGCGCGTTGGGCTTCTAAAAGGGCGCGCCGTCTGATTACGACGCGCACATGGGCTTCTAAAAGGGCGCGCCGTCCAAAAAGAGTTTTAAATATGTTTTATTATCTATGGAGAAAGGAACAAATACTTTAAACAACATATTTCACGAAGATATGAAATGAAGTTATAGTGATTGTTTGAAATCCATTTAGGCACATAATGAAAGTTATAAGTATCTTGGTGTGCTTGAAGCGGATCACGTATTCACGAGGAATCTTCACCATGATTTTGCTATAATACGTAAAAACTTCCTGCCAATCACCTTTTTCCTCCATTGACTTAATGCACAAACGTGGGCGTTTGTTAAAAACCTTTTTCCAAACCCAGCTCCCATAATTCAATACGCGCACAATTCCGATAATGCTTATTAGCCGTAGATATCTTCTCTGCTTTACCAAGCATGTATGACGAACGAAATATTGTTTAAATAACAGAAAACTTGATACGCCTGAATAATATGAACCAGTGGCGTAGCTAGGACACTCAAATGAACCGACAAATTATGTTATAATCAGAAATACCCAATCTGCTTTGAGTAAGAATGCAAACTCTTAATATACTTTCAGTTCAGTAGCGGCACTAGCTCCTGAGGTGGGGGGGGGACACGTTGGGGGAAGTTGGGGGAGCTTAAAATTGTTATGGGGCGGGCTTAAAATTTTAGGGGGCAGGGGTAGGCCTAGTAGTTTGGGCTTGGGCTTGAGGTTGAGGCAAATTTTCCCTTGGCAGAGACAGTGTTTGGTAATCGTAGGAGATAAGATCGTATGAGATAAGATCATGTGAACAGCTATAGGTTTCAAACAAAAGAAAACAAAATGTAACTTGTGACTTTGTTGAGCCGACATTCAAATTCCGGTTCTTGTATCGGCCTTGTTGAGCCAACTTTTCAATTGTGGTTTCCCGGGGGGGGGGGGTGCGTTACTCAGTGAACACTATGAAACCTTGGGAAAGTTTTGTTCAGCCCCGTAAGCCACGGACCCTGTAGTACAGTACAGAACATCCCTGGGAGGAACACTCACTGTTCCTATCTGACACTTCACCATGGACAGCAGAGATGAGTTCATCGATGATCGATATTTTTAAAGTTCAGGGGCCTGACTATGACAGGGGTCGGATGTTAAACTTAAAAGTGGACCAAATGAAAAGCGTCACACTGGGCAAAGTGTTTAAACTCATCTGCATTCAATAATTGTATATGGGTCTGACGACTCAGTTGTTGTTCCAAATTCAAATGGCTCATTTCCCGGTCTGGATAATTTTCTTACTTGGAAAATATCGGGTGACGAAATCTTCATGATGTCATCATCTAATAACGCCAACACAATTGGCTTAGAATTTGGCATTCCTGGGACGTCGGCCATAGGACTTGGACTAGGAGTAGGCAGGCCGTCATGACACCCCACTTACAGTATTGAAGTACGTGGATGAATTGACATTGGTTGGGCATGGTAAACGTAACAACCTTGTTGGTATTTCTGAACTTATTTATCTGCTAAACAGTGCCTAATAAAAATAAATAAATAAAAGGAGAGAAAACATAATAAAAAATGGCACATAAAGTGTTGTTTCATGCGGTGTTTGGGGGAGGGATGGAAATAACCTCCATCCGGGCATAAATGCAAAAACAGAGTGCAAAAAATGAATTGCCACCCCCAACCCCGTTGGGCGACTTTAAAGATCGTCCATTTTTGGGGGAAAACAAAGTAAATTTGTCGGTTCATATTATGAGTTTTGTGTCGTTAAATTTACCCCCCAAAAAATGCTTGCCCCCCTCTGAAAATGCTTTAAATAAGAACACAAAACCTGAATACTATTAGCCGTAGATATCTTCTCTGTTTTACCAAGCATGTATGTAACGAACGGAATCTTGTTTGAATAACAAAAATCTTGTTACCGGAAGAACACATCAGTAATGCAAAGTCAACTCGAAAACCTTAACAACAACCACGTGAGACTCAGTACAGATAATTGTGCTTCCGTGGAAGTTACACTTGTTAAGGACCCAACCCATCCATTGGCGGATCCAGGGGGGGGGGGGGCTAAGGGGGCTGTATCCCCCCCTAAAATCGTTTTAAAAAAAAGTTTAAAAAAAGGAGAGAAAAAGAGAGAGGGAGAGAGGGGAGGGGAGGGGAGAACACACTCCCATTCCCACAGTGTGCTTTGTTTTTCTCTCCCTTTGATTATTTCATTGTAATTTTTGTAGTACTGAAAAATAATTGTTTTTGATTCTCAGCCCCCCCTAAAAAATGTTCTGGATCCGCCCATGCCATCCACTGCTAACAATCAACAATGCTCCACTTCAATCAGTTGATGCAGTAAAGATCCTGGCACTGCAAATAACTCAAGACCTAAAATGGGAAACCCAAGTCAACAACATCATAACCCTTTCAGTACCAAGACCAATTTTTCAATTATGCCTTGGGTACCACACTCATTTCTTTTTCATGTCTACTTGGTTACCACAGGACTTTTGGCAAGTTTCATTGTATAGCGCCCTCACATGTTGATGCATTGCAAGGCAATTTCTCTATTGTTAACATACAGGTGTCATAATGATTTACTCTCTGAACCATGAAATCAACTTTATAATAAAATACCAATTATGTTGACCTACATTAAAATGGCAAAACACTGTTATTGGGGTTTATTAAGTATTGTGACTTATACTGTACAGTAAGGAAACTGACTACAATTTTTTAATCTATTTTGTTTGAGCAAAAAAGACTGAACGGGGACTTGAATCTAGGCTTGAACCCTTTTCCAGTTTTCAGCCCCCGTTCAATGTTGGAAAATCTGGGCTTGCGGTGTGCGTGCATCACATCAACATTGAAACGGGGGGGGGGGGGGAGGGGAGGGAGGGAGAAGGGTGGAATTAAATGAAATCACATGTACATGTATACAACCAAAAGTAGTTGGGCACAGACAGATCATTGGGTATGAAAATTCTCAAAACAGGGAACAACACACATTGGCTTATTACACTGTTTTCAGATCATACGCGTTTGTGTTCTCTTTGCCCTAGTACTGCAAACAACACAGTCACGTTTTTTGCTGGAGACATTTTTTCCAGGATAGTGTTGACATGAAAAGGGCCTGGAAGCACATGGAAGTTGGCTTGCATGATGTACGGGGTCGTACTTCCAGGTGGATAAAAGTTCTTCGATGACCTTACCCTAAAATCCAAATGGGAAAGGTGATGGTTTGTAGATATGGTGTTGTATACCACAGTAGCATTCAGAAAAACAGATGTCAAGAATGTTTACGAATACTCTTTTCCACCATTTCATTGTTCTGTGTGGATGAGAGTAATACTGCACAATTTGTGCTGCCAGATCAGTTCCTCCCATGTATTTATTGTAATCGCCAAACTACAGAAGGTTTTTAATGTCGCGATGTCCGGTTAAACTGTTTTACTACGAATCTGCTTAGTGGTGACACTGCAATTCCCTGTAATTTGTCAAGAGAGTTACATCGCTTTGTGTCTTGCCAGGCGACGCAAAGTTGGCCTGCCTTTGTATAAAAACCGGGGGTCTTCTGTTTTTTTCATTGGAAACTTTTTGGGATGAGCAAAATCAGGAATTCCTTGTGTGGTTTAGCGCACAGTTCCACAAACTCCAAATCCTAGCTGTGATAACTTTGAGACCAGAGCTGGGCTGTTGTACCAATTATCCATGAAAATGATATGACCCTTGTGTTCCAGTCCTTTCACTAGATCCAAGACAACCTGGCCTGCTGCATGAATAACAGATGGATGGTGTGTTGCCATGGTTGCAGCATGCACAGTGGAGGGTTGAATTCTTGCTGTGCTTGGCCGAGACCCTGTGAACATCTTCCAAGCACACGTATACCCGGATTCGGACTCATTTAAAGAGAAGCATTTCATTCCCCACTTGTTGGCCTTTCGCGGTAAGTACTGCTTAAAGGTCAGTCGTCCTTTAAACTTGACCATACTCTCGTCTGGTGAGAGGTTTCGTCCAGGGCTGTATATTTTGAGAAAGGTTGGCAGTACAATGTCGAGTTTTGGGCGAAGTTTTGCTAGTTTGTCGGTAGGGCTGTCGACTTGAGCTCTGTTGTTGGCTAGGTGAAAAATCTAAGCGATTGCAGTGAATCTGTTGCGGACATAGATGACGGATATACCGGACTTCGAAGAACATCTGACATGGACCAGTGCATGCTGTATCGAGGCCTTTTGTTGATGCCCATGCAAAGTAATAATGCCACGAATGCCATCATATCGGGAATATTTGTTGGAGTCCAAGCAGACTGACGATTGGTTGGGTTTGCAGGCAAAGTTTGCTCAGCATATCGATTTGTCTCCGTCACCATCAGCTCCCAGGTCGCTTGACAGAAGTACAGTTGAAAAATTTGGAAAGGTGACTGTATAGTTACTCAAATCTTCAGTCGTTCCCCTGTTTCCACTGAATTGCATGGGTTTCTTCGTGTATGCGTTAGTTTCACACCAACCAGACCGGTAGTTTGGCTTTTCCGATGATGATGATGATGTCGGGACGCATTCCTCTTCACTATCATCCGACTCCGGTGTAGAATCCTCGTCAGAAGACATATCTGACCCACTATCTGCGAAGAGTTCTTCCAAAATGTGTGCACTTCCATCGGCGTCCATAGCTATCAATGGCACGCAAAAATTCGCGGGCGTCCCTTTTCAGCCAATCAGAAAACACTTGTCAATTGAGGGCGCTATTGACATTTTCCGAAATCAGGTGTTACCGACGTGCCACAGGGGCTTACCGGGAACAAATGAGTATTGTTTTCGTGTGCCAAAAGAACACCACGGTACCCAAGAAATATACAATATTGAGCCAATATGGCACAATGGGGTTGAAAGGGTTAAAGAAAGCGAATGCCCGACTCCATGTAATGAAACATTTAATGAAGCATTTTAATATGGCAGTACAAGACCCGATTATTATATTTACTGGTTATATTAGACCCATTGGTGAATATTCTGGCCCTATTTGCACCTGGGAAAGCGAGAAGCAGGAGAAAATTCAACATAGAGCGTGTAAGATCATGATGGGCAGACAATACACAAGTTTATGAAAATGCTCTTGTTGCCTGCAACCTCAATATTTTGGCTGAAAGGAGGGAGCAGTTATCCCTATCCATACCGCGGGCGCCAAATGGCACATATTTGTGGTCATTGTTCCAGACCAGGGGATACAAATGGCACCTTTGAAAACGTATTGTTTTACGACCGGCGGAGCTTATTGGTCCCAAGCCAAAATGCTTATTCGAATTTCATGACGGTCGCCCTCTATCGACGATTTAATTAATCCGCGCATAAGTAGCGTCCCCCCCCCCCAGCCAGCGCGTTATTCAAAAGAAAAAGTGGCTGCGGGATAGTGGCTGCCGAATCGAAACTTAATCATGGACAGCGATAGAAATGCTGCCATTTTGGCAGAGATATTTGATGATAGTGACTCGGAAATGGAGATCGACACGGAGAATGATGAAAGCACCGATGATCAGGGTGATGATGAATCCTCAAGCGAAGGCGAAAAAGGACATTCGAGCGACGTGGATCCGCAGGATGAGGTATTTATATTGTGTAGGTCATGACCGTATAACATTAGTTAGGCATTACCTTTTAACATCAGTTTTTAATTGGATTTTGGAGAATAGCTTCATTTTAAGCTGTATGCAAACGAATTTAACATTGAGTGTAGATAAATGCCAGTTCTATTTTACGTATGCTCTTTTCGCGCGTAATTTCATGTTTGACGAGATCGTGACTAAACTATTGCCCCCAACAAAAAAACCACACCAAACATCTATACTCTAAATAAATGGCTGCCAATTTAAAAAGCCAAGATGGCCACCATTGGCGGCCATGTTGGATTAAAAGATTTATCACGTGATTATGTTATTCATTTATGTATTCAAAATATAGAAGACGGCGTGTAACATGTTATTAAAGACGAAATATATGCAATTGCATTATTTTTGCATGACACTAAAAAACAAATGGATATTTAATTACATTACAACTGTTGCCATGATAACTGTGGACCTTCCCCCCAAATTAAAATTATTGTATTACGAGATTATATAAAAGTCCCCAAAATTTCATCAATCTGGTCATCAAAAACAGCGGAAATAGTGCCAATTTTAGGCACACTTTTCATAAATTATACTGTGTGATAGACGAAAAGCACCTCGTGCATTTTGTCTCTTCCTTCCGCAGAAAAAATGCCAAATCCAGATGGAAGAAAACAGACTTCAGATCGGGTTGGAAAGAGATCAGTCATCTCAACAGGAAGCCGACGCACCACCGGAAGCTCTGGTCCTGCAGGTGACTTCTCAGGCCTTTCTGCAGTACAGGTATTCCAGTTGTTCTTCTGCAGTGCCGTCTGGGATCTGCTTGTAGACGAAACAAACCGCTACGCAGAGCAAACTGTTTCAGAAACCTCCTGGACCCCCACTCACTAATGAAATGATGGCATTTGTAGCGCTACTGCTTGCTATGGGCATCAACAAGTCGCCTCAGTACAGTATGTACTGGTCAACATATGAAGTTCTACGGATGTCATTTTATCCATCCATAATGTCAAGAAATAGATTTATTTCCATTATGCGATTTTTTTCACCTCTCCGACAACCGGTTGCCTGAACCAGCCTCTGGATGTGACAAGCTTAAGAAAGTTAGGCCTTTGCTGAATGTCCTCCTCCCCAAATTTCGCAGCCTCTATTACCCTGGACAGAACCTATCTCCTGATGAGAGTATGCTCAAATTTAAGGGACGCCTCGGGTTTCTACAGTACATGCCCAGAAAACCGGTCAAATGGGGAATTAAGGCATTCTCTTTGAACGAGTCAGAGACGGGTTACACCTATTCGTGGATGCTGTACACAGGAGCTGCTGCCAAGGAGACAAAAACTTCAAGAAGGCTACATGTACATGTAGATACCGATTCATCCCTCAAAGTGCCATCCTCTGACCTAACCATCCCAGGAGAAGTCGTCGTTGAACTTCTAAATGGACTTGAACATAAAGGACATGTAATTTATTGTGATAATTACTTTAACAGACCAGCTCTGGTATCCAAACTGTCTCAATTAGGATTGGATGTTGTGGTCCAGTGCGTTATACTGCACAGGGAATACCGAATGCAGCCCACCCAAAGACAAATAGAATGAAAAGGGAGATAACCCAAAATTTTATGAGAAGGTTGGTCAGTTATGCATTGTTTGGCATGATAACAAAAATGTTGTACTCTAACAAATGTAGGTGATTGCCAAGTAATTACAAAACAAATTCGGTGTAAGAAGAGCGAAAGTGATTTCGTGAAATTGCTAAGCCCAAATCTATAGATAACTACAACAAATTCATGGGAGGAACCGATCTCGCTAATCAAATTTTTCAGTACTACACACATACACACAGAAGTTTGAAATGGTGGAAACGAGTGTTTTTCAGTATGTTGAACATATCCATGCTCAATGCCACGGTAATTTTCAACAGCATACCAACAAACAAGCATGTCAGTAATCTTGACTTCCGTCTTCAAGTCATAGATGGCCTACTCACAGGTTGGGGAACGTAATACAATGCTGCGTTTACACGATCCAATGCGAATAACCTTTCGTGTTCGGCTGATGGAGAAAATGCATTATCCTGGCAAAACCCTTCCGGAAGAAAACGTGACTGCATTGTTTGTAGCAACCGGCGATTACACAATAGAAAACAAACGAGGATGATATGTAAACAATGTACATATCCGATGTGCGTAGTTCCTTGCTTTGAGAAATACCATACTTTGCACTTTGCATAAATTGCAAACAACCTATTTTGAGATAACCGACTTGCCAACAACTAATTATTCTTGTGGTAAGCAGACACCTTAGATTTATGTGTAAACTATATTAACGAGCACAATTATTCAACCTTACTGTTCAAAAATAGAGTGCAATCGCCGGTGAATGTATTTTCATAAAAATTATAACCAAAAAGTGGATTTGTTATTGTAAATTAATCAGGTTTTTTGGCCACTCTTTGTACACATTCGAATCTCCATCACTCTTGGCTCCTACCCCTCCTCCCTCCCCCTCCCCCTCCCCCCCCCTATTCAATGTTGGTCAACAACTGTGTTCGTGTGCCCACAATCCCAACCAACATTGAATGGGGGGGGTAATTGTAGATAGTTCAGAATGGCGTAAACATTATGTTAGAAATTGTAAATGTGTCCCAGTATTCAATAAGGCTCTTACTCAGAAACAGATTAATCTGATAGAAAGTATCCAAAAAGAGCCTGTAGAATTATCCTTGGTGTTGATTATGTATCTTACAACCTGGCCCTATCAGTATGTAAATTTCAAACCCTGGAAGTGAGAAGACACAATATCTGTGTTGATTTTGCCACTGCTTTAGCTAGCCATCCTCAGTATCAAAATTGGCTCCTTTGAAAATCCTGTTGACTGTTTTTTGAGACAAAAGGTTAAATATCAACAGTATTTCTGTAAAACTCAGAGATTTCGTAACAGTGCCATTCCGTATTTTATTAATCTACTTAACACTACAACACACATATAAATTATTACATTATTTAGCCACATATTTTTAATTTCATAATTATTTTATTACACCTGTTTTTGTATGTATATACATTTTAAATTCTGAAATTGTAATTGTTTTATTTTAATTGTATTAATTGTAACACATTGTAAAAAGTGCACGCAATTCAGCCTTTGGCTGCCATGTGACATTGTTAGTGTAATAAACCATCAATGAATGAATGAATGAATGAATGTAATCATGCAAAGTTTCAAATCTTCCAAATGTTATTTGTAATACTTAAAGCTGCATGCTGTACAGTGGAATTGCACACATGTGCATGCACATTAACTACAGAGTGTAGAGTGGTGGCGCTCTTCATTAGAAGCCACCAAAATTGCTATGGCACACAAGGGATTATCTGCACCAGTATTTACCTGGTATGGAATGTCACACTGTGAAAAATGGGCTGGTACTGAAAGGGTTATACATGAATTTCTTTTCAATCGCTCATTGCATCAGATAACTTCAGCAGTTGGCTCCTCAGCAAGTAGGAGAGATGTTCATCATATGGATCTCAGAAACTCTAACAAATTATCCATGCTTCTTTATAAGACCAAACGGTGCCAAATGCAGCCCAATGGTTTACATGAATAAGATATGGAACGATAATTATTAATAAGTCAGGGTCTTGACTGCATAGTATACTTTTCAATACTTCAGTGTCCCAGTTCATTTATCTAGGCCTAACTTATTTAATGTTTGTTTTGAATGATTAATTTAATATTATTGCGTTTTATATGTGTATTTTCAATGCAGATGTTTGTAAATTAAATTCATGTTTTACTTCATTATTTATTATGTATTCCTCTCTGATTCCCTTTATCCCTACACTCCTACATGTATAACCACATCTCCTTACCTTTGTTGATCCCATCCTAGTATACAGTCACTATCCCTACCATCTGTCCCCTCCACCATGATTCCCTTTTATCCCTACCCTCCTACCTGTATACCCACATCTCCTTACCTTCGTTTCCACCCTAGTTAGTATACAGTCACTATCCCTCCAATCTGTCCCTTCCTACCATGATTCCCTTGATCCCTACCCTCCTACCTGTATACCCACATCTCCTTACCTTCGTTCCCACCCTAGTGTACAGTCACTAATCCCTACCATCTGTCCCCTCCCACCATGATTCCCTTTATCCCTACCCTCCTACCTGTATACCCACATCTCCTTACCTTCGTTTCCACCCTAGTATACAGTCACTATCCCTACCATCTGTCCCTTCCTACCATGATTCCCTTGATCCCTACCCTCCTACCTGTATACCCACATCTCCTTACCTTCGTTCCCACCCTAGTATACAGTCACTAATCCCTACCATCTGTCCCCTCCCACCATGATTCCCTTTATCCCTACCCTCCTACCTGTATACCCACATCTCCTTACCTTTGTTGATCCCATCCTAGTATACAGTCACTATCCCTACCATCTGTCCCTTCCTACCATGATTCCCTTGATCCCTACCCTCCTACCTGTATACCCACATCTCCTTACCTTCGTTCCCACCCTAGTATACAGCCACATCCCGTCATTCAACTCATTGTACGTCTTTCTCGCTATTTAGTGTACGTATAATACTTTTTCGAACCACATTTTAATCATATTTTTCATTTAAACATTTATTAATAATTTCGCTTATTAATAATTTTGCTAAATTGTTAATATGAATTATTAATATTGTCCAGTGTTATTTGAATTTGTAAAATTGTAACTATTCTGTCAATTCTGCCGCTGGTAGTGAATGGCAGAATGCATGCAATAAGCCATTTTCTATTTATCTGTCTAAAACGCCCACACTCAGCAAGCATTCATTTTCGAAAAGGGCCCTACGCTTGAAGCAAATTAGGACCACTTTTCAGGACCAACATACTAAAAGTCAATGACCCAGGTCACGATATTGTACCACTTTTACACACTCCGTCAAATGTATAGACCTCAATTTTTCATAATTGTTTTAGGGCATACATATTATGATAGTGATCTTGCGCGCATGAGTTTGGTCACTATTTAGTGGGGGCACCATATACGTTTGGTAATATATCAGATTAGTAAAACTAATATTTATTTATAAACCATTTTAGAGATGTTGATGTTTTAGACTCTGACATTCATATGAGTGGACATGTATTATTGAAAACTATTTCCTGTTTTGACATGCCCCCATGCGCCCTATAGTGCTCCGCTGCGAATTGGACCCTATAGTTACGCCATACACCGCACAGAAAATTTAAAATTTAAAATAACTAATTTTCTAGAAGGATTTTGATATACCTCCCATGATATATATACAAGCACTGTGATCATCTGGCTGGATCGCCTTATTCTTTAGACACAGCTTATGACACTGTATTTAAAGGTATAGACTTAATTTTAACCCTAAAACACGTCACAGTTACATGGAATTTAAAACCCAAATAGGGCTTCTGAGATTGATTATTTGTTTTAATAAAAGGATTGTTAAACTGGAAATTATATATGGCTGGAATGTACAGTGCTAATACTTGAAACAATATTCGTGTGTGAACCAATCGAGGTGAAACTTTTCCAAATTGATAGACTTTAATGATTTTCTGTATTATGTATGAATTCATATAATTACTGTTCACACATATTGTGGTTTACAAGTTGATGTATACATTTAGCGGGCAGAGGTGATATATTGTCTGCAGCGTCCTTTAGGCTTAATAGTGATCTCCTGTAAGACATCTTCTCGGTCTTGTCCTGGTGCCAGTTTGAAGTTGAATGACTGCAATAATCGGCTCATGATTATTCGCGATTCAATCTGCATACAAAAATGATTTAATCACGGGTAATGAACAAATAAAGGTGTGTTCTGGGCATATTCTAGAAGTACGGTATACCGTATACCGAACTGAACCAGTACCGCGCCAATACTGGCATGATTACGACAAACCGTAAAGTAGTCACCGAATGCAGAACTAAAACCAAGCTGTTAACGGCATAATTTCTTTAAGCCATAACGGCTAAACGTTTGTGTTATTAATGGAAGAGGGTTTATCAAACAAGCATTGTAAATATTAATTTGGTTTTGATTAACCGTTTCCCCCCCAAAATACTTAGACCTTCCTTATTTTTGATTTTGTCCATAAACAAATCGCGGTTTCTGTATCGTACATTTTCTTCTTATATATAACATTTTTCTAACACTCCAACGAGGAGCGCCTATTAAATTATGTCCTCATATAGGTCCCAAAGAGGCTGGCGTGTTCAGTATAAGTCGAATTTAATCTGTACTTTATTTTATTAAATTACCCAGTTTAGGATAAGAAAATGTCCGGTGATAATACGCTCACCCACTTTTGTTTAGATCATATTCTCGGTGCTTTATAATGCACGTGGTATATGCTTGGATATGCAGCATTCTGCTTATTACAATTTCACACAATTTGGCATCCATTAATGGCTTAAAAAGGATT
Source organism: Zoroaster sp. YZ-2022 (assembly GCA_029582265.1). Classification (NCBI taxonomy): domain Eukaryota; kingdom Metazoa; phylum Echinodermata; class Asteroidea; order Forcipulatida; family Zoroasteridae; genus Zoroaster; species Zoroaster sp. YZ-2022. The sequence goes on from CM055816.1 coordinate 6,422,546, forward strand.
CTCAAATTTGTTTATTTTCCCATCATTATTGTATATCCATAGAAAGTACAATTTCTTTAAAACTCACCAGCGCAAATCGCTGACCTATGCAAGATCTAACGCCCATCGAGAAAGGGAAGTGAGTAAAATACTGCCTGAAACAATAAAAACATTATCTTCCATTTAATTAAAAGCAGTCAGCTAATGTAATCGAATGAAAGTTTTACCGCATTATGAAGGATGGCGTACAAATAGTTATGGCAAATAAAATTCAAACAGGGGCAATCAGCGGTCTGTACAATCCGTATACAATGTAGAATGGTGGGGATCCAAGGGCTGTTAACAATACCTAACATACTAAAAAGTGTCAAATATAAACGCAAAATAATATTATACTAGCTTAAAACGTCAGATTAATTTAAAAAGTGTGCATATTTCAACATTTATAAACTGCACATAGCTTGTTCAGAATATTTTGGGACCGTTTATTATTAAGCTCCCCTTGTTAAGGTTAGGTTCAGAAGCTCAGAAACTGATGTTCTTTATAACTTCAGTAATTTATTGGAGTTTTGCTTTACACCAAGAAATACATTATCATGTAATTAGCATGTGGCCCCTTACACATTACACTATTTTGCTGTTATGGTGAAAAATTACCTTAACTAAATTCAATAAGGGCCTAGTTGTGCGATTATATTAGTTTATTTTGGGGTCAAACAGAAAACAAAGTTCAATGAGGCCAGGATCATGATATTATCATCGAAGACGATGTTTTAAAGTTTGGGTTATGGTCACATTACACCAACATCAATAAACCACCACAAAACAAAAGAACCAAAATGCGCCCATGTGCTTTTATTTTAGCCCAATAGAAAATATGTTACACAACATAATAGGAAGAGGGTACCCAGTGACGTAAGTCCCTATTTGAGACTGCAGGATTCAAGTATTGACATGCCCCCTAGAAAAAGTGGTGCACCCCCTAGTGCCCCACTGTTAATTGGACCTCAGTTACGCCACTATATAATCTGGAATTTGCCGTTATGGTTGTCTTCGTTTAAGAAGTACAGACCTAATTATTCTAATCTTTATATTTATTGCATATTTTGAAGGTTCTGAAGTCAAACAAGGTTCACCTGTCATCACGGGTTTTGATGAATCGGTCGGGATCAAAGACACTTGGATCTTGAAAGTACTTCTCATTTCTTCCCATAGCGTATGTATTCAGCTGTAGAGAACACGAACTCAGTCATTATAAGGCTTACAACGATATGCATATATTTGCAAGTCAATGAATGTTCTTTTGAACCCCAAACTGCCTTTATTGTGTATAAAGCACAGAGATATTTAAAATGATGGGGTTACAAAATCGTTAATATACGTATAAGTCGTACGACAGCAAAAACTCTTTTGCAGTAGAAATTCACTCCAGGATTTAATGATATTATTGTACAGTCGAATTTATGATTATTGTAATGGAATTTCAGGCCCTCTGTTAGAGCTATTATGGAAGATTCTCAGTTACAAGTTGTCCAGGTTGGGGGTCGTCGAAAGCACAACCATTAGCCCATGTGATACCACGACTCAACTCTAATTCTGGCAACATACTTATTCAATCGAACTAAGGACCCCGTGGTCTTGATTCGGAATGAACAACTTTTGCCTCGAGGACCGTTGGTCCCAATCTATAACGAAGACAGGACTCAGAATTTGAAATCGGTTAAGTCTTTTACTATAGATTTCTGGTTATAGACAGTACCACAATGATGAAAATAATAATTGTTGTTGAGTTTTATAAGTTTTTTTGTGTGAATAGTGTAAATTTGTTGATTATAATTATGCTCGTCTCCAGGGTCCCAGTCATTGTCAGTGTCATTGGGCCGAATTAATAAAAGTTAGCAATTGCTTCCTAGCCAAAGGTGTAAGCAACAGCAAATGGTTATCAAGTAAAAGCTCTAGGTCAAGCAATTGCTGAAAAATGTATAAATAACCTTCTTCGACTAGCACCTGTTGCTTGGCTGGGTTAGCAATTGCTTATGGGTATAACAATGATGGGAGGTCAGTTCCGGTTAGCCTAGTGGTTGTATATGAGGCATGTGTTAGTAGTCTGCGAATACATCAGCAACATGGATGCTGCCGAAGATTTGGGGAGTGGTACAAATAGTGAGCAATCTTTGAACGAACTGTTCGTTAGTATAATCAAAGAGTACACTGTTCTAATCGAGAAAAGTCAGTTGCCGGGGGCAAAAGACATGAAGGCAAATGCACTTAAAAAGCACAAATGTCAATTGCTACCAACACTGGTAAAGCCATGGATGAGAAGCAAATTTTGAAAAGATAGCAAACATGAAAGGTCAAGTGAAGAAGAAAACAGATGGAATGCAAACAGGAAATAGGAAGATTGTTTTGGTTCCATGGGGAACAAGATCTGTACAACATCTTCAAAGGGATGAAACCCGAATATTACGAAGATGCTATGCGCCATTTCTGCTGGTTTCAAACCAAGTACTGACTGCTGCTAGCCACTCCAAACTTTCAAAATTGAACCGAAATAATTTCCGGTATCTGGTAGGATTGACTTCATCACGATTTAGTCTTTCATTGTACACCTTTTCATGTTCCCTTACATACATAAACTCGGCCATGATGGCAGGAGTAATGCAACATGCAAGTGTTAGCAAATGCGTAAGCTCCTCATTGAGGATCTTGTCAAAATACTAGCAAGTGCTACAAGTCATTAGTAAAAGGTCTGGTTTATTTATATGCTTCCAAGAAAGTGTTAGTCTCGTAGTAATTGGTTAAAAAACATAGCAGTTGCTTTTGTTAACTACTGGAAGCAATTACTGCAAGTAAATTGCTCACTTTATTCATGAAGATTTAAGAAAATTACTAGTAAAAGCAATTGCTACTTTTTATTAATTCGGCCCATTGTAAGGACAGGGTAGATTATGTTTATGGACAGCGGAGGACAATACTAAATCAGAAAAACATATTTTAAGGGATGTTTCATACCATAATCAACTTAAACCAAGTACTTTTCATGTAACTCTGTGATCATTTATTTTTGTAGATTAATAATAATTTATATGGATTTCTAAAGTGAGCCATTGTATACAATACCCATATAACAGTCCCAACTGGAATTTTGTAACCAAGCACTGTTTCTTCAGAGGCTAACTGCCGACTTGTCCCAATAGCTGGTGGCCAAAGTCGAAGAGTTTCCTTTATTACCTGCCACAGATGTCACAGACAAAATTAAATCCAAAGAAATACCATACAGTAAGTAAGAGTAATTAGGTGACACCATGTGAAATGCTCAATTTAATTCATTCTCTGAGGACGATCAGAGCATGCTTATCTAAACGTCGAGTTGTACCTTCAGTTCTTTTCACAACTAATTACTACTAAATTGAGCATTTCACATGGTGTCACCGCAATTACTCTTACTTATCCTCCTCACCATGCAAACCTACAAGTTCTACCTAAATACCATACAATGATCTGTAGTTCGCTAATGCCATCTCACAAAATTTCGAGATGGTATGATTGAACGAGGGCCACCCAACAAAATGGCGGTATCGGTCTCCAACTATTAACATTAATCATTATTTCTTTAAGACTTTCCAGCCACGAATATCGTGTTTACCTCTTTTAGTGCCAACATACTGCGCAATAAACAAAATAACCACAAAATTCTTGGCCTCACCAGCATCATGTATTCTAATTTTCCCAAGTCCTCGTATTCTACATAATCTTTATCTCCGAGAACAGCATTTGCTTCAGTTTGTAACCTGTATGGTGAAATGTCAGAACTGATACATTGGGCTACGTATGAAACGATTGTGGCTTACGGGGTGAAGGAACATTTGGTAAAGACGTTGACATACAGGGTTGTCAAAAGGGCGGAACACAGCAAAAAGGCGGAACAATATTGCATGTCAATTTTGAAACGGGGACACGCAAATATAGGAAGGGGGAAGTAATACCCTGAAGCACTCTGTATTCGGCAATGATGTCAGGGGCGATATTTGGTTGGCTGGAAAGGGGGATTCGCGGACACAAATGTGGGTATATTTGGTAATATTACATGAATGAAGACCTTTAAAAAAAATACATTTGGGAGATCGTATAGAGCATTTAAATGATATTACATCAACAATTTAGAAAAAACATATTCCGGATAACATTTATTGTGATCTAGAAAGAGATATTAGGGCTGACGAAGTCAAAGTAGCTCTCTTCCAAATGAAGAAAAACAAGTCTCCGGGCCTGGATGGGCTTACGGTGGAATTTTATCAGATTTATTGGAACACTATCAGTTCTGATATCTTAAAAGTTTATAATCATTGTTTCAAAAATGGCCGTTTGTGTAACACTATGAATTTAAGCTTTTAATCAGACTTATTTATAAAAACAGGGTAACAGGTGTGAATTGAAAACTGGCGCCCTATCAGTTTGCTCACTGTTGACTATAAGATTTTATCCAAAGTCATTACGAATAGATTAAAACTTGTTATGCCCCTCCTTATAGGAGAAGAACAAACTTGCGGGGTTGTCGGAAGGGAAATCCAAGATAATCTTATGGTCTTGCGTGATGCTATTGATTATGTTAATTTAGAAAATTTGGAGGCTGCTCTCATTAGTATAGACCAAGAGATGGCTTTTGATAGAATTAGTTGGAATTATATTATGTTTATTGTTATGACGAAAATGGGGATTCCTCCATCTTTGATTAAGTGGGTAAACTGGTGTATAGTAATCCCAATTGTAATATCATTACACAATTTAATTGGCTCTCCGGTTAAAGTCTATCGGGGATCAGACAAGGGTGTCCTCTATCCCCACTCCTTTACTCCACAAAGGAAAGGCTAGCGAGTTTGGTTAGAACAGATTGTAACTTTAACGGCATTATTACACCTGAAGGAGAAGGTAGTATTCGGTTAATACAACGCGCTGATGACACTACATTCTTTGTCAGTGATAATAATGAATTTGACGTTATTCAGAACATTCTTAATACCTATTGTAAAAGTAGTGGGTCTAAACTCAATGTTGAAAAGTCCAAAGGTTTGTGGCTCGGGAAATGGAACAATAGAACTGATAAACCAACTTTTCAGTGGTGTAATAAGCTCAAAATCTTAGGATTATTAGAACGATGTCACACCAATTGATAATTGGGAACCAAGAATAAATAAAATCCGTTGTACTTTAGATAAATGGTCTAAACGTAATTTAAACTAAAATGGAAAGGTTGTTATTGTAAATACTTTGGTTGGGTCAGGTATTAATTTTGGGCAGGTGTTAGCTCGTCTGAAGTTAAGAAGATGAGTAATATGATTTGGAAATTCTTTTGGGATGGTAAGATTGAAAAAAAATTAAGAGGAGTACAGTCACCGGTCCTTGAGAATTTGGGGGAATGGGTCTTGTTGACGTTAACTGCAAATTACCGAGTCTTAAATTGAATTGGTTGGCGTGCTACCTCCTCACAAGGGAAATGGAAATTATTTTTGACTATTGGATTAATAAAGCTAGCGCTACTGACCATTTGGGATGGTTTTTTGCCAACGTTAAAAAGTTTCTAAAAACTACGCCTTCTATAGTGATCTTATCCTCGCCTTTGTAATTTTTCGAGTGTCCTAGAAACCAGAAAAGTTCCTTTAGGCCTATGGAACAATGTTAGGGTTACAAAAGATAATTCTACTTTTGGTGGGCCCTTGCTTAAATCAGTTGGTTTTCGTAAGATTAAAGATGCTGTTATAGGGGAAACCACTTTTCCAGGAAACTGCACAATGCTGTGCCATACAGAATATCAATGTTGAGGAATAGTAGGGCGTCTTAATCAATATGTAAGACGCCCCTACTAAGTCTAATTACACTTGATTCTTAAGAAATTTTCTGTTCCAGAGTCCAAACGATTTGGAAAAATATGCTCATTTGAGTCATGTTCTTGAATGGTCTTTGATATGGAAAAGCAGTTATAAAAAATTTAATGGATCCTGATGAGAAACAGTTTCTGTATAAAACATAGGATCTTACCTACCAAAGATGTTTTATATACAATTGCAGTGAAAGAGAATTGACCTGTCCCTTGTAATATGGAAGAAGAATCATGAACATCTCTTTATTTATTGTAAATTAGCACTTTAGAGGCCTGGATCTCTGTTGAACATTTGCTCAGAAAATATTCGGGGAACAAACATTTTATTTGAATGACACTAACAGAATTCTAGGATATAAATTAAAACCGGTTCAGGCTGTTATCGCAGTTAAATGCTTAGACAAATTTGGAATTTTCAAAAAAGTTTTTTGACAATTATTCTAGACCTGCGGAAATCGACATCATTACGCAGTTCAGAAAGAGTTTAAAACACTTTTATTTTATGGAAAAGGAACGAAGTCGAAGTCCTCGAATTATGTTATATTAGAAATAATGCTCTTGTTACATTAATAACAATGATCTGAAGTTTGATTATTTTTTTCCCATTACAAGGGGGTTGGGTTTTGCCCTGATTAAATTAGACTTAATTTACTTTTTATCTGTTTTCGTGACTATATGTCACTCTAAATTGTATATATTAGTGTAATTTATGTGGCCGAGCGCCCAGCTTATTTATTCAAGTTCTCTGGTTAGCAACAGAATGTGGGTTCGAATCGGCCGTGACACTTGTGTCTTGACAGACACTTAATCATAATTGCTTCCTTCCACCCAGGGGTTAAATGGTACCTGTGAAGGCAGAGTTGGTTTGCCTATGCGCTAGAAATGGCAGCAATTGAGCTGTATACTCCCAGGGAGCTGGAGATGGTTTCAGGAATGATTTATGAGCCTTCATGAGCCTTAAGAGGGATAATAATATAATGCGCCTTGAGCACCTTAGTTGGTGGATACGTGCGCTATATAAATCTACACATTATTATTATTATTATTATTATTTATTTTATCCAGTTACCTATACATTGATGCTAATTTAATTTATTTATGGAGTAATTTGTTATTGTAGATTAGGTCAGTGTATATGATGATGTGAAATAAAAGAGTCGCATAACCCATTCAAGAGGAAAAAGAAAGAATAAATAAATAAATAAATAAAAAAAAAAAAAAAAAAAAAAAAAAAAAAAAATAAATAAAATAAATAAATAAATAAATAAATAAATAAATAAATAAATAACAAATAAAAAACAAATAAATAAATAAATAAATAAATAAATAAATACTTTTTTATTTTTTCAAGGAAAACTTTATTCAAATTCTTGAAGAGCATAGTATGCACAGGGATAAAAATAATAAATAAATCAGTACAATAATTGAAACATTAACAAGTAAACTTTAGCTACAGTCAATTAATTTATATGGTAAAAATTAACTTGACAGAGCAAACAGCGGGTATCAG
>CM055816.1:6434912-6454665 GCA_029582265.1 Zoroaster sp. YZ-2022
CTTGCCCTTTTCATTTTGTTTATGGAAAAACCTTTCAATTCTAGATTTAAATGAAGCCAGCATTGGTATTTAAGTCTTGTATTAAGTCTTGTATAAAAATTAATTTAATTGATGGAATTGTTTATACTGAGAGTGATCTTTATTTATAATATACTACTTTCAGGTTAAGTTTATAAAACAATATAATGATAAATTGACAATGATAGTGATGTAATCGACATCCCTTTATATTGTGACATGCTTATAAATAGTCTTTGTTTTCACCTAATCTGCAAATAATTAAAAAATAATTTATAAAATTTGAAAACAAATTTACATTGATTTTACATTTTCAAGGTTGTACACATGATTAAAAATGTTTTGTACCTGCATCCATACTACAGAATTACAACCAAAGATTAGATGCCATTTTACATATTTTTAGACATTGAAATAATCAAAGAGTTGTATGGGTGCTTGTAAATTGCTAATAAAACAATGAAATACAGATTTATTTAACTGTCTGTTGGGTTTATGATTTGACTTTTGTGGTTCCACATTTCCTCCCCACAATCAATTGAAACCACTTTGTTGACCTGTTTAACCTACTTGTAAACAATCTAGAATTGATGTTCATATATCCACACATGTAACAAGTGAAATGACTTCAGTGTAAATGAACCCAACCATGATCATTTGTTGACAAGAAAACGGAAACAATCTGCATTTATAATAAATGTACGCCCAGTATGTACGATTTAGTGACAGTTCAGAATGGGTGACATTCAGGGTTGTCATTGACCTCGGTAATTTTTGGAATAAATGCCTGCCCCTCCCAAGTTCTTGGTGACAATGCCACTGGTGATGAACCGACACATTTGTTTTCTAAAATTCTCGTCTATCATTGCAGCACTATAGAATCCAAGAACTAGGAAGGAGGGGCAAACAAGCAATACAAGTATAAGAGGCCCATATTACCAATTCCATTGACTGACGACTAGTGCTTCATTATGTCAAAAATTGCCATAACCTTCCGGCTTAACAATTGAATTTTCCTATCCTTATTTATATTGTAAATACATTTTGGTGACAAATGTTCATATTTTGTTAAGGAAAGTGTTTTACTGTCCAAAGTATGTTCACGTAACTAACGTTAGTTAAACAGGCTCAATGCATTATGCAACGACGAACTCTGTACGTTAACGTTAGCCACAATCAACAAACACTTAAAAATAGCTTTTTGTAAAAAAACACGAAGATAAATACAGGAAATCCCTTTAAAAATTAAATTCAAGATACCACTCTTTATGACTGTGTTGTTATCCATTTTACACGAAATCAAGACCTATTTAAAAAAATTTCAAAAAGACACAATTTCGTAGAAAGATGACGATTCAGCAAGCTATTACGTCTGGGCACCACACGCAAACAGCGTCGATATATACATGCTCCATTGTAACGATCTACCGATTCATGCAATTGAAACGTTACAGACTGGCTCCTACACGGAAGCATGTACGATAAACGTTGACTTCGATTTAGACAGGGAAGGTCAAAGGGGGCCTCTTTGTAAATATTTTTGGACACTGTTGTTTAAACAGATATTCATTAGAAACTTTCCGAGTTTGAGGCCCAAACTCGAAATCACATCCTTTTCAATGCAAATTTTTAAGTGTGTTTACTGTGTCAATAAACTTATCAGATTAGATAGCTAATCCCTGCGGTAACTGAAATGTACACCGGTTGGCTGTGAGTTTGCAGAGAAAATCACATAGAAGGCATTAGTTTTCGGATTCCATTCTTGTATTTTCATTCTTTGACAAAAGTTATCATAGTTTCATTGTTTAATCCTGAAAAAGGACCAAGTATGAGCTGAGAACGATGGCACACGGTAACTCAACGGCTGTGAAAATGCCAGCGTTGCGTGCGAATGGATATTACTAAGGTTGATGCTTACTTATTAGGGTTTTGCAATAATGAGTCTAATATTTAAAAAATCGATTCTAGTCGTCAATAAAGGTCGTTGGGTATATTTATTTATGTTGGTCATATAGTTTTAACGAAGTTGAACGAAAATAGTGAGCAACATTGTCCTACTTTTTCAGGCGTAGGTTTTAAATATGCCTGCGTACGCACCACACTCAACAGCGAGCATAGGCATGGTAGGTGATTTAACTGCGTGCAATAGCTCACACATGGCGCTGTAGCAAAATAGGCCAAAGCGTTTATTGTTTTGATCGGTGGGGCAGGGACGGATTAACCTCCACTAGGGCCCCTGGGCCGATCATTTTCAAGGCCCCTGAGGCCCCTCCTCAATGGGACCTTAGTGGGCCCTTTGAGGACCACTGCTTCAATAGTATGGTGGAGCAGTGGTCCTCAAAGGGCCCACTTTGACCCCCAGCCTGAGGGCCCCAGCCCCAGGAGCCTGGCAGTGTTGAGGCTCAGACCCAGCGAGAACCACTACTGTACAGGAGGAGGGCGGACCCACACATTTGATATTTGATTAACCTATACATTTCATTTTAGGCCTGTGTCCCAGTTCCCCCTAAGGGCCTGTGAGAGACAAGGGCCCCTGTTAGCCACCGTACAAAGCTGGGCTTTGTACGGTGTAGCAGTGGTCCTCAAAGGGGCCCACTTTAAGGGGTACCCAGCAGGGACCTCCAGCCTGTGGGGGGCCTGAGGTTGGGCCCAGGAGCCCTTGTCAGGGCCTCAAACCCAGTACCGCCTGCGGTCCAGTTTCCCCGAAGGGCCCTGAGAGCCAGGCCCTGGCCCGGCCCCACCGGCCCAATGGCTAATCTGGCCCTGGTGGGGACGGGGTACGCGGCGGATCACAATTTTTCTGCAATTCAAAATTGCCATCCTCAAAAATTTCCTTTTCTTTTGACGATTCCTCTTTTGAATCAAATTACAACAAACAAATTTCATTGAAAATCATTGCGACAATGGCGATTTCGGAATGCAGAAAAAATTCCTGGCGGGATTGTAATCATCCATTATTTCGCAAGTGCGTTGATATGACATGGGTTTGAAAAGCATTGCTTTTGCGCTTTGCTAATTCATTGTGCACCATAGTACTTGGTTGAGGGTTAGACAAGACGTCCTGGTCAGGTTTTCACGGGGCCGCAAATTTTTTCTACGTGTCGTTAGCTTTGAAATCATGTTAAGACAGGCGCTGGACAATAATGGTTTGGTATATTAAAAAATACTGTGGCCCCGTTTTTTTTCCTTTTCAGAAGTCCGAATTGTTATTGTCGTAATGATATCTAATGGGATAAGTTTCCTATTAGATATCACTAGGACAGTGGCAATTTCTGGGACATCTCTGAAAACATCGGAGTGTTGCCGATTAAAAATCACAGAAATAGTTCACAAATGTGTGTTTTATTTATTTTTATTTTTTTAACTGAATGGTAAAGGAGTCTTAAACGAGTGTCAATTCACATTATCGTAGGAAAAAATCAGGGTCGTATTTGCAAGTTGAGTGTAAAAAACATGAAAAATACCTGTAGCGACCGTTATCCCGTTTTTTATTTTCTAGGGAAACTGCCGGAACCGCTGGGTAAAAAAATACCAGGCCCAGCCACGCTGAGAAATAATATTCCCGGTCTAAATTGCCGCCCGACCAGCACAGCGAAACTCTTCGACGTGTTGAACCATGGGGGAAACGATGCGGCGCTCCCGATGTTTCTTTTTATTTCATGTAAATAACAAACGACTTATTTAGGCAAATGCTTATACAGTACTTCTAATAATAATCATAGGCTATGCAAAATGGATCTTTGAATCCCGTTTTCGTTGTCGAAAACCATGTTATGGCGGCTGTTTAATGGACCATGGTATTTATTAGCAGGGGCGGATCCTGCAACAAAATTGCAGGTAGGGGTCCGGCCACAATTTGTTTTGTTTTTATTAATGTCCGATAGTACCCTGCAGAATGTCAGTTTTAATGTTCACTTTAATATTGTTACATATATTTTTTGTCAGAACGAGGATTCCCCCTAACCAGTTCGACAAACAACGCGTGCGTCTTTTTGAGGCATTCTCTCCATGGAAAGTCCTTTGTTGAAGCTTGCTTTTGAACACACGTTGCTACTGTAAAGGGCAATAAACTTTGAAGACGTGCCTTTTGCTTGATTAGGTTGCAGCCCTCCAACATAATAATAGTGTTCTTTCATTAGTAATTGGCTTATTTACAGCCAAAGCATCCTATTCAGTCTGCTATGTAATAGTATTCAATGGTCTATTAAAAATCGGTGAGTCAAACTTACCTCCTGGACACTCTATTGTTCAATTCATTGGCTAACTCTGCTAAAGCATCCTGTTTACTTTTGAAGGTCTTTGAAGTTTCTGGGACATCTCTGAAAGACATCGGAGTGTTGCCGATTAAAAAATTTCTTGAAAATAGTTCACAAACGTTTTTTATATATTTTTAAAATTTTGAATGGTAAAGGAGTCTTTAACTTGCATTGTCAATTCACATTTCTCTGGAATTACTCAATGAGTACGTCATCGGTCATGACTGTCTCCGATTGCACTTCTGATAATAAAAAAAAAAAATCGACAATAAAAAACCTGGAATGTTTTTGGGACCGATTCTTAAAATGAATGCTGGGGCTTTTTACTTATTTATCGCAAGTTCTTTGATATGACAGGTTTTGAAAAGCGTTTGCACCATGGTTATTAATGATTACTTGGTTGAGGTTATGACAAGACGTCCTGGTCTATGTTTTCGCACTGGGGCCACAGTATTTGGTTTTTCATATACCAAACCATTTTTTGTAACCCAGCGATCTGTCTTGCCCATCTTACAAGTCAGGCAAGACATGAATTTTTAAGCTAACGACCGTAGAAAAACATCATGGTCGTATTTGCAAGTTGAGTGTAAATTACGATGCAAAATACCATGTAGCGACCGTACGGTTATCCCGTTTTTAAAAATTTTCTATACTGAAACTGCCGGATCCGCTGGGTAAAAAAAATACCAGGCCCAGCCCCGCTGAGAAATATATTCCCGGCCTCCGCCCGACCAGCACAGCGAAACTCTTCGACGTGTGCTGGAAACCATGGGGTAAAAACGCGCGCCCCGATGTTTGTTTAATTTTTATTTCACTTAGGTTTAAAATAGTTCTATCATTGCCAAATGTCATAGGCTACAAACTTAGATTTTGAATCCTCGTTTCGTTGTCACAAACCATAAATTATTGCGGCTGTTTAGATGGAATATGAGTCGGGTCCAATAATTTTTGAAGGGGGTGTAAATTTTTATGTACGATAATAACCCCTAAGAATGAACTTGAAAAGATTTTAAACCACCCACCATAATAATACAAAAATGTGCCTCAACCCTTGGACTAATACATGCACTAGGAAATAAATACAGTGGCTTGTGCTGGTAGATCAGTCTTCACGCTTCAGTGGTTAAAAAGTAGTATACCGGCTACATATCATACCTGTCACTCTGTAGATAAAGGGATTAAAAGCCACTGTTTGTCCAAGCAGATAAGAGGTGTGGAGTTGGTAAACATGAAAAGGATGTGTGATACTGGATTTTTCTTTCTAATGGAGGATTCCTGTAATGAAAGATCAGTACAATGGTGCAAAACAATTTCAATTTACCTCTTGTGGTTGATGAGATATGATTTTTTCAAATATTAAACTTTGACTTCCGGTTTGGACAGGAAGTACAAGGTCAAATTAAGGTCACCTTTTTGTAATATTTTTGACAATTAACGATCTGTACCAATGGTACAAAATTTTTAATTTACCTCTCTTGTAGTTGTTGAGATATGATCTTTTAAATATTAAACTTTTGACTTCGGTTTGGACAGGAAGTAAAGGTCAAGTGGGGTCATCTTTCTGTAAATATTTTTTTGACAATTAACGATCTGTACAATGGTGAATTTTAAAATTGTGAATTTCTTACCTCTTGTGGTTGTTGAGATATGATTTTTTAAATATTAAACTTACACTTCCGTTTTGGGACAGGAAGTAAAAAGGTCAAAAATGGGGTCACCTTTTGTAAATATTTCTGTAAATATTTTTTGACACCAACGATCTATACAATGGTACAAAATTGTAAATTTTCCCCTCTTGGGGTTATTGAGATATGATTTTTTAAATATTAAATTGCACTTCGTTTGGACAGGAAGTAGCGTCGCACAATACCTTTTTGTAAATATTTTTGACAATTAACGATCTGTACAATGGTACAAAATTGTGACTTCCTCTGTGGTTATTGAGATGATTTTTAAATATTAAAATTACCTCCTGTTTGGGTCATGTCAAAATGGGGTCCTGCTTTTGTAAATATTTTTTTGACAATTAACGATCTGTACAATGGTACAACAATTTTTGAATTTACCTCTTGTGGTTGTTGAGATATGATTTTTTAAATATTAAACTTTGATTTATCGTGTTCGATATCTGATGACCTAATCATGACGTCACAAAATTTGTTTCATCTACGTGTTAAGTTCTAAGTATATGCCATGCAGTTTCAAGTTCATGTGAAGTTTGCAAGTATGTGTTTTTTTAGTAGACAATCTATCAGGAGAGAAGAAGGAAAAGAAAAAGAAAAACGAACAAATAACAATAGGTGTTTCAGGTGCATACCCGAACACTAACTAAGCAAGGTAAATCTAACTTGCTTCAACATAAACAGCAATGACAACGAATACAACTAACAGCACAATCTAACTTGCTTCAACATATTAAAATAGGAATGATAACGAGTGCAAGTACCTTCTAGACTTAAGTGTTTATTATGACAACACGTGGTGTTCGGATTTTGTCATATGACAAACACGTAGGTGTTCGGATTTTGTCAGGGCAGTGATGATGATGACGTCAGAATGTTTTGTAAATATTTTTCGACAATTAACAATCCTATACAATGGTACAATAAATGTCAATTTTACCTCTCTGTGGTTGTTGAGATATGATTTTTATTAATATTAAACTTTGACTCTTCCGGTTTTGGACAGGAAGTAAGGTCAAATTAGGGTCATCTTTCGTAAATATTTTTGGACAATTAACGATCTGTACGACGATGAGCGTTTGTCCTTTGGATGAATACAGAGCTGTTACGCTAATTATACGTTGTGTGGGAATTAAATATATATCATCACAGTTTTATCATTACACTTTTTGGCCCCGAGGTGGTGTGTGTGGTCTTGTACAATACAATGACAAATTCGATCCAAAGTGTTATAATATTTAAATGTTTGGTTCAGTTTTTAAAACAAATACTTATAGGGAAGAGAAGGGCAGCAACTTTAATATAATTTGAAGGATAACTGTAAAATAAAAAAGAAACAAAACAATACTGAACATGATCTCAGGATTGTTACATGTTTATATTATGTGTCATTAACTGTTGAAAATACATTTTCATAAATAGTAATGTATTAAAGCGTTATTGTTTAAAGGTGGCAATATCTTCACGATCAACAGGGCTTGGAATCAGAGTTCAGTTAGTTTAACTCAGTGACTGAAAATAATACTCACATGATAAGGTCATATTTATGTTGCCAAAGCTGCATAAATGAGCCAGTAATTTTAGTCACTATGTTCGTCTTAAACTGGGACACCAATCAGCATGGCCCGTTTGTAGAAAATATGCTCTGATCATTGATGATACTGTCTGTTTAACCAATTGTGTTTATGGGATTGATGTGGTCAGTACTATCCCAATGCGAGCATATACAAATACATAGGAACTTTAATTGGGTGATCTGTAAAAAGGTATTCCAAGGCTGACACACCCATGCAATGAAGATTGGTATTGGGGGTATACATTATGTTATATATGGCCCAACTGCCAGTGATTCACTGTCGGCAATATACATTTTATTAGATCACCAACAGACATTTGCTTAATAATTACATTTGTTGAGGATGTTTATGCGTCCAGTCAAAAAATATATACAAATTCCTCAGTACTATTTTGTTCTAACATGTATTAAAGAAATTCCTCAGAAAAGACCTAGATGTGTCTTGAGGTCCTGAAAAAACCAAAAGATTCCCTTGAGGGTCAAGACTGCACAGATAGGAATAGGATAAGTCCATATGAAATTATTTGAATAATACGTTAACTCCTTTTGATGAATGGATAAACTTCAAATACTGGGCCATTGACTGGATCAAGTTACACAGACTCTAACACACCTTGCTAGTGCAGTACAACAAATGGGATATCGTTGATCTCTGAAATATAAAACGAATCATGTAAAACAATATTAAATGTGTTTCAAAGAGGGACGAAGAAGAATAATGGGTCATGCTAACAAAGACACACACACATTAGAACCCCCTATACATATATGTTATTATCGGAGATGATGGATTGATGTAACTTCAGAAAAATGATCCCTTCAGAACAATGCCTTTAAGTTAGGGTTTTACAATGGAGATAGGAACTACATGTGACGTCTTCCTTCCTCCATGATGTGACCGTTTCATTATCTCAATAAAGGTGCTGATATTTGTTTCTGGTCTACTTTAGTGAAAAAATTTAAATGCTAGTATAAAGTAGAAGCTGCAATGCAGCCATCACCACACAGGACATAATTACTACTATTATGCGATGAGGAAACTACAGACACTATAGTGTAGCTAAATTTAACTTGTATTATTGCTTTTACCAACGCGCGTACTCCAATCGGATGTCAATCCAGTACGCATGCCAGTAAATATTCGATTAATAAATATTTTTTTGTTGGCCAAAATAAGTGTGAATTGGTAAGCAAAGTACGAGCACGCATACAGTTGACCTCTTTCACTTCAGGCGCGGCACAGATACCATTACCAATAATTAAGGTTTTAACGTTAACCATGGTTTTGTGTAATCAATATCTATATAAGTAAAATTATATACTAAAACATGAAATACATCTATAATAAATGTGAAAGTTTATACCTGCTTCAAACGAAACCAAGTAATAGAAGACCACTTCCATTAATTGTTGCACGGATTCTCAAATGATCTGTTAACGTAAGACGTTAAACCCATACCATCGTGTAGCCTACAAACTGAAAAGAAGATTGAAATTCGCGAACAGTTACGATACTGCATTTGGATGTGGTGTTAATTATCTCGCCGTTGTCCCGGGGTGCTGTGAAACTGGGAACTTAGTTGGCCCTGAGCCATGATACATCAGAGTCAACATGCTGTAAAAAATAATAGGAAAGTTTTATAAGTATACATGGATCAAAAATAAAGTATTTAAAAATTTCAGAGGAAGTTCTAATTTATGTAGATGAGGAAAATAATACATCTGATATGAACATACTGCTGTACAAAATAGTAGGAAGGTTTTACAAGAGTACATGTGACCAAGAATAAAGTATTTGAAAATTCAGAGAAGTTCTAATTTATATATGAATGGGGAAAATAGTATATAATTTTGGAGTAGCTGGACCATTAAAATTGAAAAGGGCATTGGTTATTGTCAAATTGCACACACAATTATTCTTGACAATGTGTAATAAATTAAAGGAAATGTTCTTACATGAAACTCACATCAAAGAGAAAGGTATGTTAAGGAAATTGCTGAGAGTCTCTCATAGTTTACATGAGAGGGCCTCCCTCAGGGAGCATGCAGGATCAATATTAACAAACTTAGTACAAGTACATGGAAGTATTGTGTCATGAATATTGTGCATTTTTCCCAGAAATAATTGTCTGTGTAAGTTGATTTGTATCTAAGAAGTGCAAAAAATTAAGGGAAAGTGCAGTAAACAATCACTACTTGACGTTAATTTGTGCAATAAACCGAAGATTTTTTGGAGAAAAATACAACACAAAATATGGCATGTACCCCAACTGAAAAATTCCCACAACCCTTTTAAACAACTGAATTTCATCCTTATTTACATTCTAAATACATTTTAGTGACATCCGTTCATATTTTGTTAAAAAAGTGGTGAGTTACTTACTGTTCAAACTAACCAATGTACAGTATGTTCAAAACATAACTAACGTTAAGAACGTCAGGCACAATGCACTTGTAACCACATTAACGTTACCAGCCAAACCAACGTTTAAAAATGGCTTTTCTTGTATAAAACACGAAGATAAACACAGGAAATCCTCTTACCAATTAAATTCAAGATACCTACCCTTTATGACTATGTTGGCTGAAGTAATGTTGGTTAAGTACGAGTTGCACGAGTTCATCAGTAATATCACATATTTACCCGTATTTTCATAAAAATACAATTTCTTTTCTGAGTAAATCTGTTTCTGCCGATTGAGGGCGACATACCCTTCCACCGGCGGCGCGGCCGAACTGTTTTATATGCCCCGCCCAGTCGATTGAGTATTGCGGACGTAGGAAATAACAGAAATTGCGCGTACATTTCAAGAAAAGGTGTTTTTTTTTTTACAAAAAATGTCGTTTTTAAAGTACATAACAAATATCAAAAACTCAAACATATCCTCGTCTCTAATGTCACATATTTCTTACACTCTTTACACTCATGATAAACTACAAATTTTTCCCGACTAAATCAGCACTTTTATTGATTTTTCAGATCCTCCCGATGATTTTTTAATGATTAAACTTGAAATTTATCAAAAATTGACATCTACGACCTACCGCGATATCACAAATTCTGCTTCCATCTACGTGCAGTTTCCCTAAGAAGCCAAGTTTGGAAGTCTATGTGAAGTTTGCAAGTTGTTTTTTTTTGTAGACAGTCTATCCGGAGAAGAAGAAGGGAAAAGAAAAGAAAAAAACGAACAAAAATAATAGGGTGTTTCTTTTGGGTACATACCCGAACACCTAACTAGCAGCACAATCTAACCAAAATGTAAAATTGGGGGTTACCATACTAATCCAGCTAGAAAGAAAGTGCACCATTCACCCCAACATGTTTCCTATTGTGGAAATCAAAGATCTGCCTGTGGGGATCATTGGAATGATGTAGGTGATACGTCAGGATATCAGGTATCTTTTTCTCCCCCTTCGTTTTCTTGGTATTAATTTTTCCCTTTGAACACAGCTACGTCCAGTTTCACCGGATCAACTGAATGCATTCACGAACTTCTTTGTCTGAATTTTATTGATGGGCAGGTAATAGCCCCACTTCGAAGTATTCAGAGTAAATTTTTTTAATCATATTTACATTTTTTTAAAAATATCAATAATTCATATTTATATTACACAATATCATGAATATTTATTAAAATCGATATTTGAAATATTACACATTGAGAACTATTTATTCTCATTTTGTTAGAAAACCCCATCTGGTCAATTTCAGACAAAATACATATTATTTAAGACTGTAAACGGTATTTACAGGAAACATATTATTCTACGAAATAAAAAAGACCTGAGAGTGTGAAAGAGGCATAATAATAATGTCACTAATAAAGAAAACTAATTTATGACGCACATTAATATTTAAGTGTATCAGTTATGTTTTTTGGATATTTGTTAAAAACCCGATATGTCAAATATTAAGTACACTGGAGAACTATCTATTTATGATTTGCCGATAAATAAACCCAATTTTTTTAAAAAAAATTTAATTATTTTGTTATAAGGAAAAATTTTTATTATTAACTGATTACAAAATTAAACCAAATTATATAAATTATTTCAGAGAAAACAACAATTTAAGGGTACATTTAAAAAAACGTTGTTGACGGTAAAATTGTGAACAAGTTTTACCCAAACATTTCTCGTGGATTTTAGATTCCGACCATTTGGCTTAAACCTTCACAAGTTTAACTTTACCTGAACTATGGTTTGTAGAAACAAATCTCTATACCGACCATGGACCCACAGATAGCCTGGTTGAATCCCTTATCTTCTGAAAGATCCAAAACCCAAAAAAGCCACCTTTATTGAGGGTGAGTAATAAATTATATCTATTATTACATTAATAGCAGAATTTTGATTTCAGGTTTGCTGTTGTAGCCGTCAAAAAGTAACGCCTCTGAGCTCATATTGGGTATAATTACAAACACGTAATACACCAGCGGAATTATTATTTAACTTGCCACATTATGAGATCGTAAGGCGCATACATATGAGTAAGACTAATTGCGGTGACACCAAGGTGAAATTCTCTATTGAGTAGTACTTGGTTCAAAAGAACTGGACGTTACAACTCGACGTTTCGAACAGTACATGCTTCTGATCGCCTTCAGGAAGAATGCATATATGTTTGATTTAAGTGGTTACACCCATGTTCATGGGGGACCTAGGGGCATGGGGACATGTCTTCCACTCCCATGGCAGTAATGGTAATGGTTAATGACAATGTCTCGCAATAATAACTTTTTCCCCCGCGGCCCACCAAAAGAAAATAAATATTAAAACAATTTCTTTTCAGAGCACACTAATTGGTGCATTTTCTTAGTACTTTCTATTTCAGACACCCCCATTAGACAAGTTCTGTCCAGATGTTCCCAGCTTATTTATTGTAGCTAATTGTTTCTGTACTGTGCTATTCTTAAATTGAATACAGTTAATAAAAGACACATTTTCGCTGCGATAGCCAAAATAAATTGACATTATACTATTGTTACAATAGGATATAGGGCTACGTAAAAAATATATGATCTTTGACAACACGGATAATAAATACCTAAAACAATCATTGATCAATAAATTTTTTAAATTTTTGTTTACGTATCCAAATAACGTAAATCAACAGTTTGGAATTAAAATGTGTATTAATTGTTGTGTATTGTTTATGCAATTAAACCTATCCTAGTAATGCTCAAGTTTCAGATGATCATCCCTGGGATAGAATATTAATTATTATAAGTATTTGTACATTTGTACACATGACAGAATTTACAAAGTAATGGACTATGGGTACGTTAATAAACAAAATGCATTGGGTTTTTCCGTAGGGCAAACGAGGAGGGTAAAGTGAGCTCAATACAGTTGGTATTTATCATTATTAAAGTCTCACTTAATGGACCCAGAGACCGTGAGGGGTCATCATTATGCTAACTAAAAGGGGAATCTATGGTCCATGAGTATAGGACACTCTGTTATTACACAGATCATCCACCCTGGAAGTTTACCTTAGCAACGACATCTAGGGTGATATTATCAACTCATCCAACATCAACACTTCAGTCTTTCCATCAGCTTTTGTGATAAATTGTCAAAATTAGCCTATTAGCGCATTCGTTGAAAGTAGAGACTATTTCGAGGGAAACCCCATATTTTAAAAACAAAAGTTAATGACATTAAGGAATTATAAAATTTGGACTTTACAGGAAAACATTGATTGAGTTTTTAACATATGAAGGGGGCAAGTGTTATAGTGTCAATTTACCTGTGAACCCGGATCCAAATATCGATAAGGTTGATTAGGGTTTTCAGAATGACCACTGATAATTATAGTTTTTCCCAAATGTTCACATCTATAAATCTGAATATCACTTCCTGTGTATGTTCTTTTTGGGCTTACGAGCTACATGGTTTAGGTGTTTGAGGAATACTTGAGGTTTTCACTTTCAGAAAGACAAGAAACCTCTACCCACAAACACCAATGCAAATACTTCAGCAATAGTCCCACCATGGTGAACAACACACTGATCTTTGTAAGTTTAAACAAACAGCACTAATAATAGTCTCGCCTACCCTTTAGTAGTGCAATGCGAAAACTCGGTTCTTGCCACGTGAATAAAAATCAAGCGCTTGACCAACGAAGCAACAGGTTGCTATGAAAAGGCTATTGTATAAACTCTGGCTATCAGTGCTGTTTGCTTGAATCGGCGTTTGGGTGTGTGGGTTTTACTTTAACCCCCGGGGTTTTGGGGACCAAAACAATGGAACAATGGAAAACCCCCAAAAGAATCTTTAAAAAGCTGGTACCCCCCAGGGGAATTAAAGAAAAGGGTAAAAGAACGAAAAAAAAGGGGTAATTTGAACGAAAAAAGGGAAATTACAAGTGGGCATAATTATGTGGGGGTGTGTGTGTTTGTGGTGGGGGTTTTTTGTAATTAAACAAATTCATTGTGTGGACCTGAGGGAAAAAAAGAGGTTACACAACGTAGGAAATGCTTCGCTGTGTGGGCCCCGCACACGTCCACACAATTTTTTGGACTTTGGGAAAAATACGGTATCTCTGAAATTGGGGATTTGTCTAGGCAGGTTTTTTTGACAAATCGAAGGATATTATTAAAAGGGAAAAAAAGAAGAAAACCGCCCCAAAACACTTTTTCTTTTAAATGGGAACGATTTTTAAAATTTCCCTTTTCCGAAAACGAAAAAGGAATGTCCCATAACGATAGCTACGTTTTCCCGTGTGTGTGGGGGGGGTGGTGTTTTTATATATATATATATATATATATATATATATATATATATATATATATATATATATATATATATATATATATATAAGACCCCCTCCGTAAACCAAAGGGATTAAACATCAAAACCCCAATTTTTCCCCCCCTGTCCCCTCTGGAAAATTTCCCTTATATAAACCTCCCCCTGGCAAAGGGATAATGTTGCCAACGCTCCCCGAAACCAACAACCAAACCAAACCTTCAATTTAGACACCCCCCAGATCTTATCCGACATATACTGGCCAAAAAATTTCACGTTCCTAAACGAAACCCCGGGTTTAAGGGGACAGCAATGGGCACTAAAATGGCACCCTCATACGCCAAACCGTTTATGTTTTGACCTTGAAGACAGATTTTATCTTCGCCCCCCCCCGTCCTCTAGTATGGTGGAGTTTTTTGACGAATTTTTCTGATTTGGGTGTGGTGGGGAAGATAGCCTAGGGGGAATTCATCCTTCATTAATTCATTCCACGCCACCATCAGGGTTTACTGCTAACCACTTTTACCAATAGCGTGAACTTTCCAAAAAATCCCTTTAACAAATCCCCCCTGGCATCTCGACGATGTCTATTGTAAACCCACTGACATCATCAATCCCCCCTTTTTTTGGGGCGCCACCCCAAAACCCCAAAGGGGGCCCTCGCCACAGTCAAGCGCTCCATCAGACGTATCTGTTCCACCGAAAAACCTTTTTCAGGAAACGGTCGTCTGAACGAGGCAACACCCCTTTATCCCCGGTTCAAAACGAGGGGCCAACCAGCCATCAACAGGCCCCCTGGACCCCCCCCCAGCACCCCCTCTTGGCCCCAGGGTAACAAGAAAACCCTTCCCAACAGAGTCCCCCGGGGCCCACTTATCACTGTTAAACTTTCATCTATCGTAAATATTTAAAATGACAATTTTCCTCCTCCGACAATTTAGCTCAGCCATCCCCCGGCCCTTTTTATTGCTTTCCGTCGCCCCGTAACCTCGGTGATATATTGGGTTCAGGCCCCTAGCACTAACAGTGACCTTTAAAATCACCCGGGTCATGAATCACCACAGGGGGGTTTGTGTAACCCCTGAGATGCAAAAACCCGTTTGTATCTCAAACCTGCTCGAAAAGGGGAAAAACCACAGTTTGGGCTTTTACCCCCAACAAAGAACTAAACCCAGTGTGGGCACACCCAATGTTATATGTAATCTCATGTAAAAGATGTGTTTCAATATATAGGGGGGGACAAAGACCAAAGGGTGTTTGTCCCCCCCGGGCCTTTTTGCCCAAACTTTTCCCTTTTTTCCTCCTTGGGGGAAAAAAAACCCTACCCCTGGCCTTAATTGGTTTCCCTTTCCCCGCCCTTTTTAATTTTTGGCATTTTTTGAAATTTTGGTTTTTTTAACCCCTTTTTAATTGTTTAATTGAGGCAACCCACTTTTTTTGCCGGTTTTTTAATACCCAAAAACCGGGGAAACAAAAGGGAGGTTTTTTTTTAAAAACTGGATTTTAAAAAATCCTAAAAAACCTTTTCCCATGGCCTCCCCCAAAAATTTTCCCCCCTTGGGGGTTTTTCAAAATTTAAACCCAAAAACTAAAAAACCTTTAAAAAATTGTTTCCCCCGGCATTTTTGGGGGTTAAATTTTATTTCTTCAAAGGTTTTTTGGTTTCCCTAACCCCTGTTTATTTTCCAAAGGGAAAATTGTCCCTTTCCCTGTTCCTTTTCAAATTATTGCTAACCTGTTTTTCCTTTATTTAAATTTAACCTTTTAATTTCCCTTTTTTTTAAAAAGGGTTTTTTTGCTTTAACCTGTTCTCTTTTTAGGGATTTATTTCAACCTGTTTCTCCTTTCAATTTCTGTTTTTAAACCCGTTCTCTTTTCAAGTATTTGTTTTTTAAACCGTTCTTTTCAGGTCTTTGTCCTAACCTGTTCTCTTTTCAATTTTTTTTAACCTTCTTTTTCCGGGGATTTGTTTTAACCTGTTCTTTTCAGGTCTTTGTCCCCCCCTGTTCTATCTTCAGGTATTTCTTTAACCTGTTGCTTTTTCTTATCTTTTTTTTACATTTTTCCCAAATGTCTCTCATAGGGGCTATTTTAATTTAACTTTTCCCCTTTTTTTGTTGTCATTTCCCTTTTTTACTGTCCATGTTTATGCCAGCTTTTATTTTGTACTAAAAAACTGCCACCTCTACCTATTTTGGCTCAATAATCCCCCCTTTACCCCTTAAACCCTAAGCTGCCACATCACTTATTGTGTGGTTCAATAATCCCCCTTTTTTCACTTCGATACCCCCTTTTGGGTTTTCAGACTGATGCTTTTTTTTAATTGGTCCCAATTTTTTCGCCTTTTTTTTCCCCCCCCAGTCCTTTGCTTTCCCCTTTTCCCCATAAATGGAAGTTTTTTTGTTGTACTTTTTTCTCGTATATATATATATATATATATATATATATATATATATATATATATATATATATATATATATAATTATATAATTATATAATTATTTAAATTTATCTGTACCTCCTGTAATAATTTTTTTTATAATATTGATATATTTTTATTTTATGAGGGCCCCAAAATAGCTGTTGGATGGGTTCCCCCGTTAAAGATGGTTTTTAAAACAATAAAAAAAAAAAATATATATATATATATATATATATATATATATATATATATATATATATATATATATATATATATATATATATATATATATATATATGTGTGTGTGTTGTATATATATATATATATATATATATATATATATATATATATATATATATATATGTGTGTGTATTTTAAAATGTATATGTTTTATTATATATATATATATATATATATATATATATATATATATATATATATATATATACTTTGTAAAACAGTGGAACGCTGGTGGGTTTTAACTCCAAATTTTAAGCGTTATCCCAAACAGACAACGATAATCACCAAATATTACTCCTATATATATGGCCTAAACCCCCACGGCCGGTTACTCGCTCAATGATGCGTGGTAATTTCCCTTTGTTTGCGGGCCGGGGTTAACTTTTTTTTGGCAAAATTTTGGGGTTTTTTGACCCGGGACTGTTCCTCGAACAAGATATTCAACAGGGAAACGGGCAAGGTCAGTTACAGCTGTGCCCAACATCGCCAGTACCCTCAAGGCACACAACAAACAAGTCTCATCGAACGACAAAAAGGGGCCGACCAAGGGCTGCAACTGCAGCAAGAAAGACCTATGCCCCCCTACAAGGAAAGGGGGCCGGCCAGCAACATCATCTACAATGCCAAATCAAACCAAACAACTTCATCTGTACATAGGGCCCACCGCGCCCCCATTCAAGCCAAGATACGGGAACCACACACGGGCTTTTTAGGCATAGAAGGGACCACAACGGAGGAACTCTCCAAAACAATTTTTTGGAAATTTAAAAAAAACAAAAAAAATTCACCCCTCAACTGGTCGGTGGGCCCGTAGATCTCAAGCCCAACGGGGAATCGGGAAAAAGGGGAACCCCTTTTCCTCACAGAAGGCCCCTCCATCATAAACGCCGACAAAGGATACCCTGAACAAAAACCCGAACTCATATCAAAACAAAATTCTACCTCTGCAACTTCAAAGCGATGACACGTGACGAGGAACAGTACCGCTCAACAAAAACCCCAAAATGCCAACAAAAAAGCTTTTTCACAAAGGGCCCCCCCAAAAAATGGGGTAATTACCACCCTCATTGAGCGAGTAACCTGTACGTGGGGTGTAGGCCCATATTAACATGTATATACAGTGCGTATCAAAAAAAAGGGAATCCGAATTCAGGGCGTTAAATGCCAAGGTTTTTTAGTTTGACAATTTACATGTAATTTTACCAAAAAAGAAACCCCCAGCCCATTGATACCTGTATCGATCCCTTGCTGTCACACTTGGGCCGAAATAGGGTATGTTAATTAAACCTAGACCAACTGTTCAAAAAATTTATTTTTTTTCAAATTCTTGGTAGTACTAAGGGGGTTTTTTAAAAGTCTAAAAACTATCAATTTTTAAAAAACCTTTTTTGGACAAATTGTTAGTAGTAGGGGTTTTTTACAAGCAGTTTCGGAGTAGTTTTTGGGGGATCATTTTAGATATTTCCGTTTTTAATTTTAAATTTTTTCGTTTTTTTTTTTAAAAATATAGAAAATGGGAAAAAAAAACATAAAACCAAAAAATTGAATTTTTTAAATTTTTTAAAAAACAATGAAAGTACTAATGAATATGTCCACAACCAAAATATATCAAATACTAAACCCAGATTGGGGGCAACAACGTAAAATGAAAAAATTTGATTTTTAAAAAATTTTTTGAATACAACGAAACATTAGAAAAAAAAATAAAAGGGACGAATACGATTTTTATTTTAAAAAACGAAACGGGTTACTTTTTAAAAATTTTTAAAAGATATTTTAATAGGTATTAAACCAAAAACTCCCTTTTTAAAGGAGATAAAAAGGGGGTTTTTTTATTCCGAGATTTGTCCCGGGAAAATAAATGTAGATGTATCCCTTAAACAAAAAAAATTTTGGGAAATTAAAAGTGAAAAACCCCAAATTTATTTTTTATAAATTTAAAAAATTTTAAAAATTTCCCCAGGATTTAAAAAAAAGTTCCAATAACCGTTTCGTAAAAAAAAAAACGATTGTTTATGGGAAACCTTTTGATGAAGAAAAAAAAACGAGAAACCAACAAATAATTTCTTTACAAGTTTTTTAAAGTTGGGGGTTAAACTCCTTTTTCCCCAAAATTTTCACTGTCCCTTTCATGGGTTGAAAGGTCGATTTTTTAAAAAATTAAAAAAAAGTTGCAAAAAACGTAACATTTCTTTTTAAAATGAGCAATTTAGATTACATTAGCTTTTTTAAAAGACGACAATTGTATTTGGGACGTGTTTTGAAAATTTGGGGATATACATAAAAAAAGGTTTTATTCAACTTTGGTTCAACTTTTTTAGCGCTTTATTAAAAAAGTCCCCTTTTTAAAAAAGTAAAATTTTTACCCAAGAATGAAAAAGTTCCTTAAAAAATTGGAAAAGGGCAAGGGAATTTAGGGAAAAAATTTCAACTTATATTAAAGACAAAGTTTTTTTAAAGAAAGGCCGTTTTCGCGGCAGAGCCTTTTTGAAAAAAATTATAAAAAACAAAAATTCAACGAGAAAGAAAAATATTGTTTGTTGCCAAAATTTTTAAAAAACATTGTTTGTCCAAGGTTTTATATTA
Organism: Zoroaster sp. YZ-2022; assembly: GCA_029582265.1. Taxonomy (NCBI): domain Eukaryota; kingdom Metazoa; phylum Echinodermata; class Asteroidea; order Forcipulatida; family Zoroasteridae; genus Zoroaster; species Zoroaster sp. YZ-2022. The sequence continues at coordinate 6,454,446 of CM055816.1, forward strand.
TTGATAACTTTTTTAAAAGAAGCGCAAAAGTTTTCCCAAAGATGATAAAGTAGTACGAGTATCGTAAACTCTGGGCCGGGAAAGGGAAAAATTAAAAAGACAAGTAATAAAAAAAACATGCAGAAAAAAATCGTTCCTTCGGGTGGTTAAAATTGGTAAAAAGGGACAAATGTTTGCGCGTAGTTCGCCCAACCCTGCACTATTGCGCTTTTTATCAGTT
>CM055816.1:6455165-6490259 GCA_029582265.1 Zoroaster sp. YZ-2022
TAGGCCTACCATCCCAAAACCTATCAACTGACTTCTGTCATATATGTTATGGTAAGTTAGATCGCTAGTCCCAACCCCTAATTTATTTATTGTTGCTGATTAAAAACAAAAATAATTGCTTAAAAAACGATTAACGTTACGCTAGCATGATTATCACAAATAAGTGAGCCTACCTCATCAGTCTCAAAATCCCTTAGTTGATGGTGATGCACATGTTCTTGAAGGTGACTGCGATCGGCTTAGTCGTCCTGCTGAGCATGCACCCTGCCAAAGATTCTCCATCGACGTTTTGTTTTTTTGGGAACATGTTCTTCACCAAATGACAACAAGCGTTTGTACGTGGACCGACTCAGGGTTCACTATGGTCCATGGTCATGGACGGTTAGTATGAACACAGTAAGCTCGGACAAACACTACGCGAGCATTTGAGCGACCGACAATTTCGCTAAATTTAGATGGAATATATGTTCTTGTAAACTATTTTTTTAAAGAAAGAAAATAAAAGGAAAAAAACGGTTGTTTAACGGGCTGATCATTATTACCGTTGACGCGTGTGAGTATTGCTGTTTCGTGCACATCATTCAACGATGCGACATTAGGCGCTACCTTGCGGTTATTTAACCTTAACACAGGGATTTGTCATGAAGTTTAGCATCAATCAATTTTTCATATTTCATCAGGGCTGAAACGAGCAGTAAAACGAGGACGCATTTCAGCGCACATAATTATGTGCGTAAACGTCATCGACATATCGGGCTACGTCTGTATGTACGTCGATGCGTATCCGGTCGTCCTCCACTGCATGGTACCCGGCTACACGTATGCTGTAACCACATTATTCGCAAAAGCATACGCAAGCGGACCAGCACTCCTAACATGACACGTGCACGTCACACACAAACACACACGTTCGTCAACCACTAGTTTTTTGTTTGAATTGTTGAATTGTGGATTTAGATTTTCGACTTCGCCCCTTTTGAACCTTCGCCTGTCCTTTTTGACAGAATTTGAGCGAAGTAATATTATTTATCATTAACGTTAGAAGTTTCGGCTCAAAGTACGCGCTGGTTTACTGATATCAAGCAACAGTACGAGCATTGTGCCCATCTTCAGCGGTTGTTGATCGAGAAGCCAGCTGCATGACTTTTCTTCTATGGGCAAGGTTTTTAAGGCTATTTTAGGAAAACAAGAACCCCTGGTGTTGGAAAGAAGTTGGAAAGAGTTGTCCAGATGGATGGTGGGTGCTCCCTTCATCAATTCATAACTCATTGACAAAAAAATATTCCAAATTATTTTCGTGATATTTCAGAACACGAGCCATCAGAATCAGATCATTATGGCATGGAGGCTGCATAAAAGGCGTGAAAACTTATGTGGACTACACAGTGTATCAAGTTTCAGTATTTCAATTTTCCCATGATGTGATACGACCAGCCCTAAAATAATTACGCACATTACAATCACCATTTTCTGCTTATGTTGTTTGTCTCGCCCAGGAATGGTCATGCACATGTACCCAAACGTTCACCAAAAAATAACAAATAATAAATGAAAATCTTTGCATTTTTCAAACATAAAGTATGGTTGTCATTTTCCCATCCCAAAGCAGAGCATGGAAATTAAATTTGTGAAATTGGTCAAAGATCAGAAGATAACAGAAACAGTTCAGCTCAAATTATTTCTCATGGCACAAAAAGAAGACAAAATGTCCTCTTCCTCACGGGAAGTCCATTCTGACGAAGAAATGGCATCAGAACAGTCTAAGGATGAAGGCAGAGGTCACTGAAAAACCCAAAGCTAAAGAGGTTCTTTTGAAGAAGATGAAGGTGACCAGGGATTTAGAGATGGGATCATGGCAGCTCAGCTTCAAATCCAAATCTAAAAAAGGTGTTCTGTACTTGGCTGCTTGTCTTTAAAGACACCCACAAGAAAGAGAGGGAGAGAGGGTGATGTTAAGATCGAGACATACCCTGTAATAAATATGCAGCTCATGAACTAGCACAAGTTTACTTTTCCCATTTTGGACATATTTATATATATATATATATATATATATATATATATATATATACAGCGCGACCCGTGTAATCCACAAATAGTGGGTTAATATGACCAGGTTATGAGGTTTATGATTATAAACATGATTGCATCATGAGGTAGGGCTGTTAGCTTCCATTGATACCATCCTTGCATTCATGCGATCGCCATATCACTGAGCACCATTGTCTTGAAAATGGAACATCAAATTCCAAAAATGCAGGTTGGTGAATAATGGCATGGTTCAAAAGAAAAGCCAGTTCCCAACCAGGTTATGTAAGAGGGGTGTGTCATCAACAATTTCAATTCTGACTTTGTGTGTTGTGTCAGTGCACTGGTACAGTTCATTCGACTGCAAGATGGTTCCAGTTAACCACCAAGAGCAGAGGGTCTTCGCTGTGAAGGAGTTCCATGATATGAAAAGTTTGCAGGGTTGTCCAAACGCATTTCGACAAGAGTTCCCACAACGTGATCCTCCTGCAAAGAAGACACCGGCGGAACGTTCAAAAGTATGAGTCAAAAATCGTAACAAAGGGGAACTCAGGAAGACGAAAGGACTGGGCGGTCTGAGGTTAACATTGATGCAGTGGAGACAACAACTCTTGAACATCCGGAGGACCACCAGCACCCGGAGGAAATGGCCTTGGCATACCACATGCTACTTTTTAACCGAATCACACGATTGGACCTTCGCTTACATCCGTATCGGATAAGAAGTATCAGACACCAACTTCTGCCTGGAGATTTGGAAAGGAGAATGGCTTTCTCGAGGTGGTTACTGGAGCGTGTGAAAGGGATGAACAGTTCCTGAGATACTTTATAATTGGTGACGAGGCTGGCTTTAAGGCGAATGGGCAGGTTAACATGCACAACATTGTCCAGTACGCGCCAACCAATAATCGTCCAGCTTTTTAACTTCGAAAACGAATATGATCCGAGAAAAGTCATGGTGTGATCGGATTGTGTGGAATGGTGTCCTCATTGACCTTACTTCTTTCCTGGGAACGTGAACAACAGGCGTACCCTGATGATGATTAACGACAATGTCGTACCAGAAAATGGAGCAGCACTTCCAGCGTCAGATCCAAGGACTTTCAGATATCTTTGGTGGGCACAAGATGGTGCACCGTGTCATCGTCTCATCGCAGTCCGCAATCGGTTGAGAGAACTGTTCGCAGATCGTGTTATCGCCCTGCACCATGCCGTGGAATGCACAATTTAGTCACCAGATTTGACCCCTGTGTGATTTCTTTCTTTGGGGATATTTGAAAACAGAGTTTATTCCACCTCCTCGAGATATTGGTGAGTTACAGGATCGTATCAACCACGAAGTCAACATTCTGCGCAATGACCCAGCTATGGTGAGAAGAGCTGTGCAAGACATGCATCGTCGCTGTGGACTTTTGTGTGGAGAGAGGAGGTGGACATGTGGAAGGTGTTGGTGCTTTAAAGGGTTAGCCTGATCTTATCAAATAAAATCATTATCATGAATAAGATGTGTTTTCTTTTCAATCATTTAATCAGTGTCCTGTAACTCATGTATCTTGTCTCACTTTGGATATGAGCCACCTTCTTCTGGATTTTCGGCTCATTGGGCCCATTATTCACCAACCTGCAATATTTTGGAATTTGATGTTCCATTTTCAAGACAATGGTGCTCAGTGATGTGTGATCGTATGACTGCAAGTGATGGTGTCAATGGAAAGCCATTAGCCCTCACCTCATGATGCAATCATGTTTATAATCATAAACCTCATAACTCGGTCATATTAACCCACTATTTGTGGATTACCTTTTTTTGAGTCGCCCTGTACATATATATATATATATATATATATATACATATACATATATATACTCAAACGCAAACAGAAACTTACCACTTGTTTGAAATGTAATAAAATTGTAACAGTTCAAAATAAAACAAAACCAACAATTGCTTAATTGAAACATTGGCATTTTTATTGATGACATGTCAAGTTTTGACCACGATAAACCATCTCATCAGTACATACTAGCAGAGGGTGCAAAGTCAGTCCCCTTCAATAGCGTGTAGCGGTCACCATTGTTTTGGATACAGGCAGTGCATCGTCGGCGCATACCGCCTACCTGCCTTTGGATGGATTGTTGCCGGATACTGTCCCACTCTGAACTCAATGTCTCAAGCAGCTCTGCCTGTGTCCTGGTCTTTGCCAACTTCTGTCTCCTGCTCATCCCACAGGTGCTCTATGGGATTCAGGTCAGGGGAGAACGCAGGCTACTGCATGGTGTTGATGTTCTCGCCTTGGAGAAATGCAGTAGTGGTAAAGCGAGCAGCATGGGGACGAGCGTTGTCATGCTGAAAGGTTCTCGTTCTGGGCGGTCTAGCAGGAATGGCAGCAGATGAGGTCGCAGGATGTTATCCACATACCGTTGGGCATTGGCGATTCCCCATCCACAACCACCAGTGGCGTCCTGTAACGGTCTGATATGTCGGCCCACAGCATCACACTTGGGCCACCCACCCGTTGGCTTATCGCACGCAAATAATCGGCATATCGCTCGCCAGTTCTTCTCCAGACACGCTCACGCCCATCAGGACTGTCCACACAGAACTTTTGACTCATCGCTGAAAGCGCGATCTCGTCTCCACTGCGCTGTTGTCCACCACTGATGCTGCTGCCAAGCACCATCTCTGCCGAAGGTGGCGGCGATGGGCAGCCGTCATCACCGGGCCTCGGTATGGTCTTCTGGCAGTCAGACCATAGTCAGCGCAGTCGTCTTCGTGCAGTATCATTGAGATCCGTGGGTTTGCACGCCCCGGGAGTTTCTTGCCGGTAGTGCGGGATGCTGGACGGAATCGATCCCGCAGGTGACTTAGGACCATCTGCCTGTCCTGCCTTGCATGGTGACCTTGGCCCCTTATCGAGGTCTGTCATCTGCAGAGTTGTGAGGGTGTCTCTGTCCACCAGGGCCGATATCGTCCGGTGTGAACAGCCAGCGCGACGTGCCACCACGGTAGCTCAGTCCGCCTTTGCAGCATGCTCAGGGCACGCTGTCGTTGATCCCTTGACAATCGTGGTATGTTCATTGAAATGCCGATTTTGCACCGGCCTTTTTAAAGCCAATATCAAGACATCAAGTGCAGCTCATTAAATCATCCCATACCCCTTGGCTAATCACTGACAGTCAAAACAGTTGCTTCTAACAGCCAGCCATGAAGTGACCATTGAAGGTTCAGTGACCAAGTGTGACCGTTTTGTTCGACAGTGAGACACTATTGTCCACAAATAAGTTCACACATTTACTAAGCACGCAGTGTTATTGCGATATTTAAAGGTTTAAAATATGGTAAGTTTCTTTTTGCGTTTCAGCAATATATATATATATATATATATATATATATATATATACATATATATATATATAATATATACAATATATATATAGGTATACATATATATATATACATATGCATATATGCATAAGACATCTCACTGGCTGAAACATTGTGGACGGCACCTTAGTTTGGAGAAAAACTGCGCAAACTCTGCCTGCTAAGGTTCTTCTGTACTTAATTCACTGCCAATTTCGGAGTGGCATGAAGAAGTCTCGGTTTAGAATGCTCACCTTCCATGTAGGTAGTTGGATCATGTTAGGTCGGGTTAAAATATTTGTAACAGGATTAGCAATTTTTTTTTAAAGGCACACACCGCCTTTGTTGGTATGACATTGGGCGACAAAAAGCCTCAATATTTCAATAATAAATAACATTGTTTTACATACATGGTTGGAAAGATCTTTCTGGGTAGAACATAATTGTCCACCTGTACTCCTAAAATGCGTCGTTTTTCTGTTATTGTACAAAAACCAATGTCATGTGACTTTTTGAACCAAAATTTGTCTAGAAAACTCACGAGGACAAAAGTAACAGTCGTAATTTCTTTCAGACGTTTAAAATGTTTATTATCAAACCAAATTCAAGAATAATTATTTTTATAATTCATTGATACTTCGATAAAAGTGAAATGATTTTGAAACAATAGGTGAAAATTGTCAAAATCGACAAAAGACGAACGTCTTGGCACTTTCCGAGACATCAGGAACCGGAACCAAGACTGTACCGGTACAGCTATCGGCGCCAGCGCGGCAAAGCGCCTGAGGCGTGAGCTCGTTGTTAGGGCCATAAACATGTCAACACTTTTCGCGTGAAGCGTAAAGCAGGGTCTCGACCACTGTGTTGCTTTTCGTGTCGGGTATTTTGAATTATGATACTGCCAGTATGAGTTTAGTTTTGAAACAACAATGACGCGCATTCATTCGGAACACCGTCACAGCCCCTTCATCATATCAACGCCATTAAAAGTGACAAAACCGTTCAGTTTGAAGCCATCCGTCAAAATCAACGCCAGACTTTCGACCGAGAGTGGCTGCTGAAGAAAGTGCTCACCGTCTACGGCACAAAACGACGCATGCCTGGTGATAATTGACGGCCAGCCAACCTCAAACATGACAAACACTCAGGGATTTGATTGTTGAACGTGATGGTGACCATGATGAGACCATGATTAATGTCGCATTTGTAGGATTATTAAGGACAGGTAAAGAGTAATAAAAGAGAAATATTGTTTGATAATATAATACTCGGAGAGCTTTTTGTGTGGCTGTATGCTGAACTCTTATGATGAATTTATGTTAGCCATCACGTTATTTTTGGATAGTTCCTATAGCTAAGGCCCAATGATATCATGATGATGTTTACACATACAGACATGATAATTATGAGATATAGTTTTAGAAAGCAGAACAATTTCCAGTGAAGAAGTTGTAATTTCCACCATCAATGCATTTTATGGGGAAGATGTAATCAAATGGGGGTCATGGTGAAAATTCAAACATGGACTGGAGGAAATAGCATCAGCCTTTACACTCCTGATATTTCCATTTCCAGGTTGTAAATAATTTTTCCGCACATGGAACATAATAGAAAGTTGGCTAATTGTTGAAAATTCGTATTTCATCCATGTTCATGTATTAGGTACCACAGAGTCTACCCAAAGCACAGCCGCATAGTAATTGGGTGGAGAAGAAACAATGCAGCTTATGTCAAATAGCTAATGTCTGCAGTCTTCAAAGCCAGGCGGATATCAGCTAATTATCCTTTCATTAGAAAACAAGCTTTTATAACTACTACATGATAAAGTTGCAAGAAAGCTTGCACTGATGCTTTCTCCCTCTTTCCCGCCCCTCAGCCGAAGAGTTGTGAAAAAGTAAATAATTCCCAAAAAAAGTGCACAAGGGCTGTTGTACTCAGCCAATTGACAATTCAAATAAAATTAAATGTAATTACATCCACTTGATCAAATCTGATAATTGCTTGTTTTTTCATTTTGTTATGGAAAACCTTTAAATTCTAGATTTAGATGAAGCCAACATTGGTATTTATGTCTTGGTATTAAGTCTTGTACAAAAAGCTAAATTTAATTGATGGACTGCATGTTTATATACCAAGAGTGATCTTTATTTATAATATACTTCACTTTCAACTCAAGTTAATAATGAAAGAAAAAATAATGATAAATTGACAACGATAGTAACACTGTAATCAAGCATCTCTTTATTGTGACATGCTTATAAATTGTCTTTGTTTTCACCTATACTGCAAATAATTAAAAATCATTTATGTAAATTTGCAAACGAGCATTGCTTTTTATACATTTTCAAGGTTGTACACATATTTGGCAAATGTCTGTGAAGCTGCATCCAATCTATAGAATTATAAGCTAAACATCATATGCTATTTGTTTAGACATTGAAATAATCAAGAGTTGTATAGAAAGCTTGTAACTTGCTAATAAAACAATGAAATACATATTTATTTTAACTGTCCATTTGGTTTCATGACTTGACTTTTAGAACCACTTTTCCTCCCCCAACACAATCAATTGAAACCACTTTGTTGACCCGTTTAACCTATTATAAACAATTCTAACACGAGTGTACATGGCTCACACACATGTAACAAGTGAAATGACTTGTGTGTAAATGAACCTGACCATGATCCTTTGTTGACAAGGTGCAGAATCTATCTGCATACAATGTACGCTCTGTATGTACGATTTAGTTGACAATTCAGAATGGGTGGCATCTAGGGCTGTCATTGAATTGGTAATTTTGAACAAGTTCGCCCCCTAAGTTCTTGGTGATAGTAATAGCATCGCCACTGGTGATGAACCAACACATTTGTTTTCTAAAATTCTTTGGACTATAATTGCAGCACTATAGAATCCAAGAACTAGGGAGGGAGGGGCAACAAGCAATAAAAAGTAAGGGGCCCAGACATATGCTTGATTCCAAATTACCAATTCCATTGACCGGAAGACTCATGCTTCATTATGTCGAGAATCACACCCAGCATCAATTCTGCATAGCTGTAGTAGTAAGATGTTTCTGTCCTCTCTTCTGAAAAGATTTAAGAGTGAAAAGAGGAGTAAGGCTTAGATTTAAATAAATTCAACATTATCAACAATCACTGTGAAATAAGGTAAAACATTGTTTAACTGATATGCATTGGAAAGGTGGTTATCAGACAGACCCTTCTCTTGGACCGAAATGCCAGTACTCATATACATGTAGCAAAAAAAATAATAACAAATTATACTAAACCCTCAATTTTGTTGTAATAAACAAACCATTAAAACTAAATGAAACGTCTGTCATTGGTATTTGATAATGAACATTAATCTCAACCCTGTAACACGTTAAGATTAGATCTCACAAAAATAGCATAAAAACTAACTCAGAAATTGGATTAAAAATAGGTGCTCCCCTCGTGTTTCACAAAGTTATATCTGGTAACTTTTTACATAATTAATTTGTTTCTCTCTCTCTAAGATAAAAGCACTTCGGGACAAATTAATTTGGCTCATAAGGCCTGTGTCCCGACCTCAAATACAAAATGTTTGATAACATATTGAGAGTATGAGAATCTAAACTAAAATTGAAGCTTCCCTTTCAACATTTTTCCCACAAATATGTAGAGTATGTAATCAGGGGTTAGGGCAATTTCACATACCGTTGCCAGGGGATATTGGCATGATTGTGTTCATCATGTACAATCCTGTACATCATGTACCGTCTACCAACCGCAATGCAAATCAATGTTGATTGCGATTGAGATGCTCACCCAGAATCCAGTACATGTCCAGACAGATGCTGCTAAGCACCGGTTTGTTCAGTCTATGCCTTTTCCATGGTTGATCCAAGGTCTATCAAGCCTACTAGGCATTTTCCGGAAAGAATGTCGTATCCGGCCGCCACTTTTAAGGGCTTTTGGATTTTGTCGCAACCACTAACCAGTTAAAAAAAACTATTCTATCGATTTTGGTGGTACAGAAAGCGAAAAACTATCTTTAAATCCACTTTTATGATGGTTTTCGGACTTGATTTACATTCTAAAAAAATCCTCCCTTCTAGAAAAATAGAAGGATCCCATTAGTTGCCATCACGCATGTACAATGACTGTGTTGGTCACTAATTGTGGAGTTTATAAGATCAGACTGACATGACTGAGGAAGTCATCGTATACTAAAAATGCCTGATTTTTTCGGGTGAAATAAATATCCTGGAATAATTTTTAAGTATATGTCCATTATCATCCATATGTTCTCCACCTTACCAGGTAGGTAAGATTACATTATTGGTTATATTTAATGAAAAACAGTGGCGGCCAGATACGACGCCATTTCACCCCATTTTCCTAAATTGTTGGATGATCTTGACGTCGACGCACCTGGTTGCAATCGAATCCAGGAATTCTGTGATCGTTCGTGTTTACAACGGATACAAAATGTACAGATTCAAACCTTGTTTCTCTCTCTTTACAATCACAACGGTGTGCAATGCAGAGGTACCAGTCTAAATACAATCTCGCAATTGCCGTACAGGTATCACGGTTGTGTAGACTACTGGAAATGCGTATACGTGACCTTTGACCCTATTGTTGTTTTTTTGGACATTTTCGGTGATTACACGATACCGGATTCGTTTTTGAAGAAAACCTTCCAAAAATTACTATCTATCATTCTATCAATCCCATTTTTTTTTTGCACTTTTAGTGCGGTGTGTACCTTAACTACAACACTAATTCAGAAACAAACCTTTCTGTAAAAAGGGCTGTATAGGGCTGTGGAGGACCAAAGGAATATAAATCCCAAAATCCATGTTTAGTACTGTATGTATAGCTGCCAAATCCAGTCTGGCCAAGTCGCTTTTGTATAATTGTTTTTTCTTAGTAAATATATGGATTTACATTTATTTTAGTCTTATATATTACCCAGTAGAAATTTAGTCACATACGGCTCTTCATACGGCACTTCAAAAGCGACGCGATAACACTTCTAGTGCGACGTGACAACACTTCTAGTGCGACGCGACAACACTTCTAGTGCGACGCGACAACACTTCTAGTGCGACACGTGAACCCTAATGCGACGCTTACATACCTTTCTTGCAATGTGCAAGTGGCCTTTTTAGAACACTATACATATTCTTTGGAGCGATTATTACGAATCAAATCACGAAAAATACCACGCACGTGAATGTAAAGTTCTGACATGTTACTGCGACGTCGGCTTCCAACCGGACTAAACGATGCATAAATATGGATGTATTCGGCGTAAAGGTGATATTCTATAATATGTGTGTGATTTCCTGCATTGATCTACGGTAGTATAAATGAAAAGTGTCCTGCTGAGTTCATAATGGTCCATTGACAGTGTCCTGTGGCTGTACTCTGTGACACTGGTCTCAAGAAATATGCCCTGTGGTTGGACAGTGAAAAGCAAGCTCAGTATGGAATATAATAAACTCACCTGTTATACTTCTGACCCTTTGCTGCAATTGATTTCGTCTCATTGCCGGTTCCACAGCCCACGTCTAGAACCGTGTCTTTCAGCTCCAAATTTAAGCTTACTGATGTGTTGCGTTATGAGTTAGGCGTTGAATAATTCTGCTATCATTCACACTGTAGTCGCTGCTTGCCGAACAACGCTTTGTTTTGCCAGAAAAACTGGCCGAAACGTGGCTGGGTTGTGTGTGTTACGACGGGCCCGCGCACGCGTTTTGAACGTCTTGCGCACGCTAAGTTACCGTTAGCTAACACGCACACGCACGCACACGTGTGTAAACACCGGCATTCGGGGACCTTTGTCAAATTCCTTTCTCCAAAAAAATACGGGGACGGATTGTTCTCCATTGAGCAAAACCTGGGACCATTGTCCTTTTGTTATACGTCCCCGGTTTGAATGGCGTCCACACACGCACACGCGCACACACACACACACACACATCAAAGTTGTACCATACCAACAATGTGTTGGGATTTACAGCGAATTGTTATTTAGGCTATTGCGCTACCAGAACCATTGATAGCGCCTGACACGCTAACGTAAACAGACGGTCAATCAAGTCAACCGTCAACTAATCAACCAACTATATGAAAGACATGGTTTGGTTTGCACCCGCAGCGGCTTTATCTACATCTGAAACACATCTAGGCTGTTAATAACGAAAACAGGGCGCCTTCGGTGGCGACCTAACTCTGAAATGAACACAGACATACTTCCCAAAGGGTTTGGCGATTCGAAGTGCGTGCAGGGGCCCGTTCTCTGCAACACAATGTCGAATGGCCTGCTCTCTACCGGGCCCTACCACCCACGGGCCCCAGTGCAGCTGCACTGCCTGCACTGTTCATATTTACGCCCTGGTTTTTTTTTTTTGTGTGTGTGTGTGTGTGTGGTAGTTTGTGAAAACCCGTCTGGGTAACGGCAGTGTATGTATATATATATATATATATTTTAATTGCCGCTATTTTCCTGCTCTTTTTGGGATCCCGCCCACTAGTATATATATATATATATATATATATATATAAATTAAATTTTAAAAAAAGAGGGTGGGCTTTAGCTGATCCAATCCGGGACCTTCATCAGGGCTTTAAAAAGTACAACATAAAACTCATCCATTTATAGGGAAAAGGAAAAGGGAAAGGATCATGGGGCAGGATCCAAAAAAGGCGGGAAAAATAGTGGGCCAATTTAAAAAGATAAGCATCAGTCTAGAAAAAGCCAATAGGGAGTATCAGAAGTGAACAAAGGAGGGGATTATTGAGCCACACAATAAGTAGACGGGTGCTTATGGTGAAGCTAGGTGAAGAGGGACTATTGAGCCAATAATAATAGGTAGAGGTGGCAGTTTGCAGTGTTGGTAAATAAACATAGACAATACACAAAGGGATACGACAACAAAAGGGGTTTACGCCTACAAAATTGAGGGAGTTGCGGGTAGATAGCCAATTGTATTGAAGGTCATATAAGAGACAGTTGGAAAACTGTGGTAAGCATATAAGATAAGATAAAGCAAATAGGTTAAAACAAATACTCGAAAATAGAACGAAGGTTAAAACAAATACCGAAAAGAGAACAGGTTTAAAAACAGATACCTGAAAAGAGAACAGGTTAAACGGATACCTGAAAGGAGAACAGGTTAAAACAAATATTGAAAAACAGGTTGAAGCAAATACCTGAAAAAGGAACAGGTTTAAAGACAACTACCTGAAAATAGAACAGGTTAGGACAAAATCTGAAAAAATAAAAGGGTTTAAAAACAAATGCCTCGAAATGGGTGGTAGTTGGATTATTTATGTGCTGATGCTGAGCTTTGTGGACCCCGGGTTTTTTTTCACCATGGAATAAATTATAGTGTATCGATAGCGTATCGGCATTTATTTGTATAGCGTATCGGCCTACTCCCCATTGTATGCCTGGCTAGAACACTGCCTAGCGTACATTTCTATGCATAACACAGACAATTTTCTTGTGCAGCTTGGAACTATTTGAACACACAATCTCAGTCCCATGCATACAATTTGAGTTGTTAAATGTTTTTCGCCTTTGTTTTTTTACTTTTTTTTTTCCCCTCATTCATTGCCAATGGATTGAGTTTGATCCCTTTTTATTTAGCCTGCCCCTTTTTATGAAAGTGGCCTCATGCCCTTGAATTTTCCCAATTCTGATACCTGCAAATGCATCTTATTTTGTTTAAATAAGTAATTCAAAGATTATAGCCTATATTTTGTATGTTATTTTTTGCGGGATTATTCAAGCAATTTCCTTTTTTTGTCTTTTCTCATAGAGATGCCCTCGTCACCAGTGCATCTAGGGGCTGCTCAAAGAGCAGTTAAACAGCTGCCTGTGAAGGCAGATTATTATTTTTATTAATTTTTTTTTCGGGGGGGGCGGTGCTCAGATATCAAACATAGAAAGACCCAATATGTTCTTCATTTGTCATTATGCAGTCAAGATTCATGAGTCACTCATGATTGACTCATGACTTTGAATCAACCAAAATTATTTCTGAAATATTGCTCATAAATCTTTTTGGCAAAAAATGTTCCCAAAATAAGGCTCCAGATTGCACCAGGAGACATCTGAAACCCCTTTGAGCTCCAGGGGCCCTTAAGGGCCCTGGACCCCTGCCAAGAGGGATTTCGCACTGCGTTGTGATGTGGCTTCGCGCACATAATTTCACAACCCCCACTTCACTGTTATTCTGAATTTCGCCTCCTTTCATTGGCAGGTATGCTTATAGTGTAAATCAGATGGTTGACCATGATGTCATAGCAAGCATGATCAATCATTGATCTGAAATATAAACATATCACAAAACAAAATTACATGTAAATGTTTTCAAAGAGGATAGAAGAATAATGGGTCATGCTAACAAACACATACAAGTTTGCAACCTCTCATGTTATTATCAGGATGATGGATTGACAAGAAATAAGGAAGCACATGTGACCTCTTCTTCTCCCAAATGATGCGACCTGTTTTATTGAGCTCAATAAAGGTGGTGATTGTTTCAGGCTCATTTTTACTTTAGTTTAGTAAGAAAAGTACCAGTATAAACTGCAGTGCAGCAACCACCACACACAAGACCGGGACACAAAATAGCCGTAGTATTTTCGAAAAGAATCCCACCCAAATCTTTCAATTACTACCTCCATGAGGTTTGCGATCTCACAATCGCAGAAGGCTTTCAAAATGCCTCTTTAGCTTAAGAAAGCAGAGGATACAGTGTCGAAATGTAGAGTTTATCTGTTCAGTCTCGGCTGGATTCCATGATGTACGACGAAAGACCGCAGTGTCGAGGTCCCGGAATGCAGTGGTGCGCATGCCCATGGAAGGTTAATCCATTGTTGTAGCCCCAAGCCTGTAATACCACACTTCCTGTCTTCTGGACCCAAGTCACCTTTAAGAAGTAAACCCAGGCATTGTTCTTGCGTTGCCCGCATCACCGGAAAATGGTAACTTCCCTTCACTGAAGCTACTAGGCTCCAATATCTGCTAGGAAAGCAGGAGTGTTAACCTGGTGCAGCCCGGATCAACCTTCAGATGGGGGGAATCGGTCTCCAGAAGAACTAAATATGGAAACTGATTGCAAATCTTCCCCTTTTGCGCCAGGGAGAACGTCTTAACCATGAATAGTCCCAGCAATAGTTAGGAAATGCTAAAGCTCAAACATCCACTTGTTCCTTGCTGGGCTGGAGAAAGAGGGGATGTATCCGGGATACCTGAACACCGTCTTTTGAACATCTTCCCCAGCACCTTTTCCCTGCACTGATTCCCAGTGGGTCCTTTCCTGCTCCTTGGCGGATAAAACCAGCACATAGTTTTCTGAAAGCTAGGGTCCAAGAATTGGGTTCTAAAAATCTGATTTGTGGCCTCTAGGCATGTTTTGGGGAATAGAGTAGTCGAATCCTGCCCTCACTGATGGAGAGCACTGGACTAAATGAGAGGTTTGCAGTTTATCCCCTGTATCATTATTGCCATCGATATATTTTTTCAGTGAATTCACAACACTTTCCATCGCCTGTCGGTGGGGAAAAAATAATTTCGCAGAAATTGTCCGAGTCACAGTAGTTAAGAACTCCACCAGGAGAGAACTACCGTTCTTTTGGTCCTTGCCTGAATTTGATCAATGCATTCCACCTTTCCCTCAGTGAGTTTTCCCAGTCTGTCCAGATGAAATGGCTGTCAAAACCTTCCCCAATACAGATGGGTGTGTTGCCTTCTTCCCGACGGCTCTGCTTCTCCGTTGTTGCTCTTCCTCCCCCAATATACCTGTAGTGTTCATCTCCTCCCATGTCTGTCCTGATCTTCCGTCACACTGGCTGGGTTACCTGTTCAAACAGAGACCCCCAAACCCCCCCTGTTTCTCTATCCCGCCATCCCATCACTGATTCCTCCAATACTGTTGACAACGGCCTTGTCTCCTTCGCATCCCTGGGCCCCTTTGGGATATCAATTATTAGATGTTAATTCAAAATCATCCTCCTGGTCGGCCTATTGAACAGGAAACACAGTGGATGAATAATCACTACAGAGAATTAACTGACACAACGAGAAACAAGATGGTCCAAACCCTCTCCCCGAATTAACGCCCCTCAGGCTTTCAGCCTCAATTTCTGATGCAATTGTTAAGTCGCAAGCCTGCCAACGTTGACCTATTCAACCAAAAATTGTTTACTGTTGCGGTTTCTCCCAAGATGGCTGCCAAGAAAGTCCAAGCTCTTTGCCCGTAATTTCCTAAAGTCCAGTTGACAAAAATTTCTGCAAGGATATCCTGCAAAATTTTGGGGAAATGGTAGTAAACATGCCATTTTCAATTTGTTGCGACATGATCACAACCTTCTATGTGGGCATGATTGTTTCCTCTCTCTTCTTCTGGTGGAACAGCCGGCGGGGCGTAGTAGTAACCTCCTTTTTCCTACCACACTCCTGCCATCCTGGTTGTCCGAGTCTTCCACCGCATTGTTGGGAGGCACACACTGTCCCGATATGGATTGCTTGAAAACTGCCCAGCTTCTCTGAGGGCTGTCAACAATGTCTGGGATCCTGATTAAGCAAAACGCCCAGTTTCTTCTAGGGCTGTCCATTAATATTATCATCATCCGTGGTATCTAAGCAAATTTAAAAAAGAATACAAAAGTACGAATCAAACAAAAACAGAAGAATGTGCAAGAACGGTACCTTCCGTTCCATTATCTTTACACAATGGACAGATATATCGTCCATTGCCATCCTTCTGGTGGCATTACTTGCCGCGGTACCATTCGTCACATTCATCGTATTGGGATCATGAAATCCCATCGTCAGGTTTCCTGCAAATGCAGTGAACTTTTGGTGGTCTTGGCCTCACGGTCACCGCACCGTTTGAGGCGGTCATGATCTGCAGTGAACACTGTGTTCCGGGTACTCCACTCTGTACAAGTATGAAGAACTTTTTATTGATCAGAGCTGGGCCTTTTGGGAGGGTACAGGGTTTTTGTATCTCCCTTTATGGTTGCTGTGTCCAACAGGTATACCCTATCTCCCTGCTGGTATTCCTGCTGACCAGATCATAGTCCCGTTTATTTTCTTTTGAGATTATAAGTGTTGACAGTTTATTTCGTGTGCTGTTTCTATTGCTTTGGGGCCTTTGGTCTGTGCAATTCACCAAACTGAGTCTCGACACTGGTGTTTTGGGAGGCAAGGAAACAGATCAGCAGGTTGCACTTGTAAACTCCTACTGATTTTGACCAGACGAAAGTCAAATTGATTTGATATCTGGTTGATTATGATCTTATTATTTTCCGGGTCAGGGATACTTGTAAAGTTGGTCAGATTATTTGACCCGGGAAAATATTCAACAATCAATCTAACTATTCGTCATCCTGACCCGGAAAGTGTCGGGTCAAGTCCAACCCGGCCCACGTCGATTAATGTTGACCCGATTTCCCGGGGTCTAATGAGATAACATGTCTTCCATGTATTAAGAAGGGCCTTTTATCTATGGCAAACAATCAAAGCATTTTTTGTTTTGTTTTTTAAAAATATTCAGCTTGAACTGTTAAAATTTTTAGTAAATTTCCATAACAAGTGCATCTTTCTTAATATGAACACATGTTTACCCTTGTTAGGGACGGCAGGAGACAAACACAATGTAATTGAAAGGATAACTGTAAATGAAAAGAAACAAACAATGAAATGATCTTCATTGTTGTATATTTTATTTCTCTTTAACTGTCAAAATATATTCATAACAGTCATTTTAAAGTTATTGTTTAAAGGCGGTAATATCGTCACGACTACGTTAGAATACAAGAGTTCAAGCTCACCAACTGAAATAAATAGTCACATGATAAGGTCATATTCGCGTTGCTGCCGTATTAAATGAGCCAATAATTTTCAGACACTGTGTTCATCTTTTAACCATGATAATGATTCCACGTCGTAGTATGTTGTTTGATTGTGAGATACTTCGTCCTTTTATCTTTTAAATTCAAATTTGTGTTGTGGGAAATTGATAGTCAAATTTAGAAGAACTATCCTAATGCTTAAAAAGAATTATGGAACTTTAATTATGATCGGCAAATGTATACTGTTGCTGACACATATGCATGAGAATTTGGTGATGTTTACTACGTTTAGATGGGGCCCAGGGATTCAGTCAGCAATATACATTTTAATGGATCACCCAACAGATAATACATTTTTAAATACTATGAATTTGGGGGATTTTTAACGGCCCAAAAATTCCTCAGTACTATCATTGTTCTAACATGTTACAAAAATACCTTGAATAACCTAGATGCGCCCATGTCCTGAAAAACACCAAGTGAAGGCACAGACTGCCACAGAGAAGTAGGCCCTGTAAAATTACCTTTTAAACATACATTAACCCCTTTGAAGAATAGATCAACCTCAACCCTGGCCATTGATTATGTGTTATACAGACTCTGACACACCGTAGTAGTACTAAGTAGCTGTCAGTAATACTTTTAAAGGACAAGGGTTCCAAGAATAATCAACTGGAGGTAAAAGGTGGGAAAATTTTATTTTAAAAGTGGAAGAAGTTTAAAATTTGTGTTCAGGGGTTATGATATGATTTTTAATAATGACATGCCAATTTATATAAATTTAAATAAGGATGTATATATCAATTATATAATTGATACTGATATATAATGTTGAAGTTTTTCTAGAAAATTGAAATTCTAAATTGTTATTCATAATTAAGATTCTGCTAACACAATCTCAGCTTAGATGGTGATGATAATATGCCTTAAGAATCTTGGCTTACAAAACAAGATGGCTTTAATCACCCAGGAGAAAAATTCCAGTTTTAAACTCATTTTAAGTCCTACGAAATTTAATGGATCCCATTGCTCAATTTGGGATTTTATGATGTATTAATCCGACCCATCCGGACCTAATGGGATGCATTGGGGTCTTCCTGTTCCTACTTCTTCCAAAGGGAGATATATAAAATTTCCAATAAGGATTGTAACTGGACCTAATGAATTTAACAGGTTCCCATTAGTTCATGACTTAGGATGTATTAAAATTGGGAAACCGCATCCGACCCACGGGATGCATTAGTCCAGGCTCTATTTCCCAAAAGGGAATAAATTGTGGTCCAATATGATTGTAACTGACTTAATGGGTTTCTACAGGTTCCCATTAATTTTGGGTGAAGGTATTCCAAGAAATTGCAATCGACCTAAAGGGTTATTGCAGGTTCCCATTGATTTAAATGATGGTAACCACAAGAATAAATAATACTGCACTGGGACCCCATGGGTATCGTTTAGGTTCATTGAATAAAGCACAGTATGTAGTTGGACCTAATGGGTTATTGTATGTACCCATTCATTTCAACAGGCCAGTGTAGAATCCCATAAGAATTATAACTGACCTAATTAAACTGAAAAATAATGTTCATAGGTAAGCAAATAAAAATTGTATATTTTATTCTTTCAATTATGCATGGCCATTTTTAAAAAACTTTTAAAGTCGTGTAATTTTTTCTTGAAATGTTTGGACCTTTTTTAAGAGATATTGTTTAAAATTTTCATCGCCAAAAAAAAATCCTCCAGCTTCAATTTGTTACACATCATCTACGCAAGGAACTGTTTTTTTATGCGTAATATTATATTTAGAAGTACCAATGATTTGCACCAAGCCGGTACAGCACAAAGTATAAGAAGGATGCATGTTTTGTGCCAACAACTGTATTTTTCAGTGCATGTGTTTGAATGGCTTGTTATTTGCAACAATTTGTCAATTTGGATAATTAAATATAACTACCTAGTGATTGATAGTTACTGTAGATTAACAGAACAGAATCAGATGGAGTTATGCTGCGATGAATTTGCTCTGTAGTCGGGATGGCAACTGGCACTAATTCTAGTACTAAGGATCTAGGGTTATGTTACCTGATGATGGTAGTATTGTATTGTATAATGTACAGTGTACAATACACACAGTTTTACATTCATGATGGAAGGCTGTATAACGTTAGAAAACCATGATGGACAAGACACGAAGAAAAAGGTAAGAATACCCATATACCGGCCCAGGTTCAGCATACTTTATCGCAGTTTTCACGAACTTATGCGACCGCTCAAAATTCAAATTGATTTAAAATTAATTTACTTTTAGTTATCAAAGTTTATGTACTTACTGATAATTCTTTTTTCCGCCAAATTTCGTCTTGAACGCCTGGCTGTTGGTTCCCAGGTCTCCTTTAAAAACATTGTTTGGATATGTTTGATATGAGAATATGGCAATAGTAATATAACAAAATATCTATCTTTGTTTACTTTTAGAGTGTCATGGATCAGTCCTCATTCGATGAGAGCTAGGAGGGAAGTGAAAGCTGTTCAGGCTGTGAAGTTTAAGAAGTACATGTATATTTGTAAAAAAATACAGGACATTAATAGACTAATATTATTATTAGGAAACAGATAAATTAGTAAATTGAGTTTGTCATTAAGATTCGATGAAACTTTCTAAAAATACCTCTGTGCATCTTATGAACATTTTTGATTGTCCATTAATAAATCATTTTTCTACAGACTAAAAACAGAGCTTTGTATTACATCATACTACAATAGAGGTAATTTTGAAGGATAAAATGTTAATTATAAACATGTGAAAAAAACACCTACATGTAAATGTGCTACTGTGCCAGTGACATCGCTGATTATATTTGGCAGAAAAATTTTATCTAGATCCATTTAGGTGCTTGCCTTTTTTCCACATGTTTATAATTAATAACTTTACACTGTTAATTAAGAAGAATTCATGGAGCTTGGTGTGTTTGTGATTTACAAAATTTCAATCCCTTCAAAAGCTAAGTGGGTGATAGAAAATACAAAATAGGCCTTTGGCACTTTTAAATTAGTGCTTATTGGGGTTTCCACACATGTTTCTGTGATTAATGACTTTTAAATTGCCAGTGCTCAGTGACTTCAAGGTTGATTATATTTGGCAGAAATGTTTACCTATCCATTTAGGTGGTTCACCTTTTCAATATTTATGATTGCAACCTTTACATTGTTAATAGAATGATTCAAGTGTCTGAAAGACAATTTGCTTCCTTTATATGAAGCCTGAGGCTTTTGTGATTAACCAAATTTCAATCAAATAGGGGTTCTTTTGTACTAAATTAGTGCTCGCTTCCTTATTCTACAATTTATGATTAATGACTTCACCATTTTCCTTTTAAAGAAGTTTGCGAGCTTGTGATTAACAATATTTCAACCCCCAAACCTATTGTCTGATAGAAAATACAATAAATATGTTATTTGGTGACTTTTAAATTCAGTTTCTCAAAGGTCATATCATTAATTAACTTGAATTTAATTTATTAAGTTGAAAGAAAATGTTCCAACAAAAACCGCAACATAAACCGTAATATTTCACAGACATGGAATTTAGATCCATCTGTTTTATGATTGTTTTTCCTGATGAGATGGAGCCATCAACAAGTTTTTGAATTTAACATATGGATTAGTCCGGGTTGTTGAATGATGCCAATGTTGTAAAACATTTTTTAAATGGTTAAAACCCTTCAGTGACTATTAAAACATATGTTATTAAAGAGATGCTACATCTTTGGTAAGTGTTTGGTTAAGGCATCCATAATTTATAAGAGGAGGGATGCATAACAATAAATAATCCTGTGAGAATTTCAGCTAGTTTTGTTGGGCCGTTTACGAGAAAAAAAAAATAGTGTAAATGCATATCAGCCTTTTTGTACACATTGTAATGGTTAAAAAATTATCACATCATGCTATATAATTTTAGGGAAAACTTCAGTTCTTTGGCTATTTTCTTTAAAAAGACTACTAGTTCAGACGGTATCTTTCAAGACAGGATATTTTGTGAATATATATGTTCTTTCTTACATTTATTACATGTGTTGTATTCTATAGTGGAATTCCTACTCAGATTTAATAATTGTACATATAAAGAGTTATTAAGTAATATTGTATGCGTCGCCTGTATGTTGTCCAAAATACAAACCAAAACAAACCAAAGTGGATTGCATTTATGTATAATTATGTTCCTGTACATGTATGACCCAGTAGCTCTTCCATTCAGAAGGACCTTCAATGGGGATCCAATCTAACTTAGATATAATTGTCAGCAAGGTACTGATCCTGATCCATACAATGATCCACCTTCAGCAGGTAACCAAACAGGACCCTAATCATTGGGACCCACGGACCAATATGGAATTTGAGACATTTTCAATGGGATCCCATTGTATGTGATCCCATTGAAAGGGGTCCCATTGAATGATGAATCCCATTGGAGTCCCATTGCATATGTAACCCAATGGATTTATCCAATGGGACCCAATGGATTTCATTCAATGGGACCCAATGGGATTTTCACCACTGGGGATTCCATTGGGATCCTATCACTGGACCCAATATGGAATTTCTGATCCCATTGTATGGATCCCACTTGGCAATGATCCATTCCATTAGTCTTGGGATCGATCCCATTACAGATGATCCTGTCCAAAATTTCCATATTGGGTCCCATTGAATGATCCCATTAAACCTAATGGAATTTTCTCTCCTGGCAATCACTTATTCAATGTAAAAGAAACTAAACATTTTAAACTTTCAATGCATGCTAGGGAAATTGAACGACAACACATCCTTTACAAATTTGGTGCACCATTAGGCCTATGCCTGTGTACTTCAAATTATTTGCATGCTATGGGATTTGTCACCAGATTCCCCAGAAAATGCACTTTAAATGCAATAGGTTATTAATAGTCACATCCTTACCGGTCAATAAATGACTTGGTGGCATCCTATAGTGGCATGACTATAGAGCGGTTTTGCCCTTTAAACCGCCTTTTAACTCTGATGGTGAAAGATGGAAGGAACAAGGTTGCGCCTTTTCACTGCAAACCCAATAGTCTGGACTATTACCGTGGACAGTAAAATATCAATTGAATAAGAAATATTTTCAGTGACTAATGATTTTTGTGTATTATAGAGCCGATTAGGGATAAGGCTGTACCAGGTATCCGGATGACTGAAACTGTCACATTACCGGTTCCATTTTTCAGTTCCAATTACCTGTAAATGACTTTAAATAAATTGACTAAACATTTGTCACACAAAATGGAAGTCTCCAAATTTTTGTTAACATTTTTGTGTGTTCAAGTCATTTTAATATTGAGGCGGGAAAAGTATTACAATAAGTCCACATTTATTAAGACTCTAATTAAAACAAGAGAAACTTGTGTTCATATTGGTTATTTTATATCTGGAGTATTTTCTTAAGTGTTTTTACACGATGACATGGGTAGCCGAAGATCTCTTTTTGGGGTATCCGGTTCCTGAAATATAAAACCAAAAACACACAGCCTTAAGTAATATTAGTTTTCCACACTTAATCTGCCCATGTCTTTGTTTTTCCATTTTCTTTTTTTTCTGTGGGGGTATGTATTCACTGGCAAAAATTAATAAATAATTGTTTGAATGCAGAAAACTTAATATGTTCATCATCCTGACCATAGTGTAATATTAGATTATTGATGGCAGCAAGCATGATCAACCATTGATCTGAAATAAACATATCATGTAAAAAAAAAATTACATGTAAATGTTTTCAAAGAGGGATGAAGAATAATGGGTCATGCTAACAAAACACACATAAGTCAGAAACCCCTCATGTTATTAATAATATTATCAGGAAAAAATAATGCAACTTCAGAAAAATGCCTTTGCTAGGCGTTAGAATAGAATATAATACATGTGACCTCTTCCTTCCTCCATGTGACATTTTCATTATCTCAGTAAAAGGTAGTGACTGTTTGGCCCAATTTAGTTTAGTTAGAAAAGCACAAACTGCAGTGCAGCAACCACCACGATATGAAATACTGATATGCCAAATTGCCTACTAATGTAAGATACAATCGTGTAAGACCACACAGTCTTACAGACCACAGTATTACACCGGAAAACAGGTGTCCTATTATCCAATTAACTTAGGTACCACACAGTCTTACAGACCACACAGTATTACACCGGAAAACAGGTGTCCTATTATCCAATTAACTTATGTACAGGTCCACCTTCTTATAGTACCCATTAATCTTAATAAATCCTGTCAATGGCCAATTTCTATGTCCAGTCCAACAGACTGGCTGTCTGGCCATACTATTGTATGTCTTTTCCCTAGTATTAGATTACACTCACTGATCATGTCAGTGACTAGTTTTGTAGATATAAATGCCATATATCAACCTCTGTCAGTCTTGCATTCCTCTCTTGTACTCTACGCTACCTCTCTACAAGTGTACCTCTTTGTATAGCCCTACAGTAAGATTAATAAATCCTGTACTTAGCTCCAAAGAGAAGTCTCCACAGAGTATCTTATTTGTCTTCACTAGATCTCTATACTTTCCTAACTACATCGGCCAGCTCCGGTAACATCATTCCAGTGTTACATTTGGTAGCAGCAGTTTTACCCGCCCGAAGCCATCGATTTGCACACTTGGTGTGCCTGCTTTCTTTGTGTGCCGAACATTTCCTTGTGGTTTCACCTCCTTGCTCGCCAGAGTTGGACACCGATCGTCGAGGTGAACTAATTTCAGTTTTGCCTGCTATTTCTATGTGTACGGTGGATGTCGCTCATTTTCCCACCGCCTCCTAGCCAAGGTGAACTTTTCTTCAGCTGCCTTCCCTACGAGCTGTAACCAGTGCTCACCAGCCAACCATTTTCAGCCCATGTTTACAACAAGTCAGCTGACGGTTCGCCTGCTTTTGTCATCTTTTCCTGTGATCCTCCCTCCTGACGTCTTTCTGTTCTCTTCTCCAAGCATCAACCTATTTCCCCTCATCTCTACGGATTGATCGATTCTCCACCTTCACGAACAAACTCGCCATTTCTGCCAGTCGTCACGGTATCTTCTTTTCCTGTTTGTTCTTCGCGCCTGTCTTCAGACTTTTTATTCTTCGTTGCCTCCTCCGTATTTTCCGGACTGTTGCTGTATTTTCGAGCTTCACCAAATCCTTGATTCCAGGCTGCTTTGCTGTTCATGTTCTTTTCTCCGGACATGCCTGCATTTGGTGTGTGTGTGCGCTTTTCCAGTGTGCTGACCCTAGTTTCTTCTCTCTGCCCATTTCTTCGAGTTCTTCAGACTTTTTCTGTGACTACGACGCTTTCATCTTGTGTTGCCACCCCAGCCCTACTGCCGTCTTTTGATCAGCAGCACCAGTCAACGCAACGCAAGTTCAATTATCCTATTTATTACTGTCGTATTTCTATATTTTCATTGTTCTTTTCTATATTTTGTATTTTATTGTGCTTGATTGCGCTTTACTGTTGATCCGCAAGTTTCCGTTCTTTAACCGGTGACTACATTTCATGACTTCGCTTTGTATTCTTTGATTTTTTTATTTTCTTATTGTGCCCATTCACGTGCTTTCACTATTTTTTCTTCTTGTTCATATTATTTGTCGGTTTATTATTATTTCTCACAATATTTTGCTTGGTTAGTTATGTGCCTGTTCATGTCCCCCACCACCAACCACACCCAGTAGCTCCACCCTTCCACTACCATGACTACTCCACAGCTTCCTCACAAGCTTGATTTAAAGTTGGATAACCTCCCATCACATGACCATCCCTGCCGCCAGCGCATATTCTCCTCTCCTACTCGTGCCCCTGCTCACCGTTCCAATAGCCCCCATCCCCGTTCTCGCCGCGATACATACTACGATTCCCAATCCGATATTGATAATGCACCCCTGTGCCCCTGGCAGTCGTGATCGCTATGTCCACAGCCGGACCGCTACCCTAGCCGTGATTAGTAATTTGGGGTGTATCAGTGCGGGGTTTATTCATTTTACCATGTCGGTTGTTACCTGTTTGTATTGGAATGGTGAACTGGTGTTTTTAGTATAATCATTGTAAAATGTAACTGCAGAATAGAGTTTAAACTAGAAATACATATTTAGTGCACAGCGTTATATTATTCTGTTAAATTTAATACTTTATTTTTATTTTTTGAACATTTCACTTTACACATTTTGTTTGTTAAATACTTTGCTCACATAATTTCCTTTTTGTTTGCGTTATGACTTTCATGTTTTTTAATTGTGTTTTTTGAGGTTTCTTTTAATTAATTTTTTTCACTCTTCAACCTTGATTTATTCTTAGTCCATGTATCCACATTTTTCTTTTTGCAAGCATGGTTTGAGTTATTTTTATTTAGTTTTCCATTTCCGCTTTCCCATGGATTATTGTATCAGCATAATTCCTAATTCTTGTGTGTTTGTTTTAATTCTCACGTTTTGAAAATGAGACATTTTCTTCCCCCAGATGAAAGTAATGTAAGATACAATCGTGTAAGACCACAGTCTTACAGACCACACAGTATTACACCGGAAAACAGGTGTCCTATTATCCAATTAACTTAGGTACCACACAGTCTTACAGACCACACAGTATTACACCGGAAAACAGGTGTCCTATTATCCAATTAACTTATGTACAGGTCCACCTTCTTATAGTACCCATTAATCTTAATAAATCCTGTCAATGGCCACCCCTATGTCCAGTCCAACAGACTGGCTGTCTGGCCATACTATTGTATGTCTTTTCCCTAGTATTAGATTACACTCACTGATCATGTCAGTGACTAGTTTTGTGTAGATATAAATGCCATGTATCAACCTCTGGGTCAGTCTTGCATTCCTCTCTTGTACTCTACGCTACCTCTCTACAAGTGTACCTCTTTGTATAGCCCTACAGTAAGATTAATAAAATCCTGTACTTAGCCCAAAGAGAAGTCTCCACAGAGTATCTTATTTGTCTTCACTAGATCTCTATACTTTCCTAACTACATCGGCCAGCTCCGGTAACATCATTCCAGTGTTACACTAACTAGTAACGTTAGTAGTACTGTAACATCCCCCATGTGTGTGTGTGTATTTTGTTAATAAAACAGCGAACAGATCATGTCCACATATCATGATGACCCCTCCATCCATTTTACAGAACAATGACAATGGGTTGTACAGTAATAGCTAGCATACATACATAGTCAATCGCACAAAATACGCATTTACATGGCCAGCACATGACCTGGCAGCACAAACTAATGTTAACGTTATACTTTATAACCATGGTTTTGTAGTCATTATCTGTGTACTAAAACAAACATACATGTATAATAAATGTGAAAGTTTACATACCTTCAAATGAAACAAAGTAATGAAGACCCTTCCATTCATTGTGAAACGATTCTCCAACGATCATTGGGACGAAACAAAAGACATCGTATCGTAGTTAAAATGGCGGTTGGAAAATGTGACCTGCACAGCTGCGTGACGTATTTCTTTTCGTCCAATCAAATGGCTGATTTGCTGACATGACGTCACCGATAAGAAAATTGACCCAGAAATGGGTCAACAATATTTGACCCGGCAAAAGGGTCAAAAGTTTGACCCGGGAGTTTTAAGAGTGCGGTTAATCTCCCGTCCCGACATTAACATTATTGGGTGTGAACCCTGTGCTACGGTTCACAGTTGAACCCATAGCGCCAGCAATCTGTGGCAGAAATTTATCCCATTGGTTTTGAGACTTCCTCACGTTAGCATCTCACAGCGTCCATCAGTGTGCGGTTAAACCGCTCCACTTCACCATTTGCCGAAGGTCTATATGGGTGGTTTTTTGCTTTGTGGATTTGCAGAACCTTGCAAAGATCGGAGAATAATTTACTGAAGTTCCTACCTGACCTGTGACGATTTGGAGCGGGTACCCAAATCTACAGAAAACTCCCTACTGCAGCTTGAGCAGTATAGCCTCTGCTTTCTGCGAGGGTAATGGATACATTCGACCCATTTCCTGTAAATTGTCCACCATCATGAGTATGTGCTCATTTCCTTTGTGGATTTGGGTAGTGGCCCAATGAAGTATGTACTTTCTCCATGCGTATTCCCGCGTGGTAGTTTGTCAAAGGACATTTTCCATGTTTAGTGGCTTTCTTGCTCTGGTTACAGACAGAGCAAGAAACGATATAGGTTTTGATGTCCCTGTTCATCCCGTACCAAAAGTACTTGGCCCTTATCTTTGCGATGGTCCTGTTAACCCCAGGATGTCCTGCCGAGGGTAGGTCATGGTTTAATTCAATAACCTGCCTCTGCAACGCTCGCGGTACAACGAGCACATTGTTGTCATAAATTTTCTTCCAGGTAATCCCTTTATCAATATGGAACAGGCCTCGGTTTAGCCACACGGATTTTTCCGCTGGACCCCATAGCATAACTGTGCCTTCGGGCGGTTCTTGTTGGGTTGTTATCCAGTGACGAAGGTGGGTCAATTGACTGTCTTTTTCCTGTTCCTCCTGCATACGCTGTGTCGAAATCGGTTCCTCCGGGCCTTTAGCAACTGCTCCAATAGTACCGTCAACTAGATCTTCCCCATCCAGTGAAAACACAGGGCCTTTGGCTATGTGAAGTATGTCAACGGTTGTTACATAGCCACCCAGTTCTTGTGGATTGTCCGCCTCTATAGTAGTCTTGCTTACATTGGGCTTGGCTGCCAGGGGAATGACATCATCTACCACTTCCTTGACGAAATGAGCCCAGTTCCGATGAGCTTTACGGCAATAATTGTATCCCTGACATGGAAAACTCTCCAGCTGGAGGCCCAATCGGTAGTTTCCACATGGTTCCACACTTCCCTCTATGCGCGAAAGTGCATCTGCATTCGAGTGCTTCCTCCGAGCCCTATGTTCGACTTTCATGTTGTACTGGCTTAATTCTTCCAGCCATCGGGCTATTTGCCCTTGAGGCTCTTTGAAGTTAAGTAGCCAGGTGAGACTGGTATGACCGGTTCTGACCAAGAATGGCTTGCCGGGTAAACTTAACCACTGCGAGCAGCTCACGTCTGGTGACACAGTAGCGGCGCTGTTCCGGTGACAAGGAAACACTCCCATACGCCACTACTCGTTCCTGATCCCCCTGAACTTGGATTAG
The DNA here is from genome assembly GCA_029582265.1 of Zoroaster sp. YZ-2022. Lineage (NCBI taxonomy): Eukaryota > Metazoa > Echinodermata > Asteroidea > Forcipulatida > Zoroasteridae > Zoroaster > Zoroaster sp. YZ-2022. Next base: position 6,483,583 of record CM055816.1, read on the forward strand.
TTCAGCTCCGATGGCGGTGTTCGACGCATCCGTGTCCAAAATGAATGGATCATGAGAATTAGGTAAGGCCAGAACGGGAGCGGACATCAGCAATTCCTTGATGTTCTCGAAGGCCTGCTGATGGTCAGTTTCCCAAGTGAACTTGTTTTTACCCGTGATATTGTAGGGCGGTGCTGCCACTGAGGCATAGTTCTTGAGGAAGGCCCGGTGGTAATTTACCAGTCCTAAAAACTGCTCCACCTGCTTGGTGTTTACCGGGACCGGCCAGTCTTTCACTGCCTTCACATGTTCTTCTTTCATTTGCATACCCCTCTCGTCAATGTCCCTGCCGAGGAATTCCACCCTGCGTTGAAATAAAACACATTTCTTCGGTTTCAACTTTACCTGGAATTCCTGAAGTCGCTGTAGCACTTGTCGAAGGTTTACCACGTGATCAGAGAAAGATTTCCCCAACACGACTATGTCGTCTAGAAATGCGAGGACAATGTCCCAATTCAGCCCTCTGAGGACAAGGTTCATGACCCGAGAAAAGGTTGCTGGGGCGTTGCACAACCCAAATCCCATTCGTACGAACTCATATAAGCCGTACTTGGTGACGAAAGCCGTTTTCTTTCGATCCTCCTCATCGATTTTTATTTGCCAGTACGCTGAATTGGCATCTAGCTTCGAAAACCAAACATTCTCCGCCAGCGTGTCCAAGCATTCCTCTGTATTCAGCAAGGGATAGACATCCTTCCTGGTGATCGCATTGAGCCCTCTATAATCGACACACCATCTGACATTTCCGTCACGTTTCCTCACCAGAACGGGTGCCGATGCCCATTCGGATATAGAGGGTTGGATGACGCCTGCAGCTTCCATTTTATCCAGTGAGATTTTTCCTCACCCGCAAAACTCATTGGTGTGCGTCTAAGTTTGTGTTTTACAGGTGGCGCATCCCCTGTCTCTATCTTGTGCTTAATTATGGGGAAGCGACCAAGATCAAACTCGTCTTTTGCAAAGACGTCTTTGAATTCTACCACTAAGTGATTCAGTTCACTTTGCTCTTCTTCGGTTAGATGTTCTGCTGATCTAGTCAACAGATCTATCAGATACTCGGGCGGCTCGGTGTCGGCCGTAACAGCGACTGTATTGATATGTGAGGCTTCATCTCCCGGCCCAACTGGAACCTCTATGACTGCAGCCACTTCTTCTGCACTTCCCATTAGCTGGTTGTATTTCAGCCGCACATTTTTGTCTGTGGGGTTGACCATATACATGTACAGCTCCGCTTCCTGTCCGGAATCATGAACCGTCCGAGGCACCAGTACACTCAGCCCATGTGCTGGTTCAAACATAAATTGTTTGAGTGGTTCGTTCATCTTACAGTGAACCATTTTTACCGAATTTGGTGGGACGATAGTCGTCCGCTGGATGTATATGTTAGACGTCCTAGGGGATTGGGTCTCTTCTCCAAAATCCATGGCAATCTTCTCACCATCAAGCACCAGTATTGACTCTTGGATAAGGATGTCTATCTTGTGCCATCTAAGAAAATCTATTCCCAGAAGCATGTCGTCTTCGATCGGCGCCACATATATATTCTCCTGAAAACACTGCCTTCCTAGTGTTATGTCTAATGGCCCAGCAATCATCCCTCGCATTTTCATATTTCGGCCAGCTGTATTCAAAATCACATCCTTGATTTTGTGTGGCTTGGTGTGCAGAGACTCATAAATGCGATCCGAAATAATAGTAACTTCTGCAGCTGTGTCTACTATTGCCTTCAATGGTGTACCGTCCAAGCCTATTCTTACTTTGAACATAGAGTTTGAATGTAATTGGCATACTACTACTTCCTCCATTACCCCATAAGGGTCAGTTTCAACCTCTTCCATGTTTGGCAAGGGGTAGGAAGATGTTCTGTCCCCAATGTAGTCCTGCGACTGCTGTACGTAGTTAATATCCCTCAAGTTGTTCCGTATCCTGGCTCAATTCCGGATGGATACAGCTCGACAATTTTCTTGTGTTATCCGAGGTGCTTGACATAGGATTAATCGGACCTATGTTAACTGAGCAAGAAGAAACAAATGATGAGGGTTCCGAAGTGCCCGGATTAGCCAGGGCATCTGTACTGCCAGGTACGTGTACTATTGGTGGTCGACCAGCCGCTGTTCGGGTCGAAAGTTTGCCTTGCTCTCCGACCCGTTGCAGTTTAACTGATCCTCCATAACGAAAGAGACAGTCTACTCTGTTTTCTGGCCTGGACAATCCAGTTTGAAATGTCCCGTTTTGCCATAGTTGTAGCAAGGACTCTTGGACGGGTCAAAGTGTGGAGACTTAGATCTATCGGGGGGGGGGGGGCTGCGCGTGTAGAGAGCTGCCATTAGCTTGTCTAGGGTCCCATGGATGGAACAGAACTTCTCTTCTACAACTGCCAGTCGTTTCTCCATAGCTGGGGACTCACTTGCGTGTGGGAGTTGAGGCTTGGGATTCTTGTTCACACCCACTGCGCATAACCTCATGCTTTCCATCCCGCGATCCCCTGGCTGTTATCAGTGTCAACAGGAGTATCCGTTATTCACCTTTCCGACGGGACTCTTACCATAGATAACCTTTAGGTGCTGAAACCCTTGTTTCAACAAGGTCTATTGCTGTTATTTCGCCAATGGTGGCCGGACGGGAAGTGATCGCGTCATTGGCCAGCTTCGCGGTCTGGAGCAGCCTTGGCAGAACTTTAACACGACTTGTTTCTGTACATGCAATTCCGGGAGATCCCAGAATGCACGTGCCGCCAGATAGAGAAACACGGTCGGCCCAATCCAATCATTGTTTCTGTCAGCCGACTGCCGCGCATAATTAAATTGCATTTGCGTGGCTTCGGGTAAGTCTCGCAACCCGAATCTCTTCTCCATCTTCCTGACCAAATCAAAGTATTCCAGCCGTGGGTCTCGTTAGATCAACATGGCATAGAACTCACTAGCCTTCAGCCAATACGCGATCACTTCCCGTCCGGCCACCATTGAAACAGCAATAGACCTTGTTAAGTGGTTTCAGCACACCCAAAGTGTTATCTATGGTAGGTCCCGTCGGGAGGTGAAACGGATCTCCTTTGACACTGAACTTTGCCAAAAAGGCCTGCCAACTGCGAAGTCTGTCTGGCCAAAGAGAAGTGGGCGCATCATGCCAAAGGTTACCCGGCGGGGCATCCGCCAGTGCATGAGGCGCTTCTTGTTGCCGTGCTTTAAATACAGGGCTCGCGGGCACTTGTGGTGGGGGATAACTATCAAAAGGATAAAGTGAGCCAGAAGGCTTGAACAACGGAGTCTCAGTTCTTGCAGCGCCCCACAGAAAAGGTGTCCCCCTGCATCTCTCAACGGCTGGCCTACTCCCGCCTCCAGAGTATGCACGAGGCAAGTGAAGGCACCTGTTTTCTGGAGAGGACTTAGGGTGCTGCTAATCGGCGACTCCAGTTCGTCCCAAAATGGACAACATAGGATCTGAAGTCAAACAATGTTTGAAAGCTTTCGACATGTCCCCTCAAGCATGGGGGACCGTGTCAAGTAACTCTGGTGTTATATTATTACCTATGAGCGGTCCTCAAATCTATTATAAAGCGGTCGCTTGAGCATCCCCCAATTCCAGGGACGGATACCAAGTCCCGGAAGGACAATAGTTGGACCGGTATTTTTCTCCATTGGTAAGTTTCCATTTGTTTGGTGGTTTATTCCGCTTGTACTTTTAATTTAATACAGGCAGTATCGATATATTTGAGGTAACCTAACCCTAGTACATGTACTAGGATGAACGGTATGAACAAATCAAATACTAAAACCTACCGAACAAGTCAACGACTTAATTCACTGCTGGAAAATAGTGCTAATCTTCAAATACACATGTAGTTCTACCGTAAACAGAGGCTGAGCAGCCTACATGTATTACAACACACTGCCAAATAGTTCTGATAAACAGAGCTATTTATTACAACACAACTTAGAATAGTTCGTTTAAACAGAGCTACAAAACTTCGAAGATAGTTCCTTTTTTTTTTGGTAAACAGAGCTTAAAAACTTCAAACTTGTTTTGGTAAACAGAGCTTAAAAGCCTGGAATAAGTTTCTGATACAAAGCTTAAAACACTTCAAATAGTTAGGCAAAAGCTGACGGCGTACCGTTGAAGCTTTGCTGAAAAGATCAACGACCCTTTAGCCACTCGAACGAAAATTGTATAAGGCATGGTGTCGCTACACGAATCGATTGTTCGAAACCGAATTCGCGTAAACAAAATCACCAAACGTTACTGCTGCTAACGTTGGGGAAAAAAAATAATGGAAATTATCATAATTTTCATTAACCACGAGAACGATACCGCAATCTTTTTACATGAACATCGTCTCAACAATATTGTATAACTGGGGACTATTCAATACAGTCGCAACGCAGTCCTCAAACCCCTATGCGGAAAAATCCTTCCCAACCCGGCTCGTCTTTGAACTCTTTTTGACTGGCGACCTCGTGGTTTTTCCACACGCCACAAAGTTTTGAAATCCGATGTGCAGATAAAACTCCTGTCTACGACGCCAATGTGTAGTATTTTCCGGAAAGAACTGCCCAATCTTTCGACCTGAGTCACGCACTCCGATGAGCCGTCAAAGGTGGATCTTGTTGTCATCGTAGTAAATACTAAATGCTTCCTTAGTTTCCAAGAAGCGGAGGATACAGCATGGAAATGTAGAGTTTATCTGTTCAGTCTCGGCTGGATTCCATGATGTACGCCACGAAAGATCATGCGAAAAAAAAAAAGGTCAATTCCCCGGAGGTCCCCGGAATGCAGTGGTGCGTATGCCCAATCGCGGTTAATCCATTGAAACAAAGGAACTGGCCCCAAGCCCCGGTATAATTATTTACAATACTACTGGACACATACTTAGGCCAAATGGGTGCCTCACTAGTAACGATAGTAGTAGGGCCTAATAGTAGTACTGTAATATCCTCCATGTGTGTATGTTTTTTGTTAATGTAAAACAGCGAACATATCACTGTCACATATCATAGTATGACACCTCCATCCATTGTACAGAACAATGACAATGCTGGTACACTAATAGCTAGCATACACACATACAAAGTCATTTACATGACCAGCACATGACCTGCTGCACACACTAATGTTAACGTTAACCATGCTTTTGTATAGTCATTATCTGTATACTAAAACAAACATACATGTATAATAAATGTGAAAGTTTACATACCTTCAAATGAAACAAAGTAATGAAGACCCCTTCCATTAATTGTGAAACAATTCTCCAACAATCATTGCCCATTGGGATGAAAACAAATGACATCGTATCGTAAAGTTAAACATGATGGCGGTTGGAAAATGTGTGGTCTGGCGTGACGTATTTCTTCTTTGTCCAATCAAAATGGCATGATTTGCTGACATGCGACGTCACTTATAAGAAAAATTGACCTAGGAATTCGGCTCAAATTGGACCTAGAAAATATTTGACCCGGCAAAAAGGTCAAAAGTTTGACCCGGGAGTTTTAAGAGTGTAGGGGTTGCAGCACATGTAGTTGGTCGTATGCAAAATTGTATGGAATCCGCGCAGAAAAACATTTAGGAGTAAATATTTTAAACTCGGAATAGTCACATCGATGTCATGGGCAACATATCTCGTGCATATTATTTTTCACCAAAACCTTGCAGCGTCTTCGTAAGAAATGTGAAATGTACCCTAATTTTGGTCATATAGTTTGTGCCATCAACATGTTTTCTTCACACAAAATGTTTAAAACAAATCAATTTCACTCAAAATTACTTATGAACGAGTCTCGATACATACTGCCAATCATCAAACTCTAATTCAAAGTCACAGAGGTAAGCACGCAACTGACGGGGAGACGTCATAGCCCAACCTCAGGATATTTGGAGGGTCCCGCCGGGTTTCGCCGGGTTTCCACACTTTGGTCTTGAACTTTGCCGTCTTCATGAATATTAGATATGCAAGAGGTCATGCACAGCCCCACGGCCTCATTAAGAAAGCCCACCAAACGCTACAATGAGCTGGTGAAACTCTGACCGCAAAGGCAATTACTTTTACACAAAAGCAGTTTGACAGTGCAGGGGCTGTCTTTTGTCAAGGGATTATAGCATCAGCTGTGTCCTTCCTTCGCTCCTGATTTCAACACCTCCCACACAGCTTCTGTAATGTATGTAAAGAAATTAAAAAAATGGTTGATAAAACTGTCCAGAAAAATAAACTTTTTGCGTTTTGTTTTGCGATTCAGTATTTTGGCTTACATAATGTTGTCCTGCACCCGTACGACGGTCTGTTGTTCAGTAACTTGTATGGCCTCCAAATCCGTTGTATGCGAAGCCATAATGTATCTCTTGTGTATGTATCCTTGATTTGTTCCAAAGTTTTATCATATAAAGATGGTACATGTAATTACTTCTTGATTAGTTGTAGTTCTATCCACATAAAATGGAGACGTTTGCTTTAATGCGAATATGATATGATATTCGTAGCGTCAGATGTCAATAGTCACGTGTTTTTAAATCACCTGCCCCCTTGAACTGCGTAATGCTTTCCATAAAATGGTAATTTAAATACAGATCTTATTAAAAAAAAGGTAAATGTGGCAAAGAAGAAGAGTGTCTTTTGTGGTCATGCTTTGAGCCACGCCGCCGTAGGA